>OY978506.1:3761554-4361554 GCA_963854855.1 Nasturtium officinale
GTCCTCTACCTCTTAGAACGGTCTTAGTAGTTTTTGCCCAAAGAAGGTAGTTATCTCCTTTAAGAACAACAGAAATCGCTACTCTATTCACCTCCATTCTCTTGTAGTAATACACAATCCCAGCTCTTTCACAACTTGAAGATCAACCGATCTCAAGGATTTTAATCTCAGAGTGAATAGAACTTGGTAAGATGTATTGCTATAGATTAGAAGGTTTTGAAGATAGCTTAAAGGGATTATGAAGAGAGTTTAAGCGGTTGGATAAGGAACCCGCTCTGATACCATGTTGATTTTAGAAGTTTAGGGAGAGATAAGGATGAAGATAAGAGAATTGGCGTAATAAGAGAGAGAGAGATTGCTGAATTTTTCTTCTTATTCACACTCTTCAACCAATACAATGCACAAATATATATAGACTTTACAAGCATAAGCTAAGGAAAAAATATCTAAGGAAGAGGGAGAGAAGAGGTGTGATGATGGAGTGGTTGAGCTGCTCCAACAGTGCAGCTGCGCCCATGCTGTTCCCATGCTGTGCCCATACCTTCTCCCTGCAGCGCCCATGCCTCCTTTGCTTCCTCACTTGGTTTAGTTAGCTTGTCTAGTTGATATCCAACAGCTTCCTTTTCTTCTAGTTCCTTATAAACTAGCTCTCCTTCTAGTTCCTTCACAACTAGTTCTTTCCTTTTCCCTCCTTTTCTTGAGTTTGAATTCTTCTTCTTGAGATCACATATTTCAATATATTGCAGCTTGATTATCACAATATAGCAACATTTCCTCAGTTTCATGTATTCCAAGATCCCCTAAGAATGCCTTTACCCAAATAAGTTCTTTCGTCACTTCCTTCATAGCTCTATACTCGGCTTCAGCACTAGACAAGGCTATAACCTTCTGCTTTTTACTCCTCCAAGTCACTAGATTGCCTCCTACATAGGTACAAAAACCGGATGTGGACTTTCTATCCTTCTTATCTCCAGCCCAATCTGCATCGCAATATCCTTGAACCTTTGTGTTTTTATTAGCCTTCATCCATATGCCTTTTCCGGGATTGTTTTTCAGATATCTTAGCAGCCTTTCAATCATGTTCCAATGCTGCGTGGTTGGCTTTTGCATATGTTTGCTCACACGGTTTACTGCAAAGCAAATGTCCGGCCTAGTGATAGTAAGATAGATGAGCTTGCTCACCATCCTTTGATATCTCTTAATGTTCTCCAAAGGCTCCCCCTCAGGACTATCTTGATAGCCTTCTTCTATTGGAGTTTTAGCCGGTTTGGATCCTAGCTTCCCAGTTTCTTCTAAGAGATCAAGCACATATTTCCTTTGAGAGATGAACATTCCATCTTCAAACCGTGTCATCTCAATTCCTAGGAAGTACTTAAGTTCCCCCAAGTCCTTTATATCAAAATCGGCCTTCAAGATCTTCTTGGTTTGATCTACTCCATCTTTGTCACTTCCTGTGATGATTAGATCATCCACATATATTAATACCACAACCGTTCCTCCTTCACTTTGTCTTGTGAACAATGTGTGATCAGCTTCAGATCTTATGAACTCTCTCTCCAACAGACAAGCGCTTAGCCTTTGGTACCATGCTCTTGGGGATTGCTTCAGCCCATAGATTGTTTTCTTCAATCTTCAAACTTTGGTGCCTTCCTTATGATATCCTTGGGGTGGATCCATATACACCTCTTCTTCCAAGTCTCCTTGCAAGAATGCGTTCTTGACATCCATCTGCCATAGATCCCATTTTAAGTTTACTGCCACTGAGATTAGTCCTCCCCATAAACTTGAGTATACCCTTTTGCTACCAACCTTGCCTTGTACCTTTCTATCTTCCCATCACTTGTGTATTTGATCGTATCTACTCCCAACCGACTTCTTATCCTTTGGTAAGTCTGTTAAGTACCAAGTATTATTCCTTTCCATGGACTTCATTTCCTCTTCCATGGCTTTCACCCATACTTCACTCTCACATGCTTCTTCATATGAGCTTGGAATGTATTCCTTGCTGATTTTTGTGAGAAACACTTCATGCTCCATGGGTAATGTCGCCAAGGAACAGAAATGCTCAATGGGATATGTGATAATACTAGTTTGAGTGTGATGTCCTCCTTGTGATATGAGAGTGCTGTCGCCAATAAGATCGAGATCTAAGCTTGCCGTACGCTCAGGACACTCTCCTATCACACAAGGAAGATTACTCATACTAGACTCTCCTTGGAGCATAGCAGAATTGTTGTAGCCATAGAAAACACGTTGTCGCCTCTGTCTTGTACTTCTTCTTAGAGGTATGATTGGCTCAGATTCTCCTTCCTCAACATCCGCTTCTTCTTCAGCTGAATCCTGATCTGGTTCCATATGTGTATCATCTGCATCTCCATGTTCCATGATGCTCTCAGATGGTGCATTCTCTCCTTGTATTTCATCCCTTGTTATTGGCGCTTCATTGAACAGCATCAAATCCATAGATGATGAGACTATACCTTCAAGAGTATCATGATTCTTGGCTCCATAAAAGCTTTCTTTTTCATTGAAATTTACCTCTCTAGACACATATACCCTTCTTGTCTCCGGATTGTAGACCTTGTAGCCCTTTTGAGTTGGTGAATATCCAATTAAAACACACTTCATGCTTCTAGGTTCAAGCTTGTTTCTTTGTCCTTCTGGTAGAAACATGAAACACTTACATCCAAACGCCTTAAGGTGATGTAAGCTTGGTTTCTTTTTGTACAACACTTCAAACGGTGATCTATCTTCCAAGTTCTTTGTTGGAAGCCGGTTAATCAAATAGTTTGAAGTCATTACCGCATCTCCCCAATGAGATTTAGGTACTCCTTTGGCAATCATGATAGTCCTTGCTACTTCCATTAGATGCCTATTTTTCCTTTCTGCTACCCCATTTTGTTGTGGAGTGTATGCACAAGATGTTTGATGAATGATGCCAAAGTTGTTGAGTAACTCCTTAAATCTCTTGCTTACATATTCTCCTCCATTATCACTTCTTAAGACCTTGATTGTTGTTTTGAATTGTGTAGAAACATAGTTAATGAAGTTGGTGAATGCTTCATAAACTTGGTCCTTGGAGTTTAAGAGTGTGACCCATGTGTATCTTGAGTAATCATCAATGAAAGAAACAAAGTACTTATATTGATCCCTTGAATTACATGGTGCGGTCCATACATCCGAGTGTACAATGCCAAAAACTTCATCACAAGTTGTGGAGGAGATAGGAAAAACTTGTCTACAATGTTTTCCTAGTACACATGCTTCACATACTACTTCTTCTTGAATGAGATTGGGTAAGACCATCTTGAGAACTGCTGAACTTGGGTGTCCTAGCCTTTCATGCCATAATGGGCTATCTCCAATCTCCTTCCTACCAGAAACTTCTACATTTGCCTTCATTCCAAGAGCCATTGGATCCTCTTGTTTATTTGCTTCCAAAAGATACACACCATCCTCTACCTTCCCTTCTCTGAGTACATTGTTTGTTTTAGGGTCCTGCAACTTAACAAAGTCAGTCCCAAACAATGCTACACAATCCAAATCCTTTGTAGCTTTATGAACTGATAGAAGATTAGATGAGAAACTAGGCATGTATAAAGCTTTTGTTTCCTTCTTGAAAAGTTCTAACTTTCCTATCCCTTCAATCGGAACTGAGCTTCCATTAGCTACTTGTACATTTCCATGATAAGGCTCAAGATTTTTTAACAAGTCTTGATCCTTAATCATGTGATGAGAGGCTCCGGAATCTACAATCATTTTACCCTTCCTTATGGCGCTTTTAGAGCTGAGGAAACTCTTACCAGATTCTGTTAACTTAGCTAGGCTCTTGATAAGAGCCTCAAACTCTGATCTTTTGACAGTATCCTCAACTTGTTGTGCAACCCCCATGAAGGCCCTATGCCCACTTCCACTCTCCCTTAGCCGCTTAGGCCTCAAATGCGGATGGAGAGTCCAACACTTCTCCTTTGTATGCCCTTTCATCTTACAATGCTCACAGTCCAACACCCTTCTTTCAAACATGAGATTCCTTTTTGCAAGATGTGCAGCTTCACTTGGTGCTCGGAATAGGTCTCTTGAGCCCTCCTCCCTTTGTATCAAGCCACATACTTCCGCTAGACTTGGCAGCTTCTCAAATCTAAGTATGTGCTTGATAAGATCCTTGTAAGATGCATTGAGTGCCAAGAGAAGTCCAAACACTTGGTCTTGGTCACGCCTTTCACCTAACTCCTTGGGGTCTATAGTTTGTGGCCTCAAGATCTCCAACTCGGCCCACAAGCTTCTATACTCCCCAAACATTTCCTTGAATGGCTTCTCCTCTTGTTGAAGCTCATTCAGCGCCCTCTTCACCTCAAATATCCTTGATATGTTTGACACATTTCCATATACTCCCTTGAGTATATCCCACAGCTCCTTAGCGGTATCCGCATATGAGTAGGCCGCCAAGATGGATGGTTCTAGTGACCTTTGAAGAAGAGAAAGAGTGTACTGTTCTTCTTGCTCTTCCTTAGCTTCCTCCTTCTCATTTCTCACCACCGCCTCCGCTTCCTCCTTTGGCTCAACATACCCCCAAAGTCCTCGGCCTCTAAGAATGGTTTTAGTGGTTTTTGCCCAAAGAAGGTAGTTGTTCCCTTTGAGCATGACTGAGATTGCTACTCTATTTGTCTCCATTTTCTAGTAATAATACACAATTCTAGTTCTTTCACAACTTGAAGATCCTATGATCTCAAGGATATTAATCTCAGAGTGAATAGAACTTAGAAAGGTGTATTGTTATAGATTAGAAGATTTGTAGAGTGCTAGAAGAATTATAAGAGAGTTAAGCGTTTGGAATGCTCAACCTTGCTCTGATACCATGCTGAAATATAGATTTGAAGTTAAGAGAGAATGAAGAATGACTGGAGAATGAGAGAAAGAGTAGCAAGAATGGAGAGAGTTTATGCAAGTCTTAATAATCTTATTCACTTCTTTTTCTTTCTCATATCTTTTACAAGAGATTTACAAGGATATATATAGACTTTACAAGGAGAAGAAGAAAGGGGCGTGGAGAAGAGAGAAGAAGAGAAGGAGACTTGTGGCTGAGCTACTCCAACAGCTTCTCAACAGTAAATGGTGCCCATACCTCACCATGCTGCGCCCATACCTTCTCCTATACCTCCTTGCTTCCTAGTTTGCTTATCTAGTTGATATCCAACCGCTTCCTTTCTTTTCTAGTTCCTTTTCAACTAGTTCATTCCTCTTGATTACTCTATCACTTAAATAAGCATCTATCTCAACATTAACGAATTAGTTTTACTAGGTTTTGTTGTAAGTTCGCAGGGACTCAAGGTAGATCAAGAAAAGATTAAGGCCATAGAAGGATGGCCGGTCCCAACCAACATCAGCCAAGTCCATAGCTTCCATGGATTGGCAAGCTTCTACCACCGATTTGTCAAAGACTTTAGCTCCATTGCCGCACCCTTGACCACCATACTTAAGAAGGCAGAGACTTTCAAATGGGGCTCCGCACAAGATGGAGCATTTGAAGAACTGAAGAAGAGACTGACTCAAGCTCCACTCCTGACCTTACCAGATTTCCAAAGGACTTTTGAAGTTGAGTGCGATGCATCCGGAATCGGCATAGGCGTGGTTCTCACTCAAGAAGTTCGGCCGGTAGCGTATTCCAGTGAAAAACTATGAGGAGCCACACTCAACTATCCCACCTATGATAAGCAGCTGTACGCCTTGGTTAGAGCCCTAGAGGAATGGCAGCACTACCTCCTTTCCAAAGAATTTGTCATCCATATCGATCATGAGACGCTCAAACATTTAAGGGGACAAACCAACCTCAAGAGAAGGCACGCCAAATGGTTGGAGTTTATAGAAACCTTTCCCTACAGCATCAAGTACAAGAAGGGCAACGAAAACGTTGTAGCTGATGGCCTTTCAAGGCGCCATACCTTGATCACCACAGTTGAAGCTAAGGTCCTTGGCTTTGAGAGAATCAAGGACCAGTACTCCATAGATTCTGGTCTGAGTGACAAGTACCTCTACCGAGGAAAAGGCGAGTACAAGAAATACTACACTCATGAAGGATTCCTCTTCAAAGGAAAACGGCTTTGCATTCCCCACAGCTCCCTCCGTGAATCCTGGTCCAAGAAGCGCATGGAGGAGGACTCATGTGACACTTTGGAGTCCAGAAAATCTTGGCGGTACTAAGAGGCCACTTCTATTGGCGTAAGATGAAAAGAATGGTGGAACGCTTCTGTGCTCGATGCATTGTCTGCCGAGTAGCCAAATCTTGAGCCCAACCGCATGGCCTCTACATACCATTACCCATACTAACTAAACCATGGGTTGACCTATCCATGGACTACATCATGGGCATGCCCATTCTTGATGGCAAGGACTCCACTATGGTAGTGGTTGACCGCTTCTCTAAGATGGCCCATTTCATTCCATGTTCCAAAACCTTGAATGCCCCCAAAATGGCCGATACCTTTTTCAAAGAGATCGTCCAGCTGCATGGAATACCACGAATCATTGTCTCTGACCAAGAGCCCCGGTTCCTTGCCTACTTTTGGAAGACCATATAGAAAAAATTTGGAACCAAGCTACTTTACTCAACTACATGTTATCCTCAGACTGATGGATAGACCGAAGTCGTTAATAGAACCTTGGGTGCACTACTGAGGGCCGTGATGGTCTACCCTGCATGGAATTTGCATACAATCACTTCGTTCACTCCGCAACTAAGACTCCATTCGAGATTATCTATGGGTTTAACCCTCTCACCCTGCTTGACCTATTTCCCCTGCCAGCCGAAGACAAGGATATCATGCTTGGAACCAACAAAGTCTGGTTCATCAAGGAGTTGCACCAGAAGGTCCGGGAGAACATCAAAAGGAGAACCGAGCAATACACCAAACAAGCCAACAAGCATCGGAGGAGGGTTTCTTATGAAATTGGTGATTGGTTTGGTTGCACTTCCAGCTAGAATGTCTCCCCAAACACCAGAAGGATAAGCTCGCCCTAAGAGGAGATGTTCCGTTTCACATCCTTGAAAAGATCAATGATAATGCCTACCGCCTAGAGCTCCCAAGTAAGTAAAAGGTTTCTCCATCTTTTAATGTCACTGACTTAGCTCCTTTTCGTTCACAAGATGAATTAGTTTTGAGGACAAATCCTTTAGAAGACGGAGGGGATGATATGGATCCACGTACCAAGGAACCAACTGGTACGGCCCTAGGTCAGGATGATGCTGTCCCATGCACCGAGGAAACCGTTCCCCGTACCATAGACCCCAACCATATCACTATCCGGACTGAGGTTCCATCTGGTACCGGTTACCGTCCCAGACCACATGGTATCATGGAATCAATCCCAACTATTGGCCATATATTTCATCAAGGCCCAGCCATTCTTACCATCCAGCCGGGCAACATCAAGAGGACCGAGGCCATACGTTATAGGACGCTCTTCAATGACTACCTTTAAGACACTTTGGAACAAGGCACTTATGGGCAATGGACGGTGAACCATGACCCAAACCAGGACACAAGAGAAGTCATCTTCAGTGTCCTTACCATAACCTGGTGAGGACCTCATCAAGACGCCAAGAGAATTGTACTCTTTTTCCCCATTCGAATTTATCCCAAAGAGGTTTAACGAATGGATTTTTAATGAGGCAATTGCCAGATTAGTGGGACTTAAGCATCACATCAATGATCCTATCCAAGGAAGGCCCACTACCATTGCCTTCCTTCCTTTCCCTTACTCGTTTTTGTTTACTTTTCCTTTAAGCACAAATTGCGCGTGTCTTAAGTATTGGGCCTTGTCTTTTGTGAACCTTAAACCTACATTGCCAGCCTATTTAAAGAGGCTGAACCTCGCTTGCAACGCTCTGATTATTATTGAACTTTGAAGGCATTTCCGTTTAGTTATATCTCTTTAGTTCTTCAAGTTGTTGCTGGTTAATGAACCACCGAGTGAGCTCTTCAGAGTTGTTGCTAGGAACTCGCTCCCCGGTGCTGAATCATGAGGCATTTCCCTTGCTTTTCAACCTTCTTTTATCTTGTCTACTCCTTTAGTTGTTTCTATGTCGAGTAAATCATTAGAAGTAGCTTAAGCTTGTGAACGATCCTCCTTTGAGCTCTTCTTGAGTCTTGACTCAGATCTCGCTCAAGGAGTTGTATCGTGAGGCTTCATATCCTTACTTACTCACGACCGTTTGAAACTGCTATTGCGCTTCACCGACCGTACTGATCTCCTTGTGGGTCTAACCATCCATTTGGAGTGTATCAGATGCTGATGCGGTAAGGATCCCTTGGTGGAACGATGGTGTTATCGGTATGGGTAGAAGCGGATGTGATGAGGCGGGGGAAATGGAGGTGGACGGTGGAAAAGGACTAAGGACAAGGGATAATGGGATGGTGGAGCGAAGTGGAAGATGGAAGAGAAGGTTGGATAATGAAATAACAATGGATCAAGAGCCGGCCACACCGTATTTGGACAACTCTTTGATACGACTGATCGTAGTCCGAGCTGAGCTTCGAGCACAACGATGTTTAAACTACTTGAGATTCGAAAGCAAGCTTTAAGCCAATGCGTTTATTCAAATCTGTCTTTCAACGTCGAGGTTACATAAGTTTAAATAGGCGGATTGCTTTAGGGCATCCGACTTTTACAAAGGACCAGCGTGTCATTGGGCGTTTGATGCACGGTTAAAACATAAGAGTTCTTACTAGAGTAAAAATGGTAAAACATGAAAAGAGGAAGGGATAGAAATTAAGGTCCAGTGATGATCACACGAGCCATGGATTGGCAAGGTGATAACCGGCTCAGGCCTAATGAGTCCGGCTCATGAACCTCGTTAAAAACCTTGTTGAGAAAACCACTTACGGATAAAACCCAATCAAGGGAAAAAGAGTGTTCCTTTCCCAAACGTCTTTAGTGGGGTGTTTTCACCGTGTCAAGGTGAAAACACTAAGGACTTGGTCCTTGATGTTTGTTGGCGCTGTTAGCTTGGGTTGACTCCACTCGCCCTTCTTCATGCCTTCGGCGATCAATAGGTTCAACCTCGTTTGGTATCGTTGCGAGTGCTCGCGGTCAATGGCCAAAACCGGCATATTGGGCAACGATCCTTGGCTCCCATCCACTTCCAACTCGGTATCATCTGGCTGACTATCCTTGGGATCGGAGGAGGCTTAGGCCTCATCATATGGAGAGTGTGGACGGGAGAAAGATATTTGAGCAAGTGGGAGTTACGAACTAGTATGTGTATTAATGTGAGAGTTGTTGGTCGAGCTGCACCAGAAAATGTGGCACCTGTGCCTGGAGTGGTATAACAAAGAGATTAAAACCAAGTAGAGGTGATGCTAGGTGTCTTGGCTCAACTGTTGGAGCAGTAACCTACTATGGTACCGACTCTAGCTCCTGTGGCACCACCAAGAGCTGATGGGGTTCTAAGAAAAGTTCTGGAAGAGTTAAAAGAGTTCCAGAGTGTTCTAAAATATTCTAGAGGAATTCAGAGAAAGATTTGGAAGTGTAAACCATAAGTGATTTTGATCGGGGCTGCAAACTAGACAAGTTGATTTTGGTATATATTGAAGAGGGTAAGTTGAGCTTTTGTAGTGAACCGTGATTTGAAGTGAATAGGGATTCGAAAGTTATCTTGTCCCTAAAAGCCAATGGAGTGAGCTACATTATAAAAAGCTGTTAAATTAAGCTGAATATAATATTGTTAAAAAATCAAGATTCATGAAATAAGTTGGAAGTGGTGAGCCTCATCATGAGTTATTAGACCTAGGAAGGTTTGCACGGTAGTTTTGAGATCAATCCATTAGAGAAGACTTGTGATTTTTAAGATCAAGGAGTACCTCTAGAGGCTTAAGTGGAGTTTGTTGGGACTTTCTACAAATAAAAGTTGCCTGAAAAATGAAAGTTCTTCAATAATCGAGCAGATCTTTTACGTCCAAAGTTGTTGCTGGGAGTAAGCTTGTAGTGCGAGCTATCTGTGCTCTATGTACTCCAAGGAAGAGATGATAAGTGACATTGGTGTTAAAGCTTAAAGGCAAGCTGAATTCTGACAGCTTAAACCGAGCTGAAATCAAGACTTCTGAGGTAGAAGGAGTTGGTGGCTGGTTTGCAATCTGAGATACCTTATCATTTTGGGAAGGCTGATCTTGTTGCTGACATTTTAAGTGGAATGTTTGTAGTTGAAGATTCAAAAAAGGATATTGAGATCCTTCTGAGCATGGGTTGTGCAATGTGGTTGTGGAAATAAGAGTTGAGCATGATATTTTCATGGGAGGTTTTGTAAGGTTGTGTGTGCTGTTTTGAAGTGGTCTAGCGGAGTTCGTACACAACAATAGCTACAGTGATAGTATCAATATGACCATCTGAGATTCTCTATGGTAGGTCATGCAGGACACCATGGTGTTGGACTCAAGTGGGGGAGAGGATTTTTCCGGGAGCCAATTTAGTGCATGAGACTACAAAAAAGAGATCCAAATGGTCAAACTGAATATAAAAGAATCACACAGATGGGCAGAAAGGTAATGCTGATAAGTGTAAAAAGGAGTTGGATTTTTCACTTGATGCGATCATGGATAGCACCAAGGAGATTTCACATGTAGCTGAGCTTGAACCAGAGCTTGAAACTAATGAGGACATTGTTGTTCCAGTTGGACCTATCACTCGGGCAATAGCTGAGAAAATCAAGAAGGGAATTGGAGTACTACTTGACATAAACATTCCTCAACAAGAAGAACCTCCTATCACATTGATGATACTACAAGCAAGAACATATTCTTAAGTGGGCTTGAGACCATTTTTGTACTCTTTTTCCTTGTCATTGGTTTTGTCCCAATGGGTTTTCCAAGAAAGGTTTTAATGAGGCAAACTTGGTTCTCTAAGTTATTGTCTATTTTGGAGTTTGATACAAGTCCATTAAGCCGAAAAAAACTCATCCATTTCGTGGCTCAGGAGAGGAGGGAAGTATTTGGAGTCCAAGAGCCACATTCAGCTCTCCTTTTGGAGTTCAAGAGTCAAGTCCACATTCAACTTTCAATGTCTAGTTTTTTGTTATTTTTTTGTATTTCCAAGACAATTAAGTGTTGCTTGGCTTAGTTCTGAAGCTTACATGTCCTTATATATTTCGTGTAAACCTTTGTGGAACATAGCAACCTATTTCTTTTATCATATTTCAGAATGATGCTCTTCAGTTCTTTAAGAACTTTCAATTTCTTGGTATGTAATATCCGACAATCAAACCTTGTCTTGTCTAGGTATGTCATATCCTAGGAGACATTGAGGTATCTCAGGAGCCATTCCATATCTCCTGTGTGACCATTCGATCAATCAACTATCCATCTATTCTTTTCTTTTGTTTTACCCCTCGAAAGTGTCCATTCCTTGGGAGGATCGTATTATCACTTAAAGATATGGTTTATTAAAAGATGGCCATGATGAGGGGTCCTAACATGTTTATTAGTAAGACTCTTGAAGTCAAGGTATTAAAATCAGTTTAGAATTTTCAAGTGAGTTTTGTCAGTTTCTTATGGGCTAGAGTTGCAGATTGGATGTGGGTTCCATCTAACATCTCACCTAGTATGGTTGTATAGGTGAGGCCTCTAGAGGTGCTAGCTCATAGAGTCTGAATGATGAGGAGGCAAAAATTTCAGAGATGAAAGTCTTGTGGGACTGCAATGAGGCGGATGAGCAAACATAGGAACCTAAAGCTAAAAACAAAATGCAAAATTTTCCTTCAAGCTGGCGAATTGGCTAAAGTTTTGGTCGTTGTTGTTTACTAGTGTTGGTGTTCTTATTTGAATTAGTTAAGCTTTTGTACTTGTTTTATTGTTGGATTTCTAAAATGATTTTTATTTTTACTAGTATTGAATAATGGCGTGGAGTTTGTCGTTGAATTTTGGGCATGCAGTTAATGTTTATACTTGGTTTTGCTGTGGAGATTATGTTTTGTTGATCCTCATAATTGTTTTGGATTATTAGGAAATTGTCTTAATTCTGTTTGATGAGGTTCAAGGCTGCAGAATCTCAATGGTGTGTGGTGTTTACCGGTCAGACTTTTATGTGATTCCTGACGCTGTTTCGGTAAGCCACTTGAGATCTTAAGATCTTACTGGACTTAGCTGGTTGGATCACCCTGGAATTCGAGTTCTATAGTCATTCTTACTGTTCTGAGCGCTGTTACAGACATCTGGTAGTCACATATTAATTCAAACCAAGTAGGGTCTTGTGGTGTCAGATATGAGTGTATTTGAACCAAGTATAGACAATGATATGTTGTGCTGATAGCAAAAAGATCATTTTGTGTTGTCCTGATAGCAAAAAGGCTACGCTGTGTGATATTAAGATTTTTACGAATCAATGTTATCAATTACCCAAATGCGTTGTAAAAAATATAAGGCTCAATCCAACTTGTAATTTAGTAATACACATTAAGAATGCAAATCATGTTATAATCTAATTGAATGTAATTTTGGTTTTTGTAAAGCGAATTTTGGAATGCAAATGAATAAGAAAATAAATAAAAACGGTTTTGAAATCAAATTAATGAAGAAGAACCTTTGAGAATGTTATGGATGATCTAAGATATTCAATCCTATGCTAGTGTAGTTTAATCTACTTTTTAAATCTAATCCATTGGTTCCAAAACACTAAACTTGACTCATTCACTATCATGGTATAAATTACTTTATTGATCATTTAAATGTTCATAACTTCTGTTAAACGTTAAATGACCAATAACCACTACTAACAAGTCTTCTTAACCTCTAAACATCATAAACATCAATTATCATTGGTTTGGATTGATTAGTGCTTCAAAATTTTGGTTTAAACATTTCATCAAACACCTTCAGGATGTGAAAACGCTTAAGATCTAAATCAACAATCTCTTGCTAATCTAGCACTAAGATCAACCTAGCAAGCATGTATATAATGATTACAAGCATAAACTCCACTAACTTAACACTAATCAACTTAGATCTAACTAGAGCTGCTCTTGAGAAATTTGTGGCCCCAAATGAAAGAAAAACTACCATTTAGTTTTCATAACATATAATTTTTTTTCAATTACTTAATATGAGTTAAAAGCCAGTGTTGACAAAACTCAAATATATAAAAGGTACAATAATATCTTTAACAACACTTCAAAGCTTTTGAAAAACAACTTTTTTTGCAGTTTTCTCTGCGAGATCATTCATCAAACTTATATAATCGAGGTCTTTATCCATGAATATTTCTATCGATAACAAAGCTAATCCGTTTACCTTTCTGTGACATAGTAGACCGTAGATAATACTTTATCAACTTCAGCTTAATAAAGGTTCTTCAGCCGAGGCAGCTGAAACTGGAATAGTGAGCATTATCCTATAAACAATCCACAGATTTAGATAACAATCCTTCAATCGCTTCACGAAATCTAATTCTTCCGCAGTCTTCTTCAAATCCTTTGGTAGAACTCCTCTAATAACTTTTATTTCCATAAATAAATCTTTCCTATCAATATCTGAATTCTCTCCATGCTTAAAAAATCTTCAAGTTTAAAGCACGCTGTCTTCAAGCGTGCTTTAAACTAGTTTCATTTAATAAGTTTTTGAAAAGAAACTAGAGCTTGATCCACGATTTTGATGAAATAATTAACCCTGAAATCCTCCTCCAAGCTTAGAACGAGTCCAACCCCATCACTTTTTCTGGTTCCTCATCATCGTGAGGTTTACTTCTAATAAGGTGCTTGCTTTTTTTTTTAAACATAGGTTCAATATCCATATCAACTGCAAGTTTTAAAGCTTCACCTTTTGCCTCTTGGACCAGTTTCTCTATACTTTTGGAAAATGAGAAACCCTTTTAATTGAGCGATGGCATCATCAATATCCATATCTTCGGACTGTAGCGTCTTGCTTACAGTGTTCACATCAATCAGAATATCATACTATATAATCATACCAACACCAAAACTCAAATCCTGCAATTCCATGTGCTTCACTCGTTGCAAGACATTCAGCATCACTTCTCGCTTGTGGATCATTACTCATTTCTGCAAAGTATAGTAAGACATCTCTGATTTCTGGCGCTTTTAAACGTATAGCTTTGACGCTTTCAAGATGACTTTCCCAATAAGTATCTGATAAGGATATAAGTGTGAGACCTCCCACCTTTTTTGTACATCTCCCACCAAGTCGTAGAAGGTGAAAAATGATATAAACTCTGGTGATCCCAAGAAATGAAATTGCCTTTTCAGAAGATTTGGCGATATCACAAATAGCCAAGTTCAGATTATCACAAGCACATGTGTATAAAATGCTATCGGTTTGATATCAGTCAAATTCTTTTGCATTCCCTTGTTTTTCCCTTTCATGTTAGATCCATTATCATAACCTTGTCCCCTAACATCATTAATGTCAAGATTAAGATCATCCAGTGTATTGCAAAGTAGCTCAATAGGGCATTTCCTGACTTATTATCATCTTCTAGAAAAGTATGAAACAATTCTTCAACATGAGTTGGATCCACCGATACATACATACATTGGATAATAAGAGACTTCTGCTCTTTGTGGCTAATATCCGGAGTACAATCAAGAATCACTGAGAAGTATTTTGCCACTTTAATTTTCTGTAGGATCATAAGCTTAATTTCAGATCCCAAAATTCCTATAAACTCATTCTGAATTTTGTGGCTCAGGTAATGGTACTGAATTTTCTTCTTTGTAACTCGCCTAAGGTGCTCTCATATTACAACACCAAACTCACCAATCATTTCAATATTTCCCAGAAAGTTTCCATTGTTATCTTCACCAAATTTATCTTTACTTCCTCAAAACGCTACATTACTCTTGTCCAGATATTTCACCATTGCAAATAATCTCAATAACAACTCTCTCCAATGATTCTTCCCTTTCTTGATTTCCTCTTGGACATACTTATCAATTGTCTGATTCTTTTGGAACCTCACCTCTAGTTCCATCCACTGGCTCACGCAGTGATGTGATCTTGACTACGCTTGTGTTGGCTAAGCCTTAATACAACATTGTTCCAATCCATTAAAACAGTGTTTAAAAGTTTAGAGTTATCTCTACACCGAGTGAACAACTTGCAACAAAAACAATATACTCTACGTGTTGTTGTTGAATAGATCATCCACCGCCTGTCTTTTCTATCTCCATTCTTCAAATGTATCTTGTAATGTGTATGAGAAAAATGTCTACCACTAGGATCTTGACAAAATATATAATCTTTAGATGGTGGTGCAAGAGGACATTTCTTAACTAAATAGTCTCAATCTCTGATCAGTTTGCCCCCAATTTTCAGGATCCATAATATCCAATGATGAATCATATTCTTCAACTCATCCTCTTCGTTTTGATTGACATCTTTATCGTTTATCTCAGCCATATTATCTTCTTGCTTTTCGTTGTAACATTCAGTTCTAATTTCATCCTCATTATCAACTCCAGTAATCTCATCAATTTTATCAACATCTTCAGTTCCATCTACTTCACCAATTCTAATGGGATTTGGTTTTTTAAAATACCTTAAAAGGTAATCAGCCTGAGATTTCACCAATTCTTCTACTCTTCTACTCTTTTTCTTATTCACATCCTGAAGGATATGTTCTTGATGAACTCATCCTGATAAGCAAAGGAAGTAGCCAAGTAAGCAACGTATCTAACTATCTAAATACTCAATTGGAAAGCATAACCAATAAAAATTAACACAAACAAAGAAAATAAACATATAAAAAAATTCAAATAGTTTTTTTGACCTTAAATTCAAAAAAGGATTCTGATTTTATAGTAAATGATATTGTTATGTGTTTGGTTATCTTCTCTTCTCTTCTTAAATGGAAGGAAAAATGTAAAAACAAAAGAAAATGAGAAGTAACGTAGATGAGAAAAAGATTAATTCACAAGATTTTAATTATTTAATCTATTATAATATTAGGATCCACATAATATTTGCTAAATATTTTTACAAACATTATTTGTCTATCAGAATTAATCACTCTCTTTTTCTTACAGAAATTAATCCCTTTTTCTTAAAGTACATAGTTTATTTTTGTGGGGCTCCTAAAGACTGGGGGCCCATTTCAAATGTTTTATCATTATGTGCCAAAGACCGGCTCTGTATCTAACATCCAAAAGCTCTAGATAAGACTACTCACTCATGAATATGATAACACAAATCATGGGGTTTGATCTTTGCATAATCATAAGAATAATATAAATAACTCAAAGATAATATGAAATCAAAGGATAAGATCCCTCTTAAAATATTAGGGTCTCAACATATTTATAATAAGATAAATAACTTGGTTTAAATAGAAATTGCAAAATCAGAATTGGTTTAGATAGAAATTGCAAAATCAGAATTGGTACAGCGGCCTCCACATGTCAATGCACCACGTGCCTGTGCTCAAGCAGCCTCCTCTTATCAGTGCACCACGTCGCTGTGCTCCAGGAGCGTCCTCATGCTGGTGAACCACGTCGCTGCGCTCCAGCGGCCTCCTCATGTCAGTAACCGACGTCTTGTAATATCCCAGATTTCTCGTCAGCTTCACACCGGTCAGCCTATACCGCTGGAGGATGTCGCTGTGATCATTCCTTTTCACTCAAACATCCTTTCATGATAAAAAAAAAAATAGCCATCTATATGGCTTCAAAGCTCCACACTTTACTCCAAGCATCTACAAACCAGGAAACTATGCAAAATACGTCCCTAACTCTACATACACAATCCAATATGCTCTGATGTGGTGTGTAGATAGTTGAAAAACTACATTTTGTTGTTCTGTTAGTGGTGACAGCTATGCTGAGTTGTGCCGTTAATCGTGGAGTTATGGTTAAGATTTGTCATCTGTTATAGTGTATGGTGAGCCGTGTCATTGACATAGATTTTTATGAGTCATGTTATGGATGTGGAGTCATGCTGAGATGAGCTTCTAGCTGTGGAGTGTGATAAGCTGTTGATTAGGGTAGTAGCCAAGATCATGTTTAGCCGAGGGAAAGGATTGGTCTATCCAGGCTCGACCAAGAAGATTTTCCCAAAGGTAATAAAAATTTTGGAGTTCTAGCTAAACCTTCGACCTAGATTTACTCATTTTCATATTTTCAGTTAAGTTAGTATTCTAAAATTTATTCGCGTTTTAGTGAGGTGTTTATTTTCAGACATGATTTGGACCAACATGAATTCAAAGGGTGATCACGAGTTCATCTGTGGTCGGATGATCACAAAACTTTGGTGATAGCCTCAGGACATATTGGACATATAGGAGGGTTAGATATTTTTCGTGACTCATTATTTGAAGTTGATTGTTTCTGTTATTTTCCAGATTTTACCAATTTTGGTAGAATGTTATTATGTTGATGTGATTGGCTGAATGATGAGAAAGAGAGGTTGTGATTGTGTTGTTGTGACAATTAAGAAATCCTAAGTCTTAGGAAATCTAGAACTTGTGAGGTTTGTTGGTTGTGTTGTCAGGAGACCGCAAAAATGATGATGTGGGTGCAGTATTGTGGCTTATCTGGGTTTTACAGATTGTTTCTAGTATAATAAATTTGTGCTAGATTTTTCTGTGTTTTTTGTTGATTGGCTGATTTGTTGAGCTTATTGATTAGCTGATTTGTTGAGCTTGTCGATTTGATGTTTCTTTTGAATTAAATTAATTAATTAATTGCTAATTTTTTTTTGAATTAAACTGTAAATTTTTTTTGAAATTAATTATGTTGAAATAAATTGCTGAAAATTTGTTAAAATAGATAAATGAAATTAATTATGAATTTAATTAATTAATTATTTGTTGATAATTAATTAATTGATGAAATTGTTGCAGTGTTGGTTGATGAATTCTATAGGCATATTCATTATGCGTGGAATCTAATTATTGGCATGTGTGTGTAGCTATGAGACTGGTTCATCGGCTCACTCATTATTTACTAAATATTGATGCATCTCTTCCTATTGATGCAGAAAAAGTTTAGCTTGTTGGAGCTCATGAGACCAAGACTGCAGAAAGAGGATGAGATACCGTGGGCTAATGTTTATTTATTTTATTGCTTTATGTTATAAATTATTGTGAATATATAGGTTGTTACACTGATATTGTAACATCCGTGTCCCAGAAACAGGAAAATTTTATTTGTTTTGGAATAACTAGCTGAGTTTTATGGATCTTATTTAAATCAAATAAAGTTTTGAGGTGCTAAAATAGAGACTCGAAAAGTTTTTGGGGTTGTTTGTGTTGGATCAAAAATTATGATAGGTTAGTTTGATAAAATAAGAAATTCTGGAGATTATTTATAATGATCAGAAAGTTGAGGGAGGTAATTATAATTTTTGAAAATAAAACCCTAAATCAATTTAAAAGCTGCAAAACAACATCCTCTCTGAAATTTTCGTGCCTACCTAAGTACAAAATAGAGGTTGAAAGTTGTTTCTTGTGAGTGAGGAGGAAGATGACTCTTTAGAGATGAAGACAGAACTGACAAGACATAGTAGAAAAGAGATTCAACCAAGTAAATCGTTTTCAAAGGTAATGGAATTTTATTGAATAAGCCTTATAAGTAGATGAGTCACTTTGCGGATTTGAATTTTAGGTAGTTTTTAAAAGTTATGTTCATTTTAGTGAGGTTTTTTGTTCAGAAGAGATTTGGACCAACGTGTAAATTTGTTTCTATATATAAAATACGATTAAATTTGTTTTATGATTTATTGTTTCCTTGGGTAAATATACATATATATAACCAAATGACACAACAAAAGGTAAATTTTATAGTCAAAGATAAAAATCCAGAAAATTGTTTTTACTAGATTTTAAATATTAAAAATAGTAAGCATGATATTTTACCTATTATCTTCGAAATTTAGTAAGAAAATATTAAAAGTATAATAAAATATAATAATAACTGTTTTCAATGATTTAATCTTTGTTTTGATATTTTTAAACTTAGAAATTTATGTAATGTTAAGATCAATTCATTTGCTAAAGAATTCTTTTATTTGCTTCAAGGAATCATATTCTTTTTATAGTAATCTATATATTTTAAATTATCATATATATACACATATACTGAAATCAATATTTTTATCATATAAAGTAATGATATTAATTTATTCATATCATTAGAAAATCTTATTTTATTTAGTATAGTGTTTAAAAAGATTCTGATGAAGTTAAGTATGATAATATATCATTATAAATTTCTTAAAATACAGCATTATAAATATGAAATGGTGTTTTTCTTACACAAAATATTGTTTTACCAAAACTTTTGTATTGTAAAATAAAATGATCATACAAATAATAAAATACATAATACCTATTTCGAATATAAAATTACTGTTACGGCAAAAGTGTAATGATATTTAGATATTTGATATTGTTATATTTTACATTACATTCCTTTTTTACTATCTATTTCTCCATCTTTGAATCATTTCTTTTAGTCATATACATGCATTCTGTATAAGCTCTGAGTCTCTATTAGGTATTCTTGGAGGTTTTGGTCTCATGAAAACGAATCAAGAGAAGAACAAATGCCAAGGGAGTTGATAACTTGAAGATCGCAGAATCCATGTTAGACCCACTGGCCAGAAGCAACCGATGGAACCCATCGGCGACTGATGAAGACTCCCCAAAACCATCCGAGATCACCATCGATCTCCACCACCGATGACTCCCACCGACTACCTCCATCGATCAAGCACCACTGATCAAGCTTGAAGAATTTGACCCGGAGATCCCATCATACAATGCCATCAATTAAGGCCCACCAATGGATCCCACCAGCCACTGCCATCAGTCATAGCCTATTGATGGACCGGTCATCAAGCTTCAAATTTCACTAAACCGATGTTTAACCAGATCCAATTTTTAATGTTAACCAAGTCTCTTATCTCACTATAAATACATCTCCGCCCTAATTTTTAGGGTTTTATTTGGTGATAAACTTTGTTCTTATACACTTAAGTATTATCTAAGGTTTTGTATTAATATCTTTGAATTTCTAAGTTTATAAAGTTGGTATTTCTTCTACTCTTTAATTCTATTCTATTAATACATATGATTATGCAAAGATCAATCCATTAACATTGTGTTTTCATAACTATTAGTGAGTGATCTCTTTAAGGAGTATTGGATTGTTAGATCTAGGTTTATAACTACTAAGGTAGTGGAGTTTAGGCTTGTGATCATTACATCTATTCTTGTTAGGTTGACTTTAATCCTAGATTAGCAAGAGATTGTAGGTTTAGTTTATAAGTATTTCATACACCCACAAGGTGCTCGATGAAATACTTGATTCAAACCTTTCAAGCTCTTTTCTATCCTAACTAATGAGAGTAGATGTTTAAGATGTCTAGAGGCTAAGAAGACCTATTATAAATGTGTATTAATCAATTGATGTTTAATGAGAGTTATGAACATTTAAAGTCATTAGTAAAGTGATTAGTACCATGATAATGGATTAATCAAGTTTAGTGTCTTGGAACCATTAGATTAGCCCTAATATATAGATTAACACTCCACTCGATTAGTATTGATCAGTCTCATAATCTACAACATTCCCAAGAGTCCTTCTTTGTAAATTTGATTTCAGAAACCATTTTAGCTATTTTCCAGCTTAATTTACATTTTCAAACTTTCTTTATCAAAACCAATAACATATTTACTTAAATTAATACATGATTTGCACTCTTAATGAGTTAAAAGTTTGACCCAAGTTGGATTGATTCCCACTTATGCTGCAACGCATTTGGGGTAATTGATAACCATGTATTTGCAAAAATCTTATTATCAATTTGCCGCCATTGCCACTTGGATTTTGTTAATACCATTAGGAGTTAATTGTGTGTTTGAGACTAAATTTTCTTTATTGCATTTACTACTTAATCTCTCTTGTTTCCACTTTGATCTCTCTCTATCTCTTGTAGCTGCATGAACCTTAGAAATCACGGTCCAACAAATTTGGTTGATTGTATTGAGGATATTCGCTAGTTAGAAAGATAAGCTCGAAGAGCTTCAAGATAGCAGTTAGAACACTTACAATGTTTGGAGATAAATAATGAAGACTTTCCTCCCGGTTTTCTGTGGGTTCCTTAATAAGGACAGCCAGCCCTTAGACCCATTGCAGCATTCGATGCACTGAACATTATAGCTCAAGCTACGGGCATTCCCATTTTTGGAAATTCATACAGGTTTATAACACTTTATAAAATAATAATGAATTTATCTCCCAGAGTTTCATGCAAATTATGAATTAAATCTAGCCTTAAGAGTTTCTGAATATACCTGGATATTCACAGCGGAAAGATGAAGCAAAATAAATTTGAGGTTGTAAAGAAATCCAAACATTGTGTCTCTACCGGTATCCACACGCACACAAACTAGATCAGAGCGGGATGCTAATGCCGCAGAGAACAAATCTCCAAACATGAACTTTTCATTTCTTATTTGAGTAAAAATTAGTTTATAGATAAAACCTAAGAACGGCTGCATATAAAGATGACTAACTCATACTATATATAACACACATTTAACCTAATTAAATTAGGATTAGGAATAACTAATGGGCCAAAGCCCAATTATTCTTTACATGTACATAGATATAATATATCATATATATTATATAATCAAATGTACAAATATATGTATATCTTATATAACATATATATTATTGAACTCAACTTAATATTGATCTAATATGCTTAGCTGTGTGACCCTATAGGATTATATGATATTAGTAATATGTTCCAAACTCATAGATTAGAAGCGGCTTCTAGCAAAACATTATAACCACTGAATATCATATGATTGTCAAACCTCGACAATAAAACTTTAATTAGAATAAAGTACAAATGATTTCAGGGCATTCCCAACAATCTCCCACTTGTACTGAAATTATCTATTTTGGTAATGCCTTTGTCTCTATATCTTGATCTTAGCATAAGGCAAGAATAAGTGTCATCCTTATTAAGCTAAATCACATTTATTGAACTCCGATTTATAGTGATAAAACAAACTGTTGACTTTCAACTAGTTTGAGCATGGCCATGCATTTCTCAGTATCAAATCTCCGATAGGCCCATAGATATTTATCTGCTGTTATATAGGAGGTACAAATCCCATCTTTTTCATCCATATTACATATACAATTCATAATGTGCCCAATCATTGTCTTTATAATCACCTTATATGGCTGACGTTTGACAGAGTCAAAGCAAACCAATCCATATATAATAAATTACAATGAATTCAGGTCAAAGGATTATATTCTATAGTTGCATTGAGACACTATTATGACACGCATATAACAATCTTGTATAGTTCTCATAATGGAATCAAATTTATGTAAACATGAATGTTATGTCATTAAAAGAAAATAAAATCCCACTAGAATCAAGATCACATCTTTAGAAATCTAATGCTTAAGGCAGCAGTATGACTCTCATGCTTAGGCCGTGGAAAAGGCTTTGTTAACGGATCAACAACATTTCCATCCATTGAGACTCTGCTAGTCTTCACATCCCCTCTATCAACAATTTCACAAATTAACTGATATCGCATTTGAATGTGTTTGAATTTCTGGTGCGATCTGGGTTATTTTGGCCAAGCGATAGCTCCATTGTTATAGCAATAAAGAGCCAGCGGACCAGAGATACTAGGAACCACACCAAGTTCAACGATGAACTTCCTAATCCAAACAGCTTCTTTGCTGCTTCTGAAGAAGCAATGTATTCAGCTTCGGACGTAGAGTCTACCATGATGCTTTGCTTAGAGTTCTTCCAACGCACCGCTCCTCCATTAAGACAGAAGATAAATCCAAATTGTGATCGGAAATCATCTATGTCTGTCTAAATACTAGCATCTGTGTAACCACTCATGACAAGCTCATCATTTCTTCCATAGACCAAGAATTTATCCTTTGTTTTTCTTAAATACTTAAGGATATTCTTGACTGCTTTCCAGTGACTCTAACCTGGATCAGATTGGTATCAACTTGTCATGCTCAAAGAACAAGCTACGTCTGGACGAGTAAAGAGCATGACATACATGATAGATCCGATAGCAGAAGCATATAGGATTCTCCTCATGCGTTCTCGCTTATCATGTGTCGATGGACACTGACTCTGGCCAAGAGTTATGCCATGAGACATTGGAAGAAAACCTTTCTTAGAATCATGCATACTGAACCTATGCAAAACCTTATCTATATAGGTATCTTGAGTCAATCCAATTAGTTTATTCGGTCTACCTTAATAGATCCTTATTACAAGATTATATGCGGCTTCTCCCATGTTATTCATTAAAAAACTTCCTAGCCAAGTCTTGACAGACTGAAGTAATGGAATGTCCTTTCCAATGAGCAGTATGGCAATTACATACAATACTAGAAATGCAATTGCGCTCTCTCTAGTCTTCTTGTAAATGCAAGGTTCTTCCTCGTTTTTAGCAAAATCAAACTCTCTGATTGCCTCTTTGAAACAGAGATTCCAACTCCAAGATGCTTGCTTTAGCCCATAATTGTGTTGAAGCTTGCACATTTTCCCAGCATTACCTGGATGTGTGAAACCTTCAGCTTGTGTCATGTACACATTCTCTTCTAGATTTCCATTAAGGAAATCTGTTTTCACATCCACTTGCCAAATCTCATAATCATAATAAGTGGCAATTGCTTGGAGAATCCGAATGGACTTAAACATTGCTACTGGGGAATATGTCTCATCATAGTCTATACCATGAATTTCCTTATAACCTTTAGCCACCAGTCTTGCCGTATATATCTTTATATTTCCATCCATGTCAATTTTCCTCTTGAAAACCCATTTACACTCAATGGCTTTTACACCATCAGGTAAATCCATCAAAGTCAATACTTTTTTGTGACATTGATTCTATTTTAAATTCAGCGGCCTCAAACCATTTATCGGAGTCATGGCCCATCATTGCTTCTTTGTAAGATGTAGGTTCATCATTTTCTATAATAAATAGATCATGATGATCCATCACCCAAAACCCATATCTATCTGGTTCATGATGTGCCCTTTCAGACCTATGTATAGCAGGTTACACAGGATAGGTTCTATGACCCTTCATAAATCCAATTGATGCTCTTCCTTAATAGGTGGAGCAATCTCATGTGGTTCTTGAAATTCTTCGAGTTGCACTTTACTCCCACTATTCCAGATGAGGCCCAAACCTCCTCCAAACAAGAAGAAGACTCTCCGGACGATACCGATTCGGACCAGTCAGGCAGCCAAGGTCCATTACCCATCGTACTCGTATCTGCCATAGACCGAGACCAGTCCAGGAGATAAAAAATGAGGTTCAACCTTGTTATCAGCCAAGGACTTAGGGAGAACGCATGAACTGGACCCGCCCATGAAGAGAAGACCAAGAACCAAGTACTTAGCGTTTTCACCCTAGCCCGATGAAAACATGCCTCTAAAGACGTCTTGGCCTAAGTACATTTTCCCTTGATTGGTTTTATCCCTAAGTGGTTTTTCAAACAATGTTTTTAATAAGTCTTATGACCCGGACGCATTAGGCTGAACTGGTCACCATCCTAACCAGTTCATGGTTCGTGGAGAATAGCCTGACCCTAATCCCTATCCCTTCTTCTTTTCACTTTTACTTCCAGACTTTGTTACCATTTACCAGGCATGTAAAAGCCTAAGGAAACACTGGTCTTTTGTAAGTGGTGAGTTGCCCTAGATGCTGCCAATTTAAACTTGTAACTCATAACGGCCAAACCAATTTCTATTCCTTCATGCATGATTCTAGGTGTATTAAATTAGCTCCTTTATCACCCTTCCAAGTGCATGAATTGCAATATAAACTGACCGAGGATACTTCCTTCCAACCAAATTTCCTTATTTCTATTCGTGCGGCTTGAAAATCCATCGGCAATGAGTGCCGTTTTGTTCTAATGGTTTACAAGGATGTGTTGAGTACAGGTACCAAAGAGGAGCTAGTACCAGAGGAACTCCAGAGGGTTTTGCAGAAGTTTCCTACATGTTTCCCGAGGAGATCCCAGAATGATTCCCCCACTACGGGGCATCGAACATCACATAGAATTTGTCTCAGGGGCCTCCCTTCCAAACCGTTCTGCCTACCGCATCAACCACGAAGAAGCCAAAGAGCTTGAGTGACCATGACACAATTTCATCATGCCCAAGACTCAACTTTCTCATTGGTAGAACAGGATGATAGACAAAGGGATAGAAAAAGACATAAGACCGAGTTGATGATAGAATGGACCATCTGAAGGGTCTTCTTGGAAGAGGCTGAATGGTTCTTTGGATAGATAAGGGATATATCCTTGCCTTAGTGAATCAAAGACTCAAACTGAAGAAGGTGATGGATTGAAGTGGGACACAAGAAGTTGCAGAAGGGCTTCTTGATACTCCTTGAGGTTTATTTCAGATATTACACACCTAATAAACTCTTAAAAATGTCTCTCCAAGATATGACACACTCGGAGAAGACAAAGTTGATTTCTGGATATGACACACCAGAGAATCGGGGTTGTTTGTTGAATATGACTGACCAAACAATCTTGAAATGTTCTTAAAGAACTTAGATAATTTTCTCTGAAAAGAAGAGGCCGAATGGTTCTTTGGATAGATAAGGGATAGATCCTTGCCTTAGTGAATCAAAGACTTAAACTGGACAAGGTGATGGATTGAAGTGGGACACAAGAAGTTGCGGAAGGGCTTCTTGATACTCCTTGAGGTTTATTTCAGATATTACACACCTAATAAACTCTTAAAATGTCTCTCCAAGATATGACACACTCCGGGAAGACAAAGTTGATTTCTGGATATGACACATAAGAGAATCGGGGTTGTTTGTTGGATATGACTGACCAAAAAATCTTGAAGTGTTCTTAAAGAACTTAGATAATTTTCTCTGAAAAGAAGTTGAATAAAAGTTGGTTGTTGCCGAATGAGGCTTACATCGACTTAGATAGAGAGGTGACTTGAAAAGACTCAAGTGCCTTGAGATTTCTAATTCTTGGGACTCTAAACATTTATCCTAAGACTCTGACAATGACTAAAAGTCGACAGGACAAGAATATGAAAGAGTTTTTGCGAACTTAAACAATAAAATGAAACTATAGTCTAACTTATACTATAAGGTGGTTTAAAGTCGGTCCAATGCATCAAAGCCGGTCCAAAATATCAAGTGTGGCGCTTAGTTATTCATCATAAGGTTTAAGTGGATCTTGAGGCCTCATTAAAAACCTTAGTCGGAAACCCCATTGGGATAAAACCAAGCTTAAGAGAAAAAGAGTGCACTTAAGTCACTTTGAAGATGATTAACTTAGAGCGACTTGAATGGAAGTGAGCATGTCTTGGTGTTGCCTTTCCTTAGCTTTTTCATGCTTCCATGCTATCCTTAAGATGTTTCCTACAACTCCTGAAGTTTTCTTGATCTTGCCCGGGTCAGAGGACCTTTGGGAATAGCCAGGGTTCTTTCCTCTTCTTCTTCGAGTGTTGGCGCTTCCATGCTCATATCAGACCAGTTTCTGAGTTTATGGCCAAGGGATACATTCGAGAGAGCCTCAGTCTGCATGTCATTCCTGTCCTCCTATTCCCAAAGAAGAATGGAACCCGGCGATTGTGCGTAGACTGCCATCCCATAAGCAATATCACAGTCAAGTACTGGCATCCCATTCCCCGTTTGGAGGATATGTTGGACAAGTTGAGAGGGGCGTTCATCTTCTTAGAGGTTTACTTGAAGAGCGGGTACCATCAGGTCAGAATGAGGGAAGGAGATGAGTGTAAAATGGCCCTTCGGCCTTTCCAACGCGCCCTCCACCGTCATGAGATTGATGAACCACACCCTTCGTGCCTACATCAACAAGTTTGTGGTCGACTACTACGATGACATATTAGTTTATAGCAAGGATCTGAACGAACATGCCGATTATTTAGCATCCGTTCTCCAAACCTCAAGGAGGAGGAGCTTTACGCCAACATGTAGAAGTGCACATTTGGTGCTAAAGAGCTGGTCTTTCTGGGATTTGTTATAAGTGCCCAAGAGCTGAAGGTGGACCAGGAGAAGATCAAGGCATCCAGGAATGGCCAACCCATTCTAATGTCAGTCAGGTTTGGAGTTTCCACTACTTGCCTAGATTTTACCACCGTTTTGTTCGAGATTTCAGTTCCCTGGCCGCTCCTTTGACAGTCATAGTCAAGAAGTCTACTGGTTTTGTCTGGGAAGAGAAACAGGAAAGGGTCTTCCAAGAGCTCAAGGATCGGCTTACCCAAGCCCCCTTGCTGGCCCTACTAGATTTTGGTAAGACTTTTGAGATAGAGTGTGACACCTCCAGGATAGGAATAGGGGCCATTCTGACTCAAGGTGGACGTCCCATTGCCTACTTCAGTGAATAGCTCAGCGGAGCCACCCTTAACTATCCAACATTAAACAAAGAGCTTTACGCCCTGGTCAGGGCCTTGGAGACCTGGCAACAGTACCTTATTTCCAAGGAATGCATGATTCACTCGGACCACGAAACCTTTAAGCATCTCCAGGGCCAAACCAACCGAAAGAGACACCATGCAAAATGACTTGAGTTCATCGAGATGTTCCCTTATGTCATCAAGCACAAGAAAGAGAAAGGCAACATCGTGGCAACGGACATATTAAGCTCGACCCAGTCACCTTCCTAACCAGTTCATGGTTTGTGGAGTTCCACCCGACCCTAACCCATATCCCTTCCTCTTTCAACTTTTACTTCAAGACTATGTTACCGTTTACCTGGCATGTAAAACATGCTGGTCCTTTGAAAGTGGTGAGTTTCCCTATATGGCAGCCTATTTAAACTTGTAACCTCGCTTAAAAATTAAGACTTGAATAAAATATCTTAGCGAAAATGCTTTCTTCTTTCGAGTCTCACTTAGATTAACCATCAGATCTCCTTGAAGCTCAGCTCGGATTCTAGTCCAGTCGTATCATGGTGTTGTCCAACCACCATGTGGCCGGCTCTCAATCCATCGTTCCTTCATCCTTACCACTCCATCTTACATCGCTTCATCCTTACCCCTCCATCTTACTATCGCTTCATCCTTATTGCTCCATCTTACCATCACTTCATCCTTACCGCTCTATCTTACCATCGTTCTTTTCTTTACTGCTCCATCTTACCATTGCTTCAGCCTCACCCCTCCATTTTACCATCATTATTTTCCTTATCGCTCCATCTTACCGTCGCTTCATCCTTACCGCTCCATCTTACCATCATTCCTTTCCTTACCGCTCTATCTTACCGTAGTTTCATCCTTACCGCATCATCTTATCATCGTATCATCCTTACCGCCTCACTGCTCTGCATATTTCCCTACCATACCGTACGCCCTACCTGATTCTACCGTACTAAGACCCTCGTACTGCATCGGCGTTTGCACGCCGATAACTCCTTACTGCTCCATCGCTCGCATTGGGAGATCCTGACTGCATCGGTGTTCTCCTTCCGAGGAAACCTGACCATGCAAGTATCATGTGACACCCCATTCGACCAGCCTCGACCGTACTGTATGTCTCCGTCTGGTCTTTGACTGTCTGTCCCAGGCCTCGACTAGGCCGTCCGTGGAGCTATATGTCAGGGGACGCATGAGTTCCTCTTCGAAAGAAATTCTCTTCATAGAAAGAAAGAACTTTGAACAACAAACACTTTGTTCTCTATAGAATTATAAAAGTAGTAACCTTTGGTTTCTTTGGGATAACCAAAGAAGTAGCACTTATCAGATTTTGGTCCTAGCTTATCAGCAGTCAAACGTTTGACATAAGCTTCACAACCCAAAATTTTCAGAAAAGACAAATTGAGAACTTTTCCAGTCCATATCTCATATAGTGTCTTTTCGACTGATTTTGGTGGACATCTGTTTAGGTTAAACGCAGACAGTTCTAGAGTATATCCCCAAAAGGATAACAGAAGATCTGTGTGTCTAATCATTGATCGAACCATATCTAATAAAGTTTGGTTTCTCCTCTCAGACACGCCATTCCATTGTGGTGTTCCAGGAAGAGTAAGCTGTGAAACAATTCCACATTCTCTGAGATTATCACTAAATGTTTGGCTCAAATATTCTCCTCCACGATCTGATCGAAGAGCTTTAATTGTTTTGCCAAGTTTATTTTGTACTTCATTCTGGAATTCTTGGAACTTTTCAAAAGATTCAGATTTATGTTTCATTAGATAAACATAACCATATCTACTGAAATCATCAGTAAATGTAATGAAGTATTGATAGTTTCCTCTTGCAGTCAAACTCATTGGCCTACATACATCTGTATATATATAAAGCCCAACAAGTCACTAGCTTTTTCACCATATCCAGTAAAAGTAGTCTTAGTCATTTTACCTAATAAACAAGATTCACATTTTTCAAATGCTTCATAATGGACCCCTACCATAAAAATATCACCACGATCTAACGAGCAACACTTGTCTTTAATCAAAAAATGAAATCTTTCCAAATCCAAAGAAGATATAGAAATAATATTTCTGCTTATAGTAGGTACGTAGTAGCAATTATTAAGTTCTAAAACCGTGCCAGAAGATAAAGAAAAATTAAATATTCCTACAGCTAATGCAGCAACTCTTGCTCTATTTCCCATGTGCAGGTCCACTTGTACTTTCTCCAAATTTCTACTCTTGTTTAGGCTCTGCATATTCACACAAATATGAGCACCACATCCGGTATCTAATACTTGGTGAAAAAGTCTCAAAAGTCTTCTTCACTTTCAGATCTTTCAAGTATTTCTTACATTTCCTCTTTCAATGCCCAAGCCCACTACAATACTGGCATTTGTATTCACTAGAAGGTCCATGCTTAGACTTAGAAGAAGGGCTAGACTTACTTGGATTCTTAATCCAGCGTGTCTTACCATTCCATTTGTTCTTTCGTTTGAGAACAGTTCTCAAGTTTTGATACCATTCACGGAATTTTGATCCATCTGCTTGTCTTTCTCAAGGACAGATCGCAATGAAAATAAACTGTGAGAGTTTGACATTACTATATCAAAATAATAGCATATATTTATATGATGTTCATAAATTGAGAGAATTCTCAACAATTAAGAAAAACTCACACTATAGTCAACACCATATTTTCCTCAAATGAGTTTAGTAATCCAAGATCCTTATTTCATTAAAATCCAAGTGAGCTTTGGCTCATTGCCTGAATGTTTAGCTATTTAGGTAAGTGACATATTTACTAATTATACCCAGTATAAATCTTGGTTTTGGATGTCATCTTAATATAATATCGAACTTTATATCTCTAAGCCCAAAACTATTTTGATAGCTTAGTCAAGTAAACAAATCTTTTACTCATATGGTAACCATTACCATCTGCCTTACTCATGTAATCGTGGACACCCTACTTGGTAGGCGCATTACACAATAAAAAAGTCTTGACAGTTGATAAGATTGGAAAGCTACCAAATTACTTGATATTCAGTTAGGGAATAAATTATAATTAAACTCTATCTTATATTTTAAATTTTATATCAAATAGAAATAAAATATAATTAATTCATATCTAATATATATTTAATTGAATCATAATTAACTGAACTAATTCTAAATCAAATTAAAATTATCAATCATTCATGTAATTTAATCTGGATTAAAATTTTAATTTTCTAATCGAATTAGATCTTGGGCTTAAAGATTAATGAAATTTTATATTAAAATATTTAACCAACTTTCATTTAACCTAATTATGCACCCAATACCTATATCGAATGCATTGCTTCATACGACTTTGATATATAGTTCATAATTCATGTATTACTAGAATATAATAATCAAATATTTATAATTGTATATAATATATTTATATGTGATTCAAAGTCAAACATATCATGCTAGGGTTACTACGTTGATCATAACTTTTTATGATCTATGCTGTATGTATGCAACGGATATAACAACATAACAATAAAATCGTAAGATCTAAATCTCATTGATAAATTATGAATTCTTTTGAGAAAACATAATTACATCGTATAATATATACACTAATTTAAATTCAACTTCAAAATTATAATCTATGCTCTGATACCTCTGTTGGAAATTCATACAGGTTAATAACATTTTATAAAGTATTAATGAATTTATCTCCCAGAATTTTATGCAAATAATGAATTAAATCTAGCCTTAAGAGTTTCTGAATACACATGTATATTTGCAGAGGAAAGATGAACCAAAATAAATTTGAGATTTTATAGCACTCCAAACGTCATGCCTCTACCGGTATCCCCACACACAAATATCAGAGAGTGATGCTACTGCCGCAGAGATCAAATATCCAAACACGAACTTTTGGTTTCTTATTTGAGTAAAAATTAGTCTGTAGGTAAAACCTAAGAACATCTGCAGATAAGGATGACTAACTCATACTATATATAACACATGTTTAACCTAATTCAATTAGAATTAGGAATAAATAATGGGCCAAAGCCCAATTATTCTTTACATGTACATAGATATAATATATCATATATATTACATAATCAAATGTACAAATATATTCTGTATATCTTATATAACATATATATTATTGAACTCAACATAATAATGATCTAATATACTTAGGTGTGTGACCATGTATGATTATATGATATTAGTAATATGTTCCAAAACCATAATTATAAGCAGCTTCTAACAAAACATTATATCCACTTAATATCGTATGATTGTCAAACCTCGACAATACAACTTTAATTAGAATAAAGCACAAATGATTCAGGACATTCCCAACACCAATGCCTTCTGTTTCTTGTAATAACTTTGAGATTAAGTCAAGATTGATCAATATGGTTCAGAACCAAAGGTACAATTTATTGTCCATGGAAGACCCTCTAGATCATTTGGATCAATTTGTGCGCTTATGTAGGATAGAGAAGATGAATAGAGTTCCCAAAGAGTCCATCAAAATGATATTTTCCCTTTCTCATTAGGGAATAAGGCCGCCCAACGGGAGAAGAACAATGTTGAGATTTGGTATCTACTTGGGATATGTGTAAGAAGAATTTCTCAATGTTATTTCCTAAGCAAAAGGCGGCAAAGCTTATAAACGATATTGCTAGTTTCAAACTTGGTTTCCAAGAGAAATTATATGAAGCATGTGAACTGTTAAAAGGTTACAATAGGAGTTGCCCTCATCATGGCATCTCTAGGAAGAATTTTCTTGGCATCTTCTATAGAAGCACACTTGAGAAGTATAGACACGCCTTAAACACGACAAGCTATGGAGTTTTGACAACTTGAATGTCAAATAAGGTGAGTTATTGATTGAGAATCTTGCTCAGAGTAATACTTGTTATGGAAGAGACTATGATAGAGAGTTGAGAGACACTAGCAGACCGGATTAAAGCATTAAGGATAGTTTCAAGGACATCAATGACAGATATGAACATACGAGTAAAGCTTTCATTCTAACTTCAAAATCGGTTAACTTTGTGGTGGAGTTTGATAATTGTCAATAGGGATATGATACGATCCTCCCACGGAATCGACACTTACGAGGTATAAAATAAAAGGATAGATGCATAGTTGATGGATCGATTGGTCACACAGGAGATGTGGAAAGGTTCTTGATACACCTCAATGTCTCCTAGGATATGACACTTCTAGACAAGACAAGGTTTGATTGTCGGATATTACACACCAAGCAATCAAAAGTTCTTAAAGAACTGAAGAGAATCACTCTCAAATTCGATAAAATAAAAATGGTTGATGTCTTCCACAAAGGTTTACACGAAATATATAAGGACATGGAAGCTTCAGAATTAAGCCAAGCTGTAACGCCCCGCCCGCCACTGTCCGTGAGCCCCCACATCCTCTCTAGGCATGTAGACCCACACCCTCTTTCTAGGCCCATGGGCCCTACATCCTCTCTAGGCCCATTGGGCCCACCCTCGTCCGACAGCCGGTACGTTATTTGAGAGGTTCTAAAGACTTGTTACTATCCCTACAAATCACCACATGATCTTTCCCCATGTTTTGGCCTCACTCACATGGTATCGACAATCACTTCCCGATAGGTCACCCATCCTAGTGCTACTCCAGCCCAAGAACGCTTAACCTTGGAGTTCTAACTTGACAAGTGACGGAAACGATAAGTGCACTTTGTTGACATAGGTAGCCAAATCAAATCTTTTAACCCTCTCATCATGCACCACCATATACAAGAAACCGAGATGTTACAATCACTCCAACTAACAGAGTGCAACGTCCTCGTTGCACACCCGCAGCCCTCAAGACTGCCTCCTGGGTCAGAACCGGTTTGACATACCTAGAGCTCTGATACTACTTGTAACACCCCGACCGCCACTGTCCGTGAGCCCCCACATCCTCTCTAGGCATGTAGACCAACACCCATCAGCCCTACATCCTCTCTAGGCCCATTTGGCCCACCCTCGTCTGACAGCCAGTACGTTATTTGAGAGGTTCTAAAGACTTGTTACTATCCCTACAAATCACCACATGATCTTTCCCCATGTTTTGGCCTCACTCACATGGTATCGACAATCACTTTCCGGTAGGTCACCCATCCTAGTGCTACTCCAGCCCAAGCACGCTTAACCCTGGAGTTCTAACTGGACAAGTGACGGAAAAGATAAGTGCACTTTGGTGACATAGGTAGCCAAATCAAATCTTTTAACCCTCTCATCATGCACCACCATATACAAGAAACCGAGATGTTACACAAGCAACACTAATTTGTCTTGGAAATACAAAGCAAATAACAAAAAAATGAGACATTGAAAGTTGAATGTAGACTTGATTCTTGAACTCCAAAAGGGGAGCTTAATGTGGCTCTTGGACTCCAAATTCGTCCCTCCTCTTTTAAGCCACAAAATGGATGAGTTTTTTTGGCTTAGTGGACTTGTATCAAATTCTGAAATGGACCATAACTTAAAGAACCAAGTTTGCCTCATTAAAACCTTTCCTGGAAAACCCATCGGGACAAAACCAAGGACAAGGAAAAAGAGTACAAAATGGTCTCAAACCCACTTAAGAATCTGTACTTGCTTGTAGTATCCATCAATGTGATAGGAGGTTCTTCTTGTTGAGGAATGTTCTTGTCAAGTAGTGCTCCAATTCCCTTTTTGATTTTCTCAGCTCTTACCCGAGTTATAGGTCCAACTGGTACAACTATGTCCTCTTTAGCTTCAAGCTGTGGTTCAAGCTTCTGTTCAATCTCAGCTAGAAGTGAAGTCTCCTTGGTGATATCCATGATTGCATCATTCCCCTCCTCTTGAAAAGGATTTGACCTCAAATTGGATTCATCTGCCACAAAAGGAATCAATTCAGAAACATTAAAGCTTTAATTAACATTGTACTTTCCTTGAAGATCAAGTTGGTAAGCATTGTCATTAATTCATTTGACTATCTTGGGATTCTCCTCCGGAAAGACGTCTTCAAATTCCTGCAAAAGAAAATCAATGCTACTTGTAACTTCCAGTACAAGGTAAGTTAGGTTCAGCAAAACCTCTTTGTAAACAAATAAAAGAACATGTTGTTTAGAGAACAGAGCTCTCTTAACCACATTAGACTTCACAAGAAAAATTGAATGCCTCCAGGATTTTCTCTCAAAGGCCTTTTCGTGGTTTTTCTCAAACTGTCATTTTTGTTTAGTGGTGGTGTGTTTAGGGATTCACTCACATTGGTTTTTCCTTGTTATTTCAGCTGTAGTTTATCTTGATGAACTTCTCCTGGTGTTAATGGAGCAAGTGTCATCTTTCGGCCATTGTAGTCAAAAGAGTATCGATTCGTAAAACCGTCAAGCATGTCTCTTCTATCAAACTGCCATGGTCTTCCCAATAATATATGGCTGGCCTCCATAGGTAAGATATCACACAGAATTTCATCCTCATATTTGCCTATGGGTAAAGGAACCAATACTTGGCTGCTCATGATCATCTCACCATCATAATTCAACCATTGAACTTATAAGGCTTTGGATGATTCTTAACTTCAAGCCCCAGCTTCTTCACTATTGTTTCACTAGCCACATTAGTGAAGCTTCCTCCATCAGTAATAAGGCTGCAAACCTTCCCGTGTACCAAACATCTCGTGTGAAACAAGTTCTACCGCTGCTCTTGGTCATCATAATTAGTGTGAATGCTCAATGACCGTCTTGTTACAAATAGTTCTCCGGTTGCTGATAACTCTAATTCCTCATTCTAGGAAATATCATCATCTTTAAGTTCTTCTCCTCTGTTTCAATTTCACCATTATCCAAAAGGATCATAGTCTTCTTGTTTATGCATTCATTGGCGTAGTGTCCTCTCCCTTGAAACTTGAAACACTAAACGTCCCGGTTCAATGAGATAGGAGATTATTCAAATTGAGGAATGTTCTTGTCAAGTAGTGCTCCAATTACCTTCTTGATTTTCTCAGCTCTTGCCCGAGTTATAGGTCCAACTAGTACAACTAAGTACTCTTTAGCTTTAAGCTCTGGTTCAAGCTCAGCTACAAGTGAAGTCTCCTTGGTGCTATCCATGATCACATCAGGATACATTGAGATTGGTGTTTATGTTGAGGATAATGGAGAAACCCAAGAAACTATGTTAGTAATCAATGAGGGTTCCAAAACAAAGCTTTCAACCATCCACACCTCTCATACCACAACCCCAATGTTGAAAAACCTACAAGACCAAACCATTCCCAAAAAACCAAACCCAAACTTCCAACCAAACAAAAAATTCCAGCCTAACCAGAGATTTCAACCAAAACCACAATATTCAAACCAAACTCAAACTTTACAACCCAATCAAACCTGCCAACCAAACCAAAATTTCCAACCACGACCTCAATACAACCAAAACCAAACATTCATACCAAATAATTCCCAACCACTTCAACAAACCCAACCCATCAACAATGATCCCAATACTCTCCTCCTGAAAAAAATCTTGGAAGGGCAAACCAAGGGCACTTTTGAGATCAACAAGGGAATGGATGGCATGCAAGGAGCTTACAATGAGTAAAACCTTTGAGCACTTAGCTTTGCATGTGAAAATTCTTGATAATCAAGTAGCTTCCTCTTCCAAACGACCTATGGGATCTTTACCGGGAAAGCCAGAACCAAAACCAAAGATATAGATTAATGTAATAATTCTTCATTGTGGTAAGAAACTATCCAGTAGTGATATCCATGAGGACATTGAGCCTAAAGTGGGGGATGTGATGATTGAGATACAGGATGATGAAGTTGTGAATGACATCGATGGTTTAGAGGAAATGACTAAGAAAGATGTTGTTGACAAGAGTAAAGGAAAATTAATCATAAACTTACTAGAGCTACACCACAAAGGATTTGTCCAAACATGAAAACATTTTCCAAGAAAGATGCCCTCTTTGTGCCCTCACCATACAAATCCAAACTGCTATTTCTGGGTCGCTTCAAAAAACAAACCATGGTAAATTAAAAAGCAAACATAAATGCCAATCTAACTGGTTCCATTGGTCCTCTTTACTTCAATAAGTGTTTTTGCGATAAAGGGGTGATCATTAGTTTGATGTCACTCTCAGTTTCTAAACGTTTGGGATTTACAAAGTACAAAGACTGTAGAATATCTTTAGACCTGGGGATTGATCTATTAGGACTCTCGTTGGGCTACTTGAAGAGCAACCGGTAATGATTGAACATTTTGAGATACCTACAGACTTTTTTTTTCCTCAATATGGATGAAGGTCCAAAGCATCCACTCATTTTGGGATGTCCATTCTTGAGAACCGTGGGTTAAATTATGAGTTTCTTAGTGGTGAAAGTTAAGGATATGAGAGGTTGTTAAACGTCAACAAAGGATTTCTCAAGGAAGGTCATTTCAAGATTTGAAACGAGATCACATTGAGATTGAGAATATTGAAGGGAAAGAAGATATCTAAGGTGATGATAGAGAGGAAGATTGGAGTGAACTAAAATCTCATGTGGTTGATATAGAACCTCTTCCACAAGGGCTAATGTACACTTTTCTTGGAACAAACTCTACTTACCCTGCGATAATAATGGAACTTCTTAGTGATGATGAAGTTTCCACCGTTTTAGGAAAGTTGAAACAATTTAGAAAAGCCATTGGATACTTACTTGATGATTTCAAAGTAATCTTGGAGACCATATGTATACACAGGATCCACATGGAGAATGTGTCGATGACTTCTGTAGAACATCAAAGGCAGTTAAACCCCAACTTTAAAGATGTTCTACCGAAAAAGATACTCAAAATCTTAGATGTGGGAATCATCTACCCAATCTTGGATAGTACTTGGGTTTCCCCGGTTCATGTAGTACCAAAAAGGGTGGAATAACAGTTGTTAAAAATTATAGAGATAAGTTAATAACAAATAAAACCATAACTGGCCACATGATGTATATTGACTACTGTCAACACAATGCCACATCAAGAAAAGTTTATTTTCCCTTACCCTTCATTGATCAAATTCTAGAAAGGTTGGTGAATCATAGTGATATGAGCATGGAAATACCAACACTTGGAGAAGAAGAGGAAGACGCCTTGACCATTCCCAAAAGACCTATAACCCGGGCAAGAACAAGAAAACTCCAAGAAGCTGTTGGAACAACTCTTGGAAGCGAGAAGAAGTTTGTCTAACACCAATCAACCACGAGGTCCTTATGTCCATTCAAGCCATTCCGAGTTAATCATCATCAAGTGGCTTGAGTGTGATTTTTTTTCCTTAGGTTGGTTTTATCCCAATGGGTTTTCCATCTAAGGTTTTTAATGAGGCCTCAAGTCCACTTACCCCACTTTGATGATTAACTTGGACGATTTCATGAAGCTGTGGACCGACTTCCTTATGCCATGGACCGACTCAAGCATCACCTTATGATATATTTTAGATTATGTTTTTTATTTCATGTTCTTTAGTCCGTAATCTTCTTTAAATTCTAGTCAAACTCGCCTAAGTCTTCTAGTCCAAGTCTTCAGTCTTTTTTCTAAGTTTTAGGATGATTGTTTAGAGTTCCCAAGAGTCCTTCTCGAAGGAGCTTGAGTCTGTTCAAGTCTCCTTCCACATTTAAGCACATTGTAAGCCTCATTCTAAGGCACCCAACGTTTTATTCAAATATCTTGAGATTAATCTCTTTTGTTTTTTGTGCACATTTTCCGATTGTTTGGTGAGTCATATCCAACAATCTTTCGATCCTTCGGTGTGTCATATCCGAAGCATCAAACCTTGTCACCACCAAGTGTGTATTATCTTGGCATGGTATTGAGGAATATCAGTGGACTTCTGCATCCATTGTGTGACCATTCAATCCATCAACAAGGAGCCATTCCGCAGCTACTTGTGTTGTTATCAACGACCACAAGCCTTGATAAACTTTTGTATTTTGATTTGTTTATGCAAGGGTCTATCCAACATCTTCTTCCATCTTCTTTGTCTTCCATCTTCGTGTGTTCTACCATCGAAAATGCCGGGTCTTAGGGTTGATTTTCGCATCATTTGGTATCAGAGCAAGCAATTTCGAGTTTGGTAGTGAGTTTTCATAACTTTTCAAATTCTGACCTTTCATTTCTACCCCCTCACCTTCTTGGTAGTGAGTCTTCGACTCGCCATCACTCTGTTCTATCTTTCATTCCCATCTTTTCTTTCTATCTTGCTATTCAAAGATCCGTTGGATCATCTATTCAAAAAAAAAAGAAGGAACAAAACCAAACGTGTTCCCACTCCTTTCCTTCTACCTTCATCAAAAAAAAGAGAGAAACAAAATCAAACGTGTTACAACAATCTTTTTTCTTTCTATCTTTTATTCTTTCGGAACAAAACCAAACGTATTCCCACATCCTTTTTCAATCATTTGATCATTCGGATTGAGGAAAATTCTCATTGAATTTGATTGGGATTTGTTTGATAAGAACAATTGAGAAATATCTGAGTGAGGACATCTTGAGAGTTGAGTGAAACACCTGAGTGAAACACTTGAGAGGAAAAATAATAGTGAGGTTTTTATTACTAACAGTTTGTTGAGTTTTGCAGGAAAAATTCAAGACATCTTTTGACCTGTTCCCACATTTCATCGAGATGTCTCATAGTGAAGCTGGAAGTAATAACACCAACCGTCCAAGGAGAGTCAGAAATAACAACATGGACGTGCAGGAAATGAGGCGCCTCTTGAGACAGGAGCTAGATCCCGTTCATGAATGGATGAACACCATACAAGAGTCGGTGAATCAAGGACTTCCCCAACATCCTGCTGAAGGAAGAAGAAGGGAACAAAGGCCAGTAAACAATGAGGAAAGTTCCGACTACTACAGCCATGGAAGTCAAGCTTCTAATGAAAAACAAGAATGTCCAAGACGTGTAAGAGAAGCCAGGGAACGCAATGAAGACAACCTTGGTAGTTTTAAGTTGAAGATACCACCATTCTATGGGAAGAATGATCCAGACGCCTATCTAGAATGGGAGAATAAGATAAAACTCGTCTTCGATTGTCAGCCATACTCAGAACGGAAGAAGGTTCAAGTTGCTGCAACAGAGTTCTATGATTATGCCATCAACTGGTGGGATCAAATTGTTACAAGTAGGAGCGAAACCAGGAGCCACGTGTGGAAACTTGGGGAGTGATGAAAAACCTAATGAGGAAGAGGTTTGTTCCAAGTCATTACCACCGGGAGTTGCATCAAAAGCTTAGGAGATGCTTCACAAGGCTATCCTTGTGGAACAGCAGATCAAGAGAAGGAGTTCTAGCAGGAATTCCTATGGAGCGGGAGCAACCTATCCTAAATCAAGCTACAAACCGGAGGACAAGACTATTGTCAAGCAAAAGACTGATTCCAAAACATACACCCCTACTCAAGACGCCAAAGGAAAAGCTGTGGCAACTTCTTCTAGAAACAGGGATGTTAGATGCTTCAAGTGTCAAGGGAGAGGACACTACGCCAATGAGTGCATCAACAAAAGAACCATGATCCTCTTGGATAAAGGTGAAATAGAAACCGATGAAGAAGAAGAACTTAAAGAAGACGAGAACTCTGATGCTGAGGAGATGGAGTTACCAGCAACAGGAGAGCTGTTAGTCACAAGGCGATCATTGAGCATTCAAACCAAAGATGCTGACCAAGCACAACGGGAGAACTTGTTTCACACAAGATGCCTAGTACAATGTAAGGTTTGCAGCCTTATAATTGTTGGAGGAAACTGTACTAATGTGGCAAGTGAAATTATGGTTAAGAAGCTAGGTCTAGAAGTAAAGAAGCATCTGAAGCCTTACAAGATTCAGTGGTTGAATGATGATGGAGAAATGATCGTGAGCAGGCAAGTATTGGTTCCTTTAACCATAGGCAAATACAAGGATGAAATCTTGTGTGACATCTTACCAATGGAGGCCGGTCACATTTTGCTAAGGAGACCATGGCAGTTTGATAGAAGGGTCATCCATGATGGGTTTACAAATCGGTATTCTTTTGAATACAATGGCCGGAAGACCATTCTTACTCCATTGACACCACCAGAAGTTTATCAAGATCAGCTATGGCTGAAACAACCGGACAAAACCAATGTGAGTGACCCCCTAAACACACCACCCACAGACAAAGAAAAGATTTTGAGAAAAACCAAGAAAAACACCTTTGAGAGTAAACCCGAGAGACAATCAAACTTCCTTAAGAGATCTAGTGTTGTTAGGAGAACCATCTTTTCTAAGCCAACCAATCTTTTGTTTGTCTACAAAGAGGTTTTGATAAACCTTACTAATCCAATGCCGGAAGTTCCGAGCAGTATTTCCTTTCTTTTGCAGGAACTTGAAAATAAGCCCAAGGGATTGCCACCTATCCGTGCGATTAAACAGCAACTCGATCTTGTGCCTGGAGCATCACTTCCCAGCCGTCCAGAGTACATAACCAACTCATTGAAAACTAAGGAGTTTCAGAAACTAATGAGAGCACTGATGGACTTTGATGATATTGAAGCTGCTGGGGAGATCAATCTTTGTGAGCTAGGAAAAAGACTCCTCCCGAGTTTCTACAAAAACATGGCGAGATCAGTCTTTAAAGAGTATGGACATAAGTTTTCAATTCTATTCCTATAACTCTTTCATTGAACACAGGTTCCAGAAGGCGCTTAATACTTTTTGTGAGATGCTTGTGGAGCCATCCTTGGATGCACCAAAGAACAAGGACTCTGAATGGAGCTATGCAACCGTGAAGATGAAACAAACCACCTTTGAGATGCCCAAACCCCTTATCAACAAGAAAGAGTTCGCTTTCCTTCTGCCTGCCAGGCTTCAGCCCGTGACCTATTCATCAAGAATAAAGAAGAGTATTCCTCTTGGTAGATTACATGAGATGGTGAAATCTGTCCTTTACAATACAAGAGGGAAAGAAAAGGGATACGCCTTTGAGCCAGGTGGATATCTTGTGATAAAGAGATGAGAGAAAGCCTTTGAAGAAGGTGACAAAGTTTGGGTTCACTTAAAGAAAGAAAGGTTCCCGGAAGGAAGAAAGTCCAATCTTATGCCAAGGATCGATTGACCTTTCAAGATCATCAAAAAGATCAACAACAATGCCTACCATCTTGACTTGCAAGGTAAGTATGAAATAAGTAATAGCTTTAATGTTACTGACTTGATCCCTTTCATTGCAGATAATCCAGATTTGAGGACAAATCCTTTTCAAGAGGGAGAGGATGATATGAGCATGGAAACGCCAACACTTAGAGAAGAAGAGGAAGATGCCTTGACCATTCCCAAAGGACCTATGACCCGGGCAAGAACAAGAAAACTCCAAGAAGCTGTTGGAACAACTCTAAAGTTGTCTTGGAAGCAAGAAGAAGTTTGTACAAGATCAATCAACCACGATCTCCTTATGTCCATTCAAGCCATTCCGAGTTAACCATCATTAAGTGGCTTGAGTGTGCTCTTTTTCCCTTAGGTTGGTTTTATCTCAATGGGTTTTCCAACTCAAGCATCACCTTATGATATATTTTAGATTATGGTTTTTATTTCATGTTCTTTAGTCCACAATCTTCTTAATTTCTAGTCAAACTCATTTAAGTCTTCTAGTCCAAGTCTTCAGTCTTTGTTTCTAAGTTTTAGGATGAATGTTTAGAGTTCCCAAGAGTCATTCTCGAAGGAGCTTGAGTCTGTTCAAGTCTCCTTCCCTATTTAAACACATTGTAAGCCTCATTCTAAGGCACCCAACTTTTTATTCAAATATCTTGAGATTAATCTCTTTTGTTCTTTGTGAACATTTTCCGATTGCTTGGTGAGTCATATCCAACAATCTTTCGATCCTTCATGTGTCATATCCGAAGCATCAAACCTTGTCACCACCAAATGTGTAATATCTTGGCGTGGCATTGAGGAATATCAGTGGACTTCCACTTCCATTGTGTGACCATTCAATCCATTAACAAGGAGCTATTCAGTAGCTACTTGTGTTGTTATCAACGACCACAAGCCTTGATAAACTTGAGTCTTTTGATTCGTTTATGCAAGGATCTATCCAACTTCTTCATCCATCTTCTTTGTCTTCCATCTTCGTGTGTTCTACTATCAAAACTGCCGGGTCTTGGGGTTGATTTTCGCATCACATAGCCATTATTGTTTTCTTGATGTTTATTCAGGATTTTTGAAATTCCTATACACCCATATGACCAAGAGAAAACAACATTTAAATGTCCTTATGGTACCTTTGTTTATCATAGAATAATTTGGGCTATGTAACACTCCAGCAAATTTTCAACATTGTATGATGTCTGTATTTGCATACTTGATTGAAAGTGTGGTAGAAGTTTTCGTGGATGACTTCTCCGTCTAAGGAGATTTGTTTGCCTCTTGTCTTTCTAATATTTTCAAGGTGCTACAGCATTGTGAAGAGAATCTTGTTCTCAACTGGGAAAAATTTCACTTCATGGTTAAGGAATGAATTGTTTTGGATCACAAGATATCTGAGCGAGGTATTGAGGCAAATAGAGCTAAGATAGATGCGATGATGAGTTTGCCTCATATCCAGATTCTGTTAAATGGATATGAAGTTTTTTGGGTTAGTCTGGTTTCTATAGACTTTTCATTAAAGACTTATTAAAATTTGCTAGAACTCGTACATGACTTTTGTGCAAAGAGGTAACTTTTGAGTATGATGGAAAGTGATTGGAAGCATTGGAGAGGATTCCAAAAGCATTGATCAGTTATCCAATTGTTTAAGCTCTAGATTAGGATTTACCATTTGAGATCTTGTGTGATGCAAGTGACTATGCTATAGGAGCAGTTCTTAGTTAAAAGGTTGATAAAAACTTCTTGTCATATACTACGCGAGTAGAACACTTGATGATGGGCATTGTAAATACGCTATGACGGAGAAAGAGCTACTCGTGGTAGTATTTGCCTTTGAGAAGTTCTGATCTTACTTGGTTGGTTCGAAGGTAATATAGTCTACATGGATCATGCAGATTTGAGGCCTTTGTTGGCTAAAAAGATGACAAACCAAGGATCTTAAGATGGATTTTGTTGCTGAATGAATTTGACTTGGAAATCAAGGAAAATAAAGGGATTGAAAATGGTGTTGCTGATTATCTATCAAGGATGAGCGTTGATTATGAGATCCCTATAGATGAATCACATCATGAAGAATCTCTAATGGTGATTCATCTTCTTGAGATGACAAATAAGACACTAAAAAGAATGAAGAAGTGAGAAGTCTATAAGAAGATAGACCTTGGTATGCGGATATTGTCAATTACGTAGAATGCCGAAGGGAACCAATCAAGCTAGACTCTTATGCAAATAAAAAGTTCGTTAGAGACATTAACTGTTTTATTGGGATGATCCACACCTTTAAACACTTTGTAAGGATAGTTTGACTCAAATATGTGTATTTGAAGAAGAAGTTTATGGTATTTTACAAAATTGCCATGGGTTAAATATTGGTGGTCACTTTGCTACTTGCAATACAATTTAAAAAGCTTTACAAGCAAGCTTTTGGTGGCCCACAATGTTGAAAAACGCACACGAGTTTGTAGCCAAATGCGATCCATGTCAACTGAAAGGAAGCATAAGCAAGAGGAATGAGATGTCGCATTCTCTCATTTTTGAAATAGAGATTTTTGGCGTCTGGGGTATAGATTTCATGGGACCATTCCCATCTTCCTACAGTAACAAATATATTTTGGTAGCGATTGATTATGTTTTGAAATGGATTGCAGATTTTTTTAGTCCAATAAATAACACTAAAGTTTGTTAAGAATGTTCAAAACCATAATTTTCCATGGTTTGGTATTCCGCGTGTTGTGATCAGCAATAGGGGTTCACATTTTATCAATAATGTGTTTAAAACCCGCAGACTAGCGACCGATTTCCAACTAGGAAATAAAGTCAATCTTAGAGAAGACAGTTTGTGCAACTAGAATGGATTGGTCTACTAAGTTGGATCATTCAATTTGGGGTTACACAACGGCTATGAAAACTCCAATCGGGACAATGCTTTTCAATGTTTTGTACGTGAAAGCGTGTCCCTTGCCAGTAGAGTTAGAGTACAAAGCGATGTGGGTTGTTAAGCTTTTGAATTTTGACATCAAGACCACTCAACAGAAGGGGTTTATACAACTAAATCAGTTGGATCAGATTAGACAATGCCTTTCAATGTTTTGTACGTGAAATCTTGTCCCTTGGCAGTAGAGATAGAGTACAAAGTGATGTGGGCTGTTAAGCTTTTGAATTTTGACATCAAAACCATTCAACAAAAGGGGTTTATACAACTAAATGAGTTGGGTCAGATTAGACTTGAAGCTTATGAGAGTTCAAAGTACTACAAAGAGAAGACTAAAGCTTTCCTTGACAATAAAAGTTTATCTGGAGACATCAAAGTGGGAGAACAAATTTTACTTTTCAACTAAAGGTTAAGATTTTTTCCCGGAAAGCTTAAGTCACGTGGGTCTGGTCCATTCAATATCAAAGAAGTTAAACATATGGAGCAATTATTCTTGAATAAAATCTGGTGAAAACTTTGTGGTAAATGGTCAATGTGTGTAACCGTATATGGCAGATCATAGCATTGATGAGGGAACCACGGTTTTCCTCACAGAACCTACTTCCGAATAAAACCCTGAAAAGTTGGGCTTATGATGTTAAACGATCACGCTTGAGAGGCAATCTCATATTATCATTGTACATATATATATTTTCTACATTTTCTATATTATTATTTTTTTGTTACATTTTGTTTGCCTTTAAGTTTTAGGAATGAACCTAGAGTTAAAGTGATAAAGGAGTATGAAATCATCCCCAACAATCAGAGCCATCGGCCATAAAAGACCAGTGAGCCCCACCAGCCATTCTCTCCGGACACATTTAATCAATGGGAATTGTGAATTCCATCCCGAGTGTCCCCTGGTCATCCCCATCGATCAAGACCAACCGACAGGTTCCATTGGCCATTCCCACTGGGAAAAGCCAACCGATGGGGACCCCAAGAATTATCTTGGAAATGCCATTGCTCAAGTTCATCGACCATGCACAACTGATGGCTCCCATTGGCCATTCTCATCGGACCAAAGTGACCGATGGCAAGCTTGAGGTAAGAAAAAAATCTGTCCGAACCAGTTTAAGTGGATTTCGGGTTCTTGGTAAGATTTTGAACCGGTTTACTCAACTCTCATCTTCTTCCTCTTTGCCTCACAAAAAGCATCCTCATTTTTTCATCTTGCTTTCAAAATTTCAAGTTTCCAAATCAAGAGAACTCATTTCTTGCTCGTTTTCATTGAATCAAGAGCATCTTTTGAGTAATCTCTGCATTTTACCCAAATTTTCGTCAATATCACTTCAAATTCCAGGTATAATGTTTTCCCAAAACCTCAATTTTTTGGGTTATGTTTCAATCTTGTTTAGTTAATGCAATTGGCTATTGTGTGTAAGGTAGATTAAGTTTATTGTATTGAGAATTCATAGATAGCTTCAATTTGTGGATTAATTGATAAAACGGGTTGAAAATTTAAGTATATCAAGAGGTGATGACAAAAATTTTGGGGATAACCAATTTCATTTGCTTGTTCATATTTGTTACAACAAAACAAATCATCATCTAGCTTAACTTAGAATAACCCGATCATATCCTATTCGATTGCATCTTTCCCATTATGGATTGACCCTTCAAATGCTACAATGACAGGATTTGGGGAATTGATCTAATAGTTTTAGAACCTGTTTATCAATTTGGCGCTGTTGCCATTTGGGATTGTTTGTTTTATTTTAGATTTCAGATTTTTAAGATCAAGAACTAATTTCATTTCCTTTTCTATTTTCAGGTACCAATCGACTTGTTCACTCGATTTGAAGTCGAGTTTGTTCAGATTTCTGACCAAACTCGGTTTACAAACTCGATCAACAACTCGAGTTTGCCTACTTTCAACTTCACACTCGGCTTGACAGACTCGACATCAGCAAGCCGAGTTTGACAATTTTCAATGTTTGAATGCTACGGCTATCTCTTAAGCTGTAAATAGACGCCATAAACCAGAATCCTCCACAGGCTTTGCAAGACTACAGAAGAAAGCAGTAAGAAATCAAGCAACAAAAAGATATGGAAGAAGAGAGACCTATAAGGAGACCCAGAAACATAGGAGCAGGAGATGCTCCAAATGCTCATACACAAAGGCAAGGTGTTGTGCCTCCAGTTGTCCAGAATAACTTTGAAATCAAGAGTAGTATTATCTCAATGATCCAGAGCAATAAATTCCATGGCCTACCAATGGAAGATCCTTTAGACCATCTTGATGAGTTTGATAGACTGCAGTTTAACCAAGATAAATGGTGTTAGTGAAGATGGATTCAAGCTCAGATTATTTCCTTTCTCTTTAGGTGACAAAGAACATATTTGGGAGAAGACTTTACCTCATGGATATATCACATCTTGGGAGGAATGCAAGCAAGCTTTCTTAGGTAAGTTTTTCTCAAACTCCAGAACAGCTCGATTCCATAATGATATCTCTGGATTTTCTTAGAAGAATGGTGAAACTTTCTGTGAAGCTTGGGAAAGATGCAAGAGTTATGCAACAAAGTGTCCTCATCATGGCTTCTCCAATGAGTCCTTACTCAGCACACTTTACAGTGGGGTTCTTCCTAAAATCAGAATGCTGTTAGATACAGCAAGCAATGGAAATTTCCTTAACAAGGATGTAGATGAAGGCTGGGAGCTAGTAGAGAACTTAGCTCAATCAGATGGCACCAATAGTGAAGACTATGAAAGAACAGTCAGAGGAACCTCAACAACTGAAGATCACTACAGGAAGGAGATCAAGGCTCTAACAGAAAAGATAGACAAGTTTCAGCTCAACAATCAGAAACATGTACATTTTGTGACTGAGGAAGAAGTACTTCACCAAGAGGAAAACTCAGATGCCACAGAAGAGGTCAGCTATCTACAGAATCAAACCAAATACCAGAAAGGATTTGTCAACTACAAGGCAAATCTCAACCTCTCATATAGAAGCACCAATTTGGAAAATCCACAAGATAAGGTCTACCCACCCCAACAAACTCAGCAACCTCAGCAACAGAAGACATACAACAACTACAACCAAGGCTATGCAAATCAGAAGCCACAATACCAATCAACCTTTCAACTACCACCTGGCTTTGCACCACAGCAACCTCAGCAATCTCAACGCACAACTCCATCAATGGAAGCAATGCTCCAACAAATTATTCAGGGACAAGCAAATGGAGTACTGGATACAGCAAAGAGGATCTCAGAATTCAAGAATGATATGGACTGCAACCTTAACATTACGAATGGCAAGATTGAAGCACTCACTTCCAGAGTGCTAACATTGGAGAACAGAGGCATTGCTTCCACCTCTTCTCACCCTCAGCCTGGGCAACTACCAGGAAAAGCCATTCAGAACCCAAAGGAGTATGCGCAAATCAATGCAATAGCAACTAAACCTTTTCCTTTACCTCCATTCAAGAAGCAACATGAGAAATACACTGAAGACAGTGTAGGAAAAACATGGGGGAAGTGCTTAAATTGAAGAAACCAGATCCCAGTGAATTATGGAGGTCTTGGATCAACATTAACCTTCCATCTTCAGAAGAGCATGAAAGGGTTAAGGACAGGGAAAAACGAATTGCTAGGCTAAATGAGTTGTCAAGACTACCTTATCCTCAAATGTACATGAAGGAGATCACTGAAGGATATGCTGCTTTGATAGATGAGGATTTGAACAGAATAGAAGCTGATGGATTGTTAGAAGAAGCTAAAACGCTTTGCCCTCCATCACACCTGAAAAGAGCTCAGGAAATGATTGAGAAGAAGAAGGTAGAAGAAGATGAGCATAAGAAGAAGAAGGTAGAAGATGCTGAGAAGAAGAGGATAGTTGATGAAGATGCTGAGAAGAAGAGAGGATTGGAAAAAGATGAGAAGAGCTCTAAGGGTTTGACTACACATGGTATAGTTAAGGACAAGCTCACAGATCCATGATCATTCATTCTCACATGCTCTGTTGGATACTCAAAATTCCACAACAGTCTTTGTGATCTAGGAGCCTCAGTCAGCATGATGCCCCTCTCTGTTGCCCAGAAGCTTGGGTACAGTAAGTTTGATCCTTGCTATGTCTCTCTGATTTTAGCTGTAAGATCAACAAGAAAACCTTATGGTATGCTGAAGGATGTGCTTGCAACCCGACTGAGGCAACTCGGTTTGGTCAAACCGAGTCAGTCAACCCGAGTTATCCTTCTCCCTCATTTTCATAAATTCGAAATTTGAACCTTGGCATTTAATGGGTACGATCCCTTGATACTAACACTCGAAACCTCTTTTAATAAGCACCAATAGCTCATATCTTCTTTACAAAAATCGCAGCAACATCTCTCTAAAACTCTCCAACTTCTCTCTAGAAATTGTTTTGGCTTTCTCTTAGATTTCTCTAGAAATTTTTAGTCTTTTCAAGATGAACTCAAAGGATTTCGGTTCCAAGATGATGCACAAGTAAGTATCCTCACCTTGAGTAGTGTAGATTCATAATCGTTCAAACATCTTGCTAAAATTTCAAAAGATTTATGGGTTTGTGTTCTTGAGTAGATTCCCAAATTTTAAACATGATATGTTAGAAACCTGTTAGATTAAGCCTTGTTTATGGTTTAAGAACCTTCTATCTTTAAACACTTGAAAGAAATTTGTTAGAAAATGGTTGAACCTAGGTTTCTGTTAATTTAGTTCTTAGGATGTTCAAACTTGAGTTGCACACTCGGTATATACCATGAGTTAGGAAATTTCAAGTTCAAAATTTTGTAACTCGGTTTGCACAACTCGGCATCACATCTCGAGTTAGGAAATCTAGGATTAAAGTTTTTTGTAACTCGGCTTGTACAACTCGGTATCATGTCGAGTAGGTTTGAAAAAATTCAAAAAACAAATTTACCCACACTCGACTTTGTAAACCAAGTGTATACGTCAAGTTTGCCATTTTTCCATAATAGTTACTCTTTCATTGCTAATTCTTTCAGGTACAAGGAAGGATGGAATCCTAAACCCCAAAGTTCAAGATTCTCAGCAGAAAAGATAGCAAAAATCTTTGCTAGACATACTGGAGGGGTAGAAATCAAAGAAGGAGGAGATAAGACAAGGAATGATGCTGAAATGGCCAGGGTTTATTCAAGAAACAAGAAGGACATTAAAGCTGGAAAGAAGCCACATCAAGAGGAGATTTTGACAGTGAAGAGACAGAGGATGAGAATGTGTTGGAAGAAGACCAAATCCCCATGGAGGTAACCTGTAATGCACGTATTCGGGCTGAATAAGGTGAAGTCGAGCTTGAATGCGGAGAATGTAGGTATTAAGTCGGTGAAATTGAATCAAAGGAAAATTATAGCGGAAGTTGATTATTGGGGATCGGTGAAACAAAGATCCGAATGTCAGTAACCGTTAAAGCGATGTAAAATAAGATATTGCTAGTAAAGAACTGCGCGGGAATGCTTATTTCATTATAATAACGCGCATAGGGGGGTTATAGGATGTAAGGAAGAATGCAAAATGCACGGAAACGGTTATTCCCAAGAATCACGCGTATGGGCGGTTATGAGAAGGGGAAGGAAGCAGAATCTGCGGGAACGGTTACATTGCTTTCAGTTTGCGCATGGAAACAGTTTCTTATCATGAATCTTTATTTAAAGGGAGAAGAGAACAAGCCACACGACACGGGGGGAGAGGAGAATAAGAACTCTGAAAGAAAACAAAGAGAAAAACATAAAAGATCTACGGGTTTGCTCAGTTAATCGGGAAAAATTGTACCAGCGAGGGGGAAAACTGTCACTTTGTGGGTGATAAACTGAGGAGTGACAGGAAGTACGATAGAAAGCATCAAGAGGTGTCAAAACTTGCTTTCACAGAGAAATCAAGAGGTGATGGAAACGAAAGTGGCAAAGGAGGTAATCAAAGTGGCTGAGATGATCGTGAGGCTAAGGTGGTGGGATGGAAGGATGGTGGATTTGGGTACTTATGTCATGGTCTAGTATTAAAACGATGTAATAGCTTATTAGCAAACTTACCATTGTACTAGAACCTCGATCTTAATTTCAAGTATTCTGTTTGATGCTTATTTTTGGCTCGTCTAAAGTAAACCCATGCAAAACTGTTAGGTATCAATGAACTAACGAACTGGTTAAGAAATTACTCGGATGTTTCATCCTTAAGATTATTCGGGTAATATGGAAACTAGATTGGGGTCTTTCAAATTGGTATCAGAGCATGGTTAATTCTAGGATGTAGATAAGCATAAATGGGGTGTTTTTGGGCAAAACTCCATCCTTCCAGCGCCTAAGAGTCTCACAGTAAGTCTATTAATAAAGGAGAAAGGGACTTTAATGTCCTGGTTAAAAAGGCCGATGCCTAAAGAGACTTGAGAGTCTGGATGAAAGGCTGATGCCTAAATAGGACTATTGAGTCCGGTTGAAAGGCCGATGCCTAAAACGACTAAAGAGTCAAGTTAAAGGCCGATGCCTGGTGAATATTGCAATCGAGCATGTGGAAGTTAACGAGGAAACTGTTGTCCATGATGGTATAATGGTTGATGAGAACAATGCTGCGGCTGAAGTTGCAGGTGCAAATGTTAATATGGGTGATAGAGTTGCTGTTGATGCTGCGGCAGCAAATGTTGGTGAAGGTGTTATGGCTACTGATGTTGTAGAGCCGATGATTCTGAAGAATGTATTAGGAATGTTGGCGCAGGTGTTGGAAAGATTTCCAGTGAATGCACCTACTCCAGTAGCGCAGCCTTCGGTTGTGTTACCAGATGTATCACCAACGAGAACTGAAAGAGAGGACATTTCACTCTTGACTGGTCCAACGTATCTTAAAGTGATGGATCACATGCAAAAGTTGGGGACTAAGTTTTTCTCGGGTGGAACTAATCTCATTGAGGCGGATCAGTGGAGAAGTAGACTTGAAAGGAATTGTGATTCCATTCATTGCCCAACTCCTTATAAGAAGGATATTGCGGTCCATTATTTGGAAGGGGATGCGCATACTTGGTGGAGTGGAGTCCAGGCACGACTTGGGAACCCAGATTGCTCATGGGAAACATTTTGTGCTGATTTTGGACTAAGTACTTTCCACCGTAAGCATCTGATCGGTTGGAAGGTGAATTTCTAGACTTACGCCAAGGAGATAGTGAGGGAGTATGAGACTGAGTTTAACAGTCTCAAAAAGTTTGCTGGGCATTAAATTTGAAGATGAAAAGTTCAAGTGAGAAGGTTCATGCGTGGACTGCAGATTGAGATTCAAAATCGTTGTCTTGTTCGCAACTATGACACAGTTGCAGAACTAGTGGAAAAGGCAGCAATGCTGGAGAATGGAATGAATAAGGAAGCCAAGCAGGCTAATGTGGAATTGCAGTCTCAGAATGTATCTCAGAACAAGTCAGGAAATGGTATGGGGCAAAAGAAGAAGGCATGGGAAAAGAATGTTAACCCAGGAAAATTGGGTATGGTACGAAGTGCATGCTCTATTTGTGGAAAAATGCATTTGGGTGTATGTCGTTTTGCTTCTGGAGCGTGCCACCGCTGTGGCAGTATGGACCACAAGATTCGTGATTGTTCAGAAGATGGTTCAAAATCATCACATCAAGGCAAGGATGTTGGTGTGGAGTTGTGTTACAACTGTAATGAAGCAGGGCATTTTAAGAATAAATGCCCAAAGCTGGGACAGAACACGGGCAAGAGGCCTAGTAATGGATTTGTTCCAGCAGGAAAAAGACAAGAAGTGATGCCGCGAGTTTACTCAGTTGCTGGGGAGGCAATGGAACCAAGTACTTCGCGTCCGATCACTGGTTAGTCTCGAACACCTCTTTTAAGAAGAATATTATGCAAATACTTGATTGCATAAGTTGCATGTATTCTTAGCTTATTAGATGAATGTGTAGGGACCTTATTTATGGGTGGGGTGGCAACCCATGTATTGTTTGATTCCGGAGCAACAAGTTGGTTTGTAAACCCGGAAATGGTTGGGAAAGGCGGATTCCAAAAGGAACCTGGCAATCATTTTGGTTTAGTAACAGCAGCAGGTGGTCAAGGTATGACCACTTCAGGAAAAATTAGAAACATATCAGTGATGGTATGTGGAGAAGACATGCCAGCGGATTTGACAATCTGTCCGGTGAAGTTGTATGACGTGATAATGGGCATGGAATGGCTTGGAAAATATAAGGCACATTTGGACTGTCATCGATGAAGAGTGAACTTTGAAAGGGAGGGTAAGAAACTAGTGTACCAAGGAGTAAGACCCACTTTGAGTAGTTTGATTGTTTCTGCAATTCAAGCAGAAATTATGATTCAGAAAGGACATGAAGCCTATTTGGCTACAATCAGTTCTATCAAAGTTGGGCCAGATGCAGAGCTTAAGGATATTCCGGTGGTGAATGAGTTTGAGGACGTGTTTCAAGCATTGTCTGGTCTGCCACCAGATTGTTCTGATCCGTTTACTATCGAACTCGAGCCAGGGACAAAGCCAATTTTTAAGGCTCCTTACAGAATGGCACCAGCAGAAATGGCGGAGTTAAAGAAACAGTTAAGCGAACTGTTAGAAAAAGGATTCATAAGGCCGAGTAGTTCACCTTGGGGTGCACCAGTTCTTTTTGTCAAGAAAAAGGATGGAAGTTTCAGGATGTGTATAGATTACCGCGGTTTAAATCGGGTAACAGTGAAGAACAAGTACCCACTTCCAAGAATTGATGAGTTGCTGGATCAATTGTGGGGTGCTACATGGTTCTCAAAAATTGCTTTGGCTTCGGGCTATCATCAGATTCCGATAGATGAGTTGGATGTTCGGAAAATGGCATTTCGGACCAGGTATGGGCATTATGAGTTTGTAGTCATGCCTTTTGGACTGACTAATGCCCCTGCAGCTTTTATGAAAATGATGAATGGAGTATTCAGGGCGTACTTAGATGAGTTTGTAATCATTTTCATAGACGATATCCTGGTTTACTCAAAGAACCTGGAGGAGCATAAGGTTCATTTGAAAATATTGATGAGTAAATTAAGGGAGCATAAGTTATATGCCAAACTAAGCAAGTGCAGTTTTTGGCAAAGAAATATTGGATTCTTGGGTCATGTAGTCTCGGATAAGGGAGTATCCGTTGATCCGGAAAAGATAAAATCGATTAAGGAATGGCCAAGACCAGTTAATGCCTTGGAAATAAGGAGTTTTCTTGGGTTGGCAGGATATTACCGACGATTTGTTAAAGGATTCTCGAGTATGGCTCAACCAATGACTCAGCTCACGGGAAAGGAAGTACCATTTGTTTGGTCATCGGATTGTGAGAATAGTTTTTCTAAGTTAAAGGAAATGTTAACAAGTACACCCGTGTTGGCATTACCGGGACCATATACACCATATGTGGTGTATACGGATGCATCACGGAAAGAGCTTGGTTGTGTGTTAATGCAGCATGGTAAGGTAATTGCTTATGCTTCCAGGCAGCTAAGGAAACATGAGGTGTATTATCCTACTCACGATCTTGAGATGGTGGCGGTGGTATTTGCATTAAAGATATGGAGATCATACTTATATGGTGGAAAAGTTCAAATTTTCACGATCATAAGAGTTTGAAGTATATCTTCACTCAACCGGAATTGAACTTAAGACAAAGGAGATGGATGGAACTTATGGCGGATTATGACTTAGAGATTGCATATCACCCGGGTAAAGCAAATTTGGTAGCGGATGCTCTTAGTCGAAAAAGAGTTGCCACAAATACGGAAAAAGATTTGGAACAACTAGTCAATATGGTTGGAACTTTACATCTGCTGTCTTGACGGAAGATCTAGAACCATTGGGTTTGAGTGCAGCGGATCAAGCAGATTTATTGACAAGGGTTAGGAGAAAGATGAAAACTTGGTTAAACCTGCTAAGAATAATCAGGCTGAATACCAAACATCGAGTTATGGTACGATTGTGGTGAATGGACGGGTATGTGTTCCGAATGACAGTAAGTTGAGGGAAGAAATTCTGATGGAAACACATCAGTCCAAATTTTTGATACATCCAGGTACAACTAAGATGTATCGAGATTTAAAACAATACTACCATTGGGTTGGTATGAAACGAGATGTTCCTAAGTGGGTGGCAGGCTGCCAGACTTGCCAAATGGTGAAAGCAGAGCATCAAATTCCAGGTGGATAGTTACAAAGTCTACCCATTCCTGAATGGAAAGGATTTGATATGGGTTATTGTAGATCAGTTAACGAAATCCGCACACTTCTTGGCAGTAAACAAAAAGGATGGTGCTGAAAGACTTGCGGAATTGTATGTGAAGGAGATTGCTCGGTTGCATGGAGTACCAGCAAGTATAGTGTCTGATCGTGATACAAAGTTCACTTCGGGATTTTGGAAAGAACTTCAGAAAAGATTTGGTACAAAACTTCACATGAGTACTGCTCACCATCCGCAAACGGATGGGCAATCCGAAAGAACAATTCAAACGCTTGAAGATTTGTTGAGAGCAAGCGTATTGGACTGGGGTGGTAACTGGGAAGATTATTTACCCTTGGCTGAATTTTCTTAAAATAATAGTTATCAAGCAAGCATTGGTATGTCACCATATCAAGCATTGTATGGTCGACCCTGCCGTACACCGCTATGTTGGACACAAGTGGGGGAGCGAAGTATTTTTGGGCGGAATTTTGTTGAGGAAACAACAGAGAAAATCAAGGTCTTAAAAATCAAGATGAAAGAGGCTCAAGATCGGCAAAAGAGTTATGCTAATAAGCGGCGTAAATAGTTGGAATTCGGTGTAGGAGACATGGTGTATCTAAAAACGGTCACTTATTAGGGGAAGGATCGTGTTGCTTTGAATACCAAGTTAAGTCCAAGGTATATGGGACCGTTCAGAATCCTTGAAAGGATTGGACCAGTGGCGTACAAGTTGGAATTGTCACCAGCAATGGATGCTTTCCATAAAGTTTTTCACGTGTCTCTATTACGGAAATGCATGACTAACCAGGAAAATGTGATATCCAAACCACCATTGGATTTGCAACGAAATCTGACAATAGTAGGAAGGCCAGTTCGAATTGTGGGAAGGAAGTTAAGAATGGACAGGAAGAAAAAGGTCAAGTTGATTCAGGTTGTTTGGGATTGTGAAGGGGAAGAAGAAATGACGTGGGAACCCGAAGAAGTGATGAAAGTTAATTTTCCGAAGTGGTTTGAGAAGCAACAAATATCTAAGGAAAGAGCTTAGATTCAAGGACGAATCTGTTCTAAGTAGGGGAGAATTGTAAAGCCCGTATTCGGGCTGAATAAGGTGATGTCGAGCTTGAATGCGGAGAACGTAGGTATTAAGTCGGTGAAATCGAATCAAAGGAAAATTATAGCAGAAGTTGATTATCGGGGATTGGTGAAACGAAGATCCGAATGTCAGTAACCGTTAAAGCCTGGTAAAATAAGATATTGCTAGTAAAGAACTGCGCGGGAATGCTTATTTCATGATAATAACGCGCATAGGCGGTTATGGGATGTAAGGAAGGACGCAAAATGTGTGGAAATGGTTATTCCCAAGAATCACGCGTATGGGCGGTTATGAGAAGGGGAAGGAAACAGAATCTGCGGGAACGGTTACATTGCTTCCAGTTTGCGCATGGAAATGGTTTCTTATCGTGAATCTTTATTTAAAGGGAGAAGAGCGCAAGCCACACGACACGGGGAAGAGGAGAAAAAGAACTCTTAAAGAAAACAAAGAGAAACACATAAAAGATCTACGGGTTTGCTCAGTTAATCGGGAAAAATTGTACCAGCGAGGGGGAAAAACTGTCACTTTGCGGGTGATAAACTGAGGAGTGACAGGAAGTACGATAGAAAGCATCAAGAGGTGTCAGAATTTGCTTTCACAGAGAAATAAAGAGGCGAAGGAAACAAAAGTAGCAAAGGAGGTAATCAAAGTGGCTGAGATGATCGTGAGGCTAAGGTGGCGGGATGGAAGGATGGTGAATTTGCGTAGTTTGTCATGGTCTAGTATTAAAACGATGTAATAGCTTATTAGCAAACTTACCATTGTACTATAACCTCGATCTTAATTTCAAGTATTCTGTTTGATGCTTATTTTTGGCTCGTCTAAAGTAAAACCATGCAAAACTGTTAAGTATCAATGAACTTACTAACTGGTTAACAAATTACTCGGATGTTTCATCCTTAAGATTATTCGGGTAATATGGAAGCTAGATTGGGGTCGTTCATAACCCCTCAAGAAGCCAGAACCAGAACTAGAGCAAATACTTCAGCTAAGGGCACCAAGGATCCAAAGATCAAGGCTAAAGGAGGAAGGAAGAAGAAAGAGCTCAACAGCAAGGAACTCTATGAGCTGTTTACGAGCATGTCATTCTCTGGAACCAGATATCTACAAGTAGAAACAATGAAAGCCTTGGGCATCTATGAAGACATGCACATCCTTTTTGAAGCTTGCAACATGAAGGAGTTGATGGGATTCGCCTTTGAGTCCTACAAGGAGGAAACATGTCAGTTTCTATCTACCTTAGAAGTGCACTTCTACTCTGAAGATCAAGAGGATCAAGCTGAAGAAAACGGATTGGGGTTCATCACATTCAAGGTGCAAGGAAAAGATTGCCTTCTCACAGTCAAAGAACTAGATAAGCTGTTTACTTTCCATCCTTGAGATGAAGCATATCAACAAAGCTGAACTTCAATGGCTTTGGAAATACATAGCAAGACCAGGAACATTCTCCTTAGCAAGATCAAAGAGTTCCCACATTCGAAGCTCTGCAATCCGCTATTTCCACAAGTGTCTAGCAAGCACCTTCTACAGCAAGAAAGTGACAGGACCAGTGAGTGAGAGTGAGCTTCAAACGATGGATACTGCTATTGCTACACACATGAAGAAGAAGAAGAAAGGATATACCTTTCTCTAGGGCAATCAAATGAATACAAGTATGACTATGGTGTTGATGTCCCAGTATCTAAGCTACAGAGATTGGGCAAAGAGGCTTCAAAGCATGAGCATCAAGGGTGAGCTAACTGCAGGAGGTCTAATCACTCCAATATTGATTGCAGCAGGGATTGAGCCACATACAACTCCCTGTGAAGCCAAGTTCCTAGATATGAAGAACTTGATCAAATAAAGGGTGATTGAGAGGAAAAGAGCAGGTGGGATGTTCTTATACATATTCATACACCCTGAAGAGGGAGAAACTCAGTTCAAATTTCCAATGCTATTGCTCACAAAGATCATGTATGGCCACAATGTGGACTTTAGACCATCAGCATCAGTTCTGTTTGGAGCAACTCCAATAGAGCCAAAGCAACCTGAAGATTTGGAAGAACAAGAACAAGAAGAACCAGAAGGGTATTACTTTGAAGAGGAACCCCTAGCCAGATCTCTCAAGAAAGCTAGCAGAAGGATTAGCCTGCTTCAAAGGTGGAAAAATGGCAAGACAAGACAATCAGATCTCTCAAGGGAACAGTAAAGGAGCTTGCCAATTCGGTTAAAGAGATGAAGGCTCAAATGTTTCATTCTCAGAGGAAGGACCAATCACCTCTCAAGGCACTAGACCTTGAAGCACTATCGAGGAGCAGGTGAAGCCCTTTCAAAGCCAGGCAATCAATTCCGGTGGAACCACCACGTGCATCAGCAGCAGAGCCAGGACAAAGAAAGAAGAGAGCAATTCCAGCCCTGACAAGAGCAAATCGGGATGCCACACTCGACCAAGACATCGAGTTTGATCAACATGGACAGCAGACTCGGGATTCAGACTTGGGAAGTGAAGCCGAGTCACCCCCACCACCAGCATACACAAAGGAAAACATGGATGCGGCTGTCTCATCCTACTTCTCCAAGGCCTGAGGTACACATCCAAACTTACATTGTATATATCATGCATTTTTAGAGTTTTTAGCTTATGTTTAGCCCAAGGTTCTCTTCCAGATTCTTTACCACACAAGGGACTGTGTGATTTAAGTTTGGGGAGTATCTAGGGAGTATTTAACTAGTTTTCTTTGAATCTTATTTTCAAATTTTATCCTTGAGTCTGCATGCATATATCATTTAAGCCATAGAAAACCAAAAAAATTGAAATTTTTTGAAAAACCATTCCACAAAAATAGAGTGTTCATGTAGTTGCATTTTCATTTTAGGATTAAGTCTAGTAATTATATATAGGATTGTTGCATTGCATAGGGGAAATATGATGAAAACACCTTGTAAACTTGCTGAAATAATTAGTGAAGCTTGAAGTTAAGGTAGAACCATACTCCAATTGCTTGACTTTGCATCTAGAATAGGATAAAAACATGTTGTGATCTGAAATTCATATCCCTATCTAGTGAAACCTAAATTGAACTTTAAATTATCATGTTTATGTATTAAAAATTGAACTCATGGATACAATACACATAGGTTATCTTATCCCATCTACCACTCTTTGTTAATCCAAGTAGCTAATTCCCATCTTTGGAACAGTTAAAAATACATTCCCCTAACCTCAACCTTCTTTCAAGCCATCATTGCTCTCTGTGTGATTTTGAGGCCTTTTCTGCTTAAATTGAGCTTTGTTAGAACGTTTTAGGTTGGAGCTGACAAAAATAGGATCTCATGTAATCTGGTTCACATTTTTCGATCAGTTAGGACTAGTGGGATTTGTATTTGGGGATTTGGTTAGAAATTGGTGTTTCGGATTGTGTAACTCGGTTTCATTACCTTGAGTTTGCAACTCGAGTCTAACATTCACTTTAGGATTTTGAGAAAGAAAGAAAGAAAAAGGCTGTAAAAGAAACGTTTATAAGTTCTAGGAGTTGGGAGTCATTAAAAGAAAAGCATCTAGGAAAGGATTTGGAAGAGTTTAAAAAGAAAATAAAAAGGTCTAGGCTTAAAAAAAGAAAAGAAAAGAAAAAAGAGAATAAATAAAATGATAGAAATGTTTAGAAAAAGAGCCTTAGAAAAATAGAAAGAAAACTCAATCCGCTAGATCAATAAGAAGTAAACCACTTCTTAGAACTTGAAATCAAAAAGAAAAAAACCTTAGGTAAAAGAAGAATCAGAGGCAAATGAAAACCTAAAGGGTAGATTTAGGATGCTTTCTGGGATAAGATGATAGGTTTGGGGGTTATCTCTTATATATTTGGGTAGATGAGAATTTATCCTTGTATGCATAGGTTGGCCCTGACCTTTAGCATTCTTCTAAAGCTCAATCATTTCCTGATAGATCTCTGTTCTAAATTAGACAAGACTTTTAAAGGGACCATCTTTGTCTCTTATCCTAAACCCTTAGCCAAATGAGATTCAATGATCTTTGCATATACTTGATTCATGGTTACAAATCAACAAATGTCAAAGGGATTTGAATGTATGTCTAAGTCTTTTCAGATGCTAGTTATTGTGAGAAGAGTATGGCTAAAACTTTTGAAGTAGAATTCACTTGTTACTTTCAGCTTGTTCTGATTCCCCACCTTCAAACCTTTCTCATCATCTTTGCTCCTATGTTTGCTTGAGGGCAAGTGATAAACAGGTTTCAACTCTATTAGATCAATTCCCCAAATCTTGTCATTATAGCATTTGAGGTGTCAATCCATAGTGGGAAAGATGCAATCATAAAGGATATGATCAGGTTGTTCTTGTTGAAATTAAGAGTATGGAGGCTTAGGGATTGTTGAGAGAGTGATAGTTGTGGCGTGAGAATGATAAGGAGTTTGAGGTTTGGATACTTGGAGAATGTTTAGGATGAAGATGGTGGCGTGAGTATTGATGTAATGAGGGATTATTGTTTGAGAATGATGATAAGAATGATGACGAGAATGAGAATGATAATGGTTGATGAAATAAGATGAACTAAGGAGAAGCATGGCGCCGGAGAGCTAAAGCTCCACCGGCGCCTTTAGGAAGATAAACAAAGCTTCCTTTTACTCTTTTAATCTTCTTGTTCTCTTATTCACAACTCTACAATTACATTAAGTTTACATAGATATTTATAGAGAAGAAGTTACAAACAACAAGAGAAGAAGGAAGAAGAAGCATGAAGGATAAAGGAGAGAAGAAAGAAATTGACGCCAAGAGGAGAGAAGGGAGCACCTCTGAGGTTTCACCTCTCTCAGCAGCCTTACTCTTCTCCTCCTTAACGTATCTCTTCCGTAAGTCTCTTCCGGGTTGAAGACATGAACTCCTCTTGTCACTTCTCTTCCGCAAGTCTCTTCCGGGATGCAACCTTCTTCAGCTTCCTCTTTCTAAGGTAAGCTTCTCCTTTTCTCCAAGTTTTACTATGAGTTGTCTCATATTTTTCTTGAAGTCTTATGTGAACTAGATTCACACTTTCTTTGACTGTTTTTTGTACAGCCGGTTTAATGCTTCCTCTTCTTTCTTGCGAGATGTCTTCATTTGATCACCAGCCACTTTACTTCCTGTTCAATGAGTTGTTTTCACTTGGAGCTTGCTTGGATCACCACTTAAGGTCACCACCCAGCCTTCTTCTCTTCTAAACCATCACGCCAAAAACATTCTTCATCTCCTAGATGCCTTATTTCCCATGCCATACATGCCAAAAACCATCACACCATGACAAGCTTCTTCACGGATGAATGATTCTAAAAATCCTCTGGATCTTGTTTCCAAAGAGGATCACCAAGGGATTGATATTGATACAACCCCTTTTCAAAGTTTTGTATGTGGATCTAGACTCCACACACAAGAAACACACAGAAAAATATTTACTCTCTCACACACACCCCATTAATTAGAAAACGCATGGGAGGAACAAATTACCCCAGAAAATTCTCTGTCATGTGTTTAACAAAAGACCGAGCTCCTCAAGGCAAGGAGCCAAAGAGAGCCCAACAAAATCTCCCTCAATTTGTCATCATTTTCTATTAACAATACATACCCTTAGTCCTTTCACAACTTGAAGATCTTATGATCTCAAGGATATTATTCTCAGAGTGAATAGAACTAAGAAAGTGTATGGTTATAGATTAGAAGACTTTGTAGAGAGCTAGAAGAATAACAAGAGATTAGGCGCTAGATCACTCAACTTGCTCTGATACCATGTTGAAATTAAGAGTATGGAGGCTTAGGGATTGTTGAGAGAGTGATAGTTGTGGCGTGAGAAAGATAAGGAGTTTGAGGTTTGGATACTTGGAGAATGTTTAGGATGAAGATGGTGGAGTGAGTATTGATGTAATGAGGGATTACTGTTTGAGAATGATTATAAGAATGATGATGAGAATGAGAATGATAATGGTTGATGAAATAAGATGAACTAAGGAGAAGCATGGCGCCGGAGAGCTAAAGCTCCACCGGCGCCTTTAGGAAGATAAACAAAGCTTCCTTTTACTCTTTTAATCTTCTTGTTCTCTTATTCACAACTCTACAATTACATTAAGTTTACATAGATATTTATAGAGAAGAAGTTACAAACAACAAGAGAAGAAGGAAGAAGAAGCATGAAGGATAAAGGAGAGAAGAAAGAAATTGGCGCCAAGAGGAGAGAAGGGAGCAGCTCACTGTTTGCCTCCTGTTAATACTGCGCCCATACCCTGCTGCTGACACCTCCATGCATGTGTCCATGCCCTGGTTTTGATGCCACATGCTCTCTTTTGCTTCCTCTTTTCCACTTAGTTAGTCTTCTAGTTAGTATGTAACAGCTTCCATTCTTCTAGTTACATCCTAATCAAGACTTCTTCTAGTTCCTTGTGAACTAGGTTTCCTTTCCATCCTTCTCTTAAGTTTGAATTCTTCTATCATAGAGTTCACATATTTCAACACTCCCCCTCAAGATTGGTCGGTAGGTGTCCTTAAGGCCAATCTTGCCATGTACGTGATCCTCATTGATAGAAGATGATGCCATGATGAGTATATCCGCTAGCTGATCATTGCTTGCTCCAAAGACGGTTTTGATGACTCCTAACCTCAATGAGACCTAGGATTCTGAAACCCATGGCCTTTACTCTTCCTTGGGGATTATGTAGAAATATAGATTTGAAGTTAAGAGAGAATGAAGAATGATTGGAGAATGAGAGAAAGAATAGCAAGAATGGAGAGAGTTTATGCAAGTCTTAATAATCTTATTCACTTCTTTTTCTTTCTCATATCTTTTACAAGAGATTTACAAGGATATATATAGACTTTACAAGGAGAAGAAGAAAGGGGCGTGGAGAAGAGAGAAGAAGAGAAGGAGACTTGTGGCTGAGCTACTCCAACAGTTTCTCAACAGTAAATGGCGCCCATACCTCACCCATGCTGCACCCATACCTTCTCCCATACCTCCTTGCTTCCTAGTTTGCTTATCTAGTTGATATCCAACCGCTTCCTTTCTTTTCTAGTTCCTTTTCAACTAGTTCATTCCTCTTGATTACTCTATCACTTGAATAAGCATCTATCTCAACACTCCCCCTCAAGATTGGTCGGTGAAGATCTTTTAGACCGATCTTGCTATGGATGCGATCACAAGTGACAGATGAGGTTGTTTTGGTGAAGATATCAGCTAGTTGGTTCTCACTTGTTACAAAGGCAGGTTTAATGATTCCTTCTTGAATCTTTCCCCTCAAAAAGTGACAATCCACCTCTATATGTTTGGTCCTTTCATGGAATACCGGATTGGATGCTATATGTATTGCAGCTTGATTATCACAATATAGCAACATTTCCTCAGTTTCATGTATTCCAAGATCCCCTAAGAATGCCTTTACCCAAATAAGTTATTTCGTCACTTCCTTCATAGCTCTATACTCGGCTTCAGCACTAGACAAGGCTATAACCTTCTGCTTTTTACTCCTCCAAGTCACTAGATTGCCTCCTACAAAGGTACAAAAACCGGATGTGGACTTTCTATCCTTCTTATCTCCAGCCCAATCTGCATCGCAATATCCTTGAACCTTTGTGTTTCCATTAGCCTTCATCCATATGCCTTTTCCGGGATTGTTTTTCAGATATCTTAGCAGCCTTTCAATCATGTTCCAATGCTGCGTGGTTGGCTTTTGCATATGTTGGCTCACACGGTTTACTGCAAAGCAAATGTCCGGCCTAGTGATAGTAAGATAGATGAGCTTGCCCATCATCCTTTGATATCTCTTAATGTTCTCCAAAGGCTCCCCCTCAGGACTATCTTGATAGCCTTCTTCTATTGGAGTTTTAGCCGGTTTGGATCCTAGCTTCCCAGTTTCTTTTAAGAGATCAAGCACATATTTCCTTTGAGAGATGAACATTCCATCTTCAAACCGTGTCATCTCAATTCCTAGGAAGTACTTAAGTTCCCCCAAGTCCTTTATATCAAAATCGGCGTTCAAGATCTTCTTGGTTTGATCTACTCCATCTTTGTCATTTCCTATGATGATTAGATCATCCACATATATTAATACCACAACCATTCCTCCTTCACTTTGTCTTGTGAACAATGTGTGATCAGCTTCAGATCTTATGAACTCTCTCTCCAACAGACAAGTGCTTAGCCTTTGGTACCATACTCTTGGGGATTGCTTCAGCCCATAGATTGCTTTCTTCAATCTGCAAACTTTGTTGCCTTCCTTATGATATCCTTGGGGTGGATCAATATACACCTCTTCTTCCAAGTCTCCTTGCAAGAATGCGTTCTTGACATCCGTCTGCCATAGATCCCATTTTAAGTTCACTGCCACTGAGATTAGTATTCCTATGGAATGAAGCTTAGCAACCGGAGCAAATGTCTCGGTATAGTCCTCCCCATAAACTTGAGTATACCCTTTTGCTACCAACCTTGCCTTGTACCTTTCTATCTTCCCATCACTTGTGTATTTGATCGTATACACCCATCTACTCCCAACCGACTTCTTATCCTTTGGTAAGTCGGTTAAGTACCAAGTATTATTCCTTTCCATGGACTTCATTTCCTCTTCCATGGCTTTCACCCATACTTCACTCTCACATGCTTCTTCATATGAACTAGGAATGTATTCCTTGCTGATTTTTGTGAGAAACCCTTCATGCTCCATGGGTAATGTCGCCAAGGAACAGAAATGCTCAATGGGATATGTGATAATACTAGTTTGAGTGTGATCTCCTCCTTGTGATATGAGAGTGCTGTCGCCAATAGGATCGAGATCTAAGCTCGCCGTACGCTCAGGACACTCTCTTATCACACAAGGAAGATTACTCATACTAGACTCTCCTTGGAGCATAGCAGAATTGTTGTAGCCATAGAAAACATGTTGTCGCCTCTGTCTTGTACTTCTTCTTAGAGGTATGATTGGCTCAGATTCTCCTTCCTCAACATCCGCTTCTTCTTCAGCTGAATCCTGATCTGGTTCCATATGTGTATCATCTGCATCTCCATGTTCCATGATTCTCTCAGATGGTGCATTCTCTCCTTGTATTTCATCACTTGTTATTGGCGCTTCATTGAACAGCATCCAATCCATAGATGATGAGACTATACCTTCAAGAGTATCATGATTTTTGGCTCCATAAAAGCTTTCTTTTTAATTGAACTTTACCTCTCTAGACACATATACCCTTCTTGTCTCCGGATTGTAGACCTTGTAGCCCTTTTGAGTTGGTGAGTATCCAATGAAAACACACTTCATGCTTCTAGGTTAAGGCTTGTTTCTTTGTCCTTCTGGTAGAAACATGAAACACTTACATCCAAACGCCTTAAGGTGATGTAAGCTTGGTTTCTTTTTGTACAACACTTCAAACGGTGATCTATCTTCCAAGTTCTTTGTTGGAAGCCGGTTAATCAAATAGTTTGAACTCATTACCGCATCTCCCCAATGAGATTTAGGTACTCCTTTGGCAATCATGATAGTCCTTGCTACTTCCATTAGATGCCTATTTTTCCTTTCTGCTACCCCATTTTGTTGTGGAGTGTATGCACAAGATGTTTGATGAATGATGACAAAGTTGTTGAGTAGCTCCTTAAATCTCTTGCTTACATATTCTCCTCCATTATCACTTCTTAAGACCTTGATTGTTGTTTTGAATTGTGTAGAAACATAGTTAATGAAGTTGGTGAATGCTTCATAAACTTGGTCCTTGGAGTTTAAGAGTGTGACCCATGTGTATCTTGAGTAATCATCAATGAAAGAAACAAAGTACTTATATTGATCCCTTGAATTACATGGTGCGGTCCATACATCCGAGTGTACAATGCCAAAAACTTCATCACAAGTTGTGGATGAGATAGGAAAAACTTGTCTACAATGTTTTCCTAGTACACATGCTTCACATACTACTTCTTCTTGAATGAGATTGGGTAAGACCATCTTGAGAACTGCTGAACTTGGGTGTCCTAGCCTTTCATGGCATAATGGGCTATCTCCAATCTCCTTGCTACCAGAAACTTCTACATTTGCCTTCATTCCAAGAGCCATTGGATCCTCTTGTTTATTTGCTTCCAAAAGATACACACCATCCTCTACCTTCCCTTCTCCGAGTACATTGTTTGTTTTAGGGTCCTGAAACTTAACAAAGTCAGTCCCAAACAATGCTACACAATCCAAATCCTTTGTAGCTTTATGAACTGATAGAAGATTAGATGAGAAACTAGGCATGTATAAAGCTTTTGTTTCCTTCTTGAAAAGTTCTAACTTTCCTATCACTTCAATCGGAACTGAGCTTCCATTAGCTACTTGTACATTTCCATGATAAGGCTCAAGTTTTTTTTAACAAGTCTTGATCCTTAATCATGTGATGAGAGGCTCCGGAATCTGCAATCATTTTACCCTTCCTTATGGCGCTTTTAGAGCTGAGGAAACTCTTACCAGATTCTGTTAACTTAGCTAGGCTCTTGATAAGAGCCTCAAACTCTGATCTTTTGACAGTATCCTCAACTGGTTGTGCAACCCCCATGAAGGCCCTATGCCCACTTCCACTCTCCCTTAGCCGCTTAGGCCTCAAATGCGGATGGAGAGTCCAACACTTCTCCTTGGTATGCCCTTTCATCTTACAATGCTCACAGTCCAACACCCTTCTTTCAAACATGAGATTCCTTTTTGCAAGATGTGCAGCTTCACTTGGTGCTCGGAATAGGTCTCTTGAGCCCTCCTCCCTTTGTATCAAGCCACATACTTCCGCTAGACTTGGCAGCTTCTCAAATCTAAGTACGTGCTTGATAAGATCCTTGTAAGATGCATTGAGTGCCAAGAGAAACCCAAACACTTGGTCTTGGTCACGCCTTTCACCTAACTCCTTGGGATTTATAGTTTGTGGCCTCAAGATCTCCAACTCGGCCCACAAGCTTCTATACTCCCCAAACATTTCCTTGAATGGCTTCTCCTCTTGTTGAAGCTCATTCAGCGCCCTCTTCAACTCAAATATCCTTGATATGTTTGACACATTTCCATTTACTCCCTTGAGTATATCCCACAGCTCCTTAGCGGTATCTGCATATGAGTAGGCCGCCAAGATGGATGGTTCTAGTGAGCTTTGAAGAAGAGAAAGAGTGTACTGTTCTTCTTGCTCTTCCTTAGCTTCCTCCTTCTCATTTCTCACCACCGCCTCCGCTTCCTCCTTTGGCTCAACATACCGCCAAAGTCCTCGGCCTCTAAGAATGGTTTTAGTGGTTTTTGCCCAAAGAAGGTAGTTGTTTCCTTTGAGCATGACTGAGATTGCTACTCTATTTGTCTCCATTTTCTAGTAATAATACACAATTCTAGTTCTTTCACAACTTGAAGATCCTATGATCTCAAGGATATTAATCTCAGAGTGAATAGAACTTATAAAGGTGTATTGTTATAGATTAGAAGATTTGTAGAGTGCTAGAAGAATTATAAGAGAGTTAAGCGTTTGGAATGCTCAACCTTGCTCTTATACCATGTAGAAATATAGATTTGAAGTTAAGAGAGAATGAAGAATGATTGGAGAATGAGAGAAAGAATAGCAAGAATGGAGAGAGTTTATGCAAGTCTTAATAATCTTATTCTCTTCTTTTTCTTTCTCATATCTTTTACAAGAGATTTACAAGGATATATATAGACTTTACAAGGAGAAGAAGAAAAGGGCGTGGAGAAGAGAGAAGAAGAGAAGGAGACTTGTGGCTGAGCTACTCCAACAGTTTCTCAACAGTAAATGGCGCCCATACCTCACCCATGCTGCACCCATACCTTCTCCCATACCTCCTTGCTTCCTAGTTTGCTTATCTAGTTGATATCCAACCGCTTCCTTTCTTTTCTAGTTCCTTTTCAAGTAGTTCATTCCTCTTGATTACTCTATCACTTGAATAAGCATCTATCTCAACAGATTAGGCTTTGTTTTCTCTAAGCTTCACTCGGATCATGTCTCCTCGGGCTTCTTGTCTCAAACTTAATCTTGACTTCAAGCTCCTCGGATGACATCTTCTAGCTCACGGAATACTCACATTGTCATTGGCTTCCTCTTGATCACTGTTGGGAGTATACTCTATCCGTTGGACGCCACTTCCAGCTGCTTCTCGGATCACCACACCTAATAAGGTCTGCAAGGTGGTTTCTCCTTCTGTTTTCTTACAACATCATCCATAGCTACTCGTATGTGTCTCCCGGCTTTCTCTCGCCATCGTCTCCTCATACGGTGCTTGGAGTGCCTTGTTTACCGTTCCACAGCCTCCTAGGTGAATGCCTCTTGGTCTGACCTTCACACTCCATCTATCAAGATCAATCTTGGCTTCAACCCTTCATAGATTTGATCTTGATTCTTCAAAGAGCCATCCGCTCTAATCCCACTTATCATAAGACTCTCCCGGCTTCCTCTCGAAATGCCGCACCTATCCATGGTACAATGTGATAGTCCTCTTCTTCTTGGACCATCACCTAACTTGGTGCTTCAACGGTCTTCTTCAACACTCCCCCTCAAGCTTGGTTCGAGTATGGGAAGAACACTTCCCTTCAAGACTAGCCCATTGCCAAGGGACCACTCTTGCAAAGGAAAGAGCACTAAGCTTGATTATGCCAATGATGCCGCCTCCTCTTGGACTATCTATCCCACTTGCCAATTAGGACAAGCTTTCTTCTGCTAGCCATTTTGGATTATGCCGCAAAGGACATCATCTACCTCCACATAACACCACCATGAATAGCTTGCTTGAGCCTATACACACTTCTTCTTGTAGATTGCTCCGCTTGGATCGCCACATGGTTGAGTATGATCACCACTCTCTCAAGACCTCCTGGATCAAGTAATTCAGCCTCAAGAGAGGATGAAGACCATGTGGAAGAATATGACCCTCCATAAGCACTATTTAATCAATACCTTGGAGCAAATACTTCTTGGACCATCTGAATCTTCCGCTTGTTGAAAGATTCACCAATGAAAGATAGCATTAGCCTCTGAGATTGGTTTTGGAAGTCATGAACTTCTTGGAAATGAGTCTTGCAGAGTTTGATTCGCCTGTTACTGAGGCTGAGAATTCGCCAAGAGCTTCACTGAGTCGTTGTTGCTCTTCTTCTTCTCAGAGCAACAATCGCTCTTAACCTCTTCCTCTGAGGTTTCACCTCTCTCAGCAGCCTTACTCTTCTCCTCCTTAATGTATCTCTTCCGCAAGTCTCTTCCGGGTTGAAGACATGAACTCCTCTTGTCACTTCTCTTCCGCAAGTCTTTTCCGGGATGCAACCTTCTTCAGCTTCCTCTTTCTAAGGTAAGCTTCTCCTTTTCTCCAAGTTTTACTATGAGTTGTCTCATATTTTTCTTGAAGTCTTATGTGAACTAGATTCACACTTTCTTTGACTGTTTTTTGTACAGCCGGTTTAATGCTTCCTCTTCTTTCTTGCTGGATGTCTTCATTTGATCACCAGCCACTTTACTTCCTGTTCAATGATTTGTTTTCACTTGGAGCTTCCCTGGATCACCACTTAAGGTCACCACCCAGCCTTCTTCTCTTCTAAACCATCACGCCAAAAACATTCTTCATCTCCTAGATGCCTTATTTCCCACGCCATACATGCCAAAAACCATCACACCATGACAAGCTTCTTCATGGATGAATGATTCTAAAAATCCTCTGGATCTTGTTTCCAAAGAGGATCACCAAGGGATTGATATCGATACAACCCCTTTTCAAAGTTTTGTATGTGGATCTAGACTCCACACACAAGAAACACACAGAAAAATATTTACTCTCTCACACACACCCCATTAATTAGAAAACGTATGGGAGGAACAAATTACCCCAGAAAATTCTCTCTCATGTGTTTAACAAAAGACCGAGCTCCTCAAGGCAAGGAGCCAAGGAGAGCCCAACGAAATCTCCCTCAATTTGTCATCATTTTCTAGTAACAATACACACCCTTAGTCCTTTCACAACTTGAAGATCTTATGATCTCAAGGATATTATTCTCAGAGTGAATAGAACTAAGAAAGTGTATGGTTATAGATTAGAAGACTTTGTAGAGAGCTAGAAGAATAACAATAGATTAGGCGCTAGATCACTCAACTTGCTCTGATACCATGTTGAAATTAAGAGTATGGAGGCTTAGGGATTGTTGAGAGAGTGATAGTTGTGGCGTGAGAATGATAAGGAGTTTGAGGTTTGGAAACTTGGAGAATGTTTAGGATGAAGATGGTGGCGTGAGTATTGATGTAATGAGGGATTATTGTTTGAGAATGATGATAAGAATGATGATGAGAATGAGAATGATAATGGTTGATGAAATAAGATGAACGAAGGAGAAGCATGGCGCCGGAGAGCTAAAGCTCCACCGGCGCCTTTAGGAAGATAAACAAAGCTTCCTTTTACTCTTTTAATCTTCTAATTCTCTTATTCACAACTCTACAATTACATTAAGTTTACATAGATATTTATAGAGAAGAGGTTACAAACAACAAGAGAAGAAGGAAGAAGAAGCATGAAGGATAAAGGAGAGAAGAAAGAAATTGGCGCCAAGAGGAGAGAAGGGAGCAGCTCACTGTTTGCCTCCTGTTCATGCTGCGCCCATACCCTGCTGCTGACGCCTCCATGCTTGTGTCCATTCCCTGGTTCTGACGCCACATGCTCTCTTTTGCTTCCTCTTTTCCATTTAGTTAGTCTTCTAGTTAGTATGTAACAGCTTCCATTCTTCTAGTTACATCCTAATCAAGACTTCTTCTAGTTCCTTGTGAACTAGGTTTCCTTTCCATCCTTCTCTTAAGTTTGAATTCTTCTATCATAGAGATCACATATTTCAACAGTTCTAAGTCAAGCTAGATGATGGTTGATGTTGGTGTAACAAGTATGAAATGGCAAATGAAAGCAAATAAGAAATGCAAATGAGATTAACAAGCAGAATGACAAATAGGATTCCTGGGGGTTTTGGTGAGATCTAGGGTTCAATCTATCCTAAAATGATGCTTTTTAAACTATTTATTCAAGTTATTCTCAAGACAATGATCTTCTTAACAAGCTAAACCCACTCTCATGGTGATTAACCTCAAATCTCAGAAACTTCCTAATCTTGACTCTCATCAATGAAACATAACTGAGATAGGTATAACGATCCAGATCATTAAAGCCAAAATGCTCTCTAGACATCTAATCTCTTAGGCTAGGATGAACAAATCTCTGGAATTAGGATGATCAGTCATTCATTGAACACCTTTTGAGTGGTGAATGTTTAGAATCATATTCTAATTGATCAGAAAAGAATAAGCATTAAGAACCCAAATCCAGAAGAGAAGTGGAAGTATTAAAGCATTAGCAACATTAAAGAGACGAAATCTAACCCAGATCTACCATTTTCCCCAAGAACCCTAAATTTCACTACTCAGATGAAGAACACATAACAAACTCAGATGAAGAACCCAGAAAACGAAATAAACTGCATAATCATAAACAGAAAGGGTAGATAAACAAGATTGCAGAATAAAAAAAAATACAAATTCCTAATGGAAATGGGCAGATTTAAGGATCTAAAAACCCAGAAAAGTTAAGAACAATGAAAAGTGCTTAAATGAAATGTAAATAAAGATAAAATTAAACAGACTTGGCCGAAAATGACCTAGAGTTAAGTATTTATTGAGAAGGATTAACTCCCTGAGTAAAAGTAATTAAGAAAAGTGAAAATAGTAAAAATGGGGGAGGACTCGGGATGCTTGATCGAGTGGTCATCTCGAGTAGAGTCATTTCTTCAAAAGTGGGAGCTTGACTCAAGATGTTTGATCGAGTGGGCCAAAGTTTTCATCTTGATGTCTTGACTCGGGATGATACTGAGTGATGCATCCCGAGTGGCTCCTGAAATCCTTGATTTATCTTCAAAGTTGGGATGAAACCGAGTGGTGCACCTCGAGTCGCCCCCTTGGTCTCTGACTCGGGTTGAAACCGAGTGTCTTGGTCGAGTTACTCCACTCCCATTCCCAAAAGCTCCATAAACCTCCCTAAGTACCTGAGAATCATCCAATATGCAATGCAAATGCAACATCTAATGCAAATCCTAAGTAAATGTAATAAGTATGCAAAATGGACAGAAAACTAATAGGAATGACAATGAAAATAGCAAAGTATAGAGGATTAAGTATGCTAAAACTATGCAAATATCATACTTATCAATTCCCCCAAACTTAGTCTTTGCTTCCCCTCAAGCAAACATATAAACCAAGATGATGAGGAAGGTTTGAAAGTGGGAAATCAGAACCAAAACAAGCTGAAAGTAACAAGTGAGTTCTACTTCAAAAATTTTAGCCATACTTTTCTTATCAATAACTAGCAACTGAAAAGACTTAGACACGCATTCAAATCCCTTTAACATTCATTAGCTTGTAATCGTGAATCAAGTTTATGCAAGGATCATTAAATCTCATTTGGTTAAGGGTATAGGTTAAGAGACAAAGATGGTCCCTTCAAAGGTTTATCAAATCAGAACAGGGATCTCTTAAGGAATGATTGAGCTTTAGAAGAATGCTAAAGGTCAGGGCCAACCTATACATACAAGGAACGATTCTCATCTACCCAAATAGCTAAGAAATGGACCTAAACCTATCATCTAATCCCAGAAAGCATCCTAAATCTACCCTTTAGGCTTTCATTTGCCTCTGATTCTTCTTTTACTAAGGCTGTTCTTTTTCGATTTCAAGTTCGAAGGAGTTGTTTACTTCTTTTTGATATAGCAGATTGGGTTTTCCTTCTTTTTTTCTAAGGCTCTTTTCCTAAGCACTTTTTCTTTCTTTTCTTTTCTTTTCTTTTATTTCCTTTTCTTTTATTTCCTTTTCTTTTCTGTGCCTAGATCTTTTATTTTCTTTTTAAACTCTTCCAAATCCTTTACTAGACATTTTTCTTTTCTTTTTATAACTCCTAACTCCCTGAACGATTCTTTTATAGCCTTTTTATTTTATTTTTTTCTTAAAAACCTAAGGTGTATGTCAGACTCGGGTTGCAAACTCGAGGTGATGAAACCGAGTTACACAACCCAAAAACACCAAATCCTAACCAAATCCCAAAAATGAGAATCCCGCTAGTCCTAACTGATCCAAAAGGTGTGAACCAGACTTATATGAGATCCTATCCTTGTCAGCTCCAACCTAACACGTTCTAACAAAGCTCAATTAGGCAGAAAAGGCCTCACAATCACACAGAGAGTAATAATGGCTTGAAATAAGGTTAAGGTTAAGGGAATGGATTTTAAACTGTTCCAAAGATGGGAATCAGCTACTTGGGTTAACAAAGAGTGGTAGAAGGGATAAGATAACCCAAGTATGTGTATGGTATCCATAAGTTCAATTTTCAATGCATAAATATGATCATTTAGAGTCCAGGTTAGGTTCCACTAGATAGGGATATGAATTTCAGATCTCAGCATGTTTTCAGCCTAATCTAGATGCAAAGTTAGGTAATTGGAGCATGGTTCTATCTTAACTTCAAATTTCACTTATTATTTCAGCAAGTTTACAAGGTAATTTCCTCATTTTTTCCTATGCAATGCAGAAATCCTGTATGAAACACTAGACTCAATCCTATAATGCGAATGCAACTATAAGAACACTTCTGTTTTTGTGAGATAAGTTTTTTCAAAAAATATCAAATTGTTTTTGGTTTGTCTATGCCTTAGATGATATGCAGACTCAAGGTAGAAAATAAGATTCAAAGTAAACTAAGTTAAATACTCCCTAGATACTCCCCCAAACTTAAATCACACAGTCCCTTGTGTGATAAAGAATTTTGAAGAGAACCTTGGGTTAAACATAAGCTAAACAACTCTAAAAATGCTCCAATCAGGACTGATGCTGATGGTTTAAAGTCTACATTATGGCCATACTTGATCTCTGTGAGCAACGACATTGGCAATCTAAACTGAGCTTCACCCTCTTCAGGATGTATGAATCTGTATAAGAACATCCCACCTGCTCTTTTCCTCTCAATTACCTTCTGTTTGATCAAATTCTTCATATCTAGGAACTTGGCTTCATAGGGAGTTGTCTCTGGTTCAATCCCCTGCTGCAATCAAAATTAGAGTGATTAGGCCTCATGCAGTTAGTTCTCCTTTGATGCTCATGCTGTGAAGCCTCTTTGCCCAATCTCTGTAGGTTAGATACTGAGACATCAACACTATAGTCATGCTTGTATTTGCTTGATCTCCCTGGAGAAAGGTGTATCATTTCTTCTTGTTTATGTGTGTAGCAATGGCAGCATCCATCATTTGAAGCTCACTCTCGCTAACCGTCCCTGTCACTTTCTTGCTGAAGAAAGTACTTGCTAGGCACTTGTGGAAATATCGGATAGAAGGGCTTCTAATGTGGGAGCTCTTTGACCTTGCAGAAGAGAAAGCTCATGGTCCTGCTATGTATTTCCAGAGCCACTGAAGCTCAGCCTTGTCTATCCTTTGATATGCTTCTTCTCCAGGAGGGAAAGTAAATAGTTTGTCTAGTTCTTTGACTGTGAGGAGGCATTCTTTTCCTTACACTTTGGATGTTATAAATCCCAATCCATTTTCTTCAACTTGCTCTTCTTGATCTTCAGAGTAGAAGTGCACTTCTAAGGTAGATAGAAACTGACATATTTCCTCCTTCAGAGTAGAAGTGCACTTCTGTGCTGTTGAGCTCTTTCTTCTTCCTACCTCCTTTTGCTTTGATCTTGGGCTCCTTAGTGCTCTTATTAGAAGTCCTTGCTCTAGTTCTGGTTCTGGGTTCTTGAGGGGTTATCTCCATAGGGATATGGTCTTCTTCCTCAGATTCTATCATCCTCTGTTGACCCAATACATTCTCATATTCCTCTGTCTCTTCACTATCAAGATCCTCCTCTTGCTGTGGCCTTTTGCCAGCTTTAATGTCCTTTTTGTTTTTTGAATAAGCTCTGGCCAGTTAAGCATCATCCTTTGTCTTATCTCCTCCTTCTTTGATTTCTACTCCTCCAGTACGTCTAGCAAAGATCTTGGCTATCTTTTCTGCTGAAAATCTTGAACTTTGGGGTTTAGAATTCCATCCTTCTTTGTACCTGAAAGAATTAGCAATGAAAAAGTAAGTATCACGGAAAATTTTCAAACTCGATGTACAGACTCGGTTTAGAAGGTCGAGTGTGAGTAAAATTTTGAAATTTTTTGAACCTACTCGACGTGAGACCGAGTTGTGCAAACCGAGTTATAAAAAGTTTTGAACCTGAAATTTCCTAACTCGGGGTATATACCGAGTGTGCAACTCGAGTTTGAACATCCTAAGAACTAGATTCCCAGAAACCTAGATTCAACCTTTTTCAACAAATTTCCTTTATGTGTTTAAAGATATAAGGTTCTTAAACCATAAACAAGGCTTAATCTAATAGGTTTCTAACACAACATATGTAAAATTCGGGAATTCTACTCAAGAACACCAAGAACACAAACCCATAAATCTTTTGAAATTTTAGCAAGATGTTTTGAATGATTATGAATCTCTACTACTCGAGGTGAGGATACGTACTTGTGAATCATTTTGGAACCAAAATCCTTTGAGTTCATCTTGAAAAGACTAAAATTTTCTAGAGAAAGCAGAACATTTTTCTAGAGAGAAGTTGGAGAGTTTTAGAGAGATGTTGCTGCGATTTTATGAAGGAGATAAGATCTATTGGTGCTTATTTAAAGAGATTTAGGGTGCAAGGATGAAGGGAGCATATCCATTAAATGCCAAAGTTCAAATTTCGAATTTTGAAAATGAGGGGAAGGGTAACTCGGGTTGACTGACTCGGTTTGACCAAACCGAGTTGCCTCATTCGAGTTGCAAACTTGACTTGTTGACCGAGTCAGCAAACCGAGTTTGTTACCTGGACCTTTGTTTCCTTAATTGTTTTCCTCATAAGCTGCATTACACCCGTTGGTACCTTAAAACACAAACAAACATCATTAAAGCTTAAAGTTAACAAATTGAAAACATGAAAATTAAAAGATCTATGTACAAGGATAAGCATGGGATTTCCTCCCAAGTGAGCTTGTTATAAGTCTCTAAGCTTGACTTCCTGAATGTTTTTAGTTAAGAATGGGATCAAGAGGCACTAGGGCCCTCTGTCCTTTGGAATGTTCTTCATCAGATCCTTCATCATATTCTTCCTTCTTTCTTGGAGAGTGTTTCTTGAATACTTCTTCTTTCCTACCAAATGAGATTGCTGTAGTAGCTATCTCCCAGGATTTCTTTGTAGTCTTTCTGCTAGAATTTTTCTGTAGCTGGACTTGAAGACTAGCAATTTGTTGCTGGAGATATTGGGCTATAGCTTGAAGTTCTTTGATTTGCACTTTCAGTGCTTTGAGTTTTTCTTCATCCTCTTCTTGGTTCTCATCTGGTCTTCCAAGCTGGTTTCCAATCTCCAGTTTTCCAGTTTCTATGGAGAGAATGTGGGCCTCTGTGGTTGATCTCTTATTGATATCATAGTGTAGCTTTGTTCCATCTCCAAGATTGAGATCAATCCTTCCTTTATCAACATCAATGGTTACTCCAGCAGAAGCCAAGAAAGGTTTTCCCAGGATGAGAAGATCCTTTGCTTCTTTATCAATCTTTAGAATCACAAAATCTGTAGGAATCTCTAAGTTTCCTATCTTGACAGGCACATCCTTCAACAGTCCATGAGGCTCCCTTGTGGTTCTATCAGCTAACACAAGAAAAATATAGCAAGGATCAAACCTACTGTATCCAAGTTTCTGAGCAATAGAGAGAGGCATCATGCTGACTGAGGCTCCTAGATCACAAAGACTGTTGTGCAATTTTGAGTATCCAATAGAGCTTGGGAGAGTGAATGATCATGGATCTGTGAGCTTTTCTTTGACTATAACCTGTGTAGTCAAAACCTTAGAGCTCTTCTCATCTTCTTCCAATCTTCTCTTCTTCTCAGCATCCTCTTCCTTCTTCTTCTCAATCCTTTCCTGAGCTCTTTTCTGGTGTGATAGAGGGCAAAGCGTTTTGGCTTCCTCTAGCAACCCATCAGCTTCTATCCTGTTCAAATCCTCATCTATCAAAGCAGCACGTCCTTCAATGATCTCCTTTATGTACATCTGAGGGTAAGGTAGTCTTGACAGCTCATTTAGCCTAGCAATACGTTTTGCCCTGTCTTTTACCCTTGCCTGCTCTTCTGAAATAGAAGGCTAATGTTGATGCAGGATCTCCATAATTCACTTGGATCTGGTTTCTTCAATCCAAGCACATCCCCTATGTTTGTTCTGGAAGTGAGTGCTTTAATCTTTCCATTCATAATGTTAAGGTTGCAGTCCATAATATTCTTGAATTCTGAGATTCTCTTTGCTGTATCCAGTACTCCATTTGCTTGTCCCTGAAAGATTTGTTGGAGCATTGCTTCTATTGATGGAGTTGTGCCTTGAGGTTGTTGAGGTTGCTGTGGTGCAAAGCCAGGTGGTTGTTGAAAGGTTGATTGGTATTGTGGCTTCTGATTTGCATAGCCTTGGTTGTAGTTGTTGTATGTCTTCTGTTGCTGAGGTTGCTGAGTTTGCTGTGGTGGGTATACCTGATCTTGTGGATTTGCCACATTGGTGCTCCTATATAAGAGGTTGGGATTGGCCTTATATTGACAAATCCTTTATGGTAATTTGTCTGATTCTGTAGATAGCTGACCTCTTATGTGGCATCTGAGCTTTCCTCCTGGTGAAGTATTTCTTCCTCAGTCACAAAGTGTACATGTTTCTAATTATTGAGCAGAAACTGGTCTATCTTTTCTGTTAGAGCTTTGATCTCTTTCCTCTAGTGATCTTCAGTGGTTGAGGTTCCTCTGACTGTTCTGTCATAGTCTTCACCATTAGTGCCATCTGATTGAGCTAAGTTCTCTACTAGCTCCCAGCCTTCATCTACATCCTTGTTAATAAAGTTGCCATTGCTTGCTATATCTAACAGCATTCTGATTTTAGGAAGAACTCCTCTGTAAAGTGTGCTGAGTAAGGATTCATTGGAAAATCCATGATGAGGACACTTTGTTGCATAACTCTTGAATCTTTCCCAAGCTTCACAGATAGTTTCACCATTCTTCTGAGCAAATCCAGATATATCATTGTGGAATCGAACTGTTCTGGAGTTGGAGAAGAACTTGCCTAAGAAAGCTTGCTTGCATTCCTCCCAAGATGTGATAGATCCATGAGGAAAAGTCTTCTCCCAAATGTGTTCCTTGTCGCCTAAAGAGAAAGGAAACAACCTGAGTTTGAATCCATCTTCATTGACACCATTTATCTTGGTTAGACTGCATAGTCTGTCAAACTCATCAAGATGGTCCAAAGGGTCTCTTCCATTGGTAGACCATGGAATTTGTTGCTCTGGATCATTGAAATAAGACCACTCTTGATCTCAAAGTTGTTGATCTGGACAACTGGGGGCACAATTCCTTGCCTCTGAATATGGACATTTGGAGCATCTCCTGCTCCTATGTTTGTGGGCCTCCTTATAGGTCTCTCCTCTTCCATATCTTTCTACTGTTTGATTTCTTCCTGTCTTTTCCTGTATTCTTGCAAAGCCTGTGGAGGATTCTGGTTTACAGCGTCTATGTACTGCTTAAGAGATAGTCGTGGTTGCATGCAAACGTTAAAAACTGTCAAACTCGGATTGCTGATGTCGAGTCTGTCAAGCCGAGTGTGAAGTTGAAAGTAGGCAAACTCATGGTTTTGCTCGAGTGTGTAGACCGAGTTTGGTCAAAATTTGAACAAATCGACTTCAAGTCGAGTGAACACGTCGAGTGGTACCTGAAAAACAGAAAAGGAAACGAAATTAGTTCTTGATCTTAAAACGCTGAAATCCAAAATGAAACAAACAATCCCAAATGGCAACGGCGCCAAATTGATAAACAGGTTTCGACTCTATTAGATCAATTCCCCTAATCTTGTCATTATAACATTTGAGGTGTCAATCCATAATGGAAAATATGCAATCAGAAAGGATATGATCAGGTTGTTCTAAGTCAAGCTAGATGATAGTTGATGTTGGTGTAACAAGAATGAAATGGCAAATGAAAGCAAATAAGAAATGCAAACGAAATTAACAAGCAGAATGACAAATAGGATTCCTGGGGTTTTGGTGAGATCTAGGGTTCAATCTATCCTAAAATGATGCTTTCTTAAACTACTTATTCCAGCTATTCTCTAGACAATGATCTTCTTAACAAGCTAAACCCACTCTCATGGTGATTAACCTCAAATCTCAGAAACTTCCTAATCTTGACTCTCATCAATGAAACATAACTGAGATAGGCATAAAGATCCAGATCATTAAAGCCAAAATGCTCCCTAGAATCTAATCTCTTAGGCTAGGATGAACAAATCTCTGGAATTAGGATGATCAGATATTTATTGAACACCTTTTGAGTGGTGAATATCTGGAATCATATTCCAATAGATCAGAAAATGAAATAAACTGCATAATCATAAACAGAAATAGTAGATACACAAGATAGGAAAATAAAAAAAATGCAAATTCCTAATGGAAATGGGCAGATCAAAGGATCTAAAAACCCAAAAAAGTTAAGAACAATGAAAAGTGCTTAAATGAAATGTAAATAAAGATAAAACTAAACAGACTTGGCCGTAAATGACCTAGAGTTAAGTATTTATAGATAAGGATTAACTCCCTAAGTAAAAGTAATTAAGAAAAGTGAAAATGGTAAAAATGGGGCAGGACTCGGGATGCTTGATCGAGTGGTCATCTCGTGTAGGGTCATTTCTTCAAAGGTGGGAGCTTGACTAGAGATGTTTGATCGAGTGGGCCAAAGTTTTCACCTTGATGTCTTAACTCGGGATGATACCGAGTGATGCATCCCGAGTGGCTCCTTAAATCCTTGCTTTGTCTTCAAACTCGGGATGAAACCGAGTGGTGCACCTCGAGTGGCCCCCTTGGTCTCTGACTTGGTTTAAAACCGACTGTCTTGGTCGAGTTACTCCACTCCCATTATCAAAAGCTCCATAAACCTCCCTAAGTACGTGAGAATCATCCAGTATGCAATGCAAATGCAACATCTAATGAAAATCCTAAGTAAATGCAATAAGTATGCAAAATGGATAGAAAACTAATAGGAATGACAATGAAAATACCAAAGTATAGAGGATTAAGTATGCTAAATACATGCAAATATCATACTTATGAGCAAGCAAAGACTAAGTTTGGGGGAATTTATGAGTATGATATTTGCATAGTTTTTAGCATAATCATCTATATTGGTTACTTTCATTATCATTTCCACCAGTTTCTTATCTATTTTGCATACTTACTACAATTACTTAGGATTTGCATTAGGTATTGCATTTGCATTGCATAGCATATTGGATGATTCTGAGGTACTTAAGGAGGATTATGAAGCTTTTGGGAATGGACGTGGAGTAACTCGACCAAGGCACTCGGTTTCATATCGAGTTAAGCACCAAAGCAAGGCTCTTGCGGCCACTCGATCAAGATCACTCGATTTCATCCCGAGTCCAACATGCCAAGATACCAACTTTGGCTCCACTCGATCAAGGATCCCGAGTCTGACATTCCTAGATGCCAACTTTGGCTCCACTAGATCAAGAATCCCGAGTAAAGTCTCACCTTTGAAGAACTACTCTACTCGAGATGTTTACTCGGTTTAGCAAACCGATTAGAACCCCATTTTTACTAGTTTTACTCTCTTTAATTACTTTTACTTAAGTGTCTAATCCGCCCTTATAAATACTTAACTCTAGGTCATTTTTGGCCAAGTCTGTTTAGTTTTATCTTTATTTACATTTCATCTAAGCACTTTTCATTGTTCTAAGTTTTTTTGGGTTTTTAGATCCTTAGATCTGCCCATTTTTATTACGAATTTGCATTTTGTTTATTCAGCAATCTTGTTTATCTATTTTATCTGTTTATGATTATGCAGTTTATTTCGTTTTCTGGGTTTTTACATTTTGCAATGTGTTCTTCATCTTAGTGAAATTTAGGGTTCTTGGGTGATATGAGCATGGAAACGCCAACACATGGAGAAGAAGAGGAAGGAACCATGGCCATTCCCAAAGGTCCTATGGCCCGGGCAAGATCAAGGAAACTTCAAGAAGCTGTAGGAAACATCTTAAGGATAGCATGGAAGCATAAAGAAGCTAAGTAAAGGTAACACCAAGACATGCTCACTTCTATTCAAGTCGCTCTAAGTTAATCATCTTCTAAGTGACTTGAGTGTGCTCTTTTTCCCTTAAGCTCGGTTTTATCCCAATGGGTTTTCTGACTAAAGTTTTTATTGAGGCCTCAAGATTCACTTAAACCTTATGATGAATAACTTAGAGCCACACTTGATATTTTGGACCGTCCTTTGATGCATTGGACCGACCTCAAACTATCTTACAGTATAGGTTAAACTATAGTTTCATTTTATCATTTAAGTTCGCAAAACTCTTTCATATTCTGTCTTGTCGACTTCTAGTCTTTGTTCAGAATCTTAGGATGAATGTTTAGAGTCCTAATATTTAGTAGTCTCGAGGCACTTGATTCTGTTCAAGTCACCTCTCTATATAAGTCGATGTAAGCCTCATTCGGCAAACAACCAACTTTTTATTCAACTTCTTTTTCAGAGAAAATTCTCTAAGTTCTTTAGGAACATTTCAAGATTGTTTGGTGAGTCATATCCAACAATCGACCCCGATTCTCTGGTGTGTCATATCCAGAAAATCAACCTTTGTCTTCCCCGAGTGTGTCATATCTTGGAGAGACAATGTTGAGTGTTTATTAGGTGTGTAATATCCAAAATAAACCTCAAGAAGTATCAAGAAGCCCTTCTGCAACTTCTTGTGTCCCGCATTAATCCATCACCTTGTCCAGTTCGAGTCTTTGATTCACTAAGGCAAGGATCTATCCTTCTTCTATCCAAAGAACCATTCGGCCGCTTCTAAGAAGACCCCTTCAATCGGACCATTCCAGCATCAACTCGGCCTTATGTCTTCTTCTATCCATTTGTCTATCAACCAATCCTACCAACGAGAAAGTTGAGTCTTGGGCATGACCGAGATCGTGTCATTTGGTATCAGAGCAAGCTTTTCGATTTGGTAGTAAGTGGTTCATCTTCTTGTTCTTTCACCTTCTTGATCTTTCATCTTCTGTCTTTTCATTTCCAATCCTCATCTTCTTGGTCGAAATTCTCATCTCGCCATTTCTGTTTTCTATTCTCTTCTAAAGATCCGTTGGATCTCATTCAAAAAAAACAAACAAACAAGGAAAACAAAAAAACAAAGAAAAACAAAACCGAGAAGCATTCTATAACTCATCTTGAGTCGGGATTGTTGTTCATATTTCTCAACAAATTTGATCGGATTTGTTTGATAAGAACTCTGTGAGAAAATCTCTGTGACAAGTTCTTGAGAGAAAAACACGTGAGAGAAACACTTGAGAGAAACACTTGAGAAAAACACTAGTGAGGAAAATCTTGTGAGAGCTTTTTCTTCTAACCATTTGTTAAGTTTTGCAGGGAAGATGTCTCATAGTGAAGCCGGAAGTGAAAACACAAATCCCCCAAGAAGAGCCAGACCACAAAACATGGACGTGTAAACCCTCATGGAAGAGATGAGGCGGCTCTTAAGGCAGGAACTTGATATGAGCATGGAAACGCCAACACTTGGAGGAAAAGAAGATGGAACCATGGCCATTCCCAAAGGTCCAATGACCCGGGCAAGATCAAGAAAACTTCAAGAAGCTGTAGGAAACATCTTAAGGATCACATGGAAGCATGAAGAAGCTAAGGAAAAACAACACCAAGACATGCTCACTTCCATTCAAGTTGCTCTAAGTTAAATCATCTTCAAAGTAACTTGAGTGTGCTCTTTTTCCCTTAAGCTCGGTTTTATCCCAATGGGTTTTCCAGCTAAAGGTTTTTAATGAGGCCTCAAGTTCACTTATATCTCTTAGATGATTAGCTTAGGAGCTTCTTTGATGCCTTGGACGATTTCATGAAGCTACATCAACTTTATGATATAACTTAGATTATGGTTTTATTTCATATTTTCTATTTTCGCAAACTCTTTTATCTTCTTGTCTAGTCGACTTCTAGTCTTTGTTCAAAGTCTTAGGTGATTGTTTAGATTCCCAAGAAGTAGTAATCACGAGGTACTTGAGTCTGATCAAGTCACCTCTCTATATAAGTCGATAAGGCAAGGATCTATCCCATATCTATCCAAAGAACCATTCGGCCGCTTCAAAGAAGACCTTCAAACGGTCCTTTTCATCATCAACTCGGCCATATGGTTTCTTCTATCCTTCTGTCTATCATTCCAACCTACCAACGAGAAAGTTAATTCTTGGGCGTGACCGAGATCGTGTCATTTGGTATCAGAGCAAGCTTTTTTGATTTGGTAGTAAGTTGTTCATCTTCTTGTTCTTTCATCTTCTTGTTCTTTCATCTTCTTGACCTTTCATCTTCTGTCTTTTCATTTCCAACTCCTCATCTTCTTGGCCGAGATTCTCATCTCGCTAATTCTGTTCTTCTATTCTTTCTATTCTATTTCTTCTAAAGATCCGTTGGATCTCATTCAAAAAAAAAACGAAACAAAGCAAAAAGAAAAAGAAAAACAAAAGAAAAGAAAAAAAAATCACCAAGAAACATATTACATATCATTGGATTCGGGGTTGTTGTTATATTTCTCATCAAATTTGATTTGATTTGTTTGATAAGAACTCTGTGAGAAAATCATTGAGAGAAGTATTTGAGAGAAACACTTGAGAGAAACACTTGAGAGGAAACACTTGAGAGGAAAACACTTGAGAGAAACACTAGTGAGAGCTTATTCTTCTAACTGTTTGTTAAGTTTTGCAGGGAAGATGTTTCATAGTAAAGCTGGGAGTGAAAATACCAACCGCCCAAGAAGAGCCAGACAACCAAACATGGACGTACAAACCCTCATGGAAGAGATTAGGCGGCACTTAAGGCAGGAACTGGACCCTGTCCATGAGAGAATGGACACCATTCAGCAATCGGTGAACCAAGGACTTCCCCAACGTCCTGCTGAAAGGAGAAGAAGGGCGCAAATGCCAATAGATGAAGATGAAGGGCCAGATTATGACAGCCGTGGAAGCCAAGCTTCTAATGGACGTCCAAGACGTGCAAGAGAAGTAAGGGAACGTCATGAAGATAATCTTAATGGTCTTAAGTTGAAAATACCACCATTCTATGGAAAGAATGATCCAGACGCCTACTTGGAGTGGGAGAAGAAGATAGAACTTGTCTTCGATTGCCAGCCTTACACTGAACGGAAGAAGGTTCAAGTGGCAGCAACTGAGTTCTATGAATATGCAATCAATTGGTGGGATTAACTTGTTACTAATAGGAGACGCAACCAAGAACCGCATGTAGAGACTTGGGAGATGATGAAGAACCTAATGAGAAAGCGGTTTGTTCCAAGTCACTATCACCGGGAGTTGCACCAGAGGCTTAGGAGGTTAAGCCAAGGCAGTAAGAGTGTGGAGGATTATTACCAAGAGAGGGAATCTCTCATGATCAAAGCCAACATAGATGAGGATCATGAGGCAACAATGGCAAGATTTCTAAGTGGTTTAGAGAGAGACATTCAAGACAGGATGGAGCTTCAAACTTATGGAGACTTAGAAGAGATGCTTCACAAGGCTATCCTTGTGGAACAGCAGATCAAAAGAAGGAGTCCTTCTAAGAATTCCTATGGAGCCAGAACAAACTATTCTAGATCAAGCTACAAACCGGAGGACAAGACCATTGTCAAACCAAAGCCTGATTCCAAACCTTACACCACTACTCAAGACGCCAAGGTAAAAGCTGTAGCTACTTCTTCTAAAAACCGTGATGTTAGATGCTTCAAGTGTCAAGGGCAAGGACACTATGCCAACGAATGTATCAACAAGAGAACCATGATCCTTTTGGATAATGGTGATATAGAAACCGATGAAGAAGAAGAACTTGAAAGAGAAGAGAGCTCTGATGCTGAGGAGATTGAGTTACCAGCAACAGGAGAGCTATTAGTCACAAGGCGATCACTAAACATTCAAGCCAAGGATACGGATCAGAAGCAACGGCAAAACTTGTTTCACACTAGATGTTTGGTACATGGCAAAGTTTGCAGCCTTATCATCGACGGAGGAAGCTGTACCAATGTGGCAAGTGAAACCATGGTGAAGAAGTTAAGTTTAGAAGAGAAGAAACATCCCAAGCCCTACAAGCTTCAATGGCTGAATGATGAAGGAGAGATGATCGTGCATAGCCAAGTATTGGTTCCTTTAACCATAGGCAAGTATCAGGATGAGATATTGTGTGACGTTCTACCAATGGAGGCCGGTCACATTCTACTTGGAAGGCCATGGCAATTTGATAAGAAGGTCATCCATGATGGGTTTACCAATCGGTATTCCTTTGTACACAATGGCCAGAAGACCATTCTTGCTCCATTGACGCCACCAGAAGTTCATCAAGATCAACTATGGCTAAAACAAAAAGACAAAGAGAGAGAATCCCTAAACACTTCATCACCAAACAAAGAAGAGAGTTTGAGAAAAACCAAGAAAAAGACCTTTGAGAGCAAACCCGAGAGACAATCAAACTTCCTTGTGAGATCTAGTGTTGTTAAGAGAGCCATGTTCTCTAAGCAAACTATTCTCTTGTTTGTTTACAAAGAAGTTTTGGTAAACCTTACTAACTGATGAAATTATAAGTTTAAAGAGATTGAAGAATATTTAGAGACTAAGAGTGAGAATAACAAGGGAGTATGAAAGTTTGTATGTATTTTATTCTCTTAGTCTTACTTATCTTTACAAGAGGTTACACATATATTTATAGACATTTGAATGAGAGGACGTGCAGAAGAAGAGAAGAATGGCGTGAAGAAGGAAGAGGAGAAGAGAGGCTTTGCGTGAAGAAGAGAGGAGGGAGCAGCTCACCTACTCCAACAGTATTGCACTCCATGCCTCTCTCTGGCGCCCCATGCTTGTGCCCATGCCTCTCCTTGCTTCCTTACTTAGTTTAGTTAGTTCATCTAGTTGAGATCCAACAACTTCCTTTTCTTCTAGTTCCTTCTTAACTTGTTCTCTTTCTAGTTCCTTTTCAACCAGTTTTCTCCTTTTCCCTCCTTCTCTTGTGTTTGAATTCTTCTTCTTGAGATCACATATTTCAACACTCCCCCTCAAGATTGGTCGGTGGATATCCTTAAGACCGATCTTGCCATGAATGTGATCACAAGTAATAGTTGAAGTTGCCTTAGTGAAGATATCAGCTAATTGATCCTTGCTTGCTACAAAGGCGGTTTTGATAATTCCTTCTCGTATCTTCCCTCTCACAAAGTGGCAATCAACTTCTATGTGCTTGGTTCTTTCATGAAATACCGGATTTGATGCTATATGCATTGCAGCTTGATTATCACAATACAACAGCATTTCTTCATCTCCCTGGATTCCAAGGTCTTTTAGAAGCGCTTTTATCCATATCAACTCCTTTGTCAATTCTTTCATGGCTCTGTACTCTGCTTCAGCACTTGATAAGGCTATGACCTTCTGTTTTTTGCTCCTCCAGGTTACTAGATTTCCTCCCACAAATGTGCAAAAACCAGATGTGGACTTTCTATCCTTTTTATCTCCAGCCCAATCCGCATCACAATAACCTTGGACCTTTGTGTTCCCATTAACATGCATCCATACACCTTTTCCAGGGCTATTCTTTAGATACCTTAGCAACCTCTCAATCATGTTCCAATGTTGTGAGGTTGGCTTTTGCATATGCTGGCTCACACGGTTTACTGCAAAGCAGATGTCAGGTCTTGTAATGGTAAGATAGATAAGTTTGCCCACCATCCTTTGGTATCTTTTAATGTTCTCCAAAGGCTCCCCCTCAGGACTATCTTGGTATCCTTCTTCTATTGGAGTTTTGGCCGGCTTGGATCCTAACTTCCCGGTTTCTTCCAAGAGATCCAGCACATATTTCCTTTGAGATATGAACATTCCATCTCCAAATCTTGTCATCTCAATCCCTAGGAAGTACTTGAGCTCCCCTAGATCCTTTATATCAAAGTCGGCCTTCAAGAATCCCTTGATTTGATCTACTCCATCTTTGTCACTTCCTGTGATGATTAGATCATCAACATAAATCAAGACTACCACTACTCCTCCTTCACTTTGTCTTGTGAATAGAGTATGATCCGCTTCAGATTTTATGAACTCCTTCTTCAAGAGACAAGCACTTAGCCTTTGGTACCATGCTCTTGGAGATTGCTTCAGCCCATAGATTGCTTTCTTCAATCTACACACTTTGTTGCCTCCATTATGATACCCTAGGGGTGGATCCATATATACTTCTTCTTCCAAATCCCCCTGCAAGAAGGCATTCTTGACGTCCATTTGCCATAAGTCCCATTCCAAGTTTACAGCTACCGAGATTAGAATTCTTATGGAATGAAGTTTAGCCACTGGAGCAAATGTTTCAGTATAGTCCTCCCCATAGACTTGAGTATATCCTTTTGCTACCAGCCTTGCTTTGTACCTTTCTATTTCCCCATCACTTGTGTATTTAATTGTATACACCCATCTACTCCCAACCGACTTCTTATCCTTGGGTAAGTCGGTTAAGTACCAAGTATTATTCCTTTCCATGGACTTCATTTCCTCTTCCATGGCTTTCACCCATACTTCACTCTCACATGCTTCTTCATATGAGCTAGGAATGTATTCCTTGCTGATTTTTGTGAGAAACACTTCATGCTCCATGGGTAATGTCGCCAAGGAACAGAAATGCTCAATGGGATATGTGATAATACTAGTTTGAGTGTGATCTCCTCCTTGTGATATGAGAGTGCTGTCGCCAATAGGATCGAGATCTAAGCTCGCCGTACGCTCAGGACACTCTCTTATCACACAAGGAAAAATACTCGTACTAGACTCTCCTTGGAGCATAGCAGAATTGTTATAGCCATAAAAGACACGTTGTCGCCTCTGTCTTGTACTTCTTCTTAGAGGTATGGTTGGCTCCTGTCCTTCTTCAGCATCCGCTCCCTCTTCATCCAAATTCTGATCCACTTCCTCATGTGCATTATCCGCACTATCTTGCTCTATGAAGTTCTCAGATGTTTCTTCTTGTACTTCTTCACATAGGCTTGGCGTTTCATCAAACACCATCAGGTCCATGGATGAATAGATCATTCCTTTAGAAGCATCATGATCCTTAGCCCCATAGAAACTCTCTTGTTCATTAAACCTTACTTCTCTAGACACATACACTCTTCTTGTTTCCGGATTGTAGACCTTGTAGCCCTTTTGTGTTGGTGAATATCCAATGAACACACACTTCATGCTTCGAGGTTCAAGTTTGCTTCTGTGTCCTTCTGGTAAAAACATGAAGCATGTGCATCCAAACGTTTTGATATGATTTAAGCTTGGTTTCTTCTTGTACAACACTTCAAATGGGGACTTATCATCCAGATTTTTGGTTGGAAGTCGGTTGATTAAGTAGCTTGATGTCATTACGGCATCTCCCCAATGGAACTTTGGTACTCTTTTGGCAATCATGAGAGTCCTTGCTACTTCCATTAGGTGTCTATTCTTCCTTTCAGCTATCCCGTTCTGCTGAGGAGTGTATGCACACGATGTTTGATGAATGATGCCAAAGTTGTTGAGCAACTCTTTGAATCGTTTACTCACATATTCACCTCCATTATCACTACGCAATACTTTGATCTTTGTTTTGAATTGGGTAGAGATATAGTTAATGAAGTTGGTGAAGGCTTCATACACTTGATCTTTGGTATGTAGAAGAGTGATCCATGTATATCTTGAGTAGTCATCAATGAATGAAACAAAATATTTATATTGATCTCTTGAATTACATGGTGAGGTCCATACATCTGAGTGTACAATGCCAAACGCTTCATCACAAGTTGTAGATGAAGTAGGAAAAGCTTGTCTACAATGCTTCCCTAGTACACACGCCTCACACACTACTTCTTCTTGGATGAGATTGGGTAAGACCATCTTGAGGACTGCTGAACTTGGATGTCCTAGCCTTCCATGCCATAATGGGCTATCTTCAATCTCTTTCCTCCCAAAAAACTTTGCATCTGCCTTCATTCCAAGAGTCATTGGTTCCTCTTGTTTATTTGATTCCAAGATATACACACCATCTTCTACCTTCCCTTCTCCGAGCACATTGTTTGTTTTAGGGTCCTGAAACTTAACAAAGTCAGTCCCAAACACAGCCACACACTCCAAATCCTTTGTAGCTTTATTAACGGATAAAAGATTAGATGAGAAGTTAGGCATGTATAATGCTTTTGTTTCCCTTTTAAAAAGCTCTAACTCTCCTATCCCTTTAATTGGAACTGAGCTTCCATTGGCTACTTGTACACTTCCATGGCATGGTTCAAGATTCTTTAACATATCTTGATCCTTGATCATGTGATGAGAAGCCCCTGAATCCACAATGATTCTAGTCTTCTTTATGGGTGTTTTAGAGCTGAAAAAACTCTTACCCGAATCTGTGAGTTTGGCTAGGCTCTTGATGAGAGCTTCAAACTCAGACCTTCTAACCAGTTCTTCAACAGGTTGTGCAATTCCCGTGAAGGCTCTAGGTCCATTCCCATTCTCCCTTAGCCGCTTAGGCCTCAAGTGTGGATGGAGGGTCCAACACTTCTCCTTAGTGTGTCCTTTCATCTTGCAATGCTCACACTCCAACGTCCTCTTGTCTCCAAATGTGAGATTCTTTCTTGCAAGATGTGCAGCTTCACTTGGTGCACGAAACAGGTCTCTAGACCCTTCTTCCCTTTGTATCATACCACATACTTCCGCTAGACTTGGCAGATTCTCAAATCGAAGTATATGCTTGATAAGATCCTTGTATGATGCATTGAGTGCCAAGAGAAGCCCAAACACTTGATCTTGGTCACGCCTTTCTCCTAACTCCTTGGGGTCTATAGTGTGTGGCCTCAAGATCTCCAACTCGGCCCATAAGCTTCTATACTCCCCAAACATTTCCTTGAATGACTTTTCCTCTTGTTGGAGCTCATTCAATGCCCTTTTCACCTCAAATATCCTTGATATGTTTGAGATGTTTCCATAAACTCCTTTGAGTATATCCCAAAGTTCCTTGGCGGTATCCGCATATGAGTAAGCCGCCAAGATAGTTGGTTCTAGTGAGCTTAGGAGAAGAGAAAGAGTGTATTGTTCTTCTTGCTCTTCCTTAGCTTCCTCCTTCTCATTTCTCACCGCCACTTCTGTTCCTTCTTTTGGCTCAACATATTGCCAAAGTCCTCGGCCTCTAAGAGTAGTTTTGGTGGTTTTTGCCCAAAGGAGATAGTTGTTTCCCTTGAGCATAACCGAGATTGTTACCCTATTAGTCTCCATTTTCTAGTAATAATACACAATCTTAGTCCTTTCACAACTTGAAGATCCTATGATCTCAAGGATATTAATCTCAGAGTGAATAGAACTAAGGAAGGTGTATTGTTATAGATTAGAAGCCTTGTAGAGTATTAGAGGAATCAAGAAGAGAATAAGCGGTTTAGTAGATAACCCGCTCTGATACCATGATGAAATTATAAGTTTAAAGAGATTGAAGAATATTTAGAGACTAAGAGTGAGAATAACAAGGGAGTATGAAAGTTTGTATGTATTTTATTCTCTTAGTCTTACTTATCTTTACAAGAGGTTACACATATATTTATAGACATTTGAATGAGAGGAGGTGCAGAAGAAGAGAAGAATGGCGTGAAGAAGGAAGAGGAGAAGAGAGGCTTTGCGTGAAGAAGAGAGGAGGGAGCAGCTCACCTACTCCAACAGTATTGCACTCCATGCCTCTCTCTGGCGCCCCATGCTTGTGCCCATGCCTCTCCTTGCTTCCTTACTTAGTTTAGTTAGTTCATCTAGTTGAGATCCAACAACTTCCTTTTCTTCTAGTTCCTTCTTAACTTGTTCTCTTTCTAGTTCCTTTTCAACCAGTTTTCTCCTTTTCCCTCCTTCTCTTGTGTTTGAATTCTTCTTCTTGAGATCACATATTTCAACACTAACTCAGTGCCGGAAGTTCCGAGCAACATTTCTTTTCTTTTGCAGGAGTTTGAGGATGTCTTTCCGGAGGAGAATCCCAAGGGATTACCACATATCCGTGGGATTGAACATCAAATGGATTTTGTGCCTGGAGCTTCACTTCCGAACTGTCCAGCATACAGAACCAATCCTATGGAAACTAAGGAACTTCAAAGGCAAGTGGAAGAGCTAATGGCTAAAGGCCATATCCGAGAGAGCATGAGCCCTTGTGCCGTACCGGTACTACTTGTTCCAAAGAAAGATGGCACCTGGAGGATGTGCGTAGATTGCAGAGCCATTAACAATATCACTGTAAAGTATCGCCACCCTATCCCTCGCTTAGATGACATGTTGGATGAATTGCATGGTTCTTGCATATTCTCTAAGATAGATCTTAAAAGTGGATACCATCAGATTAGGATGAAAGAAGGGGATGAATGGAAAACCGCTTTTAAAACTAAACATGGGTTATATGAGTGGTTGGTAATGCCTTTTGGACTGACAAATGCACCTAGTACATTCATGAGATTGATGAACCATGTCCTTAGGTCCTTTATAGGCATTTGTGTGGTTGTATACTTTGATGATATCCTTGTCTATAGCAAGAGTTTGGATGAGCACGTTAAGCACCTAGAGGCGGTTTTGAATGTCCTTAGGAAGGAAAAACTCTATGCCAATCTTAAGAAATGTACTTTTGGAACAGATAACTTGGTCTTTTTAGGCTTTGTTGTAAGTGCAGATGGCGTGAGAGTAGATGCGGAGAAGATCAAAGCTATCTTGGAGTGGCCCAGTCCAACCAGTGTTAGTGAAGTAAGAAGCTTCCATGGACTTGCTGGTTTCTACAGACGATTTGTCCAGAACTTTAGCACCATAGCTGCTCCATTGACCGAAGTGATCAAAAAGGAAGTTGGATTCAAGTGGGAAGAAGCACAAGAAGCCGCTTTCCAATGCCTTAAAGAGAAGCTTACTAATTCTCCTCTTCTTGCCCTTCCTGATTTTAACAAAACTTTTGAAGTTGAATGTGATGCCTCAGGGATTGGTATTGGTGCTGTGTTAATGCAGGAGAAAAGGCCTATAGCATATTTCAGTGAGAAGCTTGGAGGAGCAACTCTCAACTATGCTACTTACGACAAAGAGATGTATGCGTTAGTAAGAGCTCTCCGAACTTGGCAACATTATCTCTGGCCTAAGGAGTTTGTGATACATACAGACCATGAATCGCTCAAGTATCTAAAAGGTCAGAATAAGCTAAGTAAGAGGCATGCCAGATGGGTTGAATTCATAGAGACTTTTCCCTATGTAATCAAGTACAAACAAGGTAAGGAAAACATAGTGGCCGATGCACTATCTCGCCGGTATGTTCTCTTAAGTACTCTTGATGCTAAACTCTTAGGATTTGAGCATATCAAAGGTATGTATGAAACAGACTCTGACTTTTGTGATGCCTATAGAATGTGTGAGAAATTTGCCTCTGGCCATTACTTTCGGCAAGATGACTATCTTTTTTATGACAATCGTCTATGTGTACCTAACTGTTCGTTGCGAGATTTATTTGTTAGGGAAGCACATGGAGGAAGTCTCATGGGCCACTTTGGCATTGCTAAGACACTTAAGGTATTACAAGACCATTTCTTTTGGCCACACATGAGAAGGGACGTGGAACGGATTTGTGAAAGATGCACAACCTGCAAACAAGCTAAGTCCAAAGCCACGGTTTGTATACTTCCTTACCTATTCCTTATCACCCTTGGAATGATATATCCATGGACTTCATTGTTGGATTACCTAGAACTCGAACTGGAAAGGATTCCATCTTTGTGGTAGTAGATAGGTTCTCCAAAATGGCACATTTCATAGCTTGTAACAAAACAGATGATGCATTGCATGTTGCTAATTTGTTCTTTAAGGAAGTGGTATGTTTGCATGGTATGCCTAAGACCATAGTCTCTGATAGGGATACTAAATTCCTTAGTTACTTCTGGAAGACCCTTTGGTCTAAGTTAGGTACCAAACTGTTGTTTTCTACTACTTGTCATCCACAAACTGATGGACAAACCGAAGTAGTTAATAGAACTTTAGGAACTCTTTTGCGTGCATTCATAAGGAAAATCAGAATCTGTTCCATATATACCTTTGATTTGTTCAAATCTTAAGAGCTTGGCATCAAGAGTACTTAAGAGAACATACCTCCGAGCTAGTGCATCGGCCACTATGATTTCCTTACCTTGTTTGTACTTGATTACATAAGGAAAAGTATCTATGAACTCGACCCATCTGGCATGTCTCTTGCTTAGCTTGTTCATACCTTTTAGATATTTGAGTGATTCATGGTCGGTATGTATCACAAACTCTTTTGGCCAGAGATAATGTTGCCAAGTTTGGAGTGCCCTCACTAAAGCATACATCTCCTAGTCGTACATAGCATAGTTGAGAGTTGCTCTTCCAAGCTTCTCACTGAAGTATGCTATAGGCCTTTTCTCCTGCATTAACACAGCACCAATTCCAATCCCTGAGGCATCACATTCAATTTCAAAGGTTTTGTTAAAATCAGGAAGAGCAAGGAGAGGTGAATTAGTAAGCTTCTCTTTAAGGCATTAGAAAACAGCTTCTTGTGCTTCTCCCCACTTGAATCCGACTTCCTTCTTAATCACTTCGGTTAATGATCAGCTATGGTGCTAAAGTTCTGGACAAAACATCTGTAGAAACCGGCAAGCCCATGGAAGCTTCTTACCTCACTAACATTGGTTGGACTTGGCCACTCCATGATAGCTTTGATCTTCTCCGGATCTATCTTCACGCCATCTGCACTCACAACAAAGCCTAAAAAGACCAAGTTATCTGTTCCAAAACTACATTTCTTAAGATTGGCATAAAGCTTTTCCTTCCTAAGTACATTCAGAACTGCCTCTAGGTGCTTAACATGCTCATCCAGACTTTTGCTGTAAACAAAAATATCATCAAAGTATACAACCACACAAATGCCTATAAAGGACCTAAGGACATGGTTCATCAACCGCATGAATGTACTAGGTGCATTTGTCAGTCCAAAAGGCATTACCAACCACTCATACAACCCATGTTTAGTTTTAAAGGCAGTTTTCCATTCATCCCCTTCTTTCATCCTAATCTGATGGTATCCACTTTTAAGATCTATCTTAGAGAATATGCAAGAACCATGCAATTCATCCAACATGTCGTTTTAACGAGGAATAGGGTGGCGATACTTTACAGTGATATTGTTGATGGCTCTGCAATCCACGCACATCCTCTAGGTGCCATCTTTCTTTGGAACAAGTAGCACCGGCATGGCACAAGGGCTCATGCTCTCTCGGATATGGCCCTTAGCCATCAGCTCTTCTACTTGTCTTTGAAGCTCCTTAGTCTCCACAGGATTGTTTCTGTATGCTGGATGGTTTGGGAGTGAAACTCCAGGCACAAAATATATTTGATGTTCAATCCCATGGATAGGTGGTAATCCCTTGGGATTCTCCTCTGGAAAGACATCTTCAAACTCCTGCAAAAGAAAAGAAATGTTGCTCAGAACTTCCGGCACTAAGTTAGTAAGGTTTACCAAAACCTCTTTGTAAACAAACAAAAGAATGGTTTGATTAGAGAACAAGGTTCTCTTAACAACACTAGATCTCACAAAGAAGTTTGATTGTCTCTTGGGTTTGCTCTCAAAGATCTTTTCTTGGTTTTTCTCAAACGCTCTTCTTTGTTTGGTGGTGATGTATTTGGGGATTCTCTCTCTTTGGTTTTGTTTGTTCGTTTTAGCCATAGTTGATCTTGATAAACTTCTGGTGGCGTCAATGGAGCAAGAATGGTCTTCCGGCCATTGTGTACAAAGGAATACCGATTAGTAAACTCACTATGGATGACCTTCTTATCAAACTTCCACGGCCTTCCAAGTAGAATGTGACCGGCCTCCATTGGTAGAATGTCAAACAAGATCTCGTCCTGATACTTGCCTATGGTTAAAGGAACCAATACTTGGCTATGCATGATCATCTCTCCTTCATCATTCAGCCATTGAAGCTTGTAAGGCTTCGGATGCTTCTTCTCGTCTAGTCCTATCTTTTTCACCATGGTTTCGCTTGCCACATTGGTACAGCTTCCTCCGTCAATGATAAGGGTGTAAACCTTGCCTTGTACCAGGCATCTGGTGTGAAACAGGTTTTCCTGTTCCGTATCCTTGGTGTGAATGTTTAATGATCGCCATTCGACTAATAGATCTCCTGTTGCTGGTAACTCAATCTCCTCAGCATCGGAGTTCTCTTCTTCTTCAAGTTCTTCTTCTTCATCGGTTTCTATATCACCATTATCCAAAAAGATCATGGTTCTTTTGTTGATGCACTCATTGGTGTAGTGTCCTCTCCCTTGACACTTGAAGCATCTAACATCTCGGTTTTTAGAATAAGTAGCTACTGCTTTTCCCTTGGCGTCTTGAGTTGTGGTGTAAGGTTTGGAATCAGTCTTTGGCTTGACAATGGTCTTGTCCTCCGGTTTGTAGCTTGATCTAGGATAGGTTGCTCTGGGTCCATAGGAATTCTTGGAAGAACTCCTTCTTTTGATCTGCTGTTCCACAAGGATAGCCTTGTGAAGCATCTCTTCCAAGTCTCCATAAGTTTGAAGCTCCATCCTGTCTTGAATATCCCGAGCTAAACCACTTAGAAACCTCGCCATAGTTGCCTCATGATCTTCATCTATGTCAGCTTTGATCATGAGAGATTCCATCTCTTGGTAATAGTCCTCCACACTCTTACTGCCTTGGCACAACCACCTAAGCCTCTGGTGCAACTCCCGGTGATAGTGACTTGGAACAAACCGCTTTCTCATCAGGTTCTTCATCATTTCTCAAGTCTCCACATGCGGTTCTTGGTTGCATCTCCTACTGGTGACAAGTTGATCCCACCAATTGATTGCATAGTCATAGAACTCGGTTGCAGCCACTTGAACTTTCTTCCATTTGGTGTAAGGCTGGCAATCGAAGACAATTTCTATCTTCTTCTCCCACACCAAGTAGGCATCTGGATCATTCTTCCCATAGAATGGTGGTATTTTTAACTTAAGACATTAAGATTATCTACTTTACGTTCCTGTGCTTCTCTTGCACGTCTCGGACGTCAATGAGAAGCTTGGCTTCCATGGCTGTCATAATCTGGCACTTCATCTTCATCAATGGATTTGCACCCTTCTATTTTCAGCAGGACGTTGAGAAAGTCCTTGGTTCACCGATTGCTGGATGGTGTCCATTTTTTCATGGACAGGGTCTAGTTCTGACATGATCTCGGTCACGCCCAAGAATTAACTTTCTCGTTGGTAGGTTGGAATAATAGACAGAAGGATAGAAGAAACCATATGGCCGAGTTGATGATGAAAAGGACTGTTTGGAGGTCTTCTTTGAAGCGGCCGAATGGTTCTTTGGATAGATATGGGATAGATCCTTGCCTTAGCGAATCAATGACTCAAACTGGACAAGGTGGTGGACTGATGCGGGACACAAGAAATTGCGGAAGGCTCCTTGATACTCCTTGAGGTTTATTTCGGATATTACACACCTAATAAACACTCAACAATGTCTCTCCAAGATATGACACACTCGGAAAGACAAATGTTGGTTTTCTGGATATGACACACCAGAGAACCGAGGTTGATTGTTGGATATGACACACCAAACAATCGAAAATGTTCTAAAAGAACTTAGAGAATTTTCTCTGAAAAGAAGTTAATTAAAAAGTTGGATGATTGCCAAGTGAGGCATACAATCGACTTATATAGAGAGGTGACTTGATCAGACTCAAGTACCTCGTGATTACTACTTCTTGGGACTCTAAACAATCACCTAAGACGTTGAACAAAGACTAGAAGTCGACTAGACAAGAAGATAAAAGAGTTTGCGAAAATAGAAAATATGAAATAAAACCATAATCTAAGTTATATCATAAAGTTGATGCTTGAGTCGGTCCATAGCTTCATGAAATCGTCCAAGGCATCAAAGAAGCTCCTAAGCTAATCATCTAAGAGATATAAGTGAACTTGAGGCCTCATTAAAAACCTTTAGCTGGAAAACCCATTGGGATAAAACCGAGCTTAAGGGAAAAAGAGCACACTCAAGTTACTTTGAAGATGATTTAACTTAGAGCAACTTGAATGGAAGTGAGCATGTCTTGGTGTTGTTTTTCCTTAGCTTCTTCATGCTTCCATGTGATCCTTAAGATGTTTCCTACAGCTTCTTGAAGTTTTCTTGATCTTGCCCGGGTCATTGGACCTTTGGGAATGGCCATGGTTCCATCTTCTTTTCCTCCAAGTGTTGGCGTTTCCATGCTCATATCATCCCCTCCCTCTTGAAAAAGATTTGTCCTCAAATCTGGATGATCTGCAATGAAAGGAACCAAGTCAGTAATATTGAAACTGTTGCTTATATCATACTTACCTTGCAAGTCCAACTGGTAGGCATTGTTATTGATCTTTTTGATGATCTTGAAAGGTCCATCGATTCTTGGCATTAGCTTGGACTTTCTTCCTTCCGGGAACCTTTCCTTTCTTAAGTGAATCCACACTTGGTCACCTTCTTCAAAGACTTTTTCTTGTCTTCCCTTGTTGGCCTGCTTGACATATTGCTTTGTCCTTTCTTCAATGTTGTGTCTTGCTTGTTTGTGTATTTGTTGTATCAGTTCGGCCTTCTTCTTTCCATCAAAGCTAATTCTTTCACACTCAGGCAAAGGGATTAGATCCAAAGGGGAAGTTGGGTTGAACCCATAAACAACCTCAAAAGGAGAAAACTTAGAAGTAGAATGCACAGCATGGTTATATGCAAATTCACAATGAGGTAGGTAATCTTCCTATGACTTCAAATTTTTCCTTATGAATGCACGCAAAAGAGTTCCTAAAGTTCTATTAACTACTTCGGTTTGTCCATCAGTTTGTGGATGACAAGTAGTAGAAAACAACAGTTTGGTACTGACTGAAGCTCCTAAATCACAAAGACTGTTGTGAAATTTGAAATATCCAATTGAGCATGGCAGAGTAAAGGAGCCTAGATCTGTCAGCTTGTATTTGACTATAACCTGTGTAGCCAAGACTTTGGAGATCTTCTGTTTATCATCTTCAACCTTTCTCTTCTTTTGCTCATTTTCTTCAACTATCCTCTTCCTTTCATCTTCTGCAACTTTCCTTTTCAATCCTTTCCCGAACTCTTTTCTGGTGTGATGGGGGGCAAAGCGTTTTCGCTTCTTCTAGCAATCCTTCAGCTTCCAACCGGTCCAAATCCTCATCAATCAATGTAACATGTCCTTCAATTATCTCTTTCATATACCTTTGAGGATAAGGTAGTCTTGATAGCTCATTTAGCCTAGAAATCCTATTTTCTTTGTCCTTAACCCTTGCTTGCTCATCTGGAGATAGGAGGTTGATGTTGATAGAGGACCTCCATATTTCACTTGATTCTGGTTTCTTCAGCCCAAGTACATCCCCCCCAAGTTTGAACTCCACTGTCATCAGTATACTGCTCATGACTCTTCCTGAAAGGAGGTGAAGGAGAGGGTTGAGTTGCAATGACATTTATATGGGCATACTCCTTTGGGTTCTGAATATATTTTCCTGGGCGATGGCCTGGATCATGTAATCTGTTGGTTTCAAGTTGGAGAAGGCGTTCCTGAAGTGTGTCAACCTGTGTTTGCAGAGCATTACAAGTAGTGGTCATTTGTTTCTGAGCATCAGTAATCTTGGTTGTGATTCAAGTGTGTGGGACTGTTGTGAGTGGATAATTTGTTGAATTGCCTTTCCCCAAGCAGGGGGAAGAGGTTTGGTTGGTTGTTGGTAGAGATCCATTGGTGGAGCTGGAGATTGAGGAGAAGGTGAAGGTAGTTGTCCTTGTTCTTGATAACATTGGTGTTGAACCTCTACTGAGGCGACATGGTGTTGCTGATGTTGGAGAAGGTCATATGGGAAAGATTTAATCAAAAAGGATGCCATCAGATTATTAAAGTCAAGCCAGATGATGGTTGGTTTAAATGTAACAAGTATGATAAAATATTAATTAACAAAGTAAGGAAAATAAGAAATGCAAGATGATGATTAAGTAGATTAACAAATAAGGTTCCTAAGGGTTTGGTAAGCTCTGGGATTCAATCTATCCTAAAATGATGCTTTCTTAAACAACTTATGCAAGCTATTCTCTAGAAAATGATCATCACAACAAGCTAAACCCACTCTCATGGTGATTCACCTCAAATCTCAGAAACTTTCTAATCTTGACTCTCATCAATGAAATATAACTGAGATAGCATAAAGATCCAGATCATTAAAGCCAAATTGCTCCCTAGACATATAATCTCTTAGGCTAGGATGAACAAATCTCTGGAATTAAGATAATCAAACATTCATTGAATACCTTTTGAGTGGTGAATGTCTGGGATTATATTCCAATTGATCAGAAAAATATACATTAATAACCCTAATCCAGAAGAGAATTGGAAGTATTAAAGCATTAGCAATATTAAAGAGACGAAATCTAACCCAGATCTACCATTTCCTTAAGAACCCTAAAATTAACTACTCAGATGATGAACACATGATCAAATACAAAAATCCAGAAAATGAAATAAACTTCATAATCATAAATAGATAGAGTAGATAAACAAGATTGCAGAATAAACAAAATGCAAATTCATAATGAAAATGGGCAGATCTAAGGATCCAAAAACCCAGAAAATGAAAAACACTAAAAAGTAAGCAAAAAAAAATTAACTAGAAATAAAACTAAAAAGACTTGGCCAAAAATGGCCTAGAGGTAAGTATTTATAGAGGTGGATTAAACCCCTAAGTAAAAGTAATTAAGAAAAGTAAAAATGGTAAAAACGGAGCTGGACTCGGTTTGCCAAACTGAGTGGTCATCTCGAGTTGGGTCATTCTTCAAAATTGGGAGCTTGACTCAGGATGTTTGATCGAGTGGAACCAAAGTTGGCACCTTTAAGTGTTAAACTCAAGATGGGGATCAAGTGGCTTGATCGAGTGGCTCCAAAAATGCATATTTTGGCTCAAACTTAGGATGATCCCGAGTGGCTTGATCGAGTGGCCTCAAAATGATGTCTTGGTGTCCAAACTCGATCTCAAACTGAGTGTGCTAACCGAGTTACCCTTCTTTGGTCCATTTAGCTCCAGAAATCACCTGAAAATACCCCAAAATGCAAACTATATGCAAAACTAATGCAAACCTAGGATAAGTGAGATAAATATGTAAATGAATGAATAAAAGAGAGAAATGGTGAAGAAACATTGGAAAAGTGATGAAATATGCATGATAGGAAAGGACAGATAATCAACCGTGGTTCAGCTAGGTGACAAACGAGTTACGCGTGTTAACCAGGTATGGTCCCCACGGGCTTGTCTTCAACATTGAATCTCATTGGGCCAACAATGGCGAACGGCGTCAAGACAGGGTCTATCGCACGGTTTGGCCAATGACTAGCAACAAGCACGAGGCTTCGTGACTAATTATGAAGACGTTCCAAGGATATGCCAAACTGGACTATCTTACGAAAAATAGAATCTGAAAATGACAAGGAAATATGCAACCTGGGAGTGGATTCTTTGCTCTGATACCAGCTGATACGTCTCCGGATGTAGATCTCCATGGACAATCTAGTCAGGACCTGGTTTGGACAGCTGAAGACTGGCAAGAAACAAACCGTACGGTCGAGGCGGCTTGAGGGTTGCAGTTTTGGGTAACGCACGCGGTCAGGTCTCCTCGGTAGGAGAACACCGATGCAGTCAGGATCTCTCGGCAAGACCGACGAGTGGTAAAGGATCCTTGATTTGCAAACAGAAATGCAATTTAAGGTTCTCAGCATGTTAATGTTGGAGTTAGAATGGGCAGTACGATCAAGGGATGCAGGAAAATGATGACGCGGTCGGGAAGTAGTGATGATATAATGTAACGGTGAGAGAAATGGAGAGACTAATAAGCGGTAAGACAATAGGGACAGGATTAAATGGTAAGCGGTAAGGAGAACAATGATGATACGAATGAGCGCTAAAGGAAACAAGCGATGTTAGGAGCAAGCAGTAAGGGAATGAGGAATGGTAGGAACAAGCAGTAAGGAAATAAGTGATGGTAAGAACAATGGATTAATAGCCATCCACACGATGGTGGAACGACACCATGATACAACTGGACCAGAATCTGAGCGGAGCTTCAAGAATTTCTGGTGTTTAATCTAAAGTGAGACTGGAGAGATCAAAGCGTTTTTGGCTAAGTTGTTTATTCAAGTCTGCCTTTTTGAGGCCGAGGTTTACAAGGTTTAAATAGGAGGGATATTCGGGCGTCCCAACTCTTACAAAGAACTAGTGTGTCCTTGGGAGTTTACATGCCCTTGTAAAAACGGTAAACAATGTTCTTAAGTGAAAAAGGTAAAAAGAGGAAAGGATAGGGATTATGGTTGAGCGGCATTACATAAACCATGAATTGGTAAGGAAGGTGACAGGTTTGAGCCTAATGCATCAGGGTCATAAGCCTCATCAAAAACCTTGTTGACAAAACCACTTAGGAATGAAAACCGATCAAGGGAAAAAGAGTACTTAGGCAAAGATATCTTTAGAGGCATGTTTTCACCGGTTAAGGTGAAAATGCTAAGGACTTGGTCCTTGGTCTTCTCTTCACAAGCGGGTCTGGTCCATGCATTCTTCCTAAGTGCTTGGATGATAAAGAGATTGAATCTCATCTGATATCTCTTGGACTGGATGCGGTCTATGGTGGATACCGGTATGAGGGGCAAGGGACCTTGGCTACCAGACTGGTCCGAGTGGGTATCGTCCAGAGAGTCTTTTTCAGGTTCGGAGGAGGCTTGGGCCTCATCAAATCCACTCTCATGGTACTAATCATTTTAAATATTCATAACTCTCGTGAAATATCAATTAATTAATAAGCATTACTAATAGGTCTTACTAACCTCTAAACATCCTAAACATCAACTCTCATTGGTTACGATCGCAAATAACTTGAAAATTTTGGATCAAACATTTCATAAAACACCTTGTGAGTGTTAGAAATGCTCAAGATCTAAACCACCAATCTCTTGCCAGTCTAGCATTAAACTCAACCTAACAAGCATGGATCTAATGATTACAAGCCTAAACTTCACTAACCTTTCACTAATCAAACCATATCTAACATCCCAAGAATCCTAAAATAGACTACTCACTCATGTTTATGAAAACACAAATCATTTGGTTTGATCTTTGCATTATCATCGTCATAAGACAAGATAATCAATAATAGATGAAAAACCCAAACTTTATAAAACTCCAAAGGTCCAAGATCTTAAGAACAAAAACTTAGATAATACTTAAGTGGCTAAGAACCAAGTTTAAAAAAAAAGATAAAACCCTAAAAGTAGGGTGGAGAAGTATTTATAGTGAGATAAGAGACTTGGGTAACATTAAAAATTGGATCTGGTTAAACATCATTTTAGTGAAAATTAAAGCTTCAGAACCGGTCCATTGATTGGCTACGCCGATGGGTGTGCTTGGTGGGATCAATCGGTGGGCCTTGACCGATAACATTGGCCAGTGGGATCTCTGGGTATGATTTCTCAAGCTCCATCAGTACTATTTGATTGAAGGAAGTGGTTGATAGGAGTCATCGATTGGCCCTTGTCGATGGTGGAGATCGATGGGGATATCGGATGGCTTTGGGGTAGTTTCATTGGTCAGTTTTGACCGGTGGAGTTAGCCGATGGGTTCCATTGATGGCTTCTGGCCAGTGGATCTGATTGATGGCTGTGAGTTGACATTCATGCTGTCAATTTCCTTAGCCTTTGTCCTTCTCTTGATTCATTTTCATAAGTCCAAAACCTCCAAGAGTACCTAATAGGGACTCAATGCATATGCAAAATGTATGGATGTGACTAATTGTACTCAAAGGCAAAGACATGAAAAATGAGTTACAAATTCAACTAACTATATGAAATGATGCAAATATGGAGAAAATTATAGTAAAAACTATATGGAATGCAATGTAAAATATTAGAATATAAACTCCCCCAAACTATTATTTTGCTTGTCCGCAAGCAATCATCGAAACACAAGTCAAAGAAGTTGAGAATGGGGTGTGGATTCAAAGCCTTAAATTTCAAAGATGGATTCAACGTAAGGTCCTCGAAGTTAACTAAGTAATGAAAACCCCGACATTTACTCTACACATACTTTTCCATAATCATGCCAAAGTGCATATCTAATTAACCCTAACCAAAACTAATTTGCAATCACAAATGAAACAACTCTTCACATTCATTAATTTTTATACGTGGTCTTGCTAATGGAAAATCATTCCAATCCATTTGGCTAGGTGGAAATTGTTAATATGTGAAAAGGAAGCTAAATGAAGTGAGGGTTCCTGATATGATTATGGACCAGCTAGCACTTGGAGAAGAAGAGGATAACGCCTTAGTCATTCCTGAAGGTCCAAAAGCTGTTGGAATAAACCTAAAGATTTCTTGGAGGCATGAAGAAGTTCGTCCAAGACAAAACAACCAAGAAATGCTTATCTCCATTCAAGCCATTTCAAGTTGATCATCATCAAGTGGCTTGTGTGTGCTCTTTTTCCCTTGGTTTGGTTTTATCCCAATGGGTTTTCCAAACTAAGGTTTTTAATGATACCTCAAGTTCACTTACACCACATTGATGATTAACTTGGTCATTTTCTTCATGCAATGGACTGACTCAACATTTACTTTATGTTATAATCTAGACTATAGTTTCATTTCATTGTCTTTATTTCAACAAACTTCTTTTATTTCAGTCCTAGACGCCAATTACTTTGTGTCAAGGTCTTTGGTCTTGTTTTAGAGTCCCAAAAGAGTCCTTTTACGAGGAGCATGAATCTTTTCAAGCTTCCTCTCTATTTAAACTCATTGTAAGCTCCATTCTAGGGCATCTAACTTTTTTTATCAAATTATTTTCAGAGACAAATCTCTTTAGTTATTCAAGAACATTTTCTGATTGTTTGGTGAGTCATATCAAACAATCTTCTTCGAATCTCTGGTGAGTCATATCCAGGAATCAAACCTTGTCATCACCAAGTGTGTAATATCTTGTCTTAACATTGAGGAATATCAGTGCACATCCACATCCATTGTGTGACCTTTCAATCCATTTAACAATGAGTCTTTCCGCAGCCTCTTGTGTCACCATTCGATCCACCGCCTTAATAAACTTGATTTTCACTTCCTAACCATCCAGAATATAGAACCAACCCTGTGGACAAGTTGAAGAGCTAATGGCGAAGGGGCATATCCGAGAAAGCATGAGCCCTTGTGCTGTGCCAGTATTGCTTGTTTCAAAGAAGGATGGAACTTGGAGGATGTGTGTGGATTGTAGAGCCATCAATAATATCATTGTAAAGTATCGCCATCCTATTCCTCGTTTAGATAACATGTTAGATGAATTGCACGGTTCTTGCATTTTCTCTAAGATACATTTAAAGAGTGGATATCATCAAATTAGAATGAAAGAAGGAGATGAGTGGAAAACTGCATTTAAAACCAATCATGGATTGTATGAGTGGTTAGTCATGCCTTTTGGATTAACCAATGCACCTAGTACATTCATGAGGTTGATGAACCATGTCCTTAGATCTTTCTTTGGCATCTTTGTGGTTGTGTAATTTGATTACATTCTAGTGTACAACAAGAGCTTTGAGGAACATATAGAATATCTTAGGGCTGTTCTTGATTTGTTAAGGAAAGAAAAATTGTATGCCAATCTTAAGAAGTGTACTTTTAGAACATATAACTTGGTCTTTTTAGGCTTTGTTGTGAGTGCAGATGGCGTAAAGATAGACCCGGAGAAGATTAAAGCAATCATGGATTGGCTAAGTCCAACCACCATTAGTGAAGTAAGGAGTTTCCATGGACTTACTGGTTTTTACAGGCGTTTTGTCAAGAACTTTAGCACCATTGCTGCTCCATTAACTGAAGTGATCAAGAAAGATGTTGGATTCAAGTGGGAAGAGGCACAAGAAGCTGATTTCCAATGCCTTAAAGAGAAGCTTACTCATTCTTCTCTACTTACCCTTCCTGATTTTAATAAAACATTTGAGATTGAATGTGATGCCTCAGGAATTGGTATTGATGCTGTATTGATCTTATTATCTTATTAAAATGTGTCAAATATTACACCGACCTAACTCGGGACCATGATATTTTATTAATTTAGAGATGTTATTACTTTATCGAGTATTAATTTATAGAAGTTATACTGTACATTATTCAAATAACATATACCTACTTTAGCCACAACCAATGTTTTCACCAGAAATTTTCACAAGAGCAATGGCCATTGGAGAAGTAATGAAAAATATTGGAATCGTAACAACTATCCTTCTTCTCATCATTTTCATTGCTTTTTTCCCAAGAATTCGTGACATTTTCTGCAGATTCTTGTGTGTTTTCCCCACTATAATTGTTCTTCCCATTTCTGCATAGATCAGTCCAAGACTCGTAGCGAGCCTAACCGAATATCTTTTTAGTGAATTACTTCTGCTCTTCAATAGAGTCTCTAGTCTCAACTTTGAAGCACAATAAACATAATGAAACCTTTTTCAGTCATATTAAGGGCTCCACAAATGATAGTCATCTCATCATATGTAAGTTAACCTCCCTTACAATAATCTACATATACATAAGCCAGAACATACATATATAAACAACCATAGAGAAAAATGAACAAAATTTGATGCACCTGAAGAATGCCAAAAAAGCGGAGCCAAGTCAGGAAAGATCTCTCTTTTCTGAAATAATAAAAACTAGGTCTGGGCAAATATTTTTTATATTCGATTCGATTCAATATTCGCTTCGATTCGAATCGAAAAACCTTAATATTTGTAAATTTCGAAGCAAAATAAATAGCAAAATATAGTATTTGTAAAAAACGAAGCAAATAACAAATATCATTTTTGAAAACACGGAATACTCGCTTCGATTTGTAATTAATAATTATATATATATTAATTAGTTTTGTATAGAGAAAAGAAATTAAATACTTATGTTAATATATTTTATTTATATATATTTTGTTTGTAGATTTAGGATTGCGAAAGTAAAAAAAGTTGTTTTAAATTATTATGTTGTTGTTATATTTTTTTTTTTTAGTGAAAATTTTATTTTCCACCATATGAATAACATGTTTAGTTTTTAAAACTTAATTTAAATATTAAAAATTGTTTGTTTTATTTCAATATTATTATTTTTAACGAATCGAATCAAATTGAATAATTCCCGAATATCACAAAAATTTCTGAATATTCATAACTTTTTGAATCGAAACGAATAATAAAACTACGTATTCGGGCGAAATTAAGCGAATCACGAATACTGCAAAATTTTCGAATATTCGTTTCGTGCCTAGGCCTAATAAAAACATAAGCAGGGGCGGATCTATATAATGAAAGAGGGGGCAGTTGCCCCTGAAAAAATTTGAGAATTACATATAATTCTTTGATATGTTCAAAACTGCCCCTATCATTATTTATAATTATAACTTTATTTTGTAAGAAATTTTGAGTTCTGCCCCTTATAAATCTATTCTCTAGTTCAACAAACATCAAATTCAAAATTAGAACATAAAAAAAACATAAAATTTTGTCCAGACGTTGAACTCATAATATAAACTTAAAACTGATATTTTGATATATTATTTAGCTCACAGCCAAACGATAAATATTCTTACTCGCTAAAATTTGATAATCTAATCGTAAAACTGGAAACAAAATTAGTCAAAGAATCAAATCAAAATTCCACATATCGAACATGATTGACCAAATTTTAAATTTTCCTGAGCCTAATCAAACCTAAATAATTCATCCTACATTCTCATAAGCACGATTGAATTAAAAATTTAAACAACAAATCAAACGAATTGTTCAAAGAATCAAATCCAAAATTTGTTAATCTAAACGGAAACGCAAATAGTATCCAAGATGTCTCGCGATTCTTGAAGTGTCCGTAGAGAAACCAATTGGAGTTGAAGATCTGAGATCGGAAACTTTTGAGCTTGTCATGCACTTCTGTTTTGATCACGTTTACAATTATTACACTTAAAGTTAATTAACCACCGGTTACGGTTATATTTTTTTTAACCTTAACTATTTCAATAGGTAAAATAGTTACTATTATAATAGTTATGGTTATAATAGTTAAACATGATCCGATTATATAAAAAATTACCATATTTTTAAAATGGTGATGATTAACTAAACGGTTAACCGATAGTTTTTATATAGTTACGGTTATTTAATAGTTAACCATAATTATATAATTTTACAATTACATTTATGGTTTTTAACTATTTCATACGATTACAATCCGGTTATTGTTGAAAACAGATACAATTACGATACAAAATACGGTTACGCCTACATTTTGGTCATGTCTACATCGGTTGTTGTTATAATTTTCTTTCAAGCTTTAAAATCGAAGAAATTATAATTTAGTATAATTATTATTTTTGTAAATTTGTGAGGTGGCAGAAAATGAGTGGTACATATGACATAAAACTTCATTTAGTGGTATTTTAAGGAATTTCCCATAATTTAATACATCTGACTTATATCACCTAATTATGTTTTTTTTAATATAAGATAAGAGAGCGACCACAGAAGAAAGCATTGTTCTTAATTTGAATTTAGCTTACAGTGATAAAGTTCTGAATTCTGATATAGACCGTGAACTAAAGAAACAAGGCTTTTACTACTAGTTAGTCTCTACTTTTTATTTATTCAAATAATCGATCTTACCCATGATTCCATGAAGTTCATCTCTGACTGAGTTTTTGGGTAGATTGTAGGAGGAATTAAAAAGCTTCTCTAAGTCTTTTTGATTTTGTCTAAATCATATCTGTTTACCTGTTTGTGTCGAGCCAGAATACAGAGGTCTACTTACTTCATAACGTGTTCTTACTTTTCTGTCGGAATTTGAAACCTGAAATTAACCTAGAACAATGTTGGCTTGCATTAGTTCTTCTTTAGTTAGTTCAATTTTAATCCCTGAACCTATTTACATACAGTAGTTCAATTACATAGTTCTTCTTGGTACAAACAAAAACTCTAAATTACAGATCTGGTACATGGATTAAGTGTTTAAGAACCTAGCTTTTACTGTTAGAGACACCAAGAGTCTCCACTGTTTGATATATCTTTATGTGATCTAATTAATTCAAGCAATGTTATCTTATAGTTGGGAATTCAATTTGGTTTATTTTTTCTCTTTGAGATTGTGAAGTTTGTTGTACTCTTCCTCTTGTGTAATGAAACATTTGCTTTGAGTATTCTTTCTCTGGCATTTTAATATTATTTCTCAATTGCTTTATAAATGTTTTTAGATTCCTTTGACACACCAATGGTTATGTTTCAGGTACTCAGAAAATCAGTAGAAGATGGTAAAGTTGTCGTTCCAGGCTGTGGCTTTGGCGATGGTAATGGCAGTGGTGGCAATGCAGTTGTTTGCTGAAGCATATCCGGAAGAAGATCTTGTGGTGAAGCTGCCTGGACAACCTAAGGTTAGATTCCGCCAATACGCTGGTTATGTTGATGTGGACCAGAAAATTGGTCGTAGTCTCTTCTACTACTACGTTGAGGCGGATAAAAATCCTGACACCAAACCACTAACCTTGTGGCTTAATGGAGGTCTGTTATTTTTTTTTTCTCTATTTCTACATATGTCATGTGTTTTGACTTTTGAGTTCCAAAAATCGTGTGGACTGATATATGAAATTGAGGTTTTGTATTGCAGGTCCAGGTTGTTCTTCAATTGGTGGAGGAGCTTTCACTGAGTTGGGTCCGTTTTACCCCACAGGTGATGGCCGTGGCCTGCGCATTAACTCCATGGCTTGGAACCAAGGTTTGTTTTATGCAAAGAATTGAGAACTTTGTGATTCTAAGTTTGATGCTATTGACTCTTGTTGTCAAAATGCGTAGCGTCGAACATGTTATTTGTGGAGTCACCAGCTGGAGTAGGTTGGTCTTACTCCAACAGAAGCTCAGATTACAACACTGGGGACAAATCCACAGGTATTTCTCAAATCTACAGGTTTCTCATACAATAAATAAAGAGTATGTTGTTTCTTGACATGTTTTGTACTTGAACAGCCAATGACATGCTTGTGTTCCTGTTGAAATGGTTCAAAAAGTTCCCAGAGTTGAAGTCTCGTAACCTCTTTCTGACTGGCGAAAGCTATGCAGGTGTGTCTTTTATCATTCTGATTCTTAGTTTAAGGAATGGCTGTGAGAATCTCAGTTTTGATTATTGGTGGTTTGGTGTTTGATATTGTTGTGATTTGGTTTTTATTTGCTGCTGTATTGTCTAACTACTGATATGTGGTCTTAGAAACTTCATTGTTCTTATATATACTCTCTCTTAGGACATTACATACCTCAATTGGCTGATGCGATTCTCAGCTACAATGCACGCTCAAGTGGGTTCAAATTCAACATCAAAGGCATTGCAGTAAGCAAAAGAACCTTCTTCTTCACACTTCATCAACTCTTTTTGTTCTTTTACTGAATCTTTAATGTGCTTTTTCTTTCTGATCAGATAGGAAATCCGCTTCTAAAGCTTGACAGGGACGGTCCAGCTACATACGAGTTCTTCTGGGCTCATGGGATGATATCTGATGAACTGAGACTAACAATTCAGAGCCACTGTGATTTTGAAGGTTACACATTTTCCAGCCCTCATAACGTTAGCAAGGCCTGCAACGATGCACTGAGTGAAACTGATAACGTCATTAGTGATTATATCAACAACTATGACGTTCTCCTTGATGTGTGTTATCCATCAATCGTCGAGCAAGAGCTGCGGCTTAAAAAAATGGTCAGCAATCCTTTTTTTCATTTTTTCCCCACTAACAAATGTTTCTGCTAGATTTTAAATGTCAATTGTTTTACATGGTTTAAGGCTACTAAGATGAGCCTGGGGGTTGATGTATGTATGACATACGAAAGGCGGTTCTACTTCAATCTCCCAGAGGTGCAGCAGGCGCTTCATGCAAACCGCACTCATCTACCTTATGAGTGGTCAATGTGCAGCTCGTCAGTACTTCACTCTTTCATGTTCATTTAGTTTAAGAGACTCTTTATACTAATTTCTATTGACCGTTTAATCTGCTTGTCTCAGCCGGTTAAACTACAGTGACATCGACGTGAACCTCAACATTCTTCCAATTCTGAAGAGAATTTTACAGAGCAAAACTCCGGTGTGGATATTCAGGTAATAATTGGATTAAAGATTCGTTTCATCCCTTTTTTCTTTTGAAGCTAAACACCAAGCTTTTTGAATTTGCAGTGGAGATCAAGATTCTGTAGTTCCATTTCTAGGATCACGAACTCTTGTCCGGGAACTCGCTCATGATCTGAGCTTCGTGACTACAGTTCCATATGGAGCCTGGTTCCACAAAAGACAGGTAATGAAACATACTGAAATCAGCAGAATCCAAAAGTTTGCTTCTTGCAATGCAAATAATTGATCAAGCTGATTACAAACTTGTTGATTTTACTAGGTTGGAGGATGGGCCGTAGAATATGGAAAGCTACTCACATTTGCAACGGTGCGAGGAGCAGCTCATATGGTGCCATATGCACAGCCCTCACGAGCTCTGCATATGTTCAGCAGCTTTGTGAGTGGCAGGAGGTTGCCGAGCAAAAACTCATTTGTCGACTGATGAATGAAAGAAAATAAGAGATCTCCTTATAAAGAAAATGTAGTATGTATTAGTTTATCATTCTTAGGCGTTGGATGAGTTGAGAGACAGAAACAAATGGGTTTGTATTATGTTTTGGTTAGATCCTACTTTATGTAGAATTTGCCTAATCTATCTTAGTTCTCACTTACTTATCAGGAACATCATAACTCATCTCTTGATAATGATAACTGTTTCATGATGCAATGTTTAATAATATCAATCTCAATTGTGGAGTGCTGGCGATTAAAGAGACTTTCAGTCTATGAAAATGGTGGCTTTCAGTCTTGGCCAAACCAAGAGGACTAAAGAACCAACATGTTTCCCAAATCAATAAATGATGATTATTATTATTTTAATGAATGTAAAGTTATTTCAGCAAAAAAATCGTTTTAATGTATGTATCATGTTAAACTGATAGTTAGAAGGTATAGTTGAACATATATCGTTTTTACAATGTATGTACCATTGGTTCTAGACAGTGGGTCGTCAGGTTCTAAGAAATTAGACAATTATCATATTCCAAAACCGTGAATGATCAGGCTTTGATTTAATCTTTACTTACTCTCTTTCATTAAGTATTGACATGTCTCTTTATCAATGATGGCCAAGGATCTAAGTTGATGTGCTCACTCATGTCAGGAGTACTCATAACAAACCAAACGCTATTAGTTAATTGATGAAATGTTTCAAGTCCCTTATCATTTATTTTATTTTTTTTTGCTATTTAGATTGAACACTTTTGAGAAAGTGTAAATAAAAGTCACTTTTGTTTGAAAAAAATTTATCCTTTTGAGTTTTTAATAACTTGAATCTGAAACTTTTTGCAGAGCAAGATCAACGAGAAAATGAAATGCAGAAGCAAATTCATAATTCCAACAAGGTAATTTATATGTTTAGAGATTGTGAGAAACATTTTTTAGAAAGCCTCAATGCTTGATGAAGCTATAGAATAAAACTCTCACTTAGTCCAATACCATCTCGACACTATCAATAACCAAAATTGGAAGTTAATAACAAGAAAATACTATTCCTTTCCAATTGTTTACCATTGAGGGATTGAATTGACTAGAGATGTAATATCAAATTGAATCGCCCCTTTAGAGACCATATAAATTACGGTTGTTATGTTCACTTGTTCAACACAATAAACCATCACAAACCGTAAAATTTTGATACAAAGTGAAGATACTAAAAACATCTGACACTTTAATGGAACAAATCCTGCCAAATAGGTTATGGACCTAGATCATCTTTTAGCAGACCTTCGAGATCACGCTTTAGCAACTCTGCGTACTCCTGCAATACCCAAAAACAAGTTTGATAACAGAACGACAAAGTAGTATTCCATCTGATGCTTACCTGAGAAAGAACTTCATCACAGCTAAGCTCGTTAATAAGGTCGTCTTGGCTCATCGCAGCATTTTCAACCATTGCACGGAAGACATCCTCTGGTGGAGCTGAGTCCTCAACCATTCGCGCCATGGATTGAATATTTACCTATACGGAACAAAAAAAATGACATTCCTTACACCAGATGGAGCGAGCCACAGTTGTTTCTTGAGATTCTTGTGTCTAGGGCTATCAATCCCGATCCAATCCCAAATGAAATGACAAGAATCCCCAATCCTAATTTCAAAGTAAAAAAAATTTCTACAACCAAAATGCAACAAAAATGCAACAAGATCCAAACCGAACTGAAACTTGACTTCCATTGGCGAAACATATATGTTTGATTAAAAACCGAAGGCGAACATAACCTAAAACCTAACCGGCTAACCCCAAACAAAAACTATACTAATTCAATCCATACTAGATTCAGTTTATCTTCATCCACTATTTAAGAAAACATAATTAACAAAATCGAAAACCCCAAATAAAAAAATAAACCGAAATCACACAGATGTACCTGTGTAGGTTGATGATCATCAAGCTGTTGTGTTGTGGGAACAGATGCTGGCCCTCCTTGGCTAAAAGCACGGGAGACTAGAGGCATCATTTGCTGGACCATTCTAGAGAAATCAAAACTACCACCCTCGCCCTGAGCTCCGCCTGACATCATATTCTCTATCTCTTGCCCATCCACCTGTTGAGCAATTTGTTGGACCGTATTCATGATCTGTGGGTTCTGGGTAAACTGCTGAAGCATATTTCTTAGCATGTTTGGTGAATCAACACCAGCCTGTCGAGACACCCCTGCCAGCAATCCATCCAATACAGGGCTCTCCAACACCTGAGACATAGCACTTGAGACATCTACCCGATCATCTGAACCTTGCCCACGTCTCAGACCAGTCTCGTCTGAGTGAGAACTACCAGAAAAGAGAGACTGCAAAAGCTGCTGGCTAGTGGTCCCACTGCTCTGTTGCACACCTTCAGATGAAGAAGAAGTCCGACTATCATCATTCTTCCCTAATGCCTTGGGCTGCTTGCTTCGTTTCTTTAACCAAGAAAATAAAAAAATTACTGTAAGGATTTGGAACCACAGACTACGTATGTTACTGTGAATATGCAATGCAATGAAAAACAAGGGATAGAACCTTGCCACTTATGTTCAACTCATTCATTACCTTACGGTCCAAACTCCCAAGCCCCAATCCAAGTGGCGTAGCTGTAGCTACCTCTGTAGTAGCCTTTTTGTTTGATTTAGCATCACCGGTAGCATCTTTCTCATTGCTTGTGGATGCTTCAACCGGAGCTGTAGATTGTCCTGTAGTACAAGAGATATCTCTTGCACGGGCTGGGTGCTCTATATCTTCACCAAGTTCTTTATCACTTTGACACTGATTGGAAAAAACATAGATTAGTGATAAGAAAATACCTCGTGAACAAGAAATAATCAGATTGCAGAGAAGACCAACCATTGAATTAGTCCTCTCAGATGATAAGCCATGCAGTGAAGCACTTGACAACTCATATGTGCAAGTAGCTGGTATGTTGGTAGGCTGCTCATGCGTTGCAGTGGCAACACCATAGCCAGTTGACGTATCCCGCTCGAGAGATTCTGTTCCTAATTGATAAGTGAAGAAGAGCATAAAAACATTTCATCCACAATGTAAAACTTTAGTCAGCAGCCAACATACCTGATGGAGTCTGGTTTCTTCCTTGCATATTGTTTTCGTGAACCCCAGCGGAAACATTCTCACTGGTAGATGGTGATGGAACAGCAGCAGCAATAATGTTTCTCACTGGGAGTCCCGGAACAGAATTTGTATTGCTGCCACGGTCTCCTAGCCCTCCTCCATTGCTTTGCTGGTTTCCAGCTGATGACACCATATGTGAAGGTGACGTACCTGGTAAATTGGTCACTAAGAATTAAACATGATAGAGAAGAACTGTGCAGCTAGGTCCAAAGAAAAAAAAAAGTAACTGCACCCACCAGCATGTATGTGAATGTTTATGTGCCTTGAGGCAGTTCCTAAACCAACTGGTCCAGTTAACGGATTTGATGAGGCAGCCACACCACTAAAGAGAGAGCTGGATTGATGAGGAAAAGGCTGACAAGAACAGGTACAAAATTACAAAAAGGTATAAATTAGTTCAGAAAAATAGATAGAAAAGAAACTTACCTGAACCATAATAGGATTCGGTCCAGACTGAGATATATAAACAGCAGGCCCAGCATTCACATAAGATAATTCCTGTAGATCACACAGCTTGTGAGCAGCATGTCATGAAAAGGACCAACAGTCACAAAAGGAAATGACAAAAAAACGAACCGGAGAGTGTGACATTCTTAATGTCAAAATCGTGCGCCCAAGCTCCAGTAGGAGGGCCCCTAAATGTTGCATGGCAAGACCTACTTGCACTGCCTCTGTCTGAATTTGTGTCCTGAGAGTAGGATCTGAAGAGAATCCATCCTGCTCCAGACGTCCTGCAATATGCTACAACAATGTTGTTGCAAATTACAACAGCACATAATTAGATGACAAGGCATGCTAAACACAAACTTAGCCATTTCCCAATAATAAAAGCCAAAGCTAATAGCAGTTAATCAACAGAGAAAGAATGGAATCAATTGATAAACCGTCTGAAGGAGGTCTGTGCCGATAGAGAAGAGACAGCTGGACCACTCAATAAATGCTGTGCATTCCTCAGGACAACAGAGAGTCCTTCAGGTGTTGATGCACCTCGTCTATTTCGAGGCAACTCTTGCCTTGGCCGGGGTCCTGGTGTAGCAGAAGAGTTATCTGGCTGATTTCCTGAAGGAACATCCAATTAACTTAATGTTTTTTTTAATTCAATATGACAATAGAAACATAGATAAATACCATTTTGCGATAATGCATGTTCCATCCGATTAATGAACTCCAAAATAGTGTCTAAAGAATCGGGGATTGGCTGCAAAATTAGAAAGTTAGAGTGTAAAATAACAAAATTAAAGCTTTAGACACAAGATGAAAATACTACATGGCTAAGAACTACCGTTTGAAATGAAGGAATAGGAATTGCTGAGGCTGCTGTTACCGGAATCTGAACTACATGAGGAATCGATACTTGAAATGGTGCACCAGGAAATGCTTGCCTGGGTTGTGAATAACCAGCAGCTTGGCTTTGACCACCGATTCCGGGCGCTCCATCAGACGTATTTCCAGGAGGAGCACGACCAGACAAATTTGACTAGGGGAAACAAAAATTGCATGTAACTTTGAGTATAGACACAGGCAATATCAACTGAATCTAATGAAACAAAACATATCAAAAGGTAACAACACCTGATCCGCAACAACCACTAATGCAAATCAAATTTCCAGAAATCTTTCCACAATAAAGATGAACAAATCCAGCAAATAAAAGAAAATAGCCGACTCGACACTTGCAAAAACTAAATTCCAAGTAGAGAGTGAAGAAAAAAATCTCACGGGGATAGAGGATTGTGTGCCACTAGTTCCATTATTTGTAAGATTCTGTCCACCAACACCAAAAGAATTTAAAACTGCTCCAATGACCTAAGCAAAGCAACAGTAAAAGCGATTCAGTAACGTCCTTCTCATTGCTCCTAACCCCCTATCAAACAATCCCATAGGACAAACAATATATTCCTCAAAAGACATGTAATAGCACAAATCCTTAAGGATTACCCGGCTAAGATCTGGAACAATTCCTTCTGTCTGATCTCCAACATTAAAACTCCCAAGAACTACACTGTGGGAAATGTGTCTCCCATTTCGAGATATTCCACCATTAGTACCATTTTCTGTTGAATAAAAAAACAATAATTGCCTAGACACCAGATATAAGTTGTGTTAACAGCTCCTTCAAATCACTTATGAATAGCTTAATTACCATCATTTGGAGTTGCCCCTTCTGAAGGTGTACCAGATGAAGGCACTGACTCTGCTGGCTGCCTCACAACCAAATGTAAAGTATGCCCATTTTCCAAATCTAAGACGACGTCAAGTAACTAACTTTTTTGAAGTAAACAAGCAAAGGAACGAAACAACACAGAGAAACTAAGGCTAGGATTACGTTTTTCAATGATGACAGCTCAGTCTACAGTGTAATATATATAGTAGGAATCAGCGAAATTTACAAGGCATTTCATGGCCACACCATTTTAGAACTGTCCTTACGATCAATCGTATATGCACAGGTGCAAAAGATTTAATCTACAAATGGAGTAGCCTTTCTTTCTCATGCCTATACAAAATCACCAAGGGTCATGTTATAAAGCAGAGATGCACTTAATCATTCAATCTATCCCAGACTTCCAACAGATTTGGAAAATTTGCACTATAACATAAACATTAAAAAGTTAATAAAGGATACGATACTCCGAGAGAAGTTGATCATCTTTCAGAACCCTTCCTCTGAAAATAAGCCTCTGCTGACCAACCGGCACACCTACCTCATTAGCTATCTTCTCCTTAAATAAAGAAACTGTCTCCTGAAACGATGTAAAACCCAAAATAGTATCAAAGATAAAGCATACTAAGCTTTAAGTAAATACACAGGCCAAGAAGAATTTCTCACATTCTTGTTCACTTGAAATGTATATATCTGTGAGTCTAACGTCTTGATGTTAAGCTCAAGCACTGTTGATTCCGATACAGTGTTGCTACTTGAGCACTGGTTGATAGATTGATCTTCCATTAACACCTAAAAATATTCCAATTTTGAAACCAAGAATACTACAAATTGAGATCAAATTTGCAATTTTGATTGAGGAGAGAAATATAACGAAAGATCACAACTTACCATCCAAAAGACTCAACATACACAAATCAGAAACAAGCCCCATATGAGAAATAGAAATTTAACAATAACACAAATGAATCGAGGATCAAAAATGGTCTCAGAAGCCCTAACAAAGCCATAAATCTAAAGATTAAACTTTCTTTACGAAATTCAAAACTAAAATACAAACAAAAAGATAAAGAAAAGTGATTTCCTTTACCCGTTTAATGTCCCTCTCAATCTCTCTAGGGTTCGTCGCGACGAAGAAGAACGAAAGAAGAAGAGAGATTTTAGCAAATTGGCGAAAAAGAAAAGCCAAGTTGAGAGCTTTTCCCGTTTTTGTAATCTAATCCTTTTTTGGATTTTTCTACTCATTTTCTGGTCAATGGTCATTGCTTTTGTAACAATTTAAAGTTTGACTTAGTCTACTTTTACAAAGTTGGGATTTATAGAATCGTTTGGCAAGTTCACAAATTTTTTTCAACATTTTCATTTTGATAATTCAGTTTTTAAGTTACTAGGTTTTGATAATTATATAGGAGATGATAATAATATTTCTAGTATTTGAAAAAAATTGTTATGACTTTAATCCCAAAAATTTCAAATAATAATTAATTAAATTTAACATATTTATCCACTGAGCAAATAAGATATAATTCATCTATTTAGCACATCATATATAATTGATCATATAAACTTATAGGGTATTTAATGTTTTCAAGACATTATGTTTTCCAATATTTTGTAATTTTGATAAGATTTTGAATTTATAGTATATATTTTAAATATGAAAGTTTTTGGATATGTTATTCTCTTTTTCTATTTGTCCTATGTTTTTATCCTTTTCTCCATTTCTTTTTCCTCATTTTATGAGGTTTTATCTAAACCTTAATTTATTTCTTTATTTATATACAATATATAAAAGACTAAATAGTGGTTCTGAAATATTATTATACCAATTGCCTTTATTTTAAAGGTTGTTCTTGTTAATATTAAATAGTTTTCTTAATTATTGTTTTGAAAAATATGAAGTTATGAAAATAAAATATTTTTTAATATTATTCTGTAATAAGAAGTTAATGCATAGTTTCTTTTTATACTACACTAATTATTTGTATAATCTTTATTATTTTATTGTTTATTTTGGTGATGTTTTTTTTTTTTAAATTATTGGCGGCTAGCAATTTTCTTTTTTAAATTTTTAGTAGGTTAGTGTAAGATTTTTTTTTTAATCATTGACATTAATTTTCTTGATTATTTTTTTGAAAAAATAAATTATAAAATTAAGTCTCTTTTAAAAATTATTCATTAATAAGAAGTTAATGCATAGTTTTCTTATATGCTAAACTTTTATTTTGTATAATTTCTATTATTTGTTGTTTATTTTGGTAATGTTTTCCCTTTTTAAATTATTTGAAGATATCAATTTTTTCTTTTTAAGTTTTTAGAAGGTTTGTGTAAGAACTTGTATTAATTATTTACGTTAAGTTTCTAAAACAAGATGAGGTTATGAGAACAAACTATTTTTTTAAATGAATCATTCATAAGAAAGTTAATGTATAGTTTTAATGTATTAAACCAATTATTTTATATAATTTATATTATTTTGACGATATTTTTCCATTTTAAAAATTTGGCATACATTGATTTTGCTTTTTCAAAATTTGGTAGGTATTTATTAATAAAAAGTTAATGCATAAACATATAATTTTCCTAATAATTTTTGATGCACATTTCAGAAAATAATATAATATATTTTGATATTTTAAGAAAATAAAAATAAAAATCTACAAAATTAAAAAATGACAATAAATAATCAATATTAGACTCATATTTCACTCAAAAATATTATACATAATATATTTATATGTTTATTAATTTATTTATTAATGGAATCATATAATCACATCGAAATTTCAAAAAAAAATTATCTTTTATCTTATCGAAATGTGTCAATTATTATACCAGTCCAACTAGGGACCGTGATAATTTATTAATTTATAGAGGTTATTTATCGAGTATTAGTTTATAAATGTTATACTGTATATGACTACAGTATCAGTTAATTAATTTTATTAAATTTAGAAACAAGCACTTATTTGATATCAATTAGATAGATTGGGTAATATATAATTGTTTATCTCCATGAAAATTCTCAATCATTTATTTTAAATTATTACTAGTTCTGTAGTGTTTAGTATAAGAGATTGGGTAACTGTTTAAGATATGATATCCTTCAAAAAGATTTGACATATATGTCCACAAAAAAATAGCTCGATATACTTACTTAAGTGGGAATTGTGTGATTTCCCCAATATATGCAACAGTGGCGAAATGCATCATAACATCAAAAGCATTCTCTGTAAATATCTTGTTGACAGCCTTTGCATCTCCAAGATCAGCATCAAATAAATTGAAGCCTTCCAGATTCAGAAAACAATTCTTGAAAAATCTTGACTGCACCAAGATTATCACGTGATAGATTGTCCTTTCCAAACAGAAAATTATTTAATTTATCAGGTTATCGATATTTCCAATAAAAGAAGTCGAATCTGCTGAACAAAGCAACCAAAATCCATGTAAGCCAAAGAAGATACCACAGTGGTCACTCGGTATGAATCCTTTAGAAGTCTAAGAGCTGCCTGTGAACCGATATATTTAGCACCACCAGTCACTAAAAACTTAACTCCTGGCTCATGTCGAGAAAATTGAAAAGAAGCAAACACAGAACAAAAATGAAGAAACCATTCAGAAGGTGAGCAACGTTTTGCCAAAAAACATCCTTCTTACTCATAGAGCTAAGTAAAAATCAAACGGAAAACTAAAGCTCGAGCAAAAGACAGTAAGATTTTTTACCACGATTGGAGTATTAAACGTTGGAGATTTGCTTGAGAATGAAAATGCACAAGGCTGTAACTGTAAGAGCAGCAATCAAACGAATCTTTCCCAAGTAATTGTTTCCCTTCTTCGGGTCTGCACAATCCAGTCCTACATTCCCAAAATCACCAAGATCTGTTGACATAAGCATTGAAATTTAAAAGAACAACAACATGCTTCACACTTTGAAGCTCCAAAACGCACAACACTTCAATTATATATCATCAACTAACCTATTCTCAAGAAAACACACAAAATCAAGTTTTAAGAGAGCTGATTGAATATTCTAAACACATTCATCCTATACCACCATTAATATTAATTTTATCATAACTATTAAATAATCGAATCGTATTTAACCGTATATAATCGTAACCGTTTATAACTGTAACCATTTTCATTGTAATCGTTTTAACCGTAACTGTTTTAATCGTATTCAAATGGTTAAGGTTAAGGTTAACGAACAAATTTTAACCGTAACCGGTATAGCCGTAATTGTGGTCATGCCTAGAAGTAACATAACAACAATGCCAAAATAAATCTGCAGTAATATAATAATAAAACCAAAACAAATCTACAGTAATATAATAATAAAACCAAAACAAATATGCAGTAACATAATTACAAAGCCAAAAAAATCTGCAGCAATGCCAAAAACAAATTTGCAGTAATATAATAGCAATTTCAAAAAAAAATTGTAGTAACATAATAGTGTATCAAAATAAATCTGCAGTATCATAAGAAAATAAACTAAAAAAAATCTGCAGCAACATTTACATATGTTTAAACAAATATAAAGTAACGTAATAATAATACAATTTTTTTTTTTGCAAAAACAGAAGATACTTTAAAATAAATCCGCATGAACATTTACAAATGCCAAAACAAATCTGCAGCTAAATAAAAAAAACACAACTCATTGCGGGAAAGAAGTGTATTTCTGGGAAACTAACCTAACTGAAGAAATGATGAAACGATGGTGGAGAAGAGTATGACGGCATAACAGCGGTGAGGACGAAGGAGGCAGAGACCAAATTATGAGAAGAGCTACGAGAAACAAATGAATGAGGCAGTGAGAAAAAAGGAGGCAAAGACAGATGGCGGAAGAGAGGATAAGAGAATGAACTGTGGGAGAGAAGCGACAACAAACAGCGGGGGAAAAAGAAGAGAGAAAACAATAGGGAATGAGAGAAGAAGAGAATGACGACGACGGGGCAGAGAAACACGGTGGCGGACAAACGTACGGCGGCAGAAAGAACGCCAGCAACAAAGACTGGCGGTGGAGGAGAAGAGAGAAAACGAAAACTGGGGATGAAAAGTTTTTTGTTTTGAGATGTTTTCAACTTTTGAAGTTTTTTACAAAATTTCCATTGATATTTTGGTGTGAAATGGCAGGTTAATTTTACTTTTATATAACTATAAATGACATTTCTTGTAATTTTGATGTAGTTACATTTTTTTGTCTTTTCGACCAAAAAGTCTTTATTTTTTTTTTCTTTAGGTTGTTCTAGTTATTTCATAGAAAATGTAGGGTATTTCAAACAAATTTCATTTCTATTTAAAACAACTTTCTTTCAAAAATCATATTCAGTTTTCTTATGATTCTAGTCAATGGTTAAACTGAGTGTATCTGAACTAAAAATATAATCAATGAGGATAATTTTGTCAATATATATATACAGAAAGGTTATTTCCCAAATTCTAACCTAAGTCAATTACTTAATATTTTTCCATAATGGTCACACATCTAAAAGACCATTTAATTTTTCTTTTGGAGAAACATCATTTAAAATTAATCAGAGGATATATGTCACCACAGAGGTAAACCAATTTTGTATTAGAGCTTCTAAAAACCTTAATTTTGGTTATGGTTGATGAAAGGTTTTGGTTGGACTTATTGTTTCTGAGATGGTACACTTGACCTTGGAGATTGACGATGACATTGGTACTTATGTATGAAAGATTGGGATTAGCCTTGTAGTTCATAAATCCTTTTTGATATCCTCTTTTATTCTCAACAAAACTCACTTCTTCAATCTGTTCACACTCCCTTTCGTAAATCTGAACATTGTCCTCAGCCAAAAAGTGAATGTGATTCTGCTGAGTGATCAACATTCTATCTAATTTCCCATGAAGTGGGTTAATCTCCTACCTGTACATGTCATGAGAATAAGAATTTCCCCTCACTATGCGATAATATTCTTCACTACAATCGACCGATTCCCAGCCTTCATCAACATGTTTGTTCAAAAGATTACCATTACTAGCTATATCAAGTAGCATTCTGATATTTGGAAGAACTCTGTAGAGTGTTCCCAAGAGAGATTCATTTGAGAACCCATGGTGTGGACACTGTTGTATACCCTTTAAATCTTTCCCATGTTTTACAAAATGTCTCACCATTCTTTTGTGCAAAACCTGAGATCTCATTGTGAAGTCGCACTGTTCTGGAGTTTGAAAAAACTTATTCAAGAACGCCCTTTTGCAGCTGTCCCTGGAGGTAATATAGACATTGGACAAAGTATTTTACAAGGTATGGCCCTTGTCATCCAGAGGAGAATGGAAATATGCACAGTTTGAATGCATCTTCACTGACTCCGTTATTCTTGGTGCGGCTACAGAGGTTATCGAACTCATCAAGGTTGTCTAATGGGTCTTCATTTGGTAGTCCATAAAACTTATTGCTCTGAATCATTGAGATTAGACTACTCTTGATACCGAATTTATAGTTTTCGACCGCTGGACTTTCCCATGTGTCTTAGTGTGAGTGTTTGGTGAGTCTCCAGCTCCAATATTCATTGGTCTCTTCTAAGGACCCTCTCAATGCCATTGATCGTTCATCACAATTTGTTTCTGAATATATGAATATCTGAAACTCTACTACTCTGTTCTCTTGATTTCATAGGTGGATTCTGATGGATGGCTTCTAGATATTTGAATATAATTGATCCTGGTTGCATACAAGTGTCCAAACTAAAGAACTATGGAAGCCAAACTTCAGGCAGTCAGCGAAAGTGTGGACTGAACCTGATACACCCCACCTAGTGATGACGCATCGAGAGACCCAAGACCCAAGCATCCAGACGAGGAATTCTCGGTACGAGCAACAAAGTGTACCAGAAAGATGGATCAGCAAGGCAAAGGAGAAAAAAATACAGAACCAGGTTCAGCTTGTTCATCTATCATGCATTAGAGGAACAATGGCCCAAAAAATCCCTCGAACCATTCCCAAGTCCCTTAGCATTTTCACACTTACCGGTGAAACACTCTACTAAATTCAACTTTGGGTAATGTACCTTTTTATTCATTGGTTTTTAATCCCTAAGTGGTTTTACCATGAGTTTTTTAACAAGGCATTATTCCATTGAAGAATAATACCCACGTTGATTATCTTCCTAACCGGCTAATAACTTGTGGAATAATCATGCGAGTACAATCTCTATCCTTTCCTCTGTCACTTTATTTCAATCAAGACATTTTGGTTCTTACCTAGAATTCTTACGAAATACCGAGAGGGATTGTTTCTCATGGGTTAAAAGTCAAAGGGCACAGTCTTTTCATTTGTATTTGTAAACCTAATGTATCTGACTATATAAAGTCGTGAATCTATCTTGTAATCAGTCAGACTTAAATAAACCTTTGAAAACTTGCATTTCATTGTCGAGTCTGACTTATCACTGGAGAATCCTCAAAGCACCGCTTGGATTCGCCAGTCCAGTCATATCACGGAGCCTTTCATACTCCACATGGTTGGCTATCGATCCATGTCTTTCCCCTTTCGTGTTTTAAACTTCACTTCCCCTTTAATTTAGTTTTCATCTCTTAGTTTCTGAGAATACCCGAGGATCATTTTCGTTAGTCATCTTTGAGTATTCTTCCTTCCTCCACCATCTCCACAAAATCTGCTCGATCGTTTCGTCTTAATCTCTTCCCATTTAAAATTTCCGCTTGTGTTGCCATCAACCATTCATCGTTACACATTTAACCTGCAACCAGTCTTTCTCAGCACTTACCTTGGAAATTATTTTCATAGAGGCTTATTAGCTGGTATTAGAGCTAAATCTTCATCACAAGGTTGTGTCTTCGCATTCATTTCCTTATTTCGCTTTGTTGATAGTTCATCTGAAAAAATCCATAAAAATCATATTTTCAATTTACATTTTGTAAAATCCAAGAAAACTATATTTGCCTTTGTTTTCTCTAGTTTCTCATTTTTAAAATTTTCTAACACTTTGGTATTTGGATTTAGGTTGATCGGTTTATCATTTTTATTGCACAAAGGGTTTATAAAAATTTGAAGTAGTTTTCAGCGTTTTCACAGTTTAATTTGTTTGAGTCTTCTGTGGGCGATATCTCGTAAGTTCCAGTTCTAGCATATGGACTGCTAGAAGCTTCTCGCAATTGTTGATTGTTTGAAACTCGAGGTGGAAGACTATACCGTGTAGTCGTCCTTTAGTCAACACATGCTCCTCTTTTTGTCTCGTAGGTAATTCTCAGGTGTGGTTATCAGTCATTGGAAACAATAATTGGCGAGCCGCTTTTGCACTGTCATCATTGTGTGTTTGGATTTTGCATCATATGGGAATAATTTCAATGTTTGAATTTGTTACTTTGACCATGTGTTGCTAAAAGCCTTAGCACGTTTTCTTTTTAAAACTCGATCATATCCTTCATCTTTAACGTTGCTTACTTATTACCCAAGGTAATTGAAAAATTCACTGAGTGATTTTGTTTTAACCTAGGTATGGACTAACCGTGGAAGATCTACCGGGTACCAAGCGGAACTACCAAGGCATTCTTGATCAAATGTACTGGCTGACTCCGGTGATCCCAACACTGAGTGTCCAAGGCCGTGAGTGGTTTACCACCGGACAGGTCCGATCCAATCAATATAGAATTAGAAACAGGTACAACTCTTATCTCTGTACCGGATGGCACTAGCGGAAATGGCCAAGTTAAAAAAACAATTAGAGGAGTTGTTTAATAAAGGATTTATCAAGCAGATAAATTTCCCATGGGATGCACCGGTATCGTTTGTAAAGAAAAATAATGGAAGCTTAGGCTTTACATCAACTATCACGGTCTGAACCATGTAACTGTAAAGAATAAATACCAATAATGGTTAACTCAGAGGTGCAAAGTGGTTCTCAAATATAGACTTAGCCTTGGGATATCATCAAATCCTGATAGAGTCATCGGATGTTCAGAAAACAGCTTTTTAGACAAGGTATGGGTATTATGAATTGATAGTAATGCTGTTTAGGTTAACCAATGCACTAGCAGCCTTGATGAAGATGACGAATTGTGTGTTCCGGGAATTCCTTGGTGAATTTGTGATCATCTTCATTGATGATATACTCGTTTACTTGAGAGATTGAGAATCTCATCAAGATCATTTACGAATAGTCTTGGAAAGACTAACGGTGCATAAACTCTGAGCAAATGTAGTTTCTGGTAAAGCAGTAACAGATTCTTAGGACACATTGGGTAGGGAGAAGGAATTTCTGTTGATTCAGAAAAGGTAAAATCCATAAGGGATTGGTTGCGTCTGAGGAATACTACTAAGATAAAACATTTTCTCAGCGTGGCTGGGTAATACCGGAAATTTGTTAAGGGTTTTACGAGTTTGTCTTAGCATTTGACTCGTTTAACCAGGAAGGATGTCAAGTTTGTATGGTATGAGTTTTGTCAAGCAAGTTTCCTGGATCTAAAAACACTTTTTATAAGTGCCCCGATATTAGCTGAAGCTGATGAAGTGTATGTGGTTTATACCAATGCAACAATCACGAGCGTAGGCTGTGTTCTTATGCAAAAGTAGAAAGTAATAGCCTATGCATTGTAGAAATTTAAGTTAGGAGATGATAGAAAATGAAGGAGAATGGAGGAGAATGGCGAGATAAGAGAGAAAGAGAGTTTCTGAAATTTCTTGTGTTCTTATTCTCTTATTCACTTTCTCTACATTTACAAGAGGTTTTTATGAGTTTATATAGACTTTTTACATAAGAGAAGAAGAAAGGAGAATCATATAACAAGAGAGGCGTGCAAGGAAGGAGAAGCATGGGGGATGAGAAGCCAAACTACTCCAACAGTGTCTCAACAGTCACCAGCGCCCATACTTCACCCATGCTGCGCCCATACCTTTACCCATACCTTCTTGCTTCCTAGTTAGCTTGTTTAGTTGATATCCAACAGCTTCCTTTTCCTTCTAGTTCTTCTTTAACTAGTTTCCTTTTCCCTCCTTTCTTTGAGTTTGAATTCTTTTTGATTATTCTATCACTTGAAAGAGCATCTATCTCAACACTCCCCCTCAAGATTGGTCGGTGAAGGTCCTTTAGACCGATCTTGCTATGGATGCGATCACAAGTGACATATGAGGTTGCTTTGGTGAAGATATCAGCTAGTTGGTTCTCACTTGTTACAAAGGCAGGTTTAATGATTCCTTCTTGAATCTTTCCCCTCACAAAGTGACAATCCACCTCTATATGCTTAGTCCTTTCATGGAATACCGGATTGGATGCTATATGTATTGCAGCTTGATTATCACAATACAACAACATTTCTTCAGTTTCATGTATTCCAAGATCCTCTAGGAATGCCTTTACCCAAATAAGCTCTTTTGTTACTTCCTTCATAGCCCTATACTCGGCTTCAGCACTAGATAAGGCTATGACCTTCTGCTTTTTACTCCTCCAAGTCACTAGATTGCCTCCTAGAAAGGTACAAAAGCCGGATGTGGACTTCCTATCTTTCTTATCTCCGGCCCAATCTGCATCGCAATATCCTTGAACCTTTGTGTTTCCATTAGCCTTCATCCATATGCCTTTTCCGGGGTTGTTTTTTAGATATCTTAGCAGCCTCTCAATCATGTTCCAATGCTGTGTGGTTGGCTTTTGCATATGTTGGCTTACACGGTTTACTGCAAAGCAAATGTCCGGCCTTGTGATAGTAAGATAGATTAGTTTGCCCACCATCCTTTGATATCTCTTAATGTTCTCCAAAGGCTCCCCCTCAGGACTATCTTGATAACCTTCTTCTATTGGAGTTTTAGCTGGTTTGGATCCTAGCTTTCCGGTTTCCTCCAAGAGATCAAGCACATATTTCCTTTGAGATATGAACATTCCATCTTCAAACCGTGTCATCTCAATTCCTAGGAAGTACTTAAGCTCCCCCAAGTCTTTTATATCAAAGGCGTCCTTCAAGATTTTCTTAGTTTGATCAACCCCTTCTTTGTCACTCCCTGTGATAATTAGATCATCAACATATATTAGGACTGCAATCATTCCTCCTTCACTCTGTTTTGTAAACAAAGTATGATCCGCTTCAGATCTTATGAACCCCCTCTCCATAAGACAAGCGCTTAGCCTTTGGTACCATGCTCTTGGAGATTGTTTTAGCCCATAGATTGCTTTCTTCAATCTACAAACTTTGTTGTCTTCCTTATGATATCCTTGGGGTGGATCCATATACACTTCCTCTTCCAAATCCCCTTGCAAGAAGGCGTTCTTGACATCCATCTGCCATAGATCCCACTTCAAGTTTACTGCCACCGAGATTAGGATTCTGATGGAGTGGAGCTTAGCAACTGGAGCAAATGTCTCGGTATAATCTTCCCCATAGATTTGAGTATACCCTTTTGCTACCAACCTTGCCTTGTATCTTTCTATCCTCCCATCACTTGTGTATTTGATTGTATACACCCATCTACACCCAACTGGCTTCTTATCCCTTGGTAAATCAGTTAAGTACCAAGTATGATTCCTTTCCATGGACTTCATTTCCTCTTCCATGGCTTTTACCCATACTCCACTCTCACACGCTTCTTCATATGAGTTAGGTATGGATTCTTTGCTGATTTTTCCAAGAAAAGCTTTATGCTCCATAGGTAATGATGCCAACGAGCAAAAATGCTCAATGGGATATGTGATAGTGCTAGTTTGAGTGTTATCTCCTCCTTGTGATAAGAGAGTGCTGTCGCCAATAGGATCGAGATCTAAGCTCGCCGTATGCTCAGGACATTCTCTTATCACACAAGGAAGATTACTCGCACTAGACTCTCCTTGGAGCATGGCAGAGTTGTTGTAACCATAGTAAACACGTTGTCGCCTCTGGCTTGGACTTCTTCTTAGAGTTATGATTGGCTCAGGTTCTTCTCCGTCAACATCCGCTTCTTCTTCAGCAGGATCATGATCTGGTTCAATATGTGTATCAACTGCATCTTCACCTTCCATGATGTTCTCAGATGATGCGCTTTCTCCTTGTATATCATCCCTTGTTATTGGCGCTTCATTGAACAGCATCCAATCCAAAGACGATGAGACCATACCTCCAAGGGTATCCTGATTCTTAGTTCCATAGAAGCTTTCTTTTTCATTGAACTTCACCTCTCTAGACACATGGACCCTTCTTGTCTCCGGATTGTAGACCTTGTATCCTTTTTGAGTTGGTGAGTATCCAATGAAAACACACTTCATGCTTCTAGGTTCAAGCTTGTTTCTTTGACCCTCTGGTAGAAACATAAAGCACTTACATCCAAACGCCTTGAGATGATGTAAGCTCGGCTTCTTCTTGTACAACACTTCAAACGGTGACCTATCTTCCAAGTTCTTGGTTGGAAGTCGGTTTATCAAGTAGTTTGAAGTCATCACCGCATCTCCCCAATGAAATTTGGGTACATCTTTGGCAATCATGATAGTCCTTGCTACTTCCATTAGATGCCTATTTTTCCTCTCAGCTACACCGTTTTGTTGTGGAGTGTATGCGCATGATGTTTGATGGACAATGCCATGTTGGTTGAGTAATGACTTGAATCGATTACTCACATACTCTCCTCCATTGTCACTTCTCAAGACTTTGATTGTTGCTTTGAATTGGGTAGTGACGTAGTGCATGAAGTTTATGAATGCCTCATAGACTTGATCTTTGGAAGGTAGAAGAGTTATCCATGTATATCTTGACTTATCATCAATGAATGATACAAAATACTTGTATTGGTCACGAGAGTTGCATGGAGCAGTCCATACATCTGAGTGCACCATGCCAAAGACTTCATCACAAGTTGTAGATGAACTCGGAAAAACTTGTCTACAATGCTTCCCTAGCACACAAGCTTCACATACTACTTCTTCTTGAATAAGATTGGGTAAGGCCTTTTTTAGAATGGCTGAGCTTGGGTGTCCTAACCTCTCATGCCATAATGGGCTATCTCCAATCTTCTTTTTATCAAGAACTTCCATATTTGCTTTCATTCCGCGAGCCGACTCCTCTTGTTTATTGACATTCAAGAGGTAAATCCCATCTTCCACTTTCCCTTTCCCAAGTACATGTTTTGACTTAGGATCTTAAAATTCAACAAAGTCACTTCCAAACAATGCCACACAACCCATATCTTTTGTAGCTTTATGGACTGATAGGAGGTTAGATGAGAAGCTAGGCATGTACAATGCTTTAGTCTCTTTGTTGAAAAGTTCTAGCTCTCCTACACCTTCAATCGGGACTGAGCATCCATTGGCTACTTGTACATTTCCATGATAAGGCTCAAGGTTTTTAGCATGTCTTGGTCCTTGATCATGTGATGAGAGGCTCCTGAATCCACAATAACTTCACCCTTCCTTATGGCGCCTTTAGAGCTAAGAAAACTTTTACCAGATTCTCTCAATTTAGCTAAGCTCTTGATGAGAATTTCAAACTCGGATCTTTTAACAGTATCCTCAACCTTTTGTACCACTCCCATGAAAGCTTTATGCCCATCTTCACTCTCCTTTATTTGCTTAGGCCTCAAATGCGGATGGAGAATCCAACATTTCTCCTTTGCATGTCCCTTTATCTTGCAATACTCACATTCCAACATCCTCTTGTCTCTAAATGTGAGGTTCCTCTTTGCAAACTGTGCAGCTTCGCTTGGCGCACGAAATAGGTCTCTTGACCCCTCCTCTCTTTGTATCATCCCACATACTACCGCTAGACTTGGCAGCTTCTCAAATCTTAGTATGTGTTTAATGAGGTCCGTGTAAGATGTATTGAGTGCCAAGAGAAGTCCAAACACTTGATCTTGGTCACGCCTTTCATCTAATTCCTTGGAGTTTAGAGTTTGTGGCCTCAAAATCTCCAACTCAGCCCACAAGCTTCTATATTCTCCAAACATTTCCTTGAATGGCTTCTCCTCTTGTTGAAGCTCATTCAACGCCCTCTTCACCTCAAATATTCTTGATATATTTGAGATGTTTCCATATACTCCCTTGAGTATATCCCATAACTCCTTGGCAGTATCCGCATATGAGTATGCCGCCAAGATGTTTGGTTCTAATGAGCTTTGAAGTAAAGAAAGAGTGTATTGTTCTTCTTGCTCTTCCTTAGCTTCCTCCTTCTCATTTCTCACAATAACTTCCGTTCCCTCCTTTGGCTCAACATACCGCCAAAGTCCTTGGCCTCTAAGGATGGTTTTAGTGGTTTTTTCCCAAAGAATATAGTTGTTTCCTTTGAGCATAACTGAGATTGTTACTCTATTAGTCTCCATTTTCTAGTAATAATACACAATCTTAGTCCTTTCACAACTTGAAGATCCTATGATCTCAAGGATATTAATCTCAGAGTGAATAGAACTAAGGAAGTGTATTGTTATAGATTAGAAGATTTGTATAGTGTTAGAAGAATTAAAAGAGGTTAAGCGCTTGAACACTCAACCTGCTCTGATACCATGTAGAAATTTAAGTTAGGAGATGATAGAAAATGAAGGAGAATGGAGGAGAATGGCGAGATAAGAGAGAAAGAGAGTTTCTGAAATTTCTTGTGTTCTTATTCTCTTATTCACTTTCTCTACATTTACAAGAGGTTTTATGAGTTTATATAGACTTTTTACATAAGAGAAGAAGAAAGGAGAATCATATAATAAGAGAGGCGTGCAAGGAAGGAGAAGCATGGGAGATGAGAAGCCAAACTACTCCAACAGTGTCTCAACAGTCACCAGCGCCCATACTTCACCCATGCTGCGCCCATACCTTTACCCATACCTTCTTGCTTCCTAGTTAGCTTGTTTAGTTGATATCCAACAGCTTCCTTTTCCTTCTAGTTCTTCTTTAACTAGTTTCCTTTTCCCTCCTTTCTTTGAGTTTGAATTCTTTTTGATTATTCTATCACTTGAAAGAGCATCTATCTCAACATGCATTAGGGAAATTAAGAAAATATGAAGGTAACTACCCGGTCCATGACCTGGAGATGGCGTTGTGTTCGTTTTAAAGATTTGGCAATCATATTTATATAATGCCATGGTGTAAATCTTTATGGATCATAACAGCTTGAAGTATATATTTACCCAGCCAGAGTTGAACCTGAGGCAATGAATGTGGATGGAGCTAGTTGACAACTATGACTTGGTTATTTTATATATCATCCTGGTAAGGCGAACCAAGTTACCCATGCCTAAAGTCGAAGACGTTTTGACATTGATGCAGATAAAGATAAAAAAAATCTTGTCTATATGGTTAGGACATTGCATTTGATTGTACTTTCCATAGATATGGAACCACTGGGCTTGGCAGTGGTAGACCAAGTGGATCTACTAAGTAGAATTCGTATTGCCCAAGGAAAAGATATGAAACTAAACAAGGATGGCCTATAATAGCAAACCGTGTACCAGGTTTCAAAAATGGTACCATCATGGTCAAGGGAAGGGTGTTTGTTCTAGATAATCGAGAATGCCTAAGTGATGAAAACAGGGTTGAGAACATGCTAAACCAGCTAAAGTGTTCGAGCTAGCTAACTGGGAGTAGTCAACACTAGCTGGATCAGCTGGGTGGATGATGGATTGATGGTTATGGATGATGGTTATTGGGGTATGACCAAACAGGTGTGAGAAAGTACATAAATGTTAACTGCTGGTTGGTTACCAGAATTTTGTGTATCTGCACACAGCGGTTATTTTCAAAGCATCCTTATAAATAAATGTTTGGACTTGAATAAGGGACAAAAAAACCCGAGAGATCACCCAGAAAATCCCGAATAGAATTCTAAGGGCAAACGCATGAAATCATGGGTATAATTAATGGTACGAAAGGAAGAAACATGGCCAAAGTGGAGGATTGACGGTTGAACGTGGAAAATAAGGGAAAATACCCTGATCAATTCCGAGATTATGGTAAGTGCGTTATGTGGCTTGTGCTTAACTTATTCCAGCCTGGTAGCCTAATTGATTAAGGATCAATCGGATTTGGGAGGAAAACATGTAGATATTGAATCATGCATGTGCATTAACCGGTATCACAAAGGTGATTACAGGGAACTTACCATGTTTATATTTCTGGTAAAAGGATGATCATGGGAATGATGCTTAAATAGGATTACATGGCCGAAGGGATGGGTTGTGATTTGACCGGGTAGTTAGGATTGAACACTTGTAATAGCTTATTTGCAAACTCACTTGTTGTTTAGAATCCTATGTTATATCAGTAAAGTACTTTATTTCTATGTTATCACTAATGTTTATGTAAACACTAATATTAAATCATGGAATAACCTCAAAAAGACTTGTTAAGAATTAGACCTTAAAATTTGGTTAAGTAAAGAAGGAAAACATCTCTGGGACATGGGAAGTTTGGGATGGGTCCTTTCAAGTTAGTGTCAGAGCATCCTTGTTCCTTGAATTGTTAGGGTGGGTTGGGAAATTACCACTCGCCAGCTTATGAATCTTGCGTTAGGTTGCCTTACCCATAAGCTTTAGGCTTTGCATCGACTATCACGGTCTGTACCGTGTAATAGTGAAAAATAAATACCCATTACCATGTATTGGCAAGCTGCAGCTTTAACTTAGAGGCACAAAGTAGTTCTCAAAGATAGACTTGGCCTTGGGATATCATTAAATCCAAATAAAACCATCAGATGTTTGGAAAACAACTTTTTGGACAAGGTATGGGATTATCAATTCTTGGTAGTGTCGTTTGGATTAACCAATGTGCTAGCATCCTTTATAAAGATGATGGATTATGTGTTTCAGGAATTCCTTGGTATATTTGTGATAATCTTTATTGATAACATACTCGTTTACTCGAGAGATTGGAAAACTAATCAAGATCATTGACGAATAGTCTTTGAAAGACTAAGGGTGGATAAACTCTTTGCAAAACTGAGCAAATGTAAAATTTGGTAAAGGAGTAACAGATTCTTAGGACATATTGTGTAGGAAGAAGGAATTTCTGTGGATTCAGAAAAGGTAAAATCCATAAAGGATTGGTCGCGTCTGAGAAGTGCTACCAAGATAAGAAGTTTTCTCGGCTTGGCCAGGTACTACCTGAAATTTGGTAAGGGTTTTACAAGTTTGTCTCAGCACTGACTCGTTTACCAGGAAATATGTCAAGTTTGTATGGTCAAAGAATTAGCGGGCAAGCTTCATGGATCTAAACACACTTCTTACAAGTGCCCTGGTATTAGCATTAGGATGTGTTCTGATGTAAAAGGAGAAAGTGATTTCCTATGCATCTAGGAAGTTGAGTAAACATGAAGATAATTACCCGAACCATGACCTGGAGATGACTGCGGTTGTGTTTTTTTAAAAGATTTAGGAATCATATTTATATGGTTCCAAGGTGTAAATCTTTACGGATCATAAGAGTTTGAATTATATATTTATCCAGCTGGATTTGAACCTGAAGCAATAAATATGGATGGAGCTTGTTGCCGAATATGACTTGAATATCTTATACCATCCTGCTAAGGCGAATTAAGTTGCCGATGCGATAAGTCAAAAATGTTTTAACATTGACGCAGATAAAAATCAAGAAAATCTCGTGAATATGGTTGGGAAACTACATTTGAAAATGTTGTCCATAGATGTCGAACCATTAAGCTTGGCGGTGGTAGACAAAGTGGATCTATCTACTTAGTAGAATTTGTATTGTCCAAGGAAAACATATGAAACTAGACAAGGATGCCCAATACAAGCATACTGAGTACCAGGTTACAAAGAACAGTACAATCATGCTCAAGGGAAGGGTGTGCATTCCAGATAATCAAGAATGCCTAAGTGATGAAAATGGGGTTGTGAACAAGTTAAACCAGGTAAAGTGTTCGAGCTAGCTAACTAGGAGTAGTCAACACTAGCTGGGTAAGCTGGGTGGACTGTGTCACTATCTTGACAGCTGGGAACCCAGCTGGATAGCTGGACGAAGGACTGATGGTTATGGATGATGGTTACTGGGGTATGACCAAATGGGTGTGAGAAAGGACACAAATGTTAAATGCCGGTTGGTTACCAGAATTCTTTGTATCTGCTCACAATGGTTATCCTCAAAGCATCCTGATAAATAATATGTTTCAAACTAGAATAAGGGACAGCAAAAATCTGAGTGATCACCAAGAAAATATAGAAGAGAATTCTAAGGGAAAATAGGAAATCTCGAGTATAATACAAAGTGCGGAAGAAACAAACATTGTCAGAGGTTGAACAAGGAAAACAGGAAACGTACCCTGATAAATCCCGAGATTAAGGTAAGTGCGTTATGTGGCTTGTGTCAGACTTGTTCCAGCCTGGTAGCCTACTTGATTAAGGATTAATTCGATTTGGGAGGAAAATATGTAGATATTGAATCATGTATGTGCATTAACTTGTATCACGAAGGTGATTAAGGGGAACTTACCATGTTTATATTTCAGGTAAAAAGGGTGATTATGGAAAGGATGCATAGATAAAAATTACATGGCCGAGGGGATGGGTGGTGGTTTGACCGGATAGTTAGGATCGAACACTTATAATAACTTATTTGCAGACTCAGTTGTTGTATCAAATCCTATGTTTTATCAATAAAGTACATTATTTCTATGCTATCACTAATGTTTATGTATACTCTAATCTTAAATCATGGAATAACCTCAAAAAAGACTTTTTAATAGTTAGACCTTCCAATTTGGTTAAGTAAAGAAAGGAAACGTCTCTTGGACATGGTAAGTTCAGGATGGGTCCTTTCAAAAACACTTGATTATAAAAAATGCAAAAAATCTGTCTCATAAAAGAATAGCTAAGGCCTTTTACAGGCCATTACTTAGGTTAAGGCTCCATGGTCTAACAAACACAATTTGTGCCAACTAAAAGGATACGCTTAAAAAGTAAAGGATAAGAGAGAAAAGAAGCCCACTTATTGTTGGTCGTTTTGAGATAGGATCATGACCGTATTTGCTAAGCCTTTTTCTTGAAGTTTCCTCAGGTTTTGCATCAAAGACATGGTCGTGATGTGCTAAGCATCCTTGCCTCGTTAATAATCTCTCAATAAACCTCTGGGATAAACCCAAGTAGGGAAAAGAGTGTAGTTCTCTTGGAGTCTTTCTGGAGCATCTCACCAAGTTATGGTCAGAACGCTAAAGATACGGTCTTGGGCGTCCTCATTGGGGCTGCTGTTCCTTGGAAAATTCCCGTACTTTCCTTGGTGTAAGGAATCTTAGAGCTAAGCATTAAAGACTGCTCGGTGCTTCTTGACCTTGTTCCTTTTAAGGGTTCCTAGAGGAAAAATTGTATGGAGTCATCCTGGTCTTGCAGAATTTAGTTGGTTTCTGTGGTAGCCTCAGGCCCTTGTTCTTGTTACTTGGGATTCCTTGGTACACTGTCACGAGCATCAGGATTCTCTGGTACTGTACTGGGTGGAACCTTTGTATAAGGGAGTGTACCATCCCCTCTCTCTTTTAGAGGTTTTGTCCTCAAAACTTGATCTTCTTCTACAAGAAAAGGATCCAAATTAGTAACTTTGAATGAGGGGGAAACCATACACTTATCTGGTAATTCAAAGCAGTAGGGATTGTTGTTGATCTTCTTGGATATGCAGAATGGTCCATCCCTTCATGGAGATAACTTGTCCTTCTAGTATGCAGGAATCACATTGTGTGAAAATGTAACCAAACCTAATCTCCGACCTCATAAGAAACTTTCTTCATGTGCTTGTTGTCTTGTCGCTCGTATTGCTCTGTCCTCTTCTTGATGTTCTATGTTGCTCAACTTAGAAAATGCCTAAGTGATGAATACATGGTTGAGAATAAGTTAAACCAGCTAAAGTGTTCGAGCTACCTAATTGGGAGTAGTCAACACTAGCTGGGTGGACTATGTCACTAGCTGGGCAGGTGGGAATCCAGCTTGGTAGTTGGACGAAGGACTGATGGTTATGGATGAAGGTTACTGGGGTATGACCATACAGATGTGAGGAATGACACATATGGTAACTGCCAGTTGGTTACCAGAATTCCATGTATCTGCCCAAAATGGTTATTCTCAAAGCATCCTTATAAATAATGGTTTCAGACCCAAAAAATGGATAGGAAAAACCCAAAAGATAACCAAAAAAATTCCAAAGAGAATTCTATAGGAAAACACACAATACATAATACAAAAGGAAGAAACTTTGGTAAAGGGGAGGATCAGCGGTTGAACAAGGAAAACAAGGGAAAACACCCTGATCAATCCTAAGATTAAGACAAGTGCATTAAGTGGCTTGTGCCATACTTGTTCCAACGTGGTAGCCTAATTGATTAAGGGTTAACTGTATTTGGGGGGGGGGCATGTAGATTTTGAATCATGCTTGTGCATTAACCGGTATCACAAAGGTGATTACGGGGAACTTACCATGTTTATCTTTTAGGTAAAAAGGGTGATCATGAGATGGATGCTTAGATGTGGATTATATGGCCGAGGGGATGGGTTCTGATTTGACCAGATAGTTAGAATCAAACACTTGTAATAGCTTATTTGCAAACTGACTTGTTGTTTTGGATCCTATATTATATCAATAAAGTACTCGATTTATATGTCACCACTAATGTTTATATTTACTCTAAAGTTGAATCATGGAATCACCTCAAAACAGACTTTTTATGAATTAGACCTTAAAATTTGGTTAAGTAAAGAAGGAAAACGTCTCCGGGACAAGGGAGGTTAGGGATGGGCCCATTCAAAAACACTTGCTTTATCAAAGATGAAAAAGCTGTCTCATACAAGAGTAGCTAAGCCCTTTTATAGGCCACTACTTAGGTTATGGATCACATAAGTTATAAAGGTACAATGCTCTAGCAAACACAATTTGTGCCAACTAATAGGATACACTTAAAAAGTAAAGGATAAGAGAGAAAAGAATCCCGTTTGTTGTTGGTATTCATGAGATAGGATTATAACTAATCCTTGTCCATTAATTTCCTCATCTTTTGCATCAAAGATACGGTCATGATGCGGAAATCATTCTTGGCTTGTTAAAAACCTTTCAATAAACCTCTTTGGAATAAATCCGTGTAGGGAAAAAGAGTATAGTTCTCTTAGTGTCTTTCCGGTGCATCTAACCAAGGTATGTTGAGAACGCTGGTGATATGGTCTTGGGCAACCTCATTGGGGTGCTGTTCCTTGGAAAATTTCTATGCTCTCCTCAATCTAAGGCTCCTTAGAGATAAATATTAAAGAGTGCACTGTACTTCTTGACCTTGTTCCTCTTGATGGTTCTCGGAGGAGATATGGTATAGAGTCATCTGTTGAAGAAGACCGTTGAAGCACCAAGAGATGTGATGGTCCGAGTAGAAGAAGACTATCACATTGTACCACAAGTAGGTGAAGCATTCCGAGGATTGTGGGGTGAGTCAAGATCAACCCTTAGTGTGGTGGCTTTGGTTGAAGTGGCAGCCCAACAAGATAGGATGAGTCTTACCATAAGCAGGATTAGAGCGAACCGTCTTTGAAGGATCAAGGTCAAATCTATGGAGGGTGGAAGCAAAGATTGATCTTGATAAATGGAGTGTGAAGCTCAGACCAATAAGCGTTCACCTAGGAAGTTTTGGAACGGTAAACAAGGCACTCCAAACACCGTATGAGGAGACAATGGCGAGAGGAAGCCGGGAGACACATACGAGTAGCTACAGAAGATGTTTTAGGGAAACCGAAGGTGAAACCATCTTGCAGGCCTTATTAGGTGTGGTGATCCAAGAAGCAGCGGGAAGTGGTGTCCAACGGATAGAGTATACTCCCAAGAGTGACCAAGAGGAAACCAATGACAATGTGAGTATTTGGTAAGGTAAAAGATGTCATCCGAGGAGCTCGAAGTCGAGATTAAGCTTTAGACAAGAAGCCCGAGGAGACATGATCAGATTGAAGATCACATACATGGCAAGATTGGTCTTAAGGACCTCCACTGACCAATCTTGAGGGGGAGTGTTGAAATATGTGATCTCAAGAAGAAGAATTCAAACACAAGAGAATGAGGGAAAAGGAGAAAGCTAGTTGATAAGGAACTAGAAAGAGAAAACTAGTTGTGAAGAAACTAGAAGAAGAACTAGTTGAGAAGGAACTAGAAGGGAAGGAACTGGTTGATAGGTAACTAGAAGAAAGAAAGCTGTCACAAATAAACTAGAAGCTCACTAAGTGGAAAAATGGAAGCAAAGGACAGCATGGGGGCGCCAGAATCAGGGCATGGAGCTCAATACTGTTGGAGTAGGTGAGCTGCTCCCTCCTCTCTTCTTCACGCAAAATCCTCCTTCTCTCCTTCCTTCTTCACGCCATTCTCCTTCTCTTGAAGCACTCTTCTTCTTCTTCTATGTAAAAACTCTATAAAGACATGTAATCTCTTGTAAAGAAAAGTGTGTGAATAAGAGGATTAAAAGTTTAACATTCTCTCTACCTCTTATTTCGCCATTATACTCCTTATCATTCTTATTCTCCATTCTCAAAACATATACTTCCACACTAAACTCTTAAATTCAACAAGTCTCACGCCAATCTCTCTAGCATTCTCCACTATCTCCAATCTCTCAACTTAATTTTCAACATGGTATCAGAGCAGGTTAAGGTTTAAAAGGCTTAATAACCTCATATGATTCTCTCTTCTCTGCGCTTCTAATCTATTCCAATACACTCTTCTAAGTTCTATTCACTCTGAGATTAATATTCTTGAAATCGGTTAGGTTTCAAGTTGTGAAAGAACTAGAAGTATGTATTATTACTAGAAAATGATGACAAACTGAGGAAGATTTCGTTGGGCTCTCCTTGGCTTCTTGCCTTGGGGAGCACGGTTTTGTTGGGCTCATTGGTAGTTCATTAGAGAGAGTAGATCCTTTCCTTTGTTTTTCTTGTGTGTGGAGTCTAGATCCACATACAAAACTTTGAAAAGGGGTTGTATCAACATCAATCCCTCGGTGATCCTCTTTGGAATCAAGATCCAGAGGATTTTTAGAATCATTCATCCGTGAGTTCAAGAAGCTTGTCATGGCGTGGAAAATAAGGCATCTAGGAGATGAAGAGTGTTTTTTGGCGTGATGGTTTAAAAGAAGAGAAGGCTGGATGGTGACCTTAAATGGTGATCCAAGCAAGCTCCAAGTAAAAACAAATCATTAAACAGGAAGTAAAGTGGCTGGTGATCAAATGAAGACATCCAGCAAGAAAGAAGTGGTGCTTGCCTTAAAGTGAATGGAAGCATTAAACCGGCTGTACAAACAGTTAAAGAAAATGTGAATCTAGTTCACATAAGACTTCAAGAAAAATATGAGACAGCTCATAGTAAAACTTGGAGGTTAAAAGGAGAAGCTTACCTTAGAGAGAGGAAGCTGAAGAGGGTTGCATCGACAACCAGAAGAGACATGACAAGAAGAGTTCACGTAGAAGGCTTGCATGAAACAGAGATGAAGCACAAGGCCAAGATGTTACCTGCAAAGAAAAGGAAGTGGTCAATACTTTTTGATCAAAGAGATACAGTTGATAAGAGGAAAATCAATTATGGAAAAGTTGATAAAAGAAGCGGTGGAGAGATAGTAAGTAATGTTTTTGGATGGGCTTGTGATGTGATTCTTGAGAGCTTGATTCCAGTTATGGTTGATCCTGTGATTGGAAACTCACGTTCGCTTGCAACTTCAAGCGTGAAGGAGGAGAAGCGTAAGGCTGCTGAGATAGGTGAAACCTCAGAGGAAGAGGTTAAGAGCGATTCAAGCTCTGAGAAAAAGAAGAGCAACAGCGACTCAGTGAAGCACTTGGCGTATTCTCAGCCCCAGTAACAGGCGAATGAAATTCTGCAAGACCCATTTCTGAGCAAAATAAGTTCATGACTTCCAAAATCAATCTCATAGGCTAATGCTATCTTTCATTGGTGAATCTTTCAACAAGGGGAAGATTCATACGGTCCAAGAAGTAGTTGCTCCAAGGTATTGATTAAATGGTGCTTATGGAGGGTCATATTCTTCCACATGGTCTTCATCCTCTCTTGAGGCCAAATCACTTGATCCAGGAGGTCTTGAGAAAGTGGTGATCATTCTCAACCATGTGGTGACCCAAAAGGAGTAATCTACAAAAAGACGTTCGTATAGGCTCAAGCAAGCTATTTGTGGTGGAGTTATGTTGAGGTTGTTGATGTTCTTTGTGGCTTAATCCAAACTGGCTAGCAGACGAAAGCTTTCCCTGACTGGCAAGTAGGATAGGTAGTCCAAGAGGAGGCGGTTTCATTGGAAAATCAAGCTCCACACTCTTTCCTTTGCAAGATTGGTCCATTGGCAAGGGGATAGTCTTAAGGGGGAGTGTTCGATAGAGGTTGTGAAGCTTCTCAAATATGATTGAGTTTCAACGGTCTTCCTTGTCAAGGTTGGTTCTTCCCATATCCGAACCAAGCTTGAGGGGAAGTGTTGAAGAAGACCGTTGAAGGATCAAGGTCAAATCTATGGAGGGTGGAAGCCAAGGTTGATCTTGATAAATGGAGTGTAAAGCTCAGACCAAGAAGCGTTCACCTAGGAAGCTGTGGAATGGTAAACAAGGCACTCGTAGCACTGTATTAGGAGACGATGGCAAGAGGAAGCCGGGACACACATATGAGTAGCTATAGAAGATGTTTTAGGGAAACCGAAGATGAAACCACCTTGCAGACCTTATTAGGTGTGGTGATCCAAGAAGCAGCGGGAAGTGGCGTCCAACGGATAGAGTATACTCCCAAGAGTGACCAAGAGAAAACCAATGACAACGTGAGTATTCGGTGAGGTAAAAGATGTCATCCGAGGAGCTCGAAGTCGAGATTAAGCTTTAGACAAGAAGCCCGAGGAGACATGATCAGATTGAAGTTGAGATTAAAGATCACATACATGGCAAGATTGGTCTTAAGGACCTCCATCGACCAAACTTGAGGGGGAGTGTTGAAATATATGATCCCAAGAAAAAGAATTCCAACACAAGAGAAGGAGGGAAAAGGAGAAAGCTAGTTGATAAGGAACTAGAAAGAGAGAACTAGTTGGGAAGAAACTAGAAGAAGAACTAGTTGAGAAGGAACTAGAAGGGAAGAAACTGGTTGATAGGTAACTAGAAGAAAAAAAGCTGTCACAAATAAACTAGAAGCTAACTAAGTGGAAAAATAGAAGCAAAGGACAGCATGGGTGATGAGGCCCAAGCCACATCCAATCTCGAGGATAGCCAGCCGGACGATGCCGAGACAGATACGGACAGAAGCCAAGGGGCATTGCCTGATATGCCGGTTTTGGTCATTGACTGCGAGCACTCCAGACCGTGCCAAACAAGGATGAACCTAGTGATTGCCCAAGGCTTGAAGAAAGGCAAATGGCAACAACACAAGCTGACAACATCGGCAAGCGTCAAGGACCAAGTCCTTAGCGTTTTCACCTTGATACGGTGAAAACGTCCCACTAAAGTCGTTTGGGAAAGGAACACTCTTTTTCCCTTGATTGGGTTTTATCTCTAAGAGGTTTTCCCATCAAGGTTTTTAACGAGGTTCACAATCCGGACGCATTGGGACCGAACCGATCATCATCTTGCCCATCCGTGGTTCGTGTGGTTGTCACTCGGTCCTAATCCCTATCCCTTCCTCTTTTCATGTTTTTACCGATTTACTAAAGGACTTAAGTTACTGATTTACGGATATGTAAAACACCCAAGGACACGCTGGTCCTTTGTAAGGGTTTGATGCCCTAATTATCCCGCCTATATAAAGGCATGTAACCTCAACTTTGAAATCAGATTTGAATGAATACATTTAGCTTGAAAGCTTGCTCTCGAATCTTAAGTAGTTTAAACATCGTTGTCCTCGAAGCTCGGCTCGGATTTCAATCAGTCGTATCACGGCATTGTCCAAACACCGTGTGGCCGGCTTTCGATCCACTGTTACCATTCCATCTTCCCCACTATCACTTCGTTCCATTCTCCCACCATCAACGCCTTTCATCCCCTTCATCTCTATCTTCGTTTTCATCTACCCATTCTACCGTTCAACTTCCGCTAAACCTCGCATCGATCTTGCCCATCCATACCATAATACCGTACTGGTATTAAGTCTGCACCACCGAAGGACCCATACCGTGTCCCTCGACCCCCAGCCGAGATACCATACCGGTACCCGTACGACCGATTCCAACCCAGTCTCGTTCCGACTAGCCTGATTCTGAAGCTAGCGTTCCTGGAGTGTATCAGCTGGTATCAGAGCTAAGTTTCATCCGTCAGGTTGTAACTTTCCTGATAACTCCTTCCATTGTTTCTCGACTGTTTCACCATTTTAAATTTGTTCTTATCCCGCACTTTTGTTAAACGTTCTAAGCTTTGCCTCGGTCATTCTGTCTCAAAGCCCTGTGCTTGTAGCTAGCCTTTGGCCGACGACGTGTAAAAGACTAAGTCTTGAAATCACGGATCGCCATTGTTGCCCTAGTGAGACGCGAGGTTGAAGACGAGTATGTGGGGACCATCTCTGGTTAACACACCTTACTCGCCTGTCCTCTGACCCGGTCACGCGTAAAATATTCCGTCCTTGCCTTATCATTGGGATCCGTCTCATTGACGGGACATTAGAAAACCGTGAGCGAGCTGTCCTGTTTCTTTTGTTATTATTAGCTGTCCTTTTCTATTTCTTAAAACTTTCAACTGTTGCACGGTCGTTTGGCATTTAGCAAAACGACCCTTTGTCTTTATCCGTAGTTCGTACTGCTTAAAACTTACAGTTGTAAACCACAAGCTTTCATCTCTTGTCTTTATATGCGCGTAGGTCCCATCCCACAACTCCACGATCCATTGCCCATACTGGCCGGATACGGCAGCTCCAACAACCGTACACCCCCATTCCCGATCATCCCCACGACTGATCCATCCCAGCCTGCACCTACTAGGAGTACAACCGGACGTCCCTATTGGGCTACCGTCCCTCGGCCAGGACAACACCGGCGGACTAACCTTTTGGGACCTAGTACCTCCGAGGGTTTCCCATGTTGAAATATGTGATCTCAAGAAGAAGAATTCAAACTCAAGAAAAGGAGGGAAAAGGAAAGAACTAGTTGTGAAGGAACTAGAAGGAGAGCTAGTTTATAAGGAACTAGAAGAAAAGGAAGCTGTTGGATATCAACTAGACAAGCTAACTAAACCAAGTGAGGAAGCAAAGGAGGCATGGGCGCTGCAGGGAGAAGGTATGGGCACAGCATGGGAACAGCATGGGCGCAGCTGCACTGTTGGAGCAGCTCAACCACTCCATCATCACACCTCTTCTCTCCCTCTTCCTTAGATATTTTTCCTTAGCTTATGCTTGTAAAGTCTATATATACTTGTGCATTGTATTGGTTGAAGAGAGAAAATAAGAAGAAAAATTCAGCAATCTCTCTCTCTCTTATTACGCCAATTCTCTTATCTTCATCCTTATCTCTCCCTAAACTTCTAAAATCAACATGGTATCAGAGCGGGTTCTTTATCCAACCGCTTAAACTCTCTTCATAATCCCTTTAAGCTATCTTCAAAACCTTCTAATCTATAGCAATACATCTTACCAAGTTCTATTCACTCTGAGATTAAAATCCTTGAGATCGGTTGATCTTCAAGTTGTGAAAGAGCTGGGATTGTGTATTACTACAAGAGAATGGAGGTGAATAGAGTAGCGATTTCTGTTGTTCTTAAAGGAGATAACTACCTTCTTTGGGCAAAAACTACTAAGACCGTTCTAAGAGGTAGAGGACTTTGGAAGTTCATTGAACCTAAGGAAGAAGCCGAACCATACAATGACAAGGAAGAGCAAGAAGAGCAGTTCACTCTTTTACTTCTTCAAAGCTCACTAGAGCCATCTATCCTGGCGGCCTACTCATATGCGGATACCGCCAAGGAGTTGTGGGATATACTCAAGGGAGTATATGGAAACATCTCAAATATATCAAGGATATTTGAGGTGAAGAGGGCGTTGAATGAGCTTCAACAAGGAGAGAAGCCATTCAAGGAAATGTTTGGGGAGTATAGAAGCTTGTGGGCCGAACTGGAGATCTTGAGGCCACAAACTATGGACCCCAAGGAATTAGGAGAAAGGCGTGACCAAGATCAAGTGTTTGGGCTTCTCTTGGCGCTCAACGCATCCTACAAAGATCTTATCAAGCACATACTTAGATTTGAGAAGCTGCCAAGTCTAGCGGAAGTATGTGGCATGATTCAAAGAGAGGAAGGGTCAAGAGACCTATTTCGTGCACCAAGCGAGGCTGCACATCTTGCAAGGAAGAATCTTACATTCGACAAGAGGGTGTTGGAATGTGAGCATTGTAAAATGAAGGGACACACTAAGGAGAAGTGTTGGACCCTTCATCCACACTTGAGGCCTAAGAGGCTAAAGGAGAATGGAAGTGGACCTAGAGCCTTCATGGGTGTGGCACAACCAGTTGAGGATACGGTCAAGAGGTCCGAATTCGAAGCCCTCATCAAGAGCCTAGCCAAGCTCACTGAATCTGGTAAGGGCTTCCTCGGTTCTAAAAGCTCCATAAAAAAGGACAAAGTGATTGTGGATTCAGGGGCTTCTCATCACATGATTAAGGATCAAGACATGCTTAAAAATCTTGAGCCTTATCATGGGAATGTGCAAGTGGTAAATGGGAGTTCAGTTCCGATTGAAGGGATAGGGGAATTAGAACTTTTCAAAAAGGGAACAAAAGCCTTATACATGCCTAGTTTCTCATCTAATCTTCTATCAGTTCATAAAGCTACCAAGGATTTGGATTGTGTGGCATTGTTTGGGACTGACTTTGTTAAGTTTCAGGACCCTAAAACAAACAAAGTGCTCAGAGAAGGGAAGGTAGAGGATGGAGTATATCTTTTGCACACAAATAAACAAGCGGATGTGAAAGCGCTTGGAATGAAGGCGGATGTAGAAGTATCTAGTAGGAAGGAGATTGGAGATAGTCTATGTATCAAGGAGATAGTCCATTATGCAAGTTTCGTTATTATTTACCCTAAATGCATTGTAGTATAGAAAGTGAATCAATCCAACTTGGAATCAACTCTTAAAACATTAATAGTGTAAATAATGTTTTAATCTAAGTATATATGGTTTTTGGTTTTTGAAAACAGAATTTGAAATGCAAGTAAACAAGAAAATATGTAAAAACGGTTTTTGAGATCAAATTAACAAAGAAGGATCCTTGGGAATGTTATAGATGATCCAGACTAATCAATGCTAAGCTAGTGGAGTTTTGTTCTACCTCTTAAAGCTAATCCAATGGTTCCAAAACACTAAACTTGACTAATCCACTCTCATGGTACTAATCACTTCACTAATCACCTTAGATGTTCATAACTTCCGTTAAACACTAATTGATCAATGAGCATTAATAACAAGTTTTCATAACCTCTAAATATCATAAACATTAATTCTCATTGGCTAGGATCGATAAGAGCTTGAAAAGTCTGGATCAAGCATTTCATCAAACACCTTGTGGGTTTGAGAAATGATTAGGATCTAAACCAACAATCTCTTGTTAATCTAGCAAAACACAAGCTAACAAGCATGGATCTAATGATTACAAGCCTAAACTCCACTAACCTAGCACTAATCAACCTAGATCTAACATCCCAAAGATCCTAACAAAAGTCTAATCACTAATAGATATGAAAACACAAAGCAAATGGTTTGATCTTTGCATAATCATAAGTATTAGAAGAATAGAAGTATATATTAAAATAAAACTAACCTTTATAAACTTAGAAATCCAAATATCTACAATCCAAAACCTTAAACACAAGTTTAACAAAAGTTGAGATAACCCTGAAAAATAGGGTGGAGAAGTGTTTATAGTGAATCAAGAAGTTTTGTTCAATCCTAAAATCTGACTGGTTCACAATCGGTTTAGGAGTCAATTTTTGTCAGCTTTTTTGGTCCATCGGACACCTCTGGTCGATGGGAGTGGCCGATGGGCTCCATCGGACACCCTTGGTCGATGAGAATGGCCTATGGGCTCCCCAGGTGAAATTCTTCAAGTCTCATCGGCCACCTCTGGCCGCTGGAGGTTGACCGGTGGAGGTAAAAGTAACTTATCTCTCTAACCAAATATCCAAATCACTTGAAATCATCTTTATTTAAACGTCAACTCAATTTACTACAACTTTAAGAAATCACTCTGGAGCTATATCACAACGTAAAGTCTCAAACCGAGTCGATTTTTGAGGTACTTAGGATTGGTTCTAGATCTTCATTTATGTTTTCTCACACCATTTCCTCTCCTTGTTGTTTTCTTCAGCTCCAAGACCTATATAAGAGTGAAACACATGCAAACATGAATGTAGACTCTAAACATGTAATATAAATGCAAGATAATGATAAAAACTCATTGCTTAAAACATTAAAAACACAATATATCATACTTCCTGATTACTATCAACAGAGGCTCCTTGTTCGTCTTCTTCTGGAACATCCTGAATCTTTGTAGATTCTCTTTTTGAAGATTTTAAAAGAAAATCCACATTTTCCTTTAGCTCCATTTCTCATCCGTCTCAATACTCTCCATCGTGACTTTTTGGGATCAATTATAGTCTGGAAAATGATTTCTATTACTTGCAGCCAAGGTTTCAATCACTGCTGTGGCAGCTCTCACGGTTTTGGTGGTGAAATCCCGTTGCTTGCAGTACCAAGAGTCATATTGTACTTCTCTGCCATTACTTGGTAAAAAATGTGCATCAGATTTTCAGGTAGTTATAGCCATAATGTGGGAAGTCCTTAAGATAGCCGCTGAATCCATCTCAGCATTCAAAGAATTACTCAGTTCAACCTTGTTGAAATATTGAGATTTTATTACTTAGTGCTGTCAATTTTGACTTTGGGTAGAAGTGATTATTGAACAGATCTCGATAATGGGTCCAGGTGGTGTTGGGACCAGATTCCATTAACCTCAACCATCTCGATGCCTTATTTTTCAATGAAAATTTGAATAGGTGATATTTGAATTTTTCAATCTAAGGATATCAATTTCCCTAAATGCGTTGTAACATAGAAGGGAATCAATCCAGTCTTGAGTTGAAGTGTAAAACTTGTTCGCCAGCTTTAAAGTCTCTAGCTTGGATCTTCTTGTCATGGAAAGCTTTGGTCTTCTCTTTGTAGCTCTTAGAGCTCTCGTAAGCCTCAAGTCTAACCTCATCCAACTCATGCAGTTTTTATATCCTCTTCTCTTGGTTCGTTTTTATATCAAAGTTCAGGAGTTTAACTGCCCACATTGCTTTGTATTCTAGCTCCACTGGCATGTGACAAGCTTTTCCGTATAGCAAATTGAAAGGAGTCATCCCGATTGGAGTTTTAAAAGCTGTCTGGTAGGCCCAGATTGTGTCATCTAGCTTGACAGACCAATCTTTTCTTGTTACACCTACTGTCTTCTCTAAGATCGGCTTTATTTTCCAGTTGGAGCTCTCGACTTGTCCGCTGGTTTGTGGGTGATACGGGGTTGCAACCTTATGCTTAACACCATATCTCCTTAAAAGGTTCTCAAAGACTTTGTTGATAAAATGTTATCCTCCATCGCTTACCACAACTCGTGGAATGCCAAATCATGGAAAAAATATTTTCTTGAACATCTTTAATACAACTTTGGCATCATTTGTTGGACTAGCTAAAGCTTCTACCCATTTGGAGACATAGTCAACTGCTACCAGGATGCACTTATTACCATTGGATGACGGAGATGGTCCCATAAAGTCAATTCCCCAAACATAAAAAATTTCTACCTCAAAAATGGGAGATTGAGGCATCTCATTCCGCTTGCTTATGCTTCCTTTCCGTTGGCATGGATCACACTTGCTACATATTCATGTGCGTCTTTAAACATCATGGGCCACCAAAATCCTGCTTGTAAGGCTTTTTGAACAGTTTTGAAAGTAGCAAAATGACCTCCAACGTTCATACCATGGCAATGCTGCATAATACCAATTACCTCTTCTTCAGCGATGCATCTTCGATACAAACCATCCTTACAAAGTGTGTAAAGGAGAAGAAGAAGGGTTTAGCTTGTTTAGCTCCTTTCCACATGCTAACTAGTTCACAATATCTGTGTACCATGATTCATCTTCTTTCAGACTCCTTACTTTTCTAGTTTTTGCAATGTCGCATTTGTCAGTTCAAGAAGTCGAATTGCCATTAGAGCTTCTTCTGGTAGTGAATCGTCTATAGGGATTTCACAATCGACTCTCATCCTTGATAAATGATCTGCAACCCCATTTTCAACCCCCTTTCTATCTTTAATTTCCAAATCAAACTCTTGGAGCAACAAAATCCATCTTAAAAGTCTTGGTTTGGCATCCTTCTTGGCCAGTAAGTGCCTCAAAGCTGCATGGTCTGTGTGGACTATTACCTTCGAACCAACCAGGTGGGATCTAAATCTCTCAAAAGAGAATACTATCGCGAGTAGTTCCTTCTCCGTCGTAGCATATTTACACTGCGCATCATCGAGGGTTCTGCTCGCATAGTATATGACATTAAGTTTTTATCCACTTTCTGCCCATGAACCGCTCCCACTGTGTAGTCACTCGCATCACACATGATTTCGAATGGCAATTCCCAATCTGGAGCTTGCACAATGGGAGCGCTGATTAACTCTTTTTAAATCCTCTCAAAAGCTTCCAAACAATGAGCATCAAACTCAAACATCACTTCCTTACACAAGAGGCACATAAGAGGTCTAGCTATCTTTGAAAAGTCTTTGATGAACCGTCTGTAAAAACCCGCATGGCCTAAAAAGCTTTTTATTCCTTTCACAGAGTCTGGGGGACCCAAACTCATCATCACTTCTATCCTAGCTTTATCAACTTCAATCCCTTGCTCAGAAATTGTATGACCTAGAACAGTCCCTTCCTTGACCATGAAGTGGCATTTTCCCAGTTCAGCACAAGATTTGTTTCTTCACAATGTTGTAAAACCCTGCAAAGATTAGAAAGACAAGAGGCAAACGATCTCCATAGATGGAGAAGTCATCCATAAAAACTTCTATCACATTCTCAATCAAATCTACAAAATAGACATCATACAACGTTGAAAGGTTACGGGAGCGTTACACAACCCAAATAGCATCCTACGATAAGCAAATGTACCATAAGGACATGTAAAAGTTGTTTTTCTTGGTCATTTGGGTGTATAGGAATTTGGAAAAATCCAGAATAACCATCGAGAAAACAATGGTGGGTATGGTTTGCTAAGCTTTCCAGCATTTGGTCAATGAATGGTAGGGGAAAATGGTCTTTCCTAGAGGCAGCATTGAGTTTACGATAGTCAATACACATCCTATAACCAGTTATGGTTCTCATTGGTATCAACTCATCTCTATCATTTTTGACAACTGTGATTCCTCCCTTTTTTGGTACTACATGAACTGGAGAAACCCAAGTACTATCCGAGATCGGGTAAATAATTCCCGCATCTAAAAGTTTGAGTATCTCTTTTCGTACAACATCTCTAAGGTTAGGATTTAACCGCCTTTGATGTTCAACAGAAGTCATCGACTCATTCTCTAAGTGGATCATATGCGTACATAAGGTTTCCGAGATTCCTTCGATATCATCTAGTGTATAACATATAGCCTTTCTAAATTGTTTTAATTTTCCTAAAAGAGTGGAAACTTCTTCATCATTCAGCAAATCACTGATTATCACAGGGTAAGTAGAGTTTGTTCCAAGAAAAGCGTACCTTAGGCCTTGTGGAAGTGGTTTGAGATCAACTTTAGAAGCCTTTAGCTCACTCCAATCACCCTCTCTTTCATGTGGTTTTGTAATTCTTTCTTCCTTAGCACTGTTACGCTCAACATGATCTCGATCCAAGTCTCGAAATGTGCCTTCTTCTGAAAATCCCTTGCCAAAGTCTAACAATTTTCATATCTTTCGCTTTCAGCATTCAACAACCCATAACCCACTTGCTTAACTGTCAGGGCACTTTGAAGGGGATCCTTTTGTGCTATTTCTTCTAAAAGTTCATCAGCAAGACTTTCCATCTCTTCTACCCAAAATGCTTGTCCTTCTATAGTAGGCTTCTTTAGCATCTTATGAATATTAAAGCATAATACTTCACCACCTAGATGCAGGTTGATCTTACCTCTCTTTACATCTATCATTGAACAAGCTGTTCTTAGAAATGGTCATCCCAGAATGAGTGGGTCCTTGGGCTCTTCATCCATATCAAGGACAATAAAGTCTGTTGGTATTTCAAAATGTCCTATCATTACTGGTAAGTCTTCAAGAATTCCAATAGGAGTTCGAATAGACCGATCTGCAAGGACCAAAGAGATTCGACAATCTTTGTACTTTGTGAATCCTAGACATTTAGCAACTGAGAGTGGCATCAGGCTAACACTAGCTCCTAGCTCACATAAGCAATTATTGAAGTACAAGGGACCAAGGGAACATGGGAGAGTGAAACTACCAGGGTCATTCTCCTTATTAGCTACTACATTCCTTTGAATGATAGCACTCACTTCATGAGTTAAGATAATTACACTTTCCAACGATTTTTGTCTCTCCTTCACTGCATCCTTGAGAAATTTGCTATATGGAGGAGACAGGACAGAGGCATCAAGAATTGAAATTGTGACGGTGACTTCACTCATTTATTTATCAAACATTGCTCTGTATTTTTCCATGAGCTGTTTTTTGAAACGGCCTGGAAATGGAAGTTTGTGTTCATATGGTGGAGGCACAAAAGGGATATGAGATTTTTCAGAAGTTTTTGCTTTGGTAGAGTGTTCCTGTGTAAAAGCCTTAGTAGATGTATCACTAACCTTTCATTTACCCTTATTAACAACATCTTTCTCATATATGTCTTTCAAACCACTTCTGTTGCCAATTACTTCATCATCCTCTATTTCTATCACCACTCCCTTTCCTTTAGGCTCGATTTCGTCATGGAGAATTGGATTAAGGAGTTCTTTACCACTACAAACAGTAATTGCGTTAATATACTCTTTGGGTTGGGTTCAGGTTTTCCGGGTAAAGTTCCTATAGGGCATTTGGAAAAAGAAGCAACTTGGGCCACTTGATTGTCGAGATTCTTAACGTGGGTTGCAAGGTGTTCAAATTTGTTGCTCAGTTCAGAATAAGCTCCCTGAATTCCATCGATTCGTTTGTTGAGTTCGAAAGTACCCTTGGATTGCCCTTCCAATATTTTCTTAAAGAGGAGGGTATTGGGGTCGGTGGTGTTTGGTTGTGTATTTTGGTTTGGTGGAGGTGCATCGGGTATGAAAGTTTGGGTTTGGTAGTTGGGTCTTGGTTGAAATGTTTGGTTTTGTTGGAAGGATTGGTTTTGGTTGTTGTATTGAGGTCTTGGTTGAAAGTTTTGGTTTTGTGGTTAGAATGTTTGGTTTTGAGGTTTTGGATAGGTTTGGTCTTGTGGGTTTTCAACATTGGGGTTTATGTAGGAGTGGTTGGGGTGGTTACGGTAGTTGTGGTTAAATCCTTTGTTTTGAAACCCTCCTTGGTTCCCCACATAGTTCACTTCTTCCTGTGTCTCTCCATTATCTTCAATGTAAATTCTTTGCTCAGTGTAGCCTTGTTGAAACCCTTGTTGTCAATTATCACACTCTGTTACATAGTTAACTTGTTTTTGAGTTAGGAGGAAAGCCTTGCTTATCTTGTCAAGTCTCTCATTGATGTCTTTGAAGCTTTCGTTGATACTATTTTCTTGTCCACTAGTATCTCTCAGCTCTCTGTCATAGTCACCGCCATAACAAGCATCACTCTGAGCGAGATTCTCGATTAACAGCTCTCCTTGTTCCACATTCAAGTTTTCAAAACTTCCATAGCTTGCCGTATCTAAGGCGCGGCGATATTTCTCGTGTTCCTCTGTAGAAGATGCCAAGCAAATTTTCCCTAGAAATACCATGATGAGGGCAACTCCTAGTGTAACCCTTTAATCTTTCCCATGCTTCATTTAGATTCTCTTGGTAGCCCTGTTTGAAACTAGCAATGTCATTTCGAAGCTTTGCTGTCTTCTGCTTGGGAAAGAATTTAATGAGAAATTCCTTCTTACACATATCCCAAGTGGATACCAAATCTGAACCAAGTTCTTCTCCCATTGGGAGGCCTTGTTCTCTAATGAGAAAGGAAAAGTATCATCTTGATGGATTCTTCGGGAACTCCATTCATCTTCACTGTTCTGCATAGTTGCTCAAACTGATCTAAGTGATCTAGAGGATTTTCCAAAGATAATCCATTGTACCTCTGGTTCTGAACCATGCGGACTGATATGAGCATGGAAACGCCAACACATGGAGAAGAAGAGGAAGGAACCATGGCCATTCCCAAAGGTCCTATGACCCGGGCAAGATAAAGGAAACTTCAAGAAGCTGTAGGAAACATCTTAAGGATACCATGGAATCATGAAGAAGCTAAGGAAAGGCAACATCAATACATGCTCACTTCCATTCAAGTCGTTCTAAGTTAATCATCTTCTAAGTGACTTGAGTGTGCTCTTTTTTCCCTTAAGCTCGGTTTTATCCCAATGGGTTTTCCGACTAAGGTTTTTAATGAGGCCTCAAGATTCAGTTAAACCTTATGATGAATAACTTAGCGCCATACTTGATATTTTAGACCGTCCTTTCATACATTGGACCAACCTCAAACTATCTTATAGTATAAGTTAAACTATAGTTTCATTTTATTGTTTAAGTTCGCAAAACTCTTTCATATTCTGTCTTGTCGACTTCTAGTCTTTGTTTAGAGTCTTAGGATGATTGTTTAGAGTCCCAAGAGTTAGTAGTCTCGAGGCACTTGAGTCTGTTCAAGTCACCTCTCTATATAAGTCGATGTAAGCCTCATTTGGCAAACAACCAACTTTTTAATCAACTTCTTTTTCAGAGAAAATACTCTAAGTTCTTTAAGAACATTTCAAGATTGTTTGGTGAGTCATATCCAACCATTGACCCCAATTCTCTGGTGTGTCATATCCAGAAAATTAACCTTTGTCTTCCCCAAGTGTGTCATATCTTGGAGAGACATTGTTGAGTGTTTATTAGGTGTGTAATATCCGAAATAAACCTCAAGGAGTATCAAGAAGCCCTTCCGCAACTTCTTGTGTCCCGTATCAATCCATCACCTTGTCCAGTTCAAGTCTTTGATTCACTAAGGCAAGGATCTATCCTTCTTCTATCCAAAGAACCATTCGGCCGCTTCTAAGAAGACCCGTTCAATCGGTCCATTCCAGCATTAATTCGGCCTTATGTCTTCTTATATCCATTTGTCAATCAACCTATCCTACCAACGAGAAAGTTGAGTTTTGGGTGTGACCGAAATCGTGTCATTTGGTATCAGAGCAAGCTTTTTCTATTTAGTAGTAAGTTGTTCATCTTCTTGTTCTTTCATCTTCTTGATCTTTCACCTTCTTGATCTTTCATCTTCTGTCTTTTCATTTCCAACTCCTCATCTTCTTGGTCGAAATTCTCATCTCACTATTTCTATTCTTTTTTCCTATTCTATTCTAAAGATCCGTTGGATCTTATTCAAAAAAAAAAGAAACAAAAGAAAAAAACAAAGAAAACAAAAAAAAGATACCGAGAAAGCATTATATAACTCATCTTGAGTCGGGATTGTTGTTCGTATTTCTCAACAAATTTGATCGGATTTGTTTGATAAGAACTCTGTGAGAAATCTCTGAGAGAATTACTTGAGGGAAAACACTTGAGAGAAAACACGTGAGAGAAACACTTGAGAGAAAATACTTGAGAGAAACACTAGTGAGGAAAATCCTCCTGTGAGAGATTTTTCTTCTAACCGTTTGTTAAGTTTTGCAGGGAAGATGTCTCATAGTGAAGCCGGAAGTAAAAACACAAATTGCCCAAGAAGAGCCAGACCACAAAACATGGACGTGCAAACCCTCATGGAAGAGATGAGGCAGCTCTTAAGGCAGGAACTAGATCCTGTCAATGAGAGAATGGACATCATTCAGCAATCGGTGAACCAAGGACTTCCTCAATGTCCTGCTGAAAGGAGAAGGACACAAATACACATTGATGAAGATGAAGGAACAGATTATGACAGCCGTGGAAGCCAAGCTTCTAATGGACGTCCGAGACATGCAAGAGAAGCAAGGGAACATCAAGTAGATAATCTTAATGGTCTTAAGTTAAAAATACTACCATTCTATGGGAAGAATAATCCAGACGCCTACTTAGAGTGGGAGAAGAAGATAGAACTTATCTTCGATTGCCAGCCTTACACCGAACGGAAGAAAGTTCAAGTGGCTGCAACTGAGTTCTAAGACTATGCAATCAATTGGTGGGATCAACTGCTAACCAGTAGGAGACGCAACCAAGAACCGCATGTGGAGACTTGGGAAATGATGAAGAACCTGATGAGAAAGTGGTTTGTTCCAAGTCACTATCACCGGGAGTTGTACCAAATGCTTAGGAGGTTAAGCCAAGGCAGTAAGAGTACGGAGGACTATTACCAAGAGATGGAATCTCTCATGATCAAGGCCGACATAGATGAAGATCATGAGGCAACTATGGCGAGGTTTCTAAGTGGTTTAGCTTGGGGTATTCAAGACAGGATGGAGCTTCAAACTTATGGAGATTTGAAAGAGATGCTTCACAAGGCTATCCTTGTGGAACAGCAGATCAAGAGAAGAAGTTCTTTCAGGAATTCCTATGGAGCCGGAGCAACCTATCCTAGATCAAGCTACAAACCGGAGGACAAGACCATTGTCAAGCCAAAGACTGATTCCAAACCTTACACCACAACTCAAGATGCCAAGGGAAAAGCAGTAGCTACTTCTTCTAAAAACCGAGATGTTAGATGCTTCAAGTGTCAAGGGTGTTGATTTTAGAGGTTTAGAAAGAGATAAGGATGGAGATGAGAGAATTGGAGTAATAAGGAAGAGAAAGATTGCTGAATATTTCTTCTTATTCACACTCACTTCTTTACAAGAGATTACATGTATTTATAGACTTTTTACATTGAAATGAAGAAGAATCAAGGAAGAGGAGAGGAGGGGCGTGAAGAAGGGAAGAGAGATGGGTGAGCTGCTCCAATAGTCTTGTTGCACCATGCCCTGCTCTGACGCGCACCATGCCCTGCTCTGATGCGCCCATGCTTGTGCCCATACCTCTCTTTGCTTCCTCACTTAGTTTAGTTAGATTGTCTAGTTGAGATCTAACAGCTTCCTTTTCTTCTAGTTCCTTCTCAACTAGTTCTCCTTCTAGTTTCTTCACAACTAGTTCTCTTTTTCCTTCCCTCCTTCTCTTAAGTTTGAATTATTCTTCTTCTTGAGATCACATATTTCAACACTCCCCCTCAAGATTGGTCGGTGAAGATCCTTTAGACCGATCTTGCCATGTATGTGATCCCCAATGATAGAGGATGTTGCCTTGGTGAAGATATCCGCTAGCTGTTCCCCACTTGCTACAAATGCGGGTTTGATGATTCCTTCTTGAATCTTTCCCCTCACAAAGTGACAATCCACTTCTATATGCTTGGTCCTTTCATGGAATACCGGATTGGATGCTATATGTATTGCAGCTTGATTATCACAATACAACAGCATCTCCTCAGCCTCATGTATTCCAAGATCTTCTAGGAATGCCTTCACCCATATCAATTCTTTTGTCACCTCCTTCATAGCCCTATACTCGGCTTCAGCACTTGATAAGGGTATAACTTTCTGCTTCTTACTTCTCCAAGTGACTAGATTACCTCCCACAAAGGTACAAAAACCGGATGTGGACTTTCTATCTTGCTTATCTCCAGCCCAATCCGCATCACAATATCCTTGAACCTTTGTGTTTCCATTAGCCTTCATCCATATGCCTTTTCCAGGGCTGTTTTTTAAGTACCTTAGCAGCCTCTCAATCATGTTCCAATGCTGCATAGTTGGTTTTTGCATATGTTGACTCACACGGTACGCACAGGACATTCTCTTATCACACAAGGAAGATTACTCGCACTAGACTCCCCTTGGAGCATGGCAGAGTTGTTGTAGCCATAGTAAACACGTTGTCGCCTTTGTCTTGTACTTCTTCTTAGGGGTACGGTTGGCTCAAGTTCTCCCTCACCATCATTCGCTTCTTCTTCAACAGAATTCTGATCTTGCTCCGTATGTGCCTCATCTTCTACTCTGGTTTCAGATGATTCGCTCTCTCCTTGTACTTCATTTATTAGAGCGTCATTAACCCGCATCCAATCCATAGGTAATGAAGTCACATCCTCCGGAGCTTCATGGTTCTTGTTTCCATAAAATCCTTCTTCTTCATTGAATCTCACCTCTCTAGATACGTAGACCCTCCTTGTCTCCGGATTGTAGACCTTGTATCCTTTTTGTGTTGGTGAGTAGCCAATGAACACACACTTCATACTTCGAGGTTCAAGCTTGCTTCTTTGTCCCTTCGGTAGAAACATATAACAAGAACATCCAAAGGTCTTCATATGGTTCACGCTTGGCTTGCTTTTGTGTAGCACTTCAAATGGTGATTTATTATCCATATTTTTCGTTGGAAGCCGGTTGATCAAGTAACTTGAAGTCATTACTGCATCTCCCCAATGAAACTTAGGTACTCCTTTGGCAATCATGAGGGTTCTTGCTACTTCCATGAGATGCCTATTCTTTCTTTCTGCTACCCCATTTTGTTGTGGAGTGTATGCACACGATGTTTGGTGTATGATACCAAGATTATTGAGTAACTCCTTGAATCGTTTGCTCACATACTCCCCTCCATTATCACTTCTTAAGATCTTGATTTTGGTCTTGAATTGGGTAGAGATATATTTGGTGAAGTTAGTAAACGCTTCATATACTTGATCCTTTGAATGTAAGAGTGTGATCCATGTGTATCTTGAGTAGTCATCAATGAATGAAACAAAATATTTATATTGATCTCTTGAGTTACATGGGGCGGTCCATACATCCGAGTGTACAATGCCAAAAGCTTCATCACAAGTTGTAGATGAAGAGGGGAAAAACTGTCTACAATGTTTCCCTAGTACACATGCTTCACAAACTTCTTCTTCTTGAACGAGATTGGGTAAGCCCATCTTGAGGATAGCTGAACTTGGATGTCCTAGCCTTCCATGCCATAATGAGCTATCTCCAATCTCCTTCTTGTTAAAAACTTCCTTATCCGCCTTCACTCCAAGAGCTTTTAGCTTTTCTTGTTTATTTGTTTACAACAGATACACTCCATCCTCCACCTTCCCTTCTCCGAGTACATGATTTGTTTTAGGGTCCTGAAACTTCACAAAGTCAGTCCCAAACATTGCCACACAATCCAAATCTTTTGTTGCTTTATGAACTGATAAAAGGTTGGATGAGAAGCTAGGCATGTATAATGCTTTAGTTTCTTTTGTGAAAAGCTCTAACTCTCCTATCCCTTCAATCGGAACTGAGCTTCCATTGGCTATTTGTACATTTCCATGATAAGGCTCAAGATTTTTCAGCATGTCTTGATCCTTAATCATGTGATGAGAGGCCCCCGAATCCACAATGATCATATTCTTCTTAATGGAGCTTTTAGAGCTAAATAGGCTCTTACCGGATTCTGTGAGCTTGGATAGACTCTTGATGAGAGCCTCAAACTCGGATCTTCTGACCATCTCTTCAACAGGTTGCGTGACTCCCATGAAGGCTCTAGGTCCACCTCCATTCTCCTTTAGCCGCTTAGGCCTTAAGTGTGGGTAAAGAGTCCAACACTTCTCCTTAGTGTGCCCCTTCATCTTGTAGAAATTTAAGTTAGGAGATGATAGAAAATGAAGGAGAATGGAGGAGAATGGCGAGATAAGAGAGAAAGAGAGTTTCTGAAATTTCTTGTGTTCTTATTCTCTTATTCACTTTCTCTACATTTACAAGAGGTTTATATGAGTTTATATAGACTTTTTACATAAGAGAAGAAGAAAGGAGAATCATATAACAAGAGAGGCGTGCAAGGAAGGAGAAGCATGGGAGATGAGAAGCCAAACTACTCCAACAGTGTCTCAACAGTCACCAGCGCCCATACTTCACCCATGCTGCGCCCATACCTTTACCCATACCTTCTTGCTTCCTAGTTAGCTTGTTTAGTTGATATCCAACAGCTTCCTTTTCCTTCTAGTTCTTCTTTAACTAGTTTCCTTTTCCCTCCTTTCTTTGAGTTTGAATTCTTTTTGATTATTCTATCACTTGAAAGAGCATCTATCTCAACACTCACCCTCAAGATTGGTCGGTGAAGGTCCTTTAGACCGATCTTGCTATGGATGCGATCACAAGTGACATATGAGGTTGCTTTGGTGAAGATATCAGCTAGTTGGTTCTCACTTGTTACAAAGGCAGGTTTAATGATTCCTTCTTGAATCTTTCCCCTCACAAAGTGACAATCCACCTCTATATGCTTAGTCCTTTCATGGAATACCGGATTGGATGCTATATGTATTGCAGCTTGATTATCACAATACAACAACATTTCTTCAGTTTCATGTATTCCAAGATCCTCTAGGAAAGCCTTTACCCAAATAAGCTCTTTTGTTACTTCCTTCATAGCCCTATACTCGGCTTCAGCACTAGATAAGGCTATGACCTTCTGCTTTTTACTCCTCCAAGTCACTAGATTGCCTCCTAGAAAGGTACAAAAGCCGGATGTGGACTTCCTATCTTTCTTATCTCCGGCCCAATCTGCATCGCAATATCCTTGAACCTTTGTGTTTCCATTAGCCTTCATCCATATGCCTTTTCCGGGGTTGTTTTTTAGATATCTTAGCAGCCTCTCAATCATGTTCCAATGCTGTGTGGTTGGCTTTTGCATATGTTGGCTTACACGGTTTACTGCAAAGCAAATGTCCGGCCTTGTGATAGTAAGATAGATTAGTTTGCCCACCATCCTTTGATATCTCTTAATGTTCTCCAAAGGCTCCCCCTCAGGACTATCTTGATAACCTTCTTCTATTGGAGTTTTAGCTGGTTTGGATCCTAGCTTTCCGGTTTCCTCCAAGAGATCAAGCACATATTTCCTTTGAGATATGAACATTCCATCTTCAAACCGTGTCATCTCAATTCCTAGGAAGTACTTAAGCTCCCCCAAGTCTTTTATATCAAAGGCGTCCTTCAAGATTTTCTTAGTTTGATCAACCCCTTCTTTGTCACTCCCTGTGATAATTAGATCATCAACATATATTAGGACTGCAATCATTCCTCCTTCACTCTGTTTTGTAAACAAAGTATGATCCGCTTCAGATCTTATGAACCCCCTCTCCATAAGACAAGCGCTTAGCCTTTGGTACCATGCTCTTGGAGATTGTTTTAGCCCATAGATTGCTTTCTTCAATCTACAAACTTTGTTGTCTTCCTTATGATATCCTTGGGGTGGATCCATATACACTTCCTCTTCCAAATCCCCTTGCAAGAAGGCGTTCTTGACATCCATCTGCCATAGATCCCACTTCAAGTTTACTGCCACCGAGATTAGGATTCTGATGGAGTGGAGCTTAGCAACCGGAGCAAATGTCTCGGTATAATCTTCCCCATAGATTTGAGTATACCCTTTTGCTACCAACCTTGCCTTGTATCTTTCTATCCTCCCATCACTTGTGTATTTGATTGTATACACCCATCTACACCCAACTGGCTTCTTATCCCTTGGTAAATCAGTTAAGTACCAAGTATGATTCCTTTCCATGGACTTCATTTCCTCTTCCATGGCTTTTACCCATACTCCACTCTCACACGCTTCTTCATATGAGTTAGGTATGGATTCTTTGCTGATTTTTCCAAGAAAAGCTTTATGCTCCATAGGTAATGATGCCAACGAGCAAAAATGCTCAATGGGATATGTGATAGTGCTAGTTTGAGTGTTATCTCCTCCTTGTGATAAGAGAGTGCTGTCGCCAATAGGATCGAGATCTAAGCTCGCCGTACGCTCAGGACATTCTCTTATCACACAAGGAAGATTACTCGCACTAGACTCTCCTTGGAGCATGGCAGAGTTGTTGTAACCATAGTAAACACGTTGTCGCCTCTGTCTTGTACTTCTTCTTAGAGTTATGATTGGCTCAGGTTCTTCTCCGTCAACATCCGCTTCTTCTTCAGCAGGATCATGATCTGGTTCAATATGTGTATCAACTGCATCTTCACCTTCCATGATTTTCTCAGATGATGCGCTTTCTCCTTGTATATTATCCCTTGTTATTGGCGCTTCATTGAACAGCATCCAATCCAAAGACGATGAGACCATACCTCCAAGGGTATCCTGATTCTTAGTTCCATAGAAGCTTTCTTTTTCATTGAACTTCACCTCTCTAGACACATGGACCCTTCTTGTCTCCGGATTGTAGACCTTGTATCCTTTTTGAGTTGGTGAGTATCCAATGAAAACACACTTCATGCTTCTAGGTTCAAGCTTGTTTCTTTGACCCTCTGGTAGAAACATAAAGCACTTACATCCAAACGCCTTGAGATGATGTAAGCTCGGCTTCTTCTTGTACAACACTTCAAACGGTGACCTATCTTCCAAGTTCTTGGTTGGAAGTCGGTTTATCAAGTAGTTTGAAGTCATCACCGCATCTCCCCAATGAAATTTGGGTACATCTTTGGCAATCATGATAGTCCTTGCTACTTCCATTAGATGCCTATTTTTCCTCTCAGCTACACCGTTTTGTTGTGGAGTGTATGCGCATGATGTTTGATGGACAATGCCATGTTGGTTGAGTAATGACTTGAATCGATTACTCACATACTCTCCTCCATTGTCACTTCTCAAGACTTTGATTGTTGCTTTGAATTGGGTAGTGACGTAGTGCATGAAGTTTATGAATGCCTCATAGACTTGATCTTTGGAAGGTAGAAGAGTTATCCATGTATATCTTGACTTATCATCAATGAATGATACAAAATACTTGTATTGGTCACGAGAGTTGCATGGAGCAGTCCATACATCTGAGTGCACCATGCCAAAGACTTCATCACAAGTTGTAGATGAACTCGGAAAAACTTGTCTACAATGCTTCCCTAGCACACAAGCTTCACATACTACTTCTTCTTGAATAAGATTGGGTAAGGCCTTTTTTAGAATGGCTGAGCTTGGGTGTCCTAACCTCTCATGCCATAATGGGCTATCTCCAATCTTTTTTTTATCAAGAACTTCCATATTTGCTTTCATTCCGCGAGCCGACTCCTCTTGTTTATTGACATTCAAGAGGTAAATCCCATCTTCCACTTTCCCTTTCCCAAGTACATGTTTTGACTTAGGATCTTGAAATTCAACAAAGTCACTCCCAAACAATGCCACACAACCCATATCTTTTGTAGCTTTATGGACTGATAGGAGGTTAGATGAGAAGCTAGGCATGTACAATGCTTTAGTCTCTTTGTTGAAAAGTTCTAGTTCTCCTACACCTTCAATCGGGACTGAGCATCCATTGGCTACTTGTACATTTCCATGATAAGGCTCAAGGTTTTTTAGCATGTCTTGGTCCTTGATCATGTGATGAGAGGCTCCTGAATCCACAATAACTTCACCCTTCCTTATGGCGCCTTTAGAGCTAAGAAAACTTTTACCAGATTCTCTCAATTTAGCTAAGCTCTTGATGAGAATTTCAAACTCGGATCTTTTAACAGTATCCTCAACCTTTTGTACCACTCCCATGAAAGCTTTATGCCCATCTTCACTCTCCTTTATTTGCTTAGGCCTCAAATGCGGATGGAGAATCCAACATTTCTCCTTTGCATGTCCCTTTATCTTGCAATACTCACATTCCAACATCCTCTTGTCTCTAAATGTGAGGTTCCTCTTTGCAAACTGTGCAGCTTCGCTTGGCGCACGAAATAGATCTCTTGACCCCTCCTCTCTTTGTATCATCCCACATACTACCGCTAGACTTGGCAGCTTCTCAAATCTTAGTATGTGTTTAATGAGGTCCGTGTAAGATGTATTGAGTGCCAAGAGAAGTCCAAACACTTGATCTTGGTCACGTCTTTCATCTAATTCCTTGGAGTTTAGAGTTTGTGGCCTCAAAATCTCCAACTCAGCCCACAAGCTTCTATATTCTCCAAACATTTCCTTGAATGGCTTCTCCTCTTGTTGAAGCTCATTCAACGCCCTCTTCACCTCAAATATTCTTGATATGTTTGAGATGTTTCCATATACTCCCTTGAGTATATCCCATAACTCCTTGGCAGTATCCGCATATGAGTATGCCGCCAAGATGTTTGGTTCTAATGAGCTTTGAAGTAAAGAAAGAGTGTATTGTTCTTCTTGCTCTTCCTTAGCTTCCTCCTTCTCATATCTCACAATAACTTCCGTTCCCTCCTTTGGCTCAACATACCGCCAAAGTCCTTGGCCTCTAAGGATGGTTTTAGTGGTTTTTTCCCAAAGAATATAGTTGTTTCCTTTGAGCATAACTGAGATTGTTACTCTATTAGTCTCCATTTTCTAGTAATAATACACAATCTTAGTCCTTTCACAACTTGAAGATCCTATGATCTCAAGGATATTAATCTCAGAGTGAATAGAACTAAGGAAGTGTATTGTTATAGATTAGAAGATTTGTAGAGTGTTAGAAGAATTAAAAGAGGTTAAGCGCTTGAACACTCAACCTGCTCTGATACCATGTAGAAATTTAAGTTAGGAGATGATAGAAAATGAAGGAGAATGGAGGAGAATGGCGAGATAAGAGAGAAAGAGAGTTTCTGAAATTTCTTGTGTTCTTATTCTCTTATTCACTTTCTCTACATTTACAAGAGGTTTATATGAGTTTATATAGACTTTTTACATAAGAGAAGAAGAAAGGAGAATCATATAACAAGAGAGGCGTGCAAGGAAGGAGAAGCATGGGAGATGAGAAGCCAAACTACTCCAACAGTGTCTCAACAGTCACCAGCGCCCATACTTCACCCATGCTGCGCCCATACCTTTACCCATACCTTCTTGCTTCCTAGTTAGCTTGTTTAGTTGATATCCAACAGCTTCCTTTTCCTTCTAGTTCTTCTTTAACTAGTTTCCTTTTCCCTCCTTTCTTTGAGTTTGAATTCTTTTTGATTATTCTATCACTTGAAAGAGCATCTATCTCAACACATCTTACAATGCTCACATTCCAAAACCCTCTTGTCGAATGTGAGATTCCTCTTTGCAAGATGTGCGGCCTCACTTGGTGCACGGAATAGGTCTCTTGACCCTTCCTCCCTTTGTATCATGCCACATACTTCAGCTAGACTTGGCAGCTTCTCAAATCTGAGTATGTGCTTGATAAGATCTTTGTAGGATGCATTGAGTGCCAAGAGAAGTCCAAACACTTGGTCTTGGTCACGTCTTTCTCCTAACTCCTTGGGGTCGATTGTGTGTGGCCTCAAAATCTCTAACTCGGCCCACAAGCTTCTATACTCCCCAAACATTTCCTTGAATGACTTCTCCTCTTGTTGAAGCTCATTCAGCGCCCTCTTCACCTCAAATATTCTTGATATATTTGAGACATTTCCATATACTCCCTTGAGTATATCCCATAGTTCTTTGGCGGAATCAGCATATGAGTAGGCCGCCAAGATGGATGACTCTAGTGAGCTTTGAAGAAGAGAGAGCGTGTATTGTTCCTCTTGTTCCTCCTTAGCTTCTTCTTTTTCATTTCTCACTACAGCTTCCGCTACCTCCTTTGGCTCAACATATCGCCAAAGTCCTCTTCCTCTAAGGATGGTCTTAGTGGTTTTTGCCCAAAGGAGATAGTTGTTTCCTTTGAGCATGACTGAGATTGCTACTCTATTTGTCTCCATTTTCTAGTGACAATACACAATTCTAGTTCTTTCACAACTTGAAGATCCTATGATCCCAAGGATATTAATCTCAGAGTGAATAGAACTAGGAGGATGTATTGTTATAGATTAGAAGATTTGTAGAGTGCTAGAAGAGTTATAAGGTGAGATTTAAGCGGTTGAAGGATAAACCCGCTCTGATACCATGTTGATTTTAGAGGTTTAGAAAGAGATAAGGATGGAGATGAGAGAATTGGAGTAATAAGGAAGAGAAAGATTGCTGAATATTTCTTCTTATTCACACTCACTTCTTTACAAGAGATTACATGTATTTATAGACTTTTTACATTGAAATGAAGAAGAATCAAGGAAGAGGAGAGGAGGGGCGTGAAGAAGGGAAGAGAGATGGGTGAGCTGCTCCAATAGTCTTGTTGCACCATGCCCTGCTCTGACGCGCACCATGCCCTGCTCTGATGCGCCCATGCTTGTGCCCATACCTCTCTTTGCTTCCTCACTTAGTTTAGTTAGATTGTCTAGTTGAGATCTAACAGCTTCCTTTTCTTCTAGTTCCTTCTCAACTAGTTCTCCTTCTAGTTTCTTCACAACTAGTTCTCTTTTTCCTTCCCTCCTTCTCTTAAGTTTGAATTATTCTTCTTCTTGAGATCACATATTTCAACAAAGGGAGAGGACACTACGCCAATGAAAGCATCAACAAAAGAACCATGATCCTTTTGGATAATGGTGAGATAGAAACCGATGAAGAAGAAGAACTTGAAGAAGAAGAGAACTTCGATGCTGAGGAGATTGAGTTACTAGCAACATGAGAGCTATTAGTCGCAAGGCAATCATTAAATATTCAAGCCAAGGATACGGATCAGGAGCAACGAGAAAACCTGTTTCACACCAGATGCCTGGTACAAGACAAGATTTGCAGCCTTATCATTGACAAAGGAAGCTGTACCAATGTGGCAAGCGAAACCATGGTGAAAAAGATAGGACTAGATGAGAAGAAGCATCTGAAGCATTACAAGCTTCAATGGCTGAATGATGAAGGAGAGATGATCGGGCATAGCCAAGTATTGGTTCCTTTAACCATAGGCAAGTATCAGGACTAGATATTGTGTGACATTCTACCAATGGAGGCCGGTCACATTCTACTTGGAAGGCCATGGAAGTTTGATAAGAAGGTCATCCATGATGGGTTTACTAATCGGTAGTCCTTTGTACACAATGGCTGGAAGACCATACTTGTTCTGTTGATGCCACCAGAAGTTTATTAAGATCAACTATGGCTAAAACAAACAGACAAAACCAAAGAGAGAGAATCCCCAAACGCATCACCACCAAACAAAGAAGAGAGTTTGAGAAAAACCAAGAAAAATACCTTTGAGAGCAAACGCGAGAGACAATCAAACTTCCTTGTGAGATCTAGAGTTGTTAAGAGAACCTTGTTCTCTTCTTTTGTTTATTTACAAAGAGGTTTTGGTAAACCTTACTAACTTAGTGCTGGAAGTTTCGAGCAACATTTCTTTTCTTTTGCAGGAATTTGAAGATGTCTTTCCAGAGGAGAATCCCAAGGGATTACCACCTATCCGTGGGATTGAACATCAAATTGATTTTGTAACGAACCGTACAGCGTACAGAACCAATTATGTCGAGAATAAGGAGCTTCAAAAACCAGTGAGAGCACTGATGGATTGAAGCGGCTGGGGAGATCAACCTTTGTGAGCTAGGAAAAAGATTCCTCCCGAGTTTCTACAAAAACACGGCGACCTCAGTCTTTCAAGAATATAGACTTATAAGTTTTCAACTCAATTCCTTTAACTTTTTCATTGAACACAGGTTCCAGAAAGCACTTAATTCTTTTGATGAGATTCCTTTGATGCACCAAAGAACAAGAATTTTGAATGGAGCTATGCAACCGTGAAGATGGAACAAATCACCTATGAGATGCCCAAACCCCTTATCAACAAGAAAGAATTCGCTTTCCTTCCACCAGCCAAGCTTCAGCCCATGACCTATTCATCAAGAATAAAGGAGACTATTCCTCTTTGTAGATTATCTATGATGGTGAAATCTGTCATTTGCAGTACAAGAGGGAAAGAAAGGAGATGCGCCTTCGAGCAAGGTGGATGTTTTGTGATCCAGGGAAGATGAGAAAAAGTCTTTGAAGAAGGTGACCAAGTTTGGATTCACTTAAGGAAAGAAAGGTTCCCGGAAGGAAGAAAGTCAAAACTTATGCCAAGGATCGATGGACCTTTCAAGATCATCAAAGAGATCAACAACAATTCCTACCAGCTTGACTTCCAAGATAAGTATGATATAAGCAACAATTTTAATATCACTGACTTGGTTCCATTCATTGCAGATAATCCAGATTTGAGGACAAATCCTTTTCAAGAGGGGAGGGATGATATGAGCATGGAAACGCCAACACATGGAGAAGAAGAGGAAGGAACCATGGCCATTCCCAAAGGTCCTATGACCCGGGCAAGATAAAGGAAACTTCAAGAAGCTGTAGGAAACATCTTAAGGATAGCATGGAAGCATGAAGAAGCTAAGGAAAGGCAACATCAATACATGCTCACTTCCATTCAAGTTGTTCTAAGTTAATCATCTTCTAAGTGACTTGAGTGTGCTCTTTTTCCCTTATGCTCGGTTTTATCCCAATGGGTTTTCCGACTAAGGTTTTTAATGAGGCCTCAAGATTCAGTTAAACCGTATGATGAATAACTTAGCGCCATACTTGATATTTTAGACAGTCCTTTCATACATTGGACCAACCTCAAACTATCTTATAGTATAAGTTAAACTATAGTTTCATTTTATTGTTTAAGTTCGCAAAACTCTTTCATATTCTGTCTTGTCGACTTCTAGTCTTTGTTTAGAGTCTTAGGATGATTGTTTAGAGTCCCAAGAGTTAGTAGTCTCGAGGCACTTGAGTCTGTTCGAGTCACCTCTCTATATAAGTCGATGTAAGCCTCATTTGGCAAACAACCAACTTTTTAATCAACTTCTTTTTCAGAGAAAATACTCTAAGTTCTTTAAGAACATTTCAAGATTGTTTGGTGAGTCATATCCACCATTGACCCCAATTATCTGGTGTGTCATATCCAGAAAATCAACCTTTGTCTTCCCCAAGTGTGTCATATCTTGGAGAGACATTGTTGAGTGTTTATTAGGTGTGTAATATCCGAAATAAACCTCAAGGAGTATCAAGAAGCCCTTCCGCAACTTCTTGTATCCCGCATCATTCCATCACCTTGTCCTGTTCGAGTCTTTAATTCAGTAAGGCAAGGATCTATCCTTCTTCTATCCAAAGAACCATTCAGCCGCTTCTAAGAAGACCCCTTCAATCGGTCCATTCCAGCATCAACTTGGCCTTATGTCTTCTTCTATCAATTTGTCTATCAACCTATCCTACCAACAAGAAAGTTGAGTCTTGGGCGTTAACGAGATCGTGTCACGGGCTGACACAACTTGCTTGATGCCTACTGATTTTCAAGTTGTAGAGATGAGTGAAAATTCATGCATGACCTTGATTCTGCGAAGATCTTTTCTTGATACAACTGGTGCACTTGTTGATCTACCTAATAAGAGGTTTCTTTTCAATAACGACCAGGATGTCTTCTATGATGCAGTCTCAGAGAATAATAGTAAATATGGCTCTTATATTGCCATTAAAGAAAAGAATTTGGATGACATGTCCACATCAGCATAAGCATTTGTGGCAGAGTTGTTTGTTGTTAGAAGCTTATAGGTAGTGTTGATGTTGGTGCGGTTGGAGAAAATATGGAGAGTTTAGCCGGGACTAAGATGGTTGATCAAGTAGGAATTAAGAATCTGTTGGTGCAGATCTGAGCAGAGCGATGTCTTATATGTTGGTGTTAATGTGAGAGTTTTTGGTTAAGCTGAAGCAGAAAACATTGCACCAACCTAACCTAATCTGCTCACCAGTGTAGATGGCAATAGTTTGAAAACGGGAACTTACTCCTTCAGAATTCACCATGTTGAACTTCCAATCCTTGAGAACTTAAAAAAGATGTTAATACTACATGTACTTTAACATAAGCATTATTGTACTCTAGATCCCAAAACAGTAAGGAATCTCTAATATATCCTTTGTTGATCCTTTAACATTCATTGATTTATTACGTGTGGTCTCACCAAGGGAGTATCAATTGCAACAAGGGCATGTAATGGAAGGCTATTTGATTGTGTCTGAAGTATTTAGGGTTTGATTTTGGAGGTGGATGCAAGTCAAAGTGCAAAATCACAGTGAGATGACGACCAAATGTTGGTGCACAACCTCACGAACCTTGGAATCTCTGTAAATCTCTATAGATGTCCTAACTAAATTGCATAGGTTCCTAAGATATCACATTCGAATATAAACAGACTTTATTCCAGTTCCTTTTTATGTTCTTTCCCTTTTCTTTTTTCGAGAAGAGAAAACTTGAAATGGTTATAGTCATATAGTAACTGCACTAAAGACAAACTCATAACGTACATTACTTTATAATAGAGCATCAAACATTACCAGAGATTCTTAGAACAGATGGCTGTGCCGGTCCGCATACTCCATAGTTTTTGCATTTGATTGCACAAGATAATGATGAAACATAACGCATGTGGTCTGAATATTGGATAAGGTGGACGTGTGGTACCAAGCTAAAGATGATCTCGGCCATTCGGAGTTCAGAAAAAGTATGGTAGAAAAGTGTGGACTGAGCTGCGAATGTGGTGGTCCTTTATGTGATATCAAGCCCCTGAGTGAGAAATTTAGTCAATGTTAGATCTTACATATTTCAAAGGATATTGGAAATTCCAGTAAAGTTGATCTACTGATGGTGTTTCCAATCTTACTTGATCTACTGATGGTGTTTCCAATCTTACTGTTATGAGAGTAATCACTGCTACAAGTTCTCTTAGAAAGTTATTCAACACGAACAGAAACTGAACAATAAATAAGATCCAAGAACAATAAAAAAATCCAAAATTTGACTCAACAGAAACTGAAAATAATGTTAGTGACTTGGAGAATCCTCCCCTAGAAACCATATCTGTATAAAAATAAATCAAAGGAAAATTATTATTCCGACAACAAAAATATAGAAAATTAAAAAGTTAAGAAAATCAAAAGGAAAGATTATACAAAATCAGTGGGTTGCCTCCTATAAATGCTTGTTTAAGGTCACTAGCTTAACTGATGTTTAACGTTCTATCTTGAATGAAAATTTGAACTTGCTTCAGAACAAACTCCGTAGCACTTTCTTAGTCATCAGCTTATCTCTCTTCTTGGATGTCTTAAAAGAAGAATGAGTATCTCCATCCAGAACTTCATTGATCTCATTCTTATCACCATGCTTTTCCACTGGCTTGACATCCAAGGCATCTTCAACATTGGCCCGATCGGTAGTCAGTTTTTCATCTTCTATTTCCGCGACATTATCCAATTCCCCAAGATTTTTTTCTGCTTCCCTGGTAATTTACCGGCAGGTGCTTTGTTGATTCCCGGACTTAGGCTTCAGTTGAGAATTATATCCAGTGTAGTATTACCTTGGAAACCTCCAGTATAGCTTTCTTAAGACTTATTTGGATATATTTGTTCTTGAACATTTCTCCACATTTATACTTCTGTATGAGAAAATTTGGATGGTTTCTGTAGTTCTGGTTAAAGTCTATGTTTTAACAGTGCCCTTGAACTCTCACTTGATCAGTATCTTCACGCCAAATATCACCATACTCATCCTCAGCTACATCCCATCCTGCCGGGATGTGGTGCATCCATTCATCCATAAAATCTAAGGTGTATAGAATCATGTAAGCTACTTGGTTTCCTCTTTCTCCTTGAACATTCATGTCTTTCTTCTTCTTCTCTCTCTCGGAATCTGGTATCAATCAGTAACCACTACATTCCAATTGATAAGAGAGAGGACAACTACCAATTGGCAAACAGTGTGCGTTTTCGAAACACAAGAATTAACATATTTTGTTTGGAACGTTCTTATAAAATTCAGTAACTTGATAGATGGTTACTGAAAATGATGTACAAAAATATAAACAAAAATCCTAGACTAAACCGAAATCACGAGTTGTATAGCATCATAATTGTTCCCCACCAACGCCGCCATAAAACTTAAAGTTCTCAGGTTTTAATCCTCTTCTAATATTGCAATTGCACAAAGCATCACAATAGTACTTAAGGTATCGATCCACAGATAACAATAGTCTACACTATGAATTATGATTATTACAATTAAGCTAGGATAATAAGGAATTTACGGGAAACTGAGGTTGTCTAAATTCCTAAATGGAGAAAATAAATAGATATTAATTTACATGAGTTTATATGAACAACATGGAACAATAGATATGTGATGCATAAAGAACTGTCTAGATCTTAGGTTACAAATGTAATGTTGCCCCACTTTGTGACGTATCAACCTATACCTATGCAGATATTCCCAATGATAAACATCTTCCGGGTTTCGGCTAAAAATCTAGCAAGCATTACTGAGCCTAACTTAATCAGCTCACAAGTGTAGATGACCACATGCTTTGTCCAGGTGTATTTTAAACATAAACACTTGGTCACCAAAAATAGTTCCATCTGTTTAATGACCTTGTCGTGGTCCTTGATGAATTGACTAATATCACAGTCCTGCTGCCAATGAAAAAACTAAGCATTAAACATGATAATAAGATAAAAAAAACAATAGGGATAATCTCATTAATAATAAAACATGATAATTACATAAATGCTCCTCAAAAATCCCAAATTACATTATCTGACCTAAGTTCTAAGAACTAAGGAAGAACAAGTAAATCAATCCTAAAAGCATTGTTATAAATATTTACAAAGGGGATAAGCCCATAAAACTTTAAAGAAAGAGTACAAAGGATCTAGGAACCTTTGCATATGAGAGAAATAGGAAGATAAAAGTATTTTCTGGGCGATTTTTCTTTTGGGGTCGAAACCCCTATTTATATAGGCCCTTACACACTTTTCCGCATGAATTATAAAATACTCTATTGGTATCACATTTTGGTAAACTTTGGCACCGATAAGTATAAATTAGGGTCCATACCGATTGGTACACGAGTATACCGAGCGGTATGAACTTTTGATTTGCTCCAGCTGCAAGGCAGTTTTTCCTGGTTTTAGTAATTTGGACTTAACTTTTGAGAGAACCGTTAGAATTCTTTCAAACCATTTGAGAAGGGAAAGTATGATAAAGATCCAACGGTGGAAAGTATTTCATTGGAGGTTAAAATATCTGATGCTTCTGCGAAGTACTGCATCTTTAGTCATCCAAAATGATTCATTTCTTTTCCAGAATATTCTTCTTGACTTCATCAAATGTACAAACGTAAAATTTTATAATTATATGTAGAATATATTTTCTTACTTATTACACTCAAGATTGGTTAGTAATTACTCTCTAAAACCGTTAATAAAATATTTATCATATACATAGTTACAAATTTATCTGGTATTTGGTTTGGTTTAATTTTTTTCTAAACAATGATTGGTTGATCAGTTATTGTAAATCAATTGAAAATATGATTTAAGATTTCTAACGTTGAATTTTACATTTAAATTCCATATGTGCGATTAACCAATAAAACACCAAAATATTTGTCAAAATGTACTTTGAATTTACTCATGAATTTCTATTATAAATTTCTTAAATTGTACCTAATCTGAAATTTTTAGAAATATAGATGATACACAAATAACCAATATCTATAATCGAATAATAAAATATAACATAATAAAATAAAATAAAAGTGAAAAATACCGAAGAAGAAAACAAGAAGATTGAGAATTGTTTAAAACAAATGAATGGAAGTGATGATCATTGAGATGTGATAGTGTTGAATTTAGCATACTGGATGTCTTTACTTATAGAATTTGTAAAATCTTGATCCTGGAAAATTCCTCCAAAGTCCTCTGGAGTTTTTTGGTATATGGCAGCCACTAGATTAATAGTTCTCATGGTAGGGTGGAACGCGAAAAACACCAAATTTAAACTTTAACTTTTTGTATGGTGCCTTTTCAAGTATAAAGTAAAACTCGTTGTGTTTTTCAACTTTAATTTACAAAATTTTCAAACACTCTACGAATTTTCAAAATAAATGTCAAAATCAATGTTGACCAAAACAATGTTAGTTTAACTGTTTTTAGTGCTGAATCGGATGCCATGTGACATGTTTTTGATGAGCCAGATTTCAAGTGTATAGCTTTTACTGAGTCAGATGCCAAATGTACTTAAAAAAAGTTCATGAGACTTTTGATGTTTTATGCAATGTTTCAAATATAATACTTTTTGTACTTGTAATGGAGAAGCGAAATGGATAAGAACCATAGAGTTAGCCATTTGACTATACATTCATAAAAAGTTTCAAATTTTACCACTACTAAAATATAATTAATTTTCATATCCGCATCACCACTCAATGATAAGATTTTCATATCTGCACTGCAACTTAGTGGTCAGATTTATATTTGTTCAAAAAAGTACTGTCTAATAGTCAGAACGCTATGGTTGTTGCGGTTTCCATTTTTACATTATAAGTACCCAAAATATATTGATATGAAACATTTCATTAAACTTCAAATGTCCCATGAATTTTTTTTGAGAATACATTTAGCATCTGATTCAGAAAAAACTAGACACATGACATCTGATTCAGCAATACTTGTCATGTGGCAATTGACTGGTCAGTAACTATTTGTATTGACTAACTTTTTTCGGTCAAAGTTGATTTCGGCAATCATATAAAAGTTCAAGTAGTTTTTTGAATAATTTATAATTTGAAATGGAAAAAACACTAGATCTCAAAGTGGTGTATGAAAAGACATTGTGGAAATAGTTAAGCTTGAAACCATATATTATTTTCTAACGCCCTTTCTAGAAAAAGATCGCACATGATATTCATATAATATTTTTTATTAATGTTTGGATTTTATTATCACTCTACTTTGGATATATACATCTCTTGTTTCTATTGGATTTATCTTATTATTCTTTCAAAATAAATCTACAGGCCTATCTATTAGAGCTTTGATTTCAAACTACTATGACCTTACCTATCCAGATTTAGAAAATTAATTCTTATTAGAATTTTAGTTCCATAAAATGTAAATTGACATTTGAGTTTTTGCATTTCTTTAAGAAACTTAATGTGAAAATTTCTGAAAATTACCTGTTAATCTTTCATAATTTGAAAAATACTCTTTTAATTTTTTATCTTTCAATTAAAAAGGTAATTGAATAACTTTAAAAAATTAACAATAATTAATAAAAAAATTTAAAAATTAAATACACTTTTTGGGGAGATAAAAAAAATTATTTAATGAAAAATAAAGTTAATTATTATTATAAATTTGTTTTTCAAATTATATCTAATATTATTTGACCAAGAAAAAAAACTATATTCTAAAATTTTCAAAATGTGTTATAGAGACGTCATATGTTTTAATAAAATTATACCAATCAAAATTAAATATGATAATAACAATAACATTACAATATTTAGAGATTTTAGAAGAACAAAACTGATAAAATTAAAAATCACTAATCGGAGATTGTTACTCTTTATATAATTCATATAAACAGTGAAATATAAATTTTATAATATTTATAAATTCTGATATATATATGTGAATTTATAATAAAAATTCGATAAAAATATTTATCTCAAGTTTAAAATTATTATTATTATCATTGTTGTTGTTGTCATTATTATTTCGAATTTATTTATTTATTAAATACAGAAAATTTATTTCAAATTTAGAAAACATATTATATCACATATAAAAGAAGTTAGTTATTGAAAAGAAAAAGAAGACTCTATTTTTCAAATTACAAAACATAATGGATATTTTTCAAAAACAAAGCACAAACTTAATCTAATGAATATTTGTGATTAAATACCAGATTGAATTGCTTATCCAGTCTTAAGCAAGGTAAAACAGTGTTTTGGTGGCATTGAAAACATTAGTATGGTAAAATATTGGATTAATAACTTATGGGCTGACGATCTATTTCTCCAGGAGAAATATCATATACGATCAGTTAGAACCCAAAGTAAGGCCCCATTGTATATACATACGCCCAAACTATGACAAATCTAAATCCCTCCGATTTGAATGTTTATATACATATAATACCATGAATTCTAAAGTTCGAAATCAAAGTCCCCATTGACCACGTTGACATGGGTTTATGTTTGGTTTACAATATCGATATTATGTTTTAACCCATTAAGCCCATTTCTATACCAAATAATGACCCGATGAGCAATTAAAAACCGGATTACAACCAAATTCTGATTAAAATCACATTCAACCCACTCATTTACCAGATCATGAAAAACTTTCAAATCAAAATATCGAAATCCAAATGCAGATATCCCAACTTCAAACTTCATCAAAATGTTTTCCATTTGATGCATTGCTATCTCCACTGCCTACTCTGCCAAATCATCACTGACCTTCTTCATCGAGTTTGCAACCAACATTTTCCAGATCTTTCCGTCAGATAACTCCAGATCTATCTGAGGCACTTGGAAATATTTTTTGAGTACTTAAGACAAAACTCCAAAGATGTACCCGATGTGGCTTTTGAGAATGATTTAATAAATACTTTTTATATATCACTTTATAATGTAGTAAAAGGGTTTATGGTGCTCAGAGTCACTCCTCCGTATCACCATTAGAAACAAACCAACAAAATTATGTTTTCCAAAAGTGTGGAGATACAAAATTTATCAAACATCTTACAACCGAAGATGGAAAAGAACACCTGCAAAAAAAGTGGTGCGGTGAGGTTAAGAGGAAATTAAAGTCTATGCAAGGTGAGCATATAAGAGGCAAAGTTCTGCAAAGGCAAAGTACAGAGGTACTCACAGCAAAGCAAGGATGAGAGACGGTGAGGGTTGAATTTGAGATTCTGAGAATTTAGGGTTTGTTTTTGAAATTTAGGATTTTATGATTTAAAACCGTTGAATTGGGATTTTATCGGGTGTATTGAAGTCGGGTTTTATAGGATATATATGGTCGGATTTTATCGGATGTACACTGTTGGATTATACAGTGTTTCAAATCGAAGGGATGTAGATTTGCCATAGTTTGGGCGTAGGTATATAGAATGTGGTATTAATTTGGGCTCTAACTGATCATATATAATATTTCTCGTGGATTGTCAGCCCATAACTTATTGAACTAGTAATATTTTATCAATTTTAATAATAAAATATATAATAATTAAAAAGTGATGCGCCCTATTTTCTCAATCTCTATCTCTCTCAGAAAGCCACCACACCCCCCTTCACCTAAGTTCCAGCCTCCTAATAATCAATGAGTATGCCTTGCCGTTGAATCCTCTAGACCCCTCATACCTTTTCACAGTCCCATTGTTTCATTATAGTCAGGTCATCTCACCTGTTATCAGATCCAAATCTGAGAATTGTCGCTTATTTTCTGCCGTCTTCAGATCTAGATCTAGTTGTGGGTTATCGATTCCCTGTATGTATATGTCTAAGCCAGTTTTTGTTGGAGTTGTTGCTGACATAATCACGGGTTCTTTATTTTTTGGTTATTGCAGCTTGCTTGTTGTTGTCCTGATCATTTTTTCTCTGGAAGCTTACCACCTGCTATTGTTCCCCTTGAGGAGATTTAGATCTACTTCCTTTTCTCCGCTTAGTCCCTGCCTTTGTAAGTCACCTAATTCTCAATGATTTTTAATTTATAGTTGTGTTGCTCCGATTTTTTAAGCCATGGTCACTACTTCTCCTCTATGGAGATGTCTTTAGCTATAAATTCCTCTATCATGGAGTGTCAGTTTCTATCAAATTCCCTACAGAGACTACCATATCATCAGATTTCTTTTAATGGATTGTTATTTTCATTCATGTTCTTCTTTTTTGGAGAAATATTTAATTCAATTTCTTCTTTTATGAAGTGGTACTATATATCGAATTCCTGAATTACGTAGAGATTTCTCACTTCTCCTAACAATTCTGCTGATATTAATGCACGTAGTCAGCAAGATACTGTGAAAGAAGGCGAGGAGTTCGGCTGATTCCAGTTTGTTAAGAAAATTCCGCAATTTTTTTTTGCGGTGTGAATTTTTCAATTTAAAAAAGAGATATGGAATTGTTGATAAAATTACAAAATCGAGTTTTCTGAAGAAAACAGATACATTTTTGCAAAATTCTTTCAAAACTGCGTAACTTTACTTTGTATTGTTTTAATTTACTATATATATTTCTCATATATTTTATACAAATTTACTCACATATTTTATAGATTCGGATTCACTTCGGTATCGTCCAGATTGGGGTTGATACTCAATATTTGGGTATTTTGTTGATTTGAATTATGAGCATGCATATTTAAGTATATCACAAATTTTTATTTTATTTTACATAATTTATTAAATTTTAAATATTTGTTTACTATTTTCATTTATATAAATTCAACTTATGTTACATAATTTTATTTTATGTAATATTCTATAATTTATTATAAGAAAACATTTTGGTCGCTGGTCGCTGTTTGTTTTTGCAGTGGGGCTACTGGTTGCAGCGACTCAAAATTCCAGGTACTGTTCATTACAATCAGTCGATGCGACCTGTCATATATTGTTGCGACTGTCAAGCGAACAGTCGATGGTCGTTGTTGCCAGCATCTGCCAAACAAACAGCCTATTGGTTAGTTATTGAACGTAAAGCGATCAATGACTCCGTGTCTATAAATAAATAGTTTTTGTAACTGTAGAAGGTCATAATCACAGTAAACAACTACAAGTAAAGCAAGAAAGTGAAGAGTCTGATTCATTAATTTGTTTGCTGTTGTCAGATTTGGAAGTGACCAATAGGCTTAAGATTGGAACAAGAGATTGAAGATAGTTTTAGGAGCCGCTAAAGGGATAAAGTATATTCACGATGTAGAAAATCTCAAGAGATCTACAAAGATTTATAAAATATTATTATTGCATGGATCCATGATATAACAATATGTTTTTAGTTTTTATATCTCTGAAGAAGGTGGGGGAAGGGGTATTCAACATTGTGAAGATATTCTATCCCTTTAGCCACTCCTGCAACTATATGACATCCTTGTGTTCCAGTCTAAAGCCTTTTTATCACTTCAAAACCAGAGAAAAAAGTAGATTTCAAATGTAAATTTTAATTAATCACACTCATGAATTTCTTGCTTAAGGTGTTGTTTTTAATGGTGGAGTTGATCTTTACAAATCCAATAGGCTTGTAATTGTAGAGAAGGATTCTTTGATCACCTTCAGTACAATTGATTTAGATTCACATCTATCAATAAAAACCAATTTGGGAGACTCAACTGAAGGAGTTTCACATGATTCTAGACAATATCCATACTTTTCCTTTAATTTAGGTGAAATTACTTGTTATGTTGTACCAAAAACTTATTTCAACAAAAACCAATTTAATGGAAATAAGCATTTGAACAAAAAACACAAAAGAATAAAACATTTGCCAAACATCCTATTTCTTAAAATTTGTGTAAATTTTCATTTTTCTTTTATGATCCCACAACCATGTTTCAAAACAATACATTTATTTATGTTTTGAAGAAACATGATTTTTAACTCAAGTTTCACGCAAAACAGGTTAAAATATCAAATAGCAACAATTAGGAGAAGTAAATCTATTTTACACAAAATAAACAAGAATATCTTAAAATGTAAAATAAATTCAAAATATAAACCCATGGTATTGGGTTGCTACTAGTGAGGTTAAAATGGGCTTTAAGCTTGCAGGCCAAACAGGTTAGGGTTAAACGGGCTGACCCGTGTAGGACTGTTTACTAAACATATAATTAATTGATTGGTATTTTTCACATATTAGTAAACGGGCTTGAATAATGATAACAGGCTTACCCGCTTTAACCATTTAAGATTTTTTATTTTATTTAATTATTAGCCAACATAAGTTTCTGAAGAATTAAAACAAATTTTTATATTGATGAAATTTTCTTTAACTTCATTAAAAATGATTTATTTATCAATTATTTACTTAAGGTATATATAAATTATTAAACAAAAATTGAAATGTATTAATTAGTATTTATCAATTTCTTAAAATGTAAATATGACAACATCATTTGATAAGGATTCATTATTTTTTTTGTTTCATTTTTCTTATGAAAATTCATTATATTAACTAAACACTAATATCATCAATCATCACTTTTTTATTAGATTATTATATATTACAAACACTAACAATTATATACCAATTAAACTTTCTTTACATAATTTTTAAAAAAAAAATTTAATTAAAACTAAATTACAATACAATATAATTATTTTCAGACTAAACAGGTCGGGTTTAAACTTCCATGACTTAAATAGGCTAGGTTTAAACATGCATGACTTAAATGCGTTGGGTTTGTCCATATTACCATCACTAGTTACGACACATGTTAATCCAGATGAAACACACATACTTTCTCCGAGTGGTGACATCAACGTTGATAACATCGTATTTTTACCTATTTTAGCTATTGTTTTCTTATAGATTGAGACAAGATTTAATTGTCTTCAATGCAAAAAGTTTAAAATCAAGTGTTATGTGAGTTGTTATGGTTTTATACATTTTTAAGGAAACCAAAAGTAGGGAAAATCCCGTTTTGAGATAGTAAAGCAAAAACAGATATCTTGGTTTCTATGGACATATATAAGAAGAGTCAAGACTCACGTTGAAGACAAACTCGAGCAATCCCTTCAGTCATTCAAGAGATATCACCCGAGAAGTGAATCTCAAGACTGATCACAAGGACCATGATTGGTCGGAAGAGGAGCCAAGACACCACACAGGAGGCCCATGGCCTTTCTTCTCGGTCAGTCCATGACTGGTCACAAGCCCTGAGACCAGTCCTTGAAGATCCCATGGCCCATGATGATTTCAAGGCCCAAAACAAGTTATTTTGCGTTAAAGCCTTAAAACCAACTTCTTGGATCCCAAGACCTATCAATATTGATTGAAACCATTAGTTTTTTTGTGTGGAGACAGCAAGGTACGACTAGACCAAGCAGAAAAGCTTGAGAGAGACATATTGTTCATTGAAAACATAGAAGACCACCCCCTCTTTCTCTTTCTCTTTTTCTTTCTCTTTCTCTCTTTGATATAATTTGTATTCTAAGGAGAAGCTTTGCCTATTTGTACTCATACTTTGCAGTAATACCTGAAGCTTATTCTCTTATTTATAAGCAATCTATGAACTTCTTATACCTATTTTGATGTTTCCTTTAAGCATGTCTGAGTAGTATACTTGTTGAGTTTAGAGGGAAATAAAAGGGGTTTCAAATATATAGGTTTAGGTGGCAAGATCTGAACCTTGCATTATCTATACACTGATCTTTTGTTCTAAGTTTATTCTTAATGCATGTAGCGAGTGTCATGTAATAGCGGCTGTTCTTAGGTTGTTAAGTTTTGCTAACCACATTCTTAATTTCTAGAACTAGCTTGTTTCTGAGTATTGAACGTTATAATAATTCATTAATATGTGTGTTGTTGTCTGTGAAAGTTCAGTAACGAATAATTAGGATTTAGCACATTAATTATATGTAAATAGGTTAGGCGAACTCTAGTGTTTCATATGTCAGAGACTTAGAAATAAATATGCATTGTTTAGCTTTTATTCTATATATATAGATTACAGAATCCTTGCAATTTCTTGAATTCCCAACGCTTTCTCTTTATTTTTATATCATTTTATAGGTTTCTTTATTTGCTTTCACCATGACCCACACATCCACTCTTTATTATTGTCTTATTCTTACTTGTTACCCTAGACTTGCAATACATTTTTTCTCCTTGTGGATTTGATATCTGAAATAATACAACTGACTGCTGTGCACTTTCTGCTTTGTAGTCTTGTACCCAAGGATTTTATTACTTGGTACACACGGACCTCCATACCACTCGGAGATCATGCTTGTGCCCATCAAGTATTTAACGCCATTGGCGGGGAGTGATTTTTTTGTTTGCAAGCCTAAGAACTAGAGTAATGTTTAGGACCTTGTGCTACTGATTTTTTTTTTTCACTTGTTTCAGGGGACCTTGAGGATGAACCTCGAAGCTCTTCCTGATGAGTTTCAGAACCTTATGGTGCATTACCAAGCTAATGACAAAGATACCTCCTGTTCGTACTCTAACTCGCAGTATGGAGCATCTCGTGTCTACTCTCAGCCAGGTCCCGCATCACCGGAGATACATTCTTGTTGTCTTCATGAGATACTAGATTAATTCCTTCAACTCCTTAACCTCATCCATCTCCACATGATATATTGGAGTGTAGGGGAATCACTCGTCAGAATCTGTCCAGTCTCTCTCTCTTGTAGAAAGAGCTTGAGATGGAGTTTGTGGAAGTCCATCTCATCAAACTTTATCTGGAGTATCAGAGACACATCATGGTCTATTTAACCTGAAAACACATGCAATGGAGTTGGTAGCTTTCTATCTCATCAAATGGGCAATATCCTCTGTTGTTTAGTATATGCTAATGTGTTGCCACACAACCTATTCTAGCATATATGGGTGTCTCTGAATCAGCTCCTTTTCTGGACCTTCCTTTTTGGTACATTCCATTTTTGGAAACTTTTCATATTTGGAAACTTTATATTTCTGGAAACTTTCCTTTTTAGAAAATTTTTCATTTTGGGAAATTTTTCATTTTGGAAAACATTCTATTTTGGGAAAAAATTCCATTTTGGGAACTTTCCATTTTGGAAACATTACCTCTTCAACCTCCTATGTGGGGACTTTTAATTTTTAGAAAATTTTAATTTTTGGAAACTTGCTTTGCTTGGAAACATCTTCTCTTGAACCTCTTTTGTCAGGACTATCCTTTTCTCAACTCCTCTTTTCTAAATCAAGGTCTTCCATCTCTCTCTCATGTATCAGGGCATATACCAATCGGTTCAAAAGTGTCACGAAACGGTACATGGGGTTTCCACACTGGTCAGTGAAAAATTAGTACCGATCGGTGATGCTTCTTTGGGATGCCAAAAAACTTCAATCTTCTGCATTGAAACTGATCCTTACATCACTTAAAAGTCCTGCTGGGATATGGTGCATCCATGAAATCTAAGGTGTATAGAATCATGTAAGCTACTCAGTTTCCTCTTTCTCGTTGAATATTCATATCTTTCTTCTTCTCACTCTCTTTCTCTCGCAATCTGGTACCAATTAGTAACCACTACATTCCAATTGATATAAGAGAGGACGACTACCAATTGGTAAACAGTATGCGTTTTCGAAACACAAGAATTAACATATTTTGTTTGGAACCATTCCTACAAAATTCAATAACTTGATAGATGGCTAGTGAAAATAATGTACAAAAATATAAACAAAAATTCTAGACTAAACTGAAATCACGAGTTCAAAAGCATCATAATTGTTCCCCACCTACGCCGCCATAAAACTTAATGTTCTCAGGTTTTAATCCTCTTCTAATATTGCAATTGCACAAATCATCAAAATAGTACTTAAGGTATCGATCCACATATAACAATAGTCTACACTATGAATTATGATGATTACAATTAAGCTAGGATAATAAGGAATTTACGGGAAACTGAGGTTGTCTAAATTCCTAAATGGAGAAAATAAATATATATTAATTTACATGAGTTTATATGAACAACATGCAACAATATATATGAGATGCATAAAGAACTGTCTAGATCTTAAGTTACAAATGTAGTGTTTGTTGAAGTATGTGATCATTTCGGAGAAGAGAGGAATTCAAAATCAACAAAAGGAGGGAAAGGAAAACTAGTTGACAAGGAACTAGAAGGAGTCTTAGTTGAGAAGGAACTAGAAGAAAGGGAAGCTGTTCTAACTCAACTAGACAAACTAACTAAACCAAGTGAGGAAGCAAAGGGAGGCATGGGCGCAGCATGGAGAAGCATGGGTGCAGCATGGAGAAGCATGGGCGCGGCAGAGGAACAGGGAGTAACTCTGTGTGCTAACTCGGGTTACTCACCTTGAGTTAGCTAACCAGAGCTACTCCTCATGCACTTCTTCTTCTCTCCTTCTCCTTCATTGTAAAATCTCTATAAATACCAATGTATACCTCTTGTTGTAATTACAATAATAAAAAAAGGAATACAAGAAAAGTCTTATTACATCTATTCTCTCTTTTCTAATCATACTAAACACTCTCTAATACTCTAAACTCTTAAATTCAACATGGTATCAGAGCAGGTCCTCTATCCAACCGCCTAAACTTTCTTCATAATCTCTCTAAGCTATTTACAAATCTTCTAATCTATAGCAATACATCTTGCCAAGCTCTATTCACTCTGAGATTAATATCCTTGAGATCGGTTGATCTTCAAGTTGTGAAAGAACTGGGATTGTGTATTACTACTAGAGAATGGAGATGAATAAAGTAGCAATTTCTGTTGTCCTAAAGGGGGATAACTATCTTCTTTGGGCAAAAACTACTAAGACCGTTCTAAGAGGCTGAGGACTTTGGAAGTTCATTGAACTTAAGGAGGAGGCCACACCATACAATGAGAAGGAAGAGCAAGAAGAGCAGTTCACTCTTGCACTACTTCAAAGTTCACTAGAACCATCCATTTTGGCGGCATACTCATATTCGGATACCGCCAAGGAGCTATGGGATATACTCAAGGGAGTATAGGGAAACATCTCAAATATATCAAGGATATTTGAGGTGTAGAGGGCGTTGAATGAGCTTCAACAAGAGGAGAAGACATTCAAGGAAATGTTTGGGGAATATAGAAGCTTGTGGGCCAAGTTGGAGATATTGAGACCACAAACTATAGACCCCAAGGAACTAGGAGAAAGACGTGACCAAGATCAAGTGTTTGGACTTCTCTTGACACTCAATGCATCCTACAAGGATCTCATCAAGCACATACTAAGATTTGAGAAGCTGCCAAGTCTAGCAGAAGTATGTGGCATGATACAAAGGGAGGAAGGGTCAAAAGACCTATTTCGTGCGCCTAGTGAGGCTGCACATCTTGCAAGGAAGAATCTCACATTTGACAAGAGGGTGTTGGAATGTGAGCATTGTAAAATGAAGGGGCACACTAAGGAGAAGTGTTGGACTCTTCATCCACACTTGAGGCCTAAGTGGCTAAAGGAGAATGGAGGTGGACCTAGAGCCTTCATGGGAATAGCACAACCTGTTGAAGATATGGTCAGAAGATCCGAGTTTGAGGCTCTCATCAAGAGATAAGCCAAGCTCACAGAAATCGGTAAGAGTTTCCTCAGCTCTAAAAACCCTATAAAGAAGAATAGAATCATTGTGGATTTGGGAGCTTCTCATCACATGATCAAGGATCAAGACATGCTAAAGAACCTTCAGCCGTGTCATGGAAATGTACAAATGGCCAATGGAAGCTCAATTCCGATTGAAGGGATAGGGGAGTTAGAGCTTTTCACAAAAAAACAAAAGCATTATACATGCCTAGTTTCTCATCCAATCTCTTATCCGTTCATAGAGTTACAAAAGATTTGGATTGTGTGGCATTGTTTGGGACTGACTTTGTTAAATTTCAGGACCCTAAAACAAGTCATGTGCTCGGAGAAGGGAAGGTGGAGGATGGAGTGTATCTGTTGGAGACAAATAAACAAGAAAACCTAAAAGCTCTTGGTATGAAGGCGGATAAGGAAGTTTTTGGCAAGAAGGAGATTGAAGATAGCCCATTATGGCATGAAAGGCTAGGACATCCAAGTTCAGCTGTCCTCAAGATGGTCTTACCCAATCTCGTTCAAGAAGAAGTAGTTTGTGAAGCATGTGTACTAGGGAAACATTGTAGACAAGTCTTTCCCTCTTCATCTACAACTTGTGATGAAGCTTTTGGCATTGTACACTCAGATGTATGGACCGCCCAATGTAATTCAAGAGATCAATATAAATATTTTGTTTCATTCATTGATGACTACTCAAGACACACATGGATCACACTTCTACATTCCAAAGATCAAGTATATGAAGCATTCACTAACTTCATTAAATACATCTCTACCCAAGTCAAGACAAAAATCAAGGTCTTAAGAAGTGATAATGGAGGGGAGTATGTGAGCAAACGATTCAATGAGCTACTCAACAACTTGGGTATCATCCATCAAACATCATGTGCATACACTCCACAACAAAATGGGGTAGCAGAAAGGAAGAATAGACACCTAATGGAAGTAGCAAGAACTCTCATGATTGCCAAAGGAGTACCTAAGTTTCATTGGGGAGATGCAGTGATGACTTCAAGTTACTTGATCAACCGGCTTCCAACCAAGAACCTAGACAATAAGTCACCATTTGAAGCGCAATACAAGAAGAGACCAAGCTTGAATCATATGAAGACCTTTGGATGTACATGTTTCATGTTTCTACCAGAGGGACAGAGAAGCAAGCTTGAACCTAGAAGCATGAAGTGTGTATTCATTGGATACTCACCAACGCAAAAGGGCTACAAGGTCTACAATCCAGAGACAAGAAGGGTCTATGTGTCTAGAGAAGTAAAGTTCAATGAAAAAGAAAGCTTTTATGGAACTAAGAATCATGATAGTTCTGAAGGTATGGTCCCATCATCCATGGATTGGATGCGGTTTGATGAGTCACCAATAACAAGGGATGAAGTACAAGGAGAGAGTACAGCATCTGAGGACATCATGGAACCAGACCAAGATTCAGCTGAAGAAGAAGATAATATTGAGGAAGATGAATCTGAGCCAATCATAACTCTAAGAAGAAGTATAAGACAGAGGCGACAACGTGTTTACTATGGTTACAACAACTCTGCCATGCTCCAAGGAGAGTCTAGTGCGAGTAATCTTCCTTGTCTGATAAGAGAATGTCCTGAGCGTACGGCGAGCTTAGATCTCGATCCTATTGGCGACAGCACTCTCTTATCACAAGGGGGAGAGAACACTCAAACTAGCACTATCACATATCCCATTGAGCATTTTTGCTCGTTGGCATCATTACCTATGGAGCATAAAGCTTTTCTTGGAAAAATCAGCAAAGAATCCATACCTAACTCATATGAAGAAGCGTGTGAGAGTGGAGTATGGGTAAAAGCCATGGAAGAGGAAATGAAGTCCATGGAAAGGAATCATACTTGGTACTTAACCGATTTACCAAGGGATAAGAAGCCAGTTGGGTGTAGATGGGTGTATACAATCAAATACACAAGTGATGGGAGGATAGAAAGATACAAGGCAAGGTTGGTAGCAAAAGGGTATACTCAAATCTATGGGGAGGATTATACCGAGACATTTTCTCCGGTTGCTAAGCTCCACTCCATCAGAATCCTAATCTCGGTGGCAGTAAACTTGAAGTGGGATCTATGGCAGATGGATGTCAAGAACGCCTTCTTGCAAGGGGATTTGGAAGAGGAAGTGTATATGGATCCACCCCAAGGATATCATAAGGAAGACAACAAAGTTTGTAGATTGAAGAAAGCAATCTATGGGCTAAAACAATCTCCAAGAGCATGGTACCAAAGGCTAAGCGCTTGTCTGTTGGAGAAGGAATTCATAAAATCTGAAGCTGATCATACTCTATTCACAAGGCAAAGTGAAGAAGGAATAGTGGTGGTGTTGATCTATGTTGATGATCCAATCATCACAGGAAATAACAAAGATGGAATAGATCAAATCAAGAAACTCTTAAAGGCAGACTTTGATATAAAGGACCTAGGGGAGCTTAAGTATTTCCTAGGGATTTAGATGACGCAATTTGGAGATGGAATGTTTATCTCTCAAAGGAAATATGTGCTGGATCTCTTGGAAGAGAGCAGAAAGTTAGGATCAAAGCCGGCTAAAACTCCAATAGAAGAAGGCTACCAAGATAATCCTGAGGGGGAGCCATTGGAGGATATTAAGAGGTATCAAAGGATGGTGGGCAAGCTCATTTACCTCACTATCACAAGGCCGGACATATGTTTTGCAGTGAACCGTGTGAGCCAACACATGCAAAAGCCAACTATGCAGCATTGGAACATGATTGAGAGGCTGCTAAGATATTTGAAAAATAATCCGGGGAAAGGCATTTGGATGCATGCCAATGGAAACACAAAGGTCCAAGGTTATTGTGATGTGGATGGGGCTGGAGATAAGAATGATAGAAAGTCTACATCTGGTTTTTGTACATTTGTAGGAGGCAATCTAGTGACTTGGAGGAGCAAAAAACAGAAAGTCATAGCCTTATCTAGTGCTGAGGCTGAGTATAGAGCTATGAAAGAGTTGACAAAGGAGCTATTATGGATAAAATCATTCCTAAGTGATCTTGGAATACATGAAGATGAAGAAATGCTATTGTATTGTGATAATCAAGCAGCAATACATATAGCATCTAATCCAATATTCCATGAAAGAACCAAGCACATAGAAGTTGATTGCCACTATGTGAGAGGGAAGATTCAAGAAGGAATCATTAAAACCGCTTTTGTAGTCAGCAAGGAACAACTAGCGGATATCTTCACTAAAGCAACCTCAGCCATCACTTGTGATCACATCTATGGCAAGATCGGTCTTAAGGATCTCCATCGACCAATCTTGAGGGGAGTGTTGAAGTATGTGATCACTTAGGAGAAGAGAGAAATTCAAAATCAACAAAAGGAGGGAAAGGAAAACTAGTTGACAAGGAACTAGAAGGAGTCTTAGTTGAGAAGGAACTAGAAGAAAGGGAAGCTGTTCTAACTCAACTAGACAAACTAACTAAACCAAGTGAGGAAGCAAAGGGAGGCATGGGCGCAGCATGGAGAAGCATGGGTGCAGCATGGAGAAGCATGGGTGCAGCATGGAGAAGCATGGGCGCGTCAGAGGAACATGGAGTAACTCTGTGTGCTAACTCGGGTTACTCACCTCGAGTTAGCTAACCAGAGCTACTCCTCATGCACTTCTTCTTCTCTCCTTCTCCTTCATTGTAAAACCTCTATAAATACCAATGTATACCTCTTGTTGTAATTACAATAATAAAAAAAAAGAATACAAGAAAAGTCTTATTACATATATTCTCTCTTTTCTAATCATACTAAACACTCTCTAATACTCTAAACTCTTAAATTCAACAGTGTTGCCCCACTTTGTGACGTATCAACCAATACTTATGCAAATATTCCCAACGATAAACACCTTCCAGGTTTTGACTAAGAACGTAGCAAGTATTACTGAACCTAACTTAGTCAGCTCACAAGTGTAGATGACAACATGGGTTGTCCAGCTGTATTCAAAACATAAACACTTGGTCATCAAAAATATATTCATCAGTTAGTGACCTTGTCGTGGGCCTCGGTGAATTGACTAATATCACAGTCCTACCGCCAATAAAAAACTTAAGCATTAAACATGATAATAAGAAAAAACAAAATGGATAATCTCATAAATAGTAAAACATGATAATTACATAAATGCTCCTCAAAAATCCTTAATTACATGATCTGACCTAAGTCCTAAGAACTAAGGAAGAACAAGTAAATAAATAATAAAACATTATTACAAATATTTACAAAGGGAATAACCCAGAAAACTCTAAAGAATAAGTATAAAGGATAAATGAACCTATTCTTGTGAGTGGTAAGGAAGATAAAGGTATTTTCTGGACGATTTTTCATTTGAGGTCAAAATCCCTATTTATATAGGTCCTGGCACATTTTCCGCATGAATTATGGAATACTCTATTGGTACCACCTTTTGGAAAACTTTGGCTCCGATAAGTATAAATCAGGGTCCATACTGATTGGTACACGAGTGTACCGAGTGGTATGCACTTTTGACTTGCTCCAGCTTCGAGGCAGCTTTCCCTGGTTTTAGTAATTTGGCCTTAACATTTGAGAGAACCGTTAGATTTCCTTTACACCACTTGAAAAGGGAAAATATGATAAAGATCCAACAGTGGAAAGTATTTCATTGGAGGCCAAACATGCTTCTGCGAAGTACTGCTTCTTGAATCATCCAAAATGATTTATTTCTATTCCAGAACATTCTTCTTGACTTCATCAAATGTACAAATGTATAAATATATAAGTATATGTAAAATATATTTTCTTACTTTAACTCAAGATTGGTTAGTAAGTAGACTCTAAAACCATTAATAAAATGTGTTATCATAATACATATTTACAAATTTATTTAGTATTTGGTTTGGTTTGTTTTTTTCTAAACCCTGATTGGTTAATCAGTTATTCTAGAGATAATTAAAGATATTATTTAAGATTTCTGACATTGAATTTTACAGTTAAATCCATATGAGCGGTTAACCAATAAAACACCAATACATTTGTCAAAATGTACATTGAATGGACTCATGAATTTATATTATAAATTTCTGAAATTGTACCAAATTATGCAACATTGTAATATACTCTAACCCTTTAGCCACTCCTGCAACTATCTGACATCCTTGTGTTCCAGTCTAAAGCCTCTTTATCACTTCCAAGACCGGAGAAAAGAAACAAAATGTAGATTTACTAAGTAAGCTTTAATTAATCTCAATCTTGACTTTCTTAATTAATTTGTAGTTTTTAATGGTGGAGATTATCTTTTACAGATCCAAGAGGCATGTATTTGTTGACAAGGATTCTTTGATCACGTTCCGTACAATTGATTTAGATTCACATCTATCAATAAAAACAATTTGGGAGACTCAACAAAGGAGTTTCACAGGATTCTAGATAATATCCATACTTTTCCTCTAATTTAGGTGAAATTACTTGTTATATTGTACATATAAAGGCCAATCGAACGCCTTTTTCTTTTGAAAATATGAACCAAAACTTAATTCAACAAAAACTTTAAATTAATGAAAATAAGCATTTGCACAAAAAAACATAAAAGAATTAAACATTTGCCAAACATCCTAGTTCTTAAAATTTGTTTAAAACTTCATTTTTCTTTATGGATCCCACAACCATGTTTCATAACAATACATTTATTTATATGTCAAAGAAACATGATTTTTAACTCAAGTTTCTCGCACAACAGTTTAAAATATCAAATAGCAACAATTAGGAGAAGTTAATATATTTTACACAAATAAACAAGAATATCTTAAAATATAATATAAAGTCAAAAGATAAACCCATGTTATTGGGTTGCTACTAGTGAGGTTAAAATTGGCTTTAAGCTTGCAGGCCAAACATGTTAGGGTTAAACGGGTTGACCCATTTAGGACTGTTTATTTAACGTATAATTAACTGGTTGGCCTTGTTTGCATATTAGTAAACGGGCTTGAATAATGATAACAGGCTTACCCGTTTTACTCATTTTTTATTTAATTATTAGCCAGCATAAGTTTCTTAAGAACTAAAATAATTTTCACATTGATGAAATTTTCTTTAAGTTCATTAAAATTATTTATTTATCAATTATTAACTTAAGGTATATACAAATTATTAAACAAAAATTTAAATGTCTAAATTAGTATTGGTCAATTTCTTAAAAAAAGTAAACATGACAACATCATTTATGATAAGGATTCATTATTTTTTGTTTCACTTTTCTTATGAAAGTTTATTGTCATATTAACATTATTATATTAGCTACACACTAATATTTTCAATCATCACTTTTTATTAGATTAGTCTTATTATATATTCCAAAAACTAACAATTATATACCAATTAAAATTTCTTTACATCATGTAAATAAAATTTACATTTAATTAAATCTAAATTACATTACAATAAAATTATTTTCAAACTAAACAGGCCGGGTTTAACCTTGCACGACTAAAATGGGCCGGGTTTAAACACACATCACTTAAATGCACCGGGTTTGCCCATATTACCATCACTAGTTACAACATGTTAATGTTGATTTTAGAAGTTTAGGGAGAGATAAGGATGAAGATAAGAGAATTGGCGTAATAAGAGAGAGAGAGATTGCTGAATTTTTCTTCTTATTTCCTCTCTTCAACCAATACAATGCACAAGTATATATAGACTTTACAAGCATAAGCTAAGGAAAAAATATCTAAGGAAGAGGGAGAGAAGAGGTGTGATGATGGAGTGGTTGAGCTGCTCCAACAGTGCAGCTGCGCCCATGCTGTTCCCATGCTGTGCCCATACCTTCTCCCTGCAGCGCCCATGCCTCCTTTGCTTCCTCACTTGGTTTAGTTAGCTTGTCTAGTTGATATCCAACAGCTTCCTTTTCTTCTAGTTCCTTATAAACTAGCTCTCCTTCTAGTTCCTTCACAACTAGTTCTTTCCTTTTCCCTCCTTTTCTTGAGTTTGAATTCTTCTTCTTGAGATCACATATTTCAACACTCCCCCTCAAGATTGGTCGGTGAATATCCTTTAGACCGATCTTGCCATATATGTGATCCCCAATGATCGAGGATGTTGCCTTGGTGAAGATATCCGCTAGCTGTTCCCCACTTGCTACGAATGCGGGTTTGATGATTCCTTCTTGAAGCTTTCCCCTCACAAAGTGACAATCCACTTCTATATGCTTGGTCCTTTCATGGAATACCGGATTGGATGCTATATGTATTGCAGCTTGATTATCACAATACAAAAGCATCTCCTCAGCCTCAAGTATCCCAAGATCTTCTAGGAATGCCCTCACCCATATCAATTCTTTTGTCACCTCCTTCATAGCCCTATACTCGGCTTCAGCACTTGATAAGGCTATAACTTTCTGCTTCTTACTTCTCCAAGTGACTAGATTACCTCCCACAAAGGTACAAAAACCGGATGTGGACTTTCTATCTTGCTTATCTCCAGCCCAATCCGCATCACAATATCCTTGAACCTTTGTGTTTCCATTAGCCTTCATCCATATGCCTTTTCCAGGGCTGGTTTTTAAGTACCTTAGCAGCCTCTCAATCATGTTCCAATGCTGCATAGTTGGTTTTTGCATATGTTGACTCACACGGTTCACTGCAAAGCAAATATCTGGCCTTGTAATAGTAAGATAGATGAGCTTGCCCACCATCCTCTGGTATCTTTTAATATTCTCCAATGGCTCCCCCTCAGGACTATCTTGGTAGCCTTCTTCTATTGGAGTTTTGGCCGGTTTGGATCCTAACTTCCCGGTTTCATCCAAGAGATCCAGCACATATTTCCTTTGGGAGATGAACATCCCATCTTCAAACCGTGTCATTTCAATCCCTAGGAAGTATTTAAGCTCTCCTAGATCCTTTATATCAAAAGCAACCTTCAAGAGTTCCTTGATTCGATCTACTCCATATTTGTCACTTCCTGTGATGATTAGATCATCAACATAGATCAAGACCACCACTACTCCTCCTTTACTTTTCCTTGTGAAAAGTGTATGATCAGCTTCCGATCTTATGAACTCCTTCTCCAAAAGACAAGCACTTAGTCTTTGGTACCATGCCCTTGGAGATTGCTTTAGCCCATAGATTGCTTTCTTCAATCTACAAACTTTGTTGCCTTCCTTATGATATCCTTGGGGTGGATCCATATACACTTCCTCTTCCAAATCCCCTTGCAAGAAGGCGTTCTTGACATCCATCTGCCATAGATCCCACTTCAAGTTCACTGCCACCGAGATTAGGATTCTGATGGAATGGAGCTTAGCAACCGGAGCAAATGTCTCGGTATAATCCTCCCCATAGATTTGAGTATACCCTTTTGCTACCAACCTTGCCTTGTATCTTTCTATCCTCCCATCACTTGTGTATTTGATTGTATACACCCATCTACACCCAACTGGCTTCTTATCCCTTGGTAAATCGGTTAAGTACCAAGTATGATTCCTTTCCATGGACTTCATTTCCTCTTCCATGGCTTTTACCTATACTCCACTCTCACACGCTTCTTCATATGAGTTAGGTATGGATTCCTTGCTGATTTTTCCAAGAAAAGCTTCATGCTCCATAGGTAAGGATGCCAACGAGCAAAAATGCTCAATGGGATATGTAACAGTGCTAGTTTCAGTGTTATCTCCCCCTTGTGATAAGAGAATGCTGTCGCCAATAGGATCGAGATCTAAGCTCGCCGTACGCTCAGGGCATTCTCTTATCACACAAGGAAGATTACTCGCACTAGACTCTCCTTGGAGCATGGCAGAGTTGTTGTAGCCATAGTGAACACGTTGTCGCCTCTGTCTTGTACTTCTTCTTAGAGGTACTGTTGGCTCAGGTTCTTCTTTGACAATGTCAATGCTTTCTACACCTGGATTAGGTTCACTTTCTTCATCCGTGGCTTCATGATCTGAGGTTGGGTCATTCTCCTCATGTACATCATCCCTTGTTCTTGAATCTTCAAAGAACGGTATCCACTCCATAAATGGTGAGCTCATACCTTGAGGGGTATCATGATTCTTAGCTCCATAGAAGCTCTCCTTTTCATTGAACCTCACCTCTCTTGATACATAGACTCGTCTTGTCTCCGGGTTGTAGACCTTGTATCCTTTTTGTGTTGGTGAATATCCAATGAATACACACTTCATGCTTCTAGGTTCAAGCTTGTTTCTTTGACCTTCTGGTGTGAACATAAAGCAGCTACATCCAAAGATTTTGAGATGATGTAGGCTTGGTTTCTTGTTGTACAATGCCTCAAATGGTGACTTATTATCCAGGTTCTTGGTTGGAAGACGGTTGATCAAGTAGTTTGAAGTCATCACGGCATCTCCCCAATGAAGTTTAGGTACTCCCTTGGCAATCATGATGGTCCTTGCTACCTCCATTAGGTGTCTATTTTTTCTTTCAGCTACTCCGTTTTGTTGTGGAGTATAGGCGCAAGATGTTTGATGGATGGTGCCAAGGTTGTTGAGTAATTCCTTGAACCGCTTGCTTATATACTCTCCTCCATTATCACTTCTTAAGATCTTGATTGTTGTTTTGAATTGTGTAGACACATAGTTGATGAAGTTGGTGAATGCTTCATAAACTTGATCTTTGGTATGTAGAAGAGTAATCCATGTGTATTTTGAGTAGTCATCTATGAATGAAACAAAATACTTATATTGATCTCTTGAATTACAAGGAGCGGTCCATACATCCGAGTGTACAATGCCAAAAGCTTCATCACAAAATGTAGATGAAGTAGGAAACACTTGTCTACAATGTTTCCCTAGTACACATGCTTCACATACTACTTCTTCTTGAATGAGATTGGGTAAGGCCACTTTGAGAACTGCAGAGCTTGGATGTCCCAACCTTTCATGCCATAGTGGACTATCTCCAATCTCCTTCCTACTAGATACTTCTACATCCGCCTTCATTCCAAGCGCTTTCACATCCGCTTGTTTATTTGTGTGCAAAAGATATACTCCATCCTCTACCTTCCCTTCTCCGAGCACTTTGTTTGTTTTAGGGTCCTGAAACTTAACAAAGTCAGTCCCAAACAATGCCACACAATCCAAATCCTTGGTAGCTTTATGAACTGATAGAAGATTAGATGAGAAACTAGGCATGTATAAGGCTTTTGTTCCCTTTTTGAAAAGTTCTAATTCCCCTATCCCTTCAATCGGAACTGAACTCCCATTTGCCACTTGCACATTCCCATGATAAGGCTCAAGATTTTTAAGCATGTCTTGATCCTTAATCATGTGATGAGAAGCCCCTGAATCCACAATCACTTTGTCCTTTTTTATGGAGCTTTTAGAACCGAGGAAGCCCTTACCAGATTCAGTGAGCTTGGCTAGGCTCTTGATGAGGGCTTCGAATTCGGACCTCTTGACCGTATCCTCAACTGGTTGTGCCACACCCATGAAGGCTCTAGGTCCACTTCCATTCTCCTTTAGCCTCTTAGGCCTCAAGTGTGGATGAAGGGTCCAACACTTCTCCTTAGTGTGTCCCTTCATTTTACAATGCTCACATTCCAACACCCTCTTGTCGAATGTAAGATTCTTCCTTGCAAGATGTGCAGCCTCGCTTGGTGCACGAAATAGGTCTCTTGACCCTTCCTCTCTTTGAATCATGCCACATACTTCCGCTAGACTTGGCAGCTTCTCAAATCTAAGTATGTGCTTGATAAGATCTTTGTAGGATGCATTGAGCGCCAAGAGAAGCCCAAACACTTGATCTTGGTCACGCCTTTCTCCTAACTCCTTGGGGTCCATAGTTTGTGGCCTCAAGATCTCCAGTTCGGCCCACAAGCTTCTATACTCCCCAAACATTTCCTTGAATGGCTTCTCTCCTTGTTGAAGCTCATTCAACGCCCTCTTCACCTCAAATATCCTTGATATATTTGAGATGTTTCCATATACTCCCTTGAGTATATCCCACAACTCCTTGGCGGTATCCGCATATGAGTAGGCCGCCAGGATAGATGGCTCTAGTGAGCTTTGAAGAAGTGAAAGAGTGAACTGCTCTTCTTGCTCTTCCTTGTCATTGTATGGTTCGGCTTCTTCCTTAGGTTCAATGAACTTCCAAAGTCCTCTACCTCTTAGAACGGTCTTAGTAGTTTTTGCCCAAAGAAGGTAGTTATCTCCTTTAAGAACAACAGAAATCGCTACTCTATTCACCTCCATTCTCTTGTAGTAATACACAATCCCAGCTCTTTCACAACTTGAAGATCAACCGATCTCAAGGATTTTAATCTCAGAGTGAATAGAACTTGGTAAGATGTATTGCTATAGATTAGAAGGTTTTGAAGATAGCTTAAAGGGATTATGAAGAGAGTTTAAGCGGTTGGATAAAGAACCCGCTCTGATACCATGTTGATTTTAGAAGTTTAGGGAGAGATAAGGATGAAGATAAGAGAATTGGCGTAATAAGAGAGAGAGAGATTGCTGAATTTTTCTTCTTATTTCCTCTCTTCAACCAATACAATGCACAAGTATATATAGGTGTGATGATGGAGTGGTTGAGCTGCTCCAACAGTGCAGCTGCGCCCATGCTGTTCCCATGCTGTGCCCATACCTTCTCCCTGCAGCGCCCATGCCTCATTTGCTTCCTCACTTGGTTTAGTTAGCTTGTCTAGTTGATATCCAACAGCTTCCTTTTCTTCTAGTTCCTTATAAACTAGCTCTCCTTCTAGTTCCTTCACAACTAGTTCTTTCCTTTTCCCTCCTTTTCTTGAGTTTGAATTCTTCTTCTTGAGATCACATATTTCAACAGTTAATCCAGTTGAAGCACACATACTTCCTCCGAATGGTGACATCAACGTTGATAACATCGTATTTTTACCTATTTTTGCTATTGTTTTCTTATAGATTGAGAAGAGATTTAATTGTATTCAATGCAAAAAGTTTATAATCAAGTTTTACTTGAGTTGTTATGGTTTTATACATTTTTAAGGAAACCAGAAGTAGAGAAACCCCAGTTTTGAGATAGAGTCTTAAGTATCAGAAGTTTGACATCAAGTTATGACTTTCCCGTGAAGTAAAAACATATATCTTGGTTTCTATGGACATATAGAAGAGTCAAGACTCACGTTAAAGATGAACTTGAGCAATCCCTTCAGTCATTCCAGCGATATCACCCGAGAAGTGAATCTCAAGACCGATCACAGGACCATGACTGGTCTGAAGAGGAGCCATGACACCACACAGGAGGCCCATGGCCGGTCTTCTCGGCCATTCCACAAACAGTCACAAGCCCTGATACCAGTCCTTGAAGATCCAAAGGCCCATGATGATTTCAAGGTCCAAAACTAGTTATTTCGCCTTAAAGCCCTAAAACCAACTTCTTTGATCCCAGGACCTATCAATATTCATTGAAATCATTAGGTTTTTTTCTGTGGAGATAGCAATATACAACTAGAACAAGCGGAAAATCTTGAGAGAGATATTGTTCATTGAAACCCTAGAAGACCATACCCCCCCCCCCTCTTTCTCTTTCTCTTTATCTTGCTCTCTTTGATATACTTTGTATTCTAAGGAGAAGCTTTGCCTCTTTGTACTCATACTTTGCAGTAATACCTGTAGCTTATTCTCTTATTTATATGCAATCTATGAACTTCCTATACCTTTATTTGATGTTTCCTCTAAGCATGTCTGAGAAGTATACTTGTTGGGTTTAGAGGGAAATGAAAGGGGTTACGTATATATAGGTTTAGGTGACAAGATCTGAACCTTACATTACCTTGACACTGATCTTTTGTTCTAAGTTTATTTTTAATGCATGTAGCTAGTGTCATGAATTAGCGGCTGATCTTAGGTTTTTAAGTTTTCCTAACCACATTTTTAATTGCTATAACTAGCTTTTCCGAGTATTGCATCATAACAAGCACATACCACTTAGTTATGGAGTTTTATGGAATAGGATTTAACTTTATAATAATTTTTAATATGTGCGTTGTTGTCTGTGAAAGTTCAGTAACAGTTAATTATATGAAAATAGGATAATCGAACTCTAGTGTTTCATATGTGAGAGACTTAGAAATAGATATGCATTGTTTGGCATTTATTCTATATATATATAGATTACAGAACCCCCTGCAATTTTTTGAATTCTCAACGCATTCTCTTTACTGTTTATATCATTTTATAGGTTTCTTTATTTGCATTCACCGTGACACACACATCCCCTCTTTATTATTGTCTTAGCCTTACTTGTTCCCCTAGACTTGCAAAATATTTTTTCTCCTTGTGGATTTGATATCTGAAGTACTACAACTGGCTGCTGTGCACTTTCAGCTTTGTAGTTGTGTACACAAGGATTTTATGACTTGGTTTGGTACACACGGACCTCCATACCACTCGGAGATCATGCTTGTGCCCATCAAGTTTTTGGCACTATTGGCGGGGAGATATTTTTTTGTTTGCAAGCCTAAGAACTAGAGTAACATTTATGACTTTGTGCTACTGATTCTTCTTTTCGGTTTTCACATTTTTCAGGGGACCTTGAGGATGAACCTCGACCCTCTTCCTGAGGAGTTTCAGAACCTTACACTTCCACAGATTATGGCGCATTACCGAGCTAATGCCAAAGACACCTCCGGTTCAACTCACAGTATGGAGCATCTCGTGTCTACTCTTAGCCAGGTCCCGCATCACCGGCAATATATTCTTGTTGTCTTCAAGAGATACTAGATTAATTCCTTCAACACCTTAACCTCATCCATCTCCATATGATATATTGGAGTGTAGGGGAATCATCCATGTTCTCATCCTCTGTTGTTTAGTATATGTTAATGCCTTGCCACACAACATGGTCTAGCATATATGGGTGTCTCTGAATCATCTTTTCTTCTGGACCTTCTTTTTGGTACTTTCCGTTTTAGGAAACATTCCATATTTGGAAACTTCATATATCTGGAAACTTTCCTTTTAGGAAATTTTTCTTTTTGGGAAACTTTCCATTTTGGAAACATTTACCTCTTCAACCTCCTGTGTTGGGACTTTCAATTTTTGGAAAATTTCCAATTTTGGAAACTTGCCTTGCTTGGAAACATCTTCTCTTGAACTTCTTTTGTCAAGACTTTCATTTTCTGAACTCCATCTTAGGTTACAAATGTAACTTTGCCCCATTTTGTGACATATCAACCTATGCCTATGCATATATAAATTATTCATAATGATAACATATAACATATAATAAATTAAGAGTCGGACATGGACGGACAATGGGAGGCCCGACCATTTTGACAGCTCTACATATATTCATAACGATAAATACCTTCTGGGTTTCGACTAAGAACCCAGCAAGCATTACTTAGCCTACCTTAATCAGCTTACAAGTGTAGATGACAACATACTTTGTCCAGCTGTATTCAAAACATAAAACTTGGTCATCAAAAATAGTTTCATCAGTTTAATGACCTTGTTGTGGGCCTCGATGAACTGACTAATATCACAGTCCTGCCGCCAATAAAAAAACAAAGAATTAAACATGATAATAAGATAAAAACAATATGGATAATCTCATAAATAGTAAAACATGATAATTACATAAATGCTCTTCAAAAATCCCTAATTACATGATCTGACCTATGTCCTAAGAACTACAGAAGAACAGGTAAATAAATCCTAAAAACATTACAAATATTTACAAAGGGGATAAGCCTATAAAACTCTAAAGAAAGAGAATAAAGGCTCTAGGAACCTTTTCCTATGAGAGATATAGGAAGATAAAAGTATCACCTTTTGTAAATTTATATACGTCCTTGCAAATTTTCCGCGTGAATTATGGAATAATCTATTGGTATCACCTTTTGGTAAAATTTTGCGCCGATACATATAAATTAAGATCCATACTGATTGGTACACGAGTGTGCCGAGCGGTATGCACTTTTGATTTGCTCCAGCTGCAAGGCAGTTTTTCCTGGGTTTGTATTGTGGCCTTAACGTTTGAGAGAACCATTAAATTCCCTTCAAACTACTTGAAAAGGGAAAATATGATAAAGATCGAACGGTGTAAAGTATTTCATTGGAGGCCAAACATCTAAAGCTTCTGCGAAGTACTGCATCTTTAGTCATCCAAAATGATTCATTTCTATTCCAGAATATTCTTCTTGACTTCATCAAGTGAACAAACATATAATTTTATAATTATACATAAAATATTTTTTTCTTACTTATAACACTCAAGATTGGCTAGTAATTAATATCTAAACCACATTAATAAAATGTGTTATCATAATACATATTTACCAATTTATTTGGTGTTCGGTTTGGTTTGTTTTTTTATAAACCCTGATTGGTTAATCAGTTATTACAAATAATTGAAAATATGATTTAAGATTTCTAACGTTGAATTTTACAGTTAAATTTCATATGTGCGGTTAACCAATTAAACACCAAAATATTTGTCAAAATGTACTTTGACTTGACTCCTGAATTTATATTATAAATTTCTTAAATTGTACCTAATCTGAATTTTTAATTAATATAGATGATACACCAATAACTAATATCTAGAATTCAAATAATAATAGATAACATCATATAATAAAATAAAAGTGAAAAAAAATACCGAAGAAGAAGACAACAATATTGAGAATTGTTTAAAAAAGAGAAATGAAAGGAAGTGATGATCATTGAGACGTGAAAGTGTTGAATTTAGCATACTTCAGGTCTTTACTTAGTAGGTAGAATTTGTAAAATAGGGAACGGGGAAAACACCATTTTCAACTTTAACTTATTGTATGTGCCATTTTCAAGCATGAAGTAAACTCCTTGTGTTTTTTCAATTTCAGTTTACAAAAATTTTAACAACTCTTCATGAATTTTCAAAATATATTCCAAAATCAATGTTGACCGAAATAATGTTAGTTTGACTGTTTGTTAGTGCTGAATCGGATACCATGTGACATATTTTTGATGTGCCAGATTTCATATGTATACTGAGTCAGATGCCAAGTGTACTTCAAAATATTTCATAAAACTTTTGATGTTTTATGCAATGTTTCAAATCTAAACTTTTTGTACTTGTATTGGAGAAACAAAATGGATAGCAATCATAGAGCTAGCCATTTGACTATACATTCATGAAATGTTTCAAATTTGACCTCTAAAAAAATATAAGTTAATTTCATATCTGCATTGCCACTCAATGACAAGATTTTCATATCTGCACTGGAACTTAGTGGTCAGATTTATAATTGTTCAAGAAAGTACTGTCTAATAGTCAGAACGCTATGGTTGTTGCGGTTCCCATTTTTGCATTATAAATACCCAAAATATATTAATATAAAACATTTCATAAAATTCGAAATGTCCCATGATTTGTTTTTGAGAATACATTTAGCATCTGACTCAGAAAAAGCTAGACAAATGACATCTGATTCAGCAATAACATGCCATGTGGCATTTGACTCATCAGTAACTAACTGTATTGGCTAACATTGTTTCAGTTAAAGTTGATTTCGACAATCATATAAAATTTCAAGTAGTTTTTCGAATAATTTATAATTTGAAGTGGGAAAACACTAGATCTCAAAATGGTGTATGAAAAGACATTATGAAAATACTTAAGCTTGAAACCATATATTATTTTCTAACACCCTTTCTAGAAAAAGATCACACATGATATTCATATATTATTTCATATTAATGTTTGGATTTTATTATCACTCTGCTTTGGATATATACATCTCATGTTTCTATTGGATTGATCTTATTGTTCTTTCCAAATAAATCTACAGGCAGATAATCTTGTATTTTACACTTCATTCATTATGTTTTTACTATCTTTATCTCCATGTTTTGCATCACATCATGTGTTAAGTTGAGTTTATTACTCATTTGCACATAATCTAGCCATTTAAATCATTTAGCCGCATTCATACACATTGCATAAGCTTCATTAGGTGATATTGGGAGTCTTAATCTCATGAGAATGAACCAAGAGGAGGCACAGCTTAAAGATCATGGTTCCCATCGGCTTCTCCCCCGGCAAAGCTCCATCGATGGAGAGAAAAGAAAAGCTCCAGAGTTTCCCATAGGCCTTTCCCACTGACCAAGCTCCATCGATGGAGAGAAAAGAAAAGCTCCAGAGTTTCCCATCGGCCTCTCCCACTGGCCAAGCTCCATCGATGGGACCTGCTCGACTCCTTCCTTTAATAAAGCTAAACCAAGTCAAATTTGGTTTAGAAAAGTCAACTTTAGTATGTTTTCAATTTCATTTTGATTAATTAGGGGTAATGTCTGTCCCCTAGACTTGGACTATAAATACTCTAGTCCTAATCCATTTTGTGGAACTTATCTTATCTTTTGTTAAAACTTGTTTAGAGATATTTTGGATTTAAGATTTCTGGATTTTCTGAGTTTATAAAGTTCTTTTCCTTTCTATCTTTACTTCTATTCTTCTAATATTGATGATTATGCAAAGATCAACCATTTAGCTTTGTGTTTTCATGTCTATTAGTGAGTAGTCTTTTGTTAGGATCTTTGGGATGTTAGATCTAGGTTGATTAGTGCTAGGTTAGTGGAGTTTAGGCTTGTAATTTTTAGATCCATGCTTGTTAGGTTGTGTTTAATGCTAGATTAGCAAGAGATTGTTAGTGTAGATTCTAAGCATTTTTCACACCCACAAGGTGTTTGATGAAATGTTTGATCCAAACTTTTCAAGCTCTTTTCAATCCTAGCCAATGAGAATTGATTTTTAGGATGATTAGAGGGTAAGAAAACCTGTAATTAATGCTCATTAGTCAATTAGTGATTAATGAGAGTTATGAATATTTAAGATGATTAGTGAAGTGATTAGTACCATGAGAATGGGTTAGTAAAGTTTAGTGTTTTGGAACCATTGGATTAGCTCTAGGAGGTAGAACAAGACTTCACTAGCTTAGCATTGGTTAGTCTAAATCATCTATAACATTCTCAAAGATCCTTCTTTATTAATTTGATCTCAAAAAACCGTTTTTACATATTTTCTTGTTTACTTGCATTTCAAATTCTGTTTTTAAAAGCCAACGACCTTACTTACTTAGATTAAAATATGATTTGTACTTTTAATGTGTTAAAACTAGATTACAAAGTTGGATTAATTCCCTTTCTATGCTACAATATATTTAGGGTAATTGATAACCTAGACTGAAAAATCTTAATATTAATTTGGCGCCGTTGCCGCTTGGAACTTGTTAAAACCATTAGGAGTTAATTGTGTTTTGAGACTAAGTTTTCTTTCTTGTATTTACTACTTAACAACTCTTGTTTCCACTTTGATCTCTCTCTCTTGTAGGTGCATGAACCTTAGAAGTCACGGTCTACAAAACTTGGTTGATACTGTGTAAGATATTTGCCGGGTTGAAAGAGAGGGTAGAGGAGCTGCAAGAGAGCGGTTACAAAACTTGCAGCGTTTAGGAATGAATAACGAAGAATTGCCCCGCCCAGGATTTCCGCGGGTTCCTCAGAAAGGACAACCAGTCCTTAGACCTATTGGAGCATTCGATGCACCAAACGTTAGAGATCAAGCTACTGGAATTCCATCTCCTTCCATTGCTTCCAATAACTTTGAGATAAAGTCAAGCTTGATCAACATGGTTCAGAACCAGAGGTACAATGGATTATCCTTGGAAGACCCTCTAGATCACTTTGATCAATTTGAGAGATTATGCAGAACGGTGAAGATGAATGGAGTCCCCGAAGAATCCATCAAGATGATACTTTTCCCTTTATCCTTAGGGAACAAGGCCTCCCAATGGGAGAAGAACATTGGTTCAGATTTGGTATCCACCTGGGATGTGTGTAAGACGGAATTTCTCAATAAGTTCTTCCCAAAGCAGAAGACAACAAAGCATTGAAACGACATTGCTAGCTTCACATAAGCTTACCAAGAAAACTTATATGAAGCATGGGAAATGTTAAAAGGTTACACTAGGAGTTACCCTCATCATGGTATCTCTAGGGAAAATTTGCTTGGCATTTTCTACAGAGGAACACTTGAGAAGTATCGCCGAGCCTTAGACACTGCGATTTCTTGTAGCTTTGACAACTTGAATGTGGAACAAGGAGAGTTATTGATTTAAAATCTTGCTCAAAGTGATACTTGTTATGGAGGTGACTATGACAGAGATTTGAGAGACATTAGTGCACTGTATCAGACCATTAAAGATAGATTCAAGGACATCAATGATAGACTGGACAAGATGAGCAAAACTTTCCTTTTCACTCAAAAACCGGTTAACTATGTGGCAGAGTTTGATAATGGACAACAAGGGTATCAACAAAGATATACTGAGCAGGGAATTTACATTGAGGATAATGGAGAGACACAAGAAGAAGTAAATTATGTGAGCAACCAAGGAGGATTTCAAAAAAAAAGGTTTCAACCAAAACAACCGCAACCATCCGAACCTCTCCTATCACAACACCAATGTTGAAAACCCACAAGACAACACCTATCCAAAACTACAAAACCAAACATTCCAACCACAAACCCAAACTTATCCACCAAACCAAAACTTTCAACAAAGACCTCAATACTCAAACTGTTGAAATATGTGATCTAGTTGAAAAGGAACTAGAAGGAGAAATAGTTGAGAAGTAACTAGAAGAAAGAAAGCTGTTACAAATAAACTAGAAGACTAACTAAGTGGAAAAGAGGAAGCAAAGGACAGCATGGGGGCGCCAGAATCAGGGCATGGAGCTCTCCACTGTTGGAGTAGGTGAGCTGCTCCCTCCTCTCTTCTTCACGCAAACTCTTCTCTTCTCTCCTTCCTTCTTCACGTCTTCTTTCTTCTCTTCTGCGCCTTTCTCTCCTTCTTCAATGTAAAAACTCTATAAATACATGTAAAGTGATGTAAAGAAGTGTATGACTAAGAGAATAAAAATCCATACAAGCTTTCATAATCTCTTGCTATTCTCACTCTTAGTCTCTAAACATTCTTCAATCTCTTTAAACTTATAATTTCAACATGGTATCAGAGCAGGTTATCTACTAAACCGCTTATCCTCTTCTTGATTCCTCTAAAACTCTACAAGGCTTCTAATCTATAACAATACACCTTCCTTAGTTCTATTCACTCTGAGATTAATATCCTTGAGATCATAGGATCTTCAAGTTGTGAAAGCACTAAGATTGTGTATTATTACTAGAAAATGGAGACTAATAGGGTAACAATCTCGGTTATACTCAAGAGAAACAACTACCTCCTTTGGGCAAAAACCACCAAAACTACTCTTAGAGGCCGAGGACTTTGGCAATATGTTGAGCCAAAAGAAAGAACAGAAGCGGCCGTGAGAAATGAGAAGGAGGAAGCTAAGGAAGAGCAAGAAGAACAATACACTCTTTCTCTTCTCCAAAGCTCACTAGAACCAACTATCTTGGCGGCTTACTCATATGCGGATACCGCCAAGGAACTTTGGGATATACTCAAAGGAGTATATGGAAACATCTCAAACATATCAAGGGTATTTGAGGTGAAAAGGGCAATGAATGAGCTCCAACAAGAGGAAAAGTCATTCAAGGAAATGTTTGGGGAGTATAGAAGCTTATGGGCCGAGTTGGAGATCTTGAGGCCACACACTATAGACCCCAAGGAGTTAGGAGAAAGGCGTGACCAAGATCAAGTGTTTGGGCTTCTCTTGGCACTCAATGCATCATACAAGGATCTTATCAAGCATATACTTCGATTTGAGAATCTGCCAAGTCTAGCGGAAGTATGTGGTATGATACAAAGGGAAGAAGGGTCTAGAGACCTGTTTCGTGCACCAAGTGAAGCTGCACATCTTGCAAGAAAGAATCTCACATTTGGAGATAAGAGGACGTTGGAGTGTGAGCATTGCAAGATGAAAGGACACACTAAGGAGAAGTGTTAGACCCTCCATCCACACTTGAGGCCTAAGCGGCTAAGGGAGAATGGGAATGGACCTAGAGCCTTCACGGGAATGGCACAACCTGTTGAAGAACTGGTTAGAAGGTCTGAGTTTGAAGCTCTCATCAAGAGCCTAGCCAAACTCACAGATTCGGGTAAGAGTTTTTTCAGCTCTAAAACACCCATAAAGAAGACTAGAATCATTGTGGATTCAGGGGCTTCTCATACATGATCAAGGATCAAGATATGTTAAAGAATCTTGAACCGTGCCATGGAAGTGTACAAGTAGCAAATGGAAGCTCAGTTCCAATTAAAGGGATAGGAGAGTTAGAGCTTTTTAAAAGGGAAACAAAAGCATTATACATGCCTAACTTCTCATCTAATCTTTTATCCGTTAATAAAGCTACAAAGGATTTGGAGTGTGTGGCTGTGTTTGGGACTGACTTTGTTAAGTTTCAGGACCCTAAAACAAACCATGTGCTCGGAGAAGGGAAGGTAGAAGATGGTGTGTATATCTTGGAATCAAATAAACAAGAGGAACCAATGGTTCTTGGAATGAAGGCGGATGCAAAGTTTTTTGGGAGGAAAGAGATTGAAGATAGCCCATTATGGCATGGAAGGTTAGGACATCCAAGTTCAGCAGTCTTCAAAATGGTCTTACCCAATCTCATCCAAGAAGAAGTAGTGTGTGAGGCGTGTGTACTAGGGAAGCATTGTAGACAAGCTTTTACTACTTCATCTACAACTTGTGATGAAGCGTTTGGCATTGTACACTCGGATGTATGGACCTCACCATGTAATTCAAGAGATCAATATAAATATTTTGTTTCATTCATTGATGACTACTCAAGATATACATGGATCACTCTTCTACATATCAAAGATCAAGTTTATGAAGCCTTCTCCAACTTCATTAACTATATCTCTACCCAATTCAAAACAAAGATCAAAGTATTGCGCAGTGATAATGGAGGGGAATATGTGAGTAAACGATTCAAAGAGTTGCTCAACAACTTTGGCATCATTCATCAAACATCGTGTGCATACACTCCTCAGCATAACGGGATAGCTGAAAGGAAGAATAGACACCTAATGGAAGTAGCAAGGACTCTCATGATTGCCAAAAGAGTACCAAAGTTCCATTGGGGAGATGCCGTAATGACATCAAGCTACATAATCAACTGACTTCCAACCAAAAATCTGGATGATATGTCCCCATTTGAAGTGTTGTACAAGAAGAAACCAAGCTTAAATCATATCAAAACGTTTGGATGCACATGCTTCATGTTTTTACCAGAAGGACACAGAAGCAAACTTGAACCTCGACGCATGAGGTGTGTATTCATTGGATATTCACCAACACAAAAGGGCTACAAGGTCTACAACCCGGAAACAAGAAGAGTGTATGTGTCTAGAGAAGTAAGATTTAATGAACAAGAGAGTTTCTATGGGGCTAAGGATCATGAAGCTTCTAAAGGAATGATCTATTCACCCATGGACTGGATGGTGTTTGATGAAATGCCAAGCCTATGTGAAGAAGTACAAGAAGAAACATCTGAGAACTTCATAGAGCAAGATAGTGCGGATAATGCACATGAGGAAGCGGATCAGAATTTGGATGAAGAGGGAGCGGATGCTGAAGAAGGACCGGAGCCAACCATACCTCTAAGAAGAAGTACAAGACAGAGGCGACAACGTGTTTTTAATGGCTACAACAATTCTGCTATGCTCCAAGGAGAGTCTAGTACGAGTAATCTTCCCTGTGTGATAAGAGAGTGTCCTGAGCGTACGGCGAGCTTAGATCTCGATCCTATTGGTGACAGCACTCTCATATCACAAGGAGGAGATCACACTCAAACTAGTAGTATCATATATCCCATTGAGCATTTCTGTTCCTTGGCGACATTACCCATGGAGCATGAAGTGTTTCTTACAAAAATCAGCAAAGAATACACTCCTAGCTCATATGAAGAAGCATGTGAGAGTGAAGTATGGGTGAAAGCCATGGAAGAGGAAATGAAGTCCATGGAAAAGAATAATACTTGGTACTTAACCGACTTACCAAAGGATAAGAAGTCGGTTGGGAGTAGATGGGTGTATACAATTAAATACACAAGTGATGGGGAAATAGAAAGGTACAAAGCAAGGCTGTTAGCAAAAGGATATACTCAAGTCTATGGGGAGGACTATACTGAAACATTTGCTCCAGTGGCTAAGCTCCATTCCATAAGAATTCTAATCTCGGTAGCTGTAAACTTGGAATGGGACTTATGGCAAATGGACGTCAAGAACGCCTTCTTGCAGGGGGATTTGGAAGAAGAAGTATATATGGATCCACCCCAAGGGTATCATAATGGAGGCAACAAAGTGTGTAGATTGAAGAAAGCAATCTATGGACTGAAGCAATCTCCAAGAGCCTGGTACCAAAGGCTAAGCGCTTGTCTCTTGAAGAAGGAGTTCATAAAATCTGAAGCGGATCATACTCTATTCACAAGACAAAGTGAAGGAGGAGTAGTGGTAGTCTTGATTTATGTTGATGATCTAATCATCACAGGAAGTGACAAAGATGGAGTAGATCAAATCAAGGGACTCTTGAAGGCCGACTTTGATATAAAGGATCTAGGGAAGCTCAAGTACTTCCTAGGGATTGAGATGACACGATTTGGAGATGGAATGTTCATATCTCAAAGGAAATACATGCTGGATCTCTTGGAAGAAACCGGGAAGTTAGGATCCAAGCCGGCCAAAACTCCAATAGAAGAAGGATACCAAGATAGTCCTGAGGGGGAGCCTTTGGAGAACATTAAAAGATACCAAAGGATGGTGGGCAAACTTATATATCTTACCATTACAAGACCTGACATCTGCTTTGCAGTAAACCGTGTGAGCCAGCATATGCAAAAGCCAACCTCACAACATTGGAACATGATTGAGAGGTTGCTAAGGTACCTAAAGAATAGCCCTGGAAAAGGTGTATGGATGCATGTTAATGGGAACACAAAGGTCCAAGGTTGGTTATTGTGATGCGGATTGGGCTGGAGATAAAAAGAATAGAAAGTCCACATCTGGTTTTTGCACATTTGTGGGAGGGAATCTAGTAACTTGGAGGAGCAAAAAACAGAAGGTCATAGCCTTATCAAGTGCTGAAGCAGAGTACAGAGCCATGAGAGAATTGACAAAGGAGTTGATATGGATAAAAGCGCTTCTAAAAGACCTTGGAATTCAGGGAGATGAAGAAATGCTATTGTATTGTGATAATCAAGCTGCAATGCATATAGCATCAAATCCGGTATTTCATGAAAGAACCAAGCACATAGAAGTTGATTGCCACTTGTGAGAGGGAAGATACAAGAAGGAATTATCAAAACCGCCTTTGTAGCAAGCAAGGATCAATTAGCTGATATCTTCACTAAGGCAACTTCAACTATTACTTGTGATCACATTCATGGCAAAATCGGTCTTAAGGATCTCCACCGACCAATCTTGAGGGGGAGTGTTGAAATATGTGATCTAGTTGAAAAGGAACTAGAAGGAGAAATAGTTGAGAAGTAAATAGAAGAAAGGAAGCTGTTACAAATAAACTAGAAGACTAACTAAGTGGAAAAGAGGAAGCAAAGGACAGCATGGGGGCGCCAGAATCAGGGCATGGAGCTCTCCACTGTTGGAGTAGGTGAGCTGCTCCCTCCTCTCTTCTTCACGCAAACTCTTCTCTTCTCTCCTTCCTTCTTCACGTCTTCTTTCTTCTCTTCTGCGCCTTTCTCTCCTTATTCAATGTAAAAACTCTATAAATACATATAAAGTGATGTAAAGAAGTGTATGACTAAGAGAATAAAAATCCATACAAGCTTTCATAATCTCTTGCTATTCTCACTCTTAGTCTCTAAACATTCTTCAATCTCTTTAAACTTATAATTTCAACACAAACCAAAACTAAACTTTCCAACCAAACCAAAACTTTCAACCAAGACCTACTTATCAAAACCAAACTTTCATACCCACTACACCTCAACCACTTCAAAATATACCACCAAACACAACCAGCCCCGATACCTTCCGCCTTAAATAAATATTGGAAGGGCAAACCAAGGGCAATATCAAACTTAACAAACAAATGGATGGAATGCAGGGCGCTTATTAAAGACTTTTCGAAGATAGCTAGGCCTCTTACATGCTTCTTGTGCAAAGAGGTGACTTTTGAATTTTATGAAGATTGTTCGGAAGCTTTTGAGAGGATTAAGAAAGAATTAATCATCGCTCTAATTGTGCAATCTCCAAATTGGGACTTGCCATTCGAAATCATGTGTGATGCAAGCGACTATGCAGTAGAAGCGGTTCTTGGGCAAAAAGTGGATAAAAACTGAATGGCATATACTATGCGAGCAGAACCCTCGATAGGCACAGTGTAAATACACTATGACGGATAAGGATCTACTCCGGATAGTAGTCGCTTTGAGAAATTTAGATCCTACCCTGTTTGTTTGAAGGTAATAGTCCACACAGACCATGCAGCTTTCAGGCACTTACTGGACAAGAAGGATACCAAACCAAGACTCTTGAGATGGATTTTGCTACTCCAAAAATCCGATTTAGAAATTAAGGACAAAAAGGGGATTGAAATTGGGGTTGCTGATCATCTATCAAGAATGAGAGTTGATTGTGGAATCCCTATAGATGATTCACTTCCAAAAGAAGCTCTAATGGCAATTCGACTTCTTGAGCTGACAAATGAGACATTGCAAAAACTTGAAGAAGTATGGAGTCTGCAAGAAGATGAACCGTGGTACGCATATACTGTAAACTACTTAGCATGTGGGAAGGAGCTAATCAAGCTTGACCCTTATGCCAAGAAAAAGTTCTTTAGAGACATTAACCGATTTTATTGGGATGATCCATGCTTTACACACTTTGTAAGGATGGTTTGTGTCGGAGATGCATCTCTGAAGAAGAAGTTAATGGTATTCTGCAACATTTCCATGGTATGAGTGTTGGAGGTCATTTTGCTACTTTCAAAACTGTTCAAAAAGCCTTGCAAGCAGGATTTTGGTGGCCCACGATGTTCAAAGCCGCACATGAATATGTGGCAAAGTGTGATCCACGCCAACGGAAAGGAAGCATAAGAAAGCGGAATGAGATGCCTCAATCTCCCATTTTCAAGGTAGAAATTTTTGATGTATTGGGAATTGACATTATGGGATCATTTCCATCATCCTATGATAATAAGTACATCCTAGTAGCAGTTGACTATGTCTCCAAATAGGTAGAAGCTTTAGCTAGTGCGATGAATGATGCCAGAGTTGTGTGAAAGATGTTCAAGACCATATTCCAAGATTTGGCGTTCCACGTGTTGTGATAAGCGATGGAGGATCACATTTAATCAATAAAGTGTTTGAGAACCTTTTGAAGCGATATGGCATTAGACATAAGGTTGTGACCCCATATCACTCGCAAACCAGCGGCCAAGTCAAGATTTCCAACCAGGAAATAAAGTCGATCTTAGAGAAGACAGTTGGTGCAACAAGAAAAGATTGGTCTGCGAAGCTAGATGATACAATTTGGGTTTACAGGACAGCTTTAAAAACTCCAATCGGGATGACACCTTTCAATTTGTTGTACGGAAAAGCTTGTCACATGCCAGTGGAGCTAGAATACAAAGCAATGTGGGCAGTTAAACTTCTGAACTTTGACATAAAAACAAAGCAAGAGAAGAGGATGATGCAGCTGCATGAGTTGGATGAGGTTAGGCTTGAGGCTTATGAGATTTCTAAGAACTACAAAGAGAAGATCAAAGCTTTCCATGACAAGAAGATTATAGCTAGAGACTTTAAAGCTGGTCAACAAGATTTAATATTCAACTCAAGGCTAAAACTGTTCCTCATAAAGCTTAAATCTCGTTGGTCCGGCCCATTCACTATCAGAGAAGTGAGACCATATGGAGCTATTGTTCTTGAGAAGGAATCTGGTGAAGACTTTGTGGTAAATGGTCAACGTCTGAAACCATACTTGGCAGGTCATATCCTTGAAGAGGAAGCCACAATTCCCCTTGCCAAACCTTATTCCGAATAATAAACAGGAACGTCAAGCTCATGACGTTAAACGAGTGCGCTTCAGAGGCAGTCTCATGTTATCATTGTACATATATCTTTTCTTTCTTCTTTTTATAGTTTCGTTTTCATTAAGTCTTGTGTTAAACTTTTAATTTCAGAAGCAAGAAGCCATCTGCCACTACCATCGATCAAGAGCCATCGATGGAGAGCTCAACTTTCATCCCAAACTTCCCACCAGCCACATGCCGTCGATGGAGAGCTCAACTATCATCCCGAACTTCCCACCGGCCACTCCCATCTGTCACCACCTATCGATGTCACCACCAGCCTCTCCCATCGGTCACAGGCCATCGATGGAGAGTTTGAGGTAAGTCAAATAAACACTCCAAACTGGTTCAAATTAAGTTGGCATCCGGTTCAGTTAAAATTTTGGGGTGGTTATCTCAAAACTTTATCTTTTCCTTCTTCTTCCCTAGCCCCACGCCATTTCTCCTCCATCATTCACTTGTTCTTGAAAATTTTCAACACAAAAATCACAAGAAGTCTCTCAAATCTTGCTTGTTTTCATTGATTTAAAGAGCAAACTTCATCATTTTCTAGTGTCTTTTAAGTAATTCCTGCCTCTTTCCCTAATTTTTGCCCATTGAACTCCCCACTCAAGGTCACCATTTCACCCTGACTCGCAAAATTGGATTTTGTTTGATTATCTCTTAATTGTTTCAATAGCAAATCAATTAGTTTTTGAAAGTGATTATATTACGGTTTTCGAGCAGAACAATGATGTATGGCTAAATTTGTGGGCTAATTGATAGAAAAATGGAAATTTTGAGATAATGGTTTTGATGAAGAGTAATGGCGAATTATCTTGGGAAAATTTTGAGGATTGTGGTTTCAATAGCCTATAATTGTTGATTTGTTGTCACTTTTAAGAGATTACATTGTTTAGCTTTGGATTGATTTCAGTTTGGTTGCAAAAGCCTTGAAGGATTGTTAATGAATTCCAAACTTTGCATTTATCTATTAGGTGACAATGGTTTAAAGTCAAGGGAATAGTAGAAAAACAAATATGAATGCCCCTAGGCAAAAGAAGATGGCGCAACCATCTAACCCTCACTCCAAAGGAAAGGAAATTGCGGAAGAACAAAGCGAAGATGAGGATATTGAGTTGAGCTTGGGAAGCGAAAATTCCGAGCAGAGTGGCTCCGAAAGTGAAGAAGTTATTGCTCGTAAGAGGAAAGGAAAAGGAATTGCTAAAGAGAAAGAAAATCCAAGGACAAGCCCCAGCAACCTAAGAGAATTTCATATTCTCAATATATGGCATGATTCAAGGCGATAAAGTTCACATGAACTCGTTTCCCTGACCCGGTCTTCATTGATTAAGCTGGTATTCTAGAAGATGTTAAAGCAATATTAGACAACATGGGTCTCAAGAAGTTTGCAATGACTGCTCACGCAACTTATGTTGATCTGACTAAAGAATTTTTCGCTACTCTATGTGTTGAAGGTGAACCTAATGAAACCAACATGGATAGGGACATCTCTATGCACTTCCGGATCAGTGGGAAAGCGTACTCTGTTACTGGCGAAGAAATGAAGAGAATCTCTGGCTTCCAAGGACTTGGACAATACAAAGAACTAAAGATATTTTCTCATTCAGCTAGGCGTTTCTGGGACCGCATTGGCGATGGTGCATACAGGCAAAGTGCGAGTAAAGGCACTCTAATTCGCAATCCTGCAATAAGATATGTTCACAAGATTCTCGATCATACATTCTTGTGTAGGAAGAGACTGGCATAGTGACCTGGGTTGATATGCAATACATGATGCTTGGTATCGTTCCTTTGCTTCCCGACGAACAAAGACTGAGCAGCAACAGTTTCTTTGCGAGCTTCCCCACCATTTTCATCAATTATCTCCTCTATATCCAAGATTGGCTCATGACTACTATGGTTCATACCCCGATATTAAGCATTGATGACCTCTAGACCCCCATCTTCGTTGCCCAAGGGATTAGACTCACAAGAAATATTGAAGATTTCACTAGGATTGATGCCTACTACCTTTACCGTTCACACCATCTCGGAGGAACATTGGGCGCATCTTATGCTTGGAGATTTAGACCCCTTCCCAGAGAGGAAAAGAAGATCATAATCCCAAAGAGTAACCTTACTTCAATAAAAGAACCAGCGAATATCGAATTTCTTCATATTGAGCAGCATTGGTATAACAAAGAACGGGATGAAGATCTAGCAGGCATTACCACAAAAACAGAGAAATGAGTACATCAAATACTAGCAGGGCCATCTGGAGAAGGAACTTCGTCTCCACGATCCACCTATGGGAGTAACTGGTATCATTTTGATCCCTATGATGAAACCATTTACTTCCCAGCCCTCTGAAAGGCTCATACACATATCAACATGCTCCAGCGCCTAGTAAGATGGAAAGGAAGGGGCTTGAAGAAATGTTCCAAAAAGTGTGAGGAGCTCTCAAGCGAGCTTAAACAACTTAAGGAGCGGTTTTCACCTGCAGGATGCTCCAATACTCGCCTTGATGAAGTGGTAGACTCTGTTTCCGACCGCCCAGTGGAAAGAGAAACTCTTGTAGCAGATGAAACCCCAGAGCAAATGGATGAAGATGTTGGAGAAAAGCATTCATTCCACGGAGTACCAAGTACCTCAGCACACCAAGAACCCCTCGTGCTTCACCATATGAACGGCATCAAAGGCGGAAAAGGCGGGCCACATGTTCTCCCACTCCCATCTGATAATCGAGTAATGAATCATACTTGTTTGACTCCTCCACTTGGTATTAGATACTACCTTTTCTCACCTTTGTAAATAACGTTTTTCTTCTACCTTTTGTTGATGGTCTCTTCTCTAGGTTTATTTTTACACGGAGACTGTGTAAAATAAGTCTGGGGAGAGAGGATATTCCCTTTGACCTTGTGTTCTATTTTGTTTTCCTTTCATTTGGAGTCTAGACATTGTACATAGTCATCATTCCTTTCTATAAAAAAATGTTTTTCAAAGCATCTAGATTTGCATTACATCATTTGTTAAGTCACATAAGAGGATCGAGTCTAGAAGCATGTAGCTTGGATATGCATAGGGAATAATGAGGAAATTGCCTAAGTTAAAATTTGGATTAAGATCGAGATCGAGGCCCTAGACTTAGTCATTTAATGCATAACCTCGGTTTTGAAAACCCAGAAAATCCATCATTTGACCATTTCCCTTTTCGTAAACCTCTAGCCTTGACTAATCCTGCTTGAACTTTGGAACAACTCTCTTATTATGGAACATAACTTGAACTTTAATCTCTTGTTAATAGTTTTGACATACTTGTCCATGGATCTAAAGTCACACTCGGGTTATCTTTTAACCCTTTTTCACCACCCTTGTTAACCCGAGTGGCCATCCTCACCTTTAGGATGGTAACCACACCCCTAACCATACCATTTCTTCAAGCCACCCATTGTTTTGTGTGAGTAAGGCCTTTTCATGCTTCTTGTACAAAATCTTTAAAGAAGGTGATCGACAAAACTTTCCCCACTAGAATAAAGGTGGACTTTGGTTTAAGATTGGTGGGTGATTGTTAGGAACTAATGTAGTAGAAAGGACCAGAAAAAAAACAAGAACTGGAAAGTCTTTGAACTATAAAGATCGATAAAAAAAGCATCTAAAGATTGTTGAGTAAAGGAAAAGCTCATTGAAAAAGTAAGCTAAAGAATGAAAATTAATGGCTCTTCTCTCGGTGGATAAAAGAAGTAAAACTCAAGTTAAAAAGAGTCACCAAAAAAGAAAAGAGATAAGAGCTAAAGGAAAAAAAATCTTATTTAGCTAAAACAAAAAGCAAATAAAAAAAAGAGGGAAAGAAAAGAGAGATTAGACTCCAGAGAATGAACTACATGGTCCTTTAGTTTGAGAGTCTGGGTGGGATTGGAATGATCATTAACATGGGAAGTGTTTGATAAAAATGCTAAAAGCAAATTTGGGTAAAGATAGTGGGAAAAGGTTTGAACCAACATTTGGTCACATTCTTGATTGATTTTGTAACTTGATTAGCATCCCATCATGCATTCTTTTGAGAGTCTCCCTTACATCATTTGAACTTTCTTTTCAAACATGAACCCTTCCTACCTAGCCAAATGGATGAGATTGATTCTCTTTTAGCAAGACCACGCATAAAGATTAATGAACGTGAAGAGTTGTTTCATTAGTGATCGCAGGTTAGACTAAGCTAAGAGTGTTTAGATAGCGGGTTTGGCATGATTATGGCAAAGTACGGATAGAGTAAATTTTGGGTTTTGCCTTACTTAGCTAAATTTGAGGACCTCGTGTTGAACCCATTTTTGAACTTTAAGGTTCTGAATTTCCAACTTTATCTTCTTGACTTCTTTGATATGTCTTTGAATGTTTGTTTGCGGAAAAGCAAAAGACAAGTTTGGGGAGTTGATAATCTTGTATTTTACACTGCATTCATTATGTTTTTACTATCTTTATCTCCATGTTTTGCATCACATTATGTGTTAAGTTGCGTTTATTACTCATTTGCACATAATCTCGTAATTTAGATCATTTAGCCACATTCATACATATTTCATAAGCATTAAGGCTTCATTAGGTGATATTGGGAGTCTTAATCTCATGAGGATAAACCAAGAGGAGGCACATCTTTAAGATCATGGTTCCCATCGGCCTCTCCCTCTGGCCAAGCTCCATCGATGGAGAGCAAAGAAAAGCTCCAGAGTTTCCCATCGGCCCCTCCCACCGGTCAAGCTCCATCGATGGAGAGCAAAGAAAAGCTCCATAGTTTCCCATTGGCCTCTCCCACCGGCCAAGCTCCATCGATGGAGAGCAAAGAAAAGCTCAAGGGTTTCCCATCGGCCTCTCCCACCGATCAAGCTCCATCGATGGGACCTGCTCGCTCCTTCCTTCAATAAAGCTAAACCAAGTCAAATTTGGTTTATAAAAGTCAACTTTAGTATATTTTCAATTTTATTTTGATTAATTAGGGGTTATGTTGGTCCCCTAGACTTGGACTATAAATACTCTAGTCCTAATCCATTTTGTGGAAATTATCTTATCTTTTGTTAAAACTTGTTTAGAGATATTTTGGATTTAAGATTTCTGGATTTTCTGAGTTTATAAAGTTTGATTTCCTTTCTATATTTACTTCTATTCTTCTAATTTTGATGATTATGCAAAGGTCAACCATTTTGCTTTGTGTTTTCATGTCTATTAGTGAGTAGTCTTTCGTTAGGATCTTTGGGATGTTAGATCTAGGTTGATTAGTGCTAGGTTAGTGGAATTTAGGCTTGTAATCTTTAGATCCATGCTTGTTAGGTTGTGTTTAATGCTATATTAGCAAGAGATTGTTAGTTTAGATCCTAAGCATTTCTCACACTCACAAGATGTTTCATGAAATGCTTGATCCAAACTTTTCAAGCTCTTTTCAATCCTAGCCAATGAGAATTGATGTTTAGGATGATTAGAGGGTAAGAAAACCTGTGATTAATACTCATTAGTCAATTAGTGTTTAACAAGAGTTATGAACATTTAAGGTGATTAGTGAAGTCATTAGTACAATGAGAATGAATTAGTCAAGTTTAGTGTTTTGGAACCATTGGATTAGCTCTAGGAGGTAGAACAAGACTCCACTAGCTTAGCATTGATTAGTTTAGATACTCTATAACATTTTCAAGGATCCTTCTTTATTAATTTGATCTCAAAAACCATTTTTACATATTTTCTTGTTTACTTGCATTTCAAATTTTGTTTTCAAAAGCAAAAAACTTTACTTAGATTAAAATATGATTTGCACTTTTAATGTGTTAAAACTATATTTCAAGTTAGATTGATTCCCTTTCTATGCTACAACGCATTTAGGATAATTGATAACCTAGATTTGAGCTTTGATTTTCACATTACTATCACCTTAGCTATCAAGATTTACAAAATAAATTCTTATGAGCATTTTAGTTCCATAAAATGTATATTAACATTTGAGTTTTTGAAGTTCTTTAAGAAACTTAATGTGAAAATTTGTGTAAATTACCTGTTTACCATTCATAATATGAAAAATACTCTTTTAGTTATTTATTTTTCAATTATAAAAGGTATATGAATAATTTCAAAACAATTAACAGTAATTAGTAAAATTCCATATTTAAAATTAAACACTTTTTGGGGAGATAAACTAAATTTTAATTTATTGCCAAATAATGTTAATTATTATCATAAATTAGTTTTTAAAATTATATCTAATATTATTTGACCAAGAAAACAAAACCAGATTCTAAGAATTTCAAAGTTTTTATTATAGAGACGATATAAGTTTTAAAACAAATTATACCAATCATAATTAAATATGATAATAACAATACCATTACAGTATTTTGATATTGCATAAGAAAAAAATTGATAAAATTAAAAGTCACTATTTGGAGATTTTGTTCTCTTTATATAATTCATATAAACATTGAAAGATAAATTTTATAAGATTTAGAAATTCTGATATATAGTTGAACTTTAATATAGAAATTCGATAAAATCTTTATCTCAAGTTTTAAAATTATTAGTATTATTTTCATTTATTATTTCGAATTTATTTGTTTATTAAATATAGAAAAATTAATTCAAATTTAGAAAACATATTATATCACATATAAAAGAAGTTAGATTTTGAAGAAAGTAAAATAAAATAAAAAGAGTCTATTTTCATATTACAAAACATAATTAGGGTATTTTTCAAAAAATCTCAAACTTAATCTAAGGTAAAACAGTGTTTTGGTGGCATTGAAAACATTAGTATGGTAAAATATTTGATTAATAACTTATTCAACTAGTAATAGTTTATCAATTTGAATACTAAAATATATAATAATTAAAAAATTAGTTCGCCCTATTCTCTCAATCTCTATCTCTCTCAAAAAGCCGCCACACCACCCTTCACCTAGGTCTCAGTCTCCTAATAGGCAATGGGTATGCCTGGCCGTTGAATCCTCCAGACCCCTCAGACCTTTTTCACAATCTCATTGATTCGTCATAGTCATGTCATCTCACCTGTTATCAGATCCAAATCTGAAATTTGTCGCTTATTTTCTGCCGTTTTCAGATCTAGATCTAGGTGTGGGTTGTTGCTTCCCTGTATGCCTATGTCTAAGCCAGTTATGTTGGAGTTGTTGCTGAGATAATCACGTGTTCTTTATTTGTTGGTTATTGCAGCTTGCTTGTTATTTTTCTGATTGTTTTTCCCTGGTAGCTTACCACCTGCTATTGTTCCCCTTGAGGAGATTTAGATCTATTTCTTTTTTCCGCTTACTCCCTGCCTTTGTAACTCACATAATTACCAAAGATTTTTAATTTATTGTTGTGTTGCTCCGATTTTGTTAAGAAATGGTCACTACTTCTCCTCTATGGAGATGTCTTTAGCTATAAATTTCTCTAGCATGGAGTGTTAATTTCAATCAAATTCCATACAGAGACTTCCATATCATCAGATTTCTTTAATGGATTGTTAACTTCATTCATGTTCTTTTTGTGGAGAAATGTTTAAATCAAATTCTTCCTTTATGAAGTGTTATTATATATCGAATTCCTGATTTACGTAGAGATTTTCTCACGTCTCCTAACAGTTCTGCTGATGTTGGTGCACGTAGTGAGCAAGATATAAAGAAGCGAGGAATTTGGCTGATTCCAGTTTCTTAAGAAAATTACATAATTATATTTTTCGGTGGGAATTCTACAATTTTACAAAAGATATGAATTTGTTAATAAAATTACAAAATCGAGTTTTTCTGCAGAAACGGTGATATAAAGATTTCTGCAAATCAACGTATCGATTACCCAAATACGTTGTGCATAGATGGGGATCAATCCAACTTGGAATCTAGTTTTAACACATTAAAAATGCAAATCATGCTTTAATCTAAGTGAATATGTTTATGGTTTTTGTAAACAAAGTTTGAAAAATGTAAATAAAGCGAAAAAATAACCTAAACGGGTTTTGAAATCAAATTAACAAAGAAGGATCATTGGGAATGTTATATATGATCTAGACTAATCAATTCTGAGCTAGTTGAGTCTTAATCTACTTCTTAGAGCTAATCCAATAGTTCCAAGATACTAAACTTGACTAATCAACTTTCATGGTACTAATCACTTCACTAATCACTTTAAGTGTTCATAACTCTTGTTAAACATTAGTGGATAAATAAGCATTAATAACATGTCTTCTTAACCTCTAAACATCCTAAACATCAACTATCATTGGTTAGGATCAAAAAGAGCTTGAAAAGTTTGGATCAAGCATTTCATCAAACACTTTGTGGGTGTGAGAAACGTTTAAGATCTAAATCAACAATCTCTTGCTAATCTAGCGTTAAACTTAACCTATGAAACATTAATTTATAATTACAAGCCTAAACTCCACTAACCTAGTACTAATCAACTTAGATCCAACATCCCAAATCTCCTAAAAGAGACTACTCACTAATAGTCATGAAAACACATAGTAAATGGATTGATCTTTGCATAATCATAAGTATTGGAAAAATAGAAGTAACTATTAAAATAAAATCCAACTTTATAAACCTAGAAATCAAAAATATACAATCAAAAACCTTAAACAATTTTAACAAAATATAAGATAACCCTAAAAATTAGGGTGGAGAAGTATGATTCAAACATAAAATCAAACCAGAAGTTTGATTCAATCCTAAAATCGGACGTTTATAATCGGTTTAGGATTCAATTTTAGCCAACTTTTTCGGTCCATAGGACACCTCTGGTCGATGGGCTCCATAGGAAACCCTTTGGTCGATGAGAATGGTCGATGGGCTCCCAAGATGAAATTCTTCAAGTCTCATTGACCACCTCTGGCCGCTGGAGGTTGACCGGTGGAGGTAAAATTAACTTATCTCTCTAACCAAATACCAAATCACTTGAAACAACCTAAATTGGAACGCCAACTGAATTTTCTACAACATTTAAGAAGCGCGCTGGAGCTATATCACAATGTAATGTCTCCAACCGAATCGATCTTTGAGATACTTAGGATTGGTTCTAGATCATCATTTATGTTTTTTCACACCATTTGCTCTCCTTGTTGTTTTTTTCAGCTCCAAGACCTATATAAGAGTGAAACACATGAAAATATGCATCTAGACTCTAAACATATAATGAAAATGCAATATAATTATAAAAACACATGCTAAAAACATTAAAAACACAATATATCAAACGGATACATTTTTGCAAACTTCTTTCAAAACTGTGTAATTTTACTTTATATATTATTTTAATTAACTAAGCATAATTCTAATATATTTTATACAAATTTACTCACATTTATTTTTGATTCTGATTCACTTCGGTATGGTCCAGATTGGGTTTGGATACTCAATATTTGGGTATTTTGTCGATTTGAGTTATGAGCATGCATATTCAAGTATTTCACGAATTTATTAAAGTTTAAATATTTGTATACTATTTTCAGTTATATAATTTCAACTTATGTTACATAATTTTATTTTATGTAATATTTTATAATTTATTATAAGAAAACATTTTGGTCACTGGTTGCTGTTTGTTTTGCAGTGGGGCTACTGGTTGCAGCAACTCAAAATTTCAGGTGCTGTTCATGAAAATCAGTCAATGCGACCAGTCACAGATTGCTGTGACTGCCAAACGAACAGTTGATGGTCGCTGGCACGACAGCCAAACAAACAGCCTATTGCTTAGTTATTGCATGTATAGCGATCAATAACTCCTTGTCTAAAAATATATACGCCTTGTAATTGTAGAAGATCATTACCATGGTAAACAACTACAAGTAAGTCAAGAAAGTGAAGAGTTGATTCATTAATTTTTTGTTGTTGTCAGATTTGGAAGTGACCAATAGGCTTAAGATTGAAACAAGAGGATGAAGATAGTTTTAGGAGCCGTTAAAAGGGTTAAAGTATGTTCACAATGTAGAAAATCTCAAGAGATCTAAAAAGATTTTTAAACATATTATTAGTTCATGGATCCATGATATAACAATATGTTTTTAGTTTTTATATCTCTGGAGATGGTGGGGATATGCAACATTGTAAAGATACTCTACCCCTTTAGCCATTCCTGCAACTATCTGGAATCCTTGTGTTGCAGTCTAAAGCCTCTTTATCACATCCAAGACCAGAGAAAAGAAAAAAAAAAGTAGATTGTAAATGTAAGTTTTAATTAATCTCACACATGACTTTCTTGTTTGAGGTGTAGGTTTTTAGCGGTGGAGATGATATTTTAGCAATCCAAGAGGCATGTAATTGTAGAGAAGGATTATTTGATCGCCTTCACTACAATTGATTTAGATTCGCATATATCAAGAAAAAACAACTTGGGAGACTCAACTGAAGGAGTTTCACAGGATTCTAGACAATATCCATATTTTTCCTTTAATTTAGGTGAAATTACTTGTTATGTTGTACCTATAAAGGCAAATCAAACGCCTATTTTCTTTTGAAATATGAACTACAAACTATTTCAGCAAAAACCTTAAATTAATGAAAATAAGCATTTGTACCAAAAACACAAAAGAATAAAACATTTGCCAAACATCCTATTTCTTTAAATTTGTGTAAAATTTCATTTTTCTTGTATGGATCCCACAACCATGTTTCATAACAATACATTTATTTATATTTCAAAGAAACTTGATTTTTAACTCAGGTTTCTCGTACAACAGTTTAAAATATCAAATAGCAACAATTACGAGAAGTTAATATATTTTAAACAAAATAAACAAGAATATCTTAAAATGTACTATAAAGTCAAAAGATAAACCCATGTTATTGGGTTGCTACTAGTGATATTAAAATAGGCTTTAACCTTGCATGTCAAACATGTTAGTGTTAAACGGGTTGACCCATTTAGGACCGTTTACTTAACATATAATTAACTGGTTGGCCTTTTAGCCTATTAGTAAATAGGCTTGAATAATGATAAACAGGCTTACCCATTTTACCCATTTAAGAATTTTTATTTTATTTAATTATTAGCCAAAATAAGTTTCTTAAGAATAAAAAAAATTCACATTGATGAAATTTTCTTTAAGATCATTGAAGATGATTTATATATCAAATATTTACTTAAGGTATATATATATTATTAAATGATATTTAAAATGTCTTAATTAGTATTGGTCAATTTCTTAAAATGTAAACATAACAACATCATTTGTTATAAGGATTCATTAAAACAAAATTGTTTCACTTTTCTAATGAAAATTCATTGCCATATTAACATTATTATATTAGCTAAACATTAAATCACCAATCATCACTTTTTTATTAGATTAGTCTTATTATATATTCGACACACAAACAGTTATATTCTAATTAAATTACACCATTTAATTAAAGTTTACATATAATTAAAACTAAATTACATTGCAATAAAATAATTTTCAATCTAAACAAGCCTGGTTTAAACTTGCATGACCAAAATGGGCCGGGTTCAAACAAGCATGACTTAAATGTGCCGGGTTTGCCCATATTACCATCACTATTTACAACACATGTTAATCCAAATGAAGTACACATACTTCCTCCAAATGGTGACATCAACGTTGATAACATCATATTTTTACCTATTTTAGCTATTGTTTTCTTATAGATGGAGAAGCTATTTAATTGAATTCAATGCAAAACGTTTAAAATCAAGTGTTACTTGAGCAGAGAAAACTCCGTTTTGAGATAGAGTCTTGAGTATCAGAAGTTTGACATCAAATGACAACTTTCCCGTGAAGCAAAAACAGATATCTTGGTTTCTGTGGGCATATAGAAGAGTACAGACTCATGTTGAAGACGAACTCGAGCAATCCCTTTAGTCATTCAAGCGATATCACCCGAGAAGTGAATCTCAAGACCGATCACAAGGACCATGACTCATCGAAAGAGGAGCCAAGACACCACACAGGAGGCCCATGGCCAGTCTTCTCGGTCACTCCACGAACAGTCACAAGCTCTGAGACCAGTCCTTGAAGATCCCAAGGCCCATGATGATTTCAAGGCCAAAAACTATTTATTTTGCCTTAAAGCCCTAAAACCAACTTCTTGGATCCCAAGACCTATCAATATTCATTGAAACCATTAGATTTTTTCTGTGGAGATAGAAAGAATATGACTAGAACAATCAGAAAAGCTTGAGAGAGAGATATTGTTCATTGAAACCCTAGAAGACCATCCCCCCCCCCCTCTTTCTCTTTCTCTCTTTGTTAAACTTTTTATTCTAAGGAGAAGCTTTGCCTCTTTGTACTCATACTTTGCAGTAATACCTGTAGATTATTCTCTTATTTATATACAATCTATGAACTTCTTATAACTTTCTTTGATGTTTCCTCTAAGCATGTCTGAGAAGTATACTTGTTGGGTTTAGAGGGAAATGAAAAGGGTTACGTATATATAGGTTTAGGTGGCAAGATCTGAACCTTACATTACCTTTACACTGATATTTTGTTCTAAGTTTATTCTTAATGCATGTAGCTAGTGTTATGAATTAGCGGCTGATCTTAGGTTGTTAAGTTTTGCTAACTACATTCTTAATTGCTATAACTAGCTTGTTTCTGAGTATTGTGTCGTAACAAGCACATACCACTTAAGTTTTATGGAATAGGATTTAACTTTATACTAATTTTTTAATATGAGCGTTGTTGTCTGTGAAAGTTCATTAACGGAGAAAATGAATTTAGCCGGTTAACTATATGAAAATAGGTTAGTCGAACTCTATGTTTCATATGTGAGAGACATAGAAATAAATATGCATTGTTTGGCTTTTATTCTATATATATATAGATTACAGAATCCCCTGCAATTTTTTTAATTCTCAACGCTTTCTCTTTGTTGTTTATATCATTTTATAGGTTTCTTTATTTGCATTCAACGTGCCACACACATCCCCTATTTATTATTGTCTTAGCCTTACTTGTTCCCCTAGACTTGCAATATATCTTTTCTCCTTGTGGATTTGATATCTGAAGTACTACAACTGACTGTTGTGCACTTTCAGCTTTGTAGTTGTGTACACAAGAATTTTATTATGTGGTACACATGGACGTCCATACCACTCGGAGATCATGCTTGTGCCCATCAAGTTTTGGGCGCCATTGGAGGGGAGATATTTTTTGTTTGCAAGCCAAAGAACTAGAGTAATGTTTAGGACCTTGTGCTACTGACTATTCTTTTTGGTTTTCACTTGTTTCAGGGGATCTTGAGGATGAATCTCGATGCTCTTCCTGACGAGTTTCAGAACCTTACACTTGCACAGATTATGGTGCATTACCGAGCTAATGACAAAGACACCTCCGATTCATACGCTAACTCACAGTATGGAGCATCTCGTGTCTACTCTCAGCCAGGTCCCGCATCACCGGCGATATATTCTTGTTGTCTTTAAGAGATACTTGATTAATTCCTTCAACTCCGTAACCTCATCCATCTCCACATGATATATTGGAGTGTAGGGGAATCATCCATCTTCTCATCCTCTGATTTTTAGTATATGCTAATGCCTTGCCACACAACATGGTCTAGCATATATGGGTGTCTCTTAATCAGCTCCTCTTCTGGACCTTCCTTTTTGGTACTTTCCGCTTCTGGAAACTTTCCATATTTGGAAACTTCATATATCTTGAAACTTTCTTTTTTAGGAAAATTTTCTCTTTGGGAAACTTTCCATTTTGGAAACTTTCAATTTTTGGAAAATTTCCATTTTTGGAAACTTATCTTGCTTGGTAACATCTTTTCTTGAACTTATTTTGTATGGACTTTCGTTTTCTGAACTCCTCTTTTCTAAACCAACGTCTTCCATCTCTCTCTCATGTATCTGGCCGTATACCGATCGGTTCAAAAGTGTCACTAAACAGTACATGGGGTTTCCCACACTAGTCAATGACCAATTGATACCAATTGGTGATGCTTCTTTGGGATGCCAAAAAATTCACATCTTCTGCATTGAAACTGATCCTTACATCACTTTAAAATCCTGCTGGGATATGGTGGATCCATTCATCCATGAAATCTAAAGTGTATAGAATCATGTAAGCTACTCGATTCCCTCTTTCTCCTTGAACATTCATTTCTTTCTTCTTCTCTCTCTCTCTTGGAATCTGGTATCAATCAGTAACGACCACATTTCAATTGATATGAGAGAGGATGGCTACCAATTGGCGAAGAGTGTGCATTTTTTGAAACACAAGAATTAACATATTTATGTTTGTAACTGTTCATACAAATTCAGTAACCTGATAGATGGTTAGTGAAAATAAAGTACAAAAATATAAGCAAAAATCCTATACTAAACCAAAATCACTAGTTGTAAAACATCATAATTGTTCCCCACCTACGCCGCCATAAAACTTAATGTTCACAGGTTTTAGCCCTCTTCTAATATTGCAATTGCACAAATCAACAAAATAGTACTTAAGGTATCGATCCACAGATAACAGTAGTCTACACTATGAATTACGATGATTACAATTAAGCTAGGATAACAAGGAATTTATGGGAAACTCAGGTTGTCTAAATTCCTAAATGGAGAAAATATATAGATATTAATTTACATGAGTTTATATGAACAAAATGCAACAACAGATTAGAGATGCATAAAGAACTGTCTATATCTTAGGTTACAAATGTAAATTTTCTCCACTTTGTGACATATCAACCTATACCTATGCAAAAATTTCTAACGATAAACACCTTCTGGGTTTCGACTAAGAACTTAGCAAGCATTACTGAGCCTAACTTAATCATCTTACAAGTGTAGATGACAACATGCTTTGTCCAGCTGTATTCAAAATATAAATACTTGGTCATAAAAAAATAGTTCCACCAGTTTAATGACTTTGTTGTGGGCCTCGATGAAGTGAATAATATCACAGTCCTGCCGCCAATAAAACTAATAATTAAACATGATAATAAGATAAAAAAACAATATGGATAATCTCATAAATACTAAAAATGATAATTACATAAATGCTCTTCAAAAATCCCTAATGACATGATCTGACCTATGTCCTTAGAACTAAGGAAGAACAGGTAAATAAATCCTAAAAACATTATTACAAATATTTACAAAGGGGATAAGCCCATCAAACTCTAAAGAAAGAGTATAAAGGCTATAGGACTATTTTCCTATGAGAGAAATAGGAAGATAAAAGTATTTTCTGGATGATTTTTCTTTTGGGGTCGAAACCCCAATTTAAATAGGTCCTGACACATTTTTCCGCGTGAATTATGGAATAATCTATGGTATCACCTTTTGGTAAACTTTAGCACCAATAAGTATAAACAAGGGTCCATACCGATTGGTACACAAGTGTACCGAGTGGTATGCACTTTTGATTTACTCCGTCTGCGAGGCAGTTTTTCCTGGTTTTAGTTATGTGGCCTTAACATTTAAGAGAACCATTAGGTTCCCTTCAAACTACTTGAAAAGGGAAAATATGATAAGATCCAACGGTGGAAAGTATTTCATTGGAGGCCAAACATCTAATGCTTCTGCTAAGTACTGCATCTCTAGTCATCCAAAATGATTCATTTCTATTCCAGAATATTCTTCTTGACTTCATCAAGTGTAACATATAATTTTAAATTATACGTAAAATATATTTCTTTACTTATAACACTCAAGATTGGTTAGTAATTAATCTCTAAAAACCGTTAATAAAACATGTTATCATAATACTTATTTACCAATTTATTTGGTATTCGGTTTGGTTTTTTTTCTAAATCCTGATTGGTTAATCAGTTATTCTAAATAAATTGAAAATATGATTTAAGATTTCTAACATTGAATTTTACAATTTTACAATTAAATTTAAAATCTAAACTTTTGTACTTGTAATGGAAAAACGAAATGGATAACAACCATAGAGTTAGCCATTTGAGTATACATTCATGAAATATTTCAAATTTGACCACTAAGAAAATATAAGTTAATTTTCATATCTGCATTGCCATTGAGACTCAATGATAATATTTCCATATCTGCACTGCAACTTAGTGGTCACTCTTATAATTGTTCAAGAAAGTACTGTCTCGTCAGTAACTAAATGTATTGGATGTATACATCTCATCTTTCTATTGGATTGATCTTATTGTTCTTTCAAAATAACTCTACAAGCCAATCTATTAGAGCTTTGATTTTCAAATTACTATCACCTTAGCTATCAAGAGTTACAAAATTGATTCTTATGAGCATTTTATTCCATAAAATGTATATTAACATTTGAGTTTTTAATTTCCTTAAGAAACTTAATGTGAACATTTGTGTAAATTACCTGTTTATCTTTCATAATTTGAAAAATACTCTTTTAGTTATTTATTTTTCAATTATAAAAGGTAAATTGATAAATTCAAAACAATTAACAGTAATTAGTAAAACTCCATAATTTTAAATTAAATAATTTTTGGGAGATAAACTAAATTTTTATTTAATGCAAAATAGTGTTAATTATTATCATAAATTAGTTTTTAAAATTATATCTAATATTATTTGACCAAAAAAACAAAACTATATTCTAAAATTTTCAAAGGTTTTATTATAGAGACGATATAAGTTTAAAACAAATTATACCAATCAAAATTAAATATGATAATAACAATACCATTACAATATTTTGAGGTTGCATAAGAAAAAAACTGATAAAATTAAAAGTCACTAATTTGAGATTGTTTATCTTTATATAACTCATATAAACATTGAAATATAAACTTTATAATATTTATAAATTCTGATATATAGCTGAATTTTATTATAGAAATTTGATAAAAAAATATTTATCAAAACATTTAAAATTATTATTATTGTTGTTGTTGTTGTCATTATTATTTTGAATTTATTTATTTATTAAATACAGAAATTTTAATTCAAATTTAGAAAACATATTATATCACATATAAAAGAAGTTAGTTTTTAAGAAAAATAAAATTAAAGAAAAGAGTATATTTTTAAATTACAAAACATAATTAGGGTATTTTCAAAAAAATTCCAAACTTATTCTAATGAATATTTGTGTTTAAATACCATATTTAATTGCTTATCCAGTTTTAAGCAAGGTAAAACAGTGTTTTGATGGCATTGAAAACATTAGTATCGTAAAATATTGGATTAATAAATTATTCAACTAGTAATCTTTTATCAATTTGAATACTAGAATATATAATAAAAAGGGTTCGCCCTATTCTCTCAATCACTATCTCTCTCAAAAAGCCTCCACACCACCTTCACCTTGATCCCAGCCTCCTAATAATCAATGAGTATGTCTTGCCGTTGAATCCTCCATACTCCTCAGACCTTTTTCACAATCCCATCTTTCATCATAGTCATGTCATCTCACCTGTTATCAGATCCAAATCTTAGTTTTGTCTCTTATTTTCTGCCGTTTTCAGATCTAGATCTAGTTGTGGGTTTTCGTTTCCCAGTATGTATATGTCTAAGCCACTTTTGTTGGAGTTGTTGCTGAGATAATCACGGGTTCTTTATTTTTTGGTTATTGCAGCTTGTTTGTTGTTGTCACGATCGATTTTTTTCTCTGGAAGCTTGTTTATTATCTCAATGGGTTTTCCAACTAAAGTTTTTAATGAGGCATCAAGTTCACTTACACCACTTTGATAATTAACTTGGTCGTCTTCTTCATGCAATGGACCGACTCAGCATCTACCTTATGTTATAATCTAGACTATAGTTTCATATTAATGTCTTTTATTCTACAAATTTCTTTCATTTCGGTCCTAGACGCCATTTACTTAGAGTCAAAGTCTTTGGTCTTGTTTAAGAGTCCCAATAGAGTAGTTTACGAGGAGCTTGAATCTGTTCAAGTCTCTCCTCTATTTAAGCACATTATAAGCTCCATTCTAGGGCAACCAATCTTTTTAATCAAATAGTTTTCAAGAGACAAAACTCTTTTATTCTTTGTGAATATTTTCTTATTGTTTGGCGAGTCATATCCAATAATCTAAATCGGTTCTCCGGTGAGTCATATCTGGGAATCAAAGCTTATCATCACCAAATGTGTAATATCTTGGCATGATATTGAGGAATATCAGTGGACTTCCGCATCCGTTGTGTGACCATACAATCCATTCAACTCAAAGAGCCTTTCTGCAACCTCTTGTGTCACCATTCGATACACCACCTTGATAAACTTGAGTCTTTGATTCGTTTATGCAAGAATCTATCCATATACATCCATAGAAGCATCCTAGGATCTCGTCATTTGGTATCAGAGCAACTCTGGATAGAGAAGTTTTTGTTTCCTCTTTGGTTTTAAATTAATCTTTCATCATCCTTTTCTTTTTGATCTTTCATCTTCTGCGCCAAAGGTCATTTGGTACTTTGGATCTTTCAACTTCTTCCACCTTGTGTCGCCTTCAACCTCTTGTTAAAATTCTGCCTTTCTTTTTTCTTTCCTTCCTATCTTTCCCTTCAAAGATCCGTTGGATCTTATGTTATAAAAAAAAATATACAAAAAAGTGTTCCAACGCTCTTTTCTTTTCTATCTTTTATTTCATTCGGATTGTTGGAAACTTCTCATTGAATTTGATTGAGATTTGTTTGATAAGAACCATTGAGAGATCTCTAAGTGAGAATATCTTGAGAGTTAAGTGAAATACTTGAGTGAAACACTTGAGAGGATTGTGAGTTTTTATCTACTAACAAGTTTGTTGAGTTTTGCAGGAAAATTTAATATGTCCAATAGTGAAGCAAGTGAAAATACCAACCACCCAAGAAAAGTTAGAAACAACAACCTGAACGTACAAAATCTTATGGAAGAAATGAGGTGTCTCTTGAGGCAGGATTTAGATCCAGTTCATGAGAGAATGGACACCATACAGGAGTCAGTTAATCAAGGACTTCCCCCAACAAACTGCTGAAAGAAGAAGAAGGGCACAACGGCCATTAGACGATGAGGAAGGACTAGTTTACTACAGCCATGGAAGTCAAGCTTCTAATGAGGAACGTAGACGTCCAAGACATGTAAGAGAAGTCAGGGAACGCAATGAAGACAATCCTAGTGGTTTTAAGTTGAAGATACCACCATTCTATGGGAAGAATGATCTGGACGCCTATCTAGAATGGGAGAAGAAGATAGAACTCATCTTTGATTGTCAGCCTTACTCAGATCGGGAGAAGGTTCAAGTTGCTGCAACAGAATTCTATGACTATGCCATCAACTGGTGGGATCAGATTGTCACAAGTAGGAGACACAACCAGGAGCCACATCTGGAAACTTGGGAAGTGATGAGGAAGAGGATTGTTTCAAGTCATTACCACCGGGAGTTGCATCAAAGGTTTAGGAGATAAAGCAAAGAAAGTAAAAGTGTGGAGGATTACTTTCAAGAGATGGAGTCTCTAATGATCAAAGCCGACATAGATGAGGATCATGAGGAAACTATGGCAAGTTCTTGAGTGGTTTGGCTCGAGATATTCAAGATAGGATGGAGCTTCAAACTTATGGAGATTTGGAGGAGATGTTTCACAAGGCTGTTCAAGTAGAACAACAAGTCAAGAGGAGAAGTAGTTCTAAAACAATCTATGGGCTGGAGCATCTCATGCTAGGTCAAACTACAAACAAGAGGACAAGACTGTTGTCAAACCAAAACTTGATTCCAAAACCTACACCCCTACTTAAGACGAAAAAGGGAAAGCTGTGGCAACTTCTTCTAGGAACCGAGATGTTAGATGTTTCCAGTGTTAAGGGAGAGGACACTACACCAATGAATGCATCAACAACAGAACTATGTTCCTTTTGGATAATGGTGAGATTAAAACAAAAGAAGAAGAACCTAAAGACGAAAACAACTCTGATGCTGAGGAGATTGAGCTACCAGCAACAGGAGATGCTGACCAAGAACAAAGGGAGAACTTGTTTCACACAAGATGCCTAGTACAAGGTAAGGTTTGTATCCTTATTATTGATGGCGGAAGTTGTACTAATGTGGCAAGTGAAACTATGGTCAAGAAGTTAGGTCTAGAAGTGAAGAAGCATCCAAAGCCTTACAAGCTTCAATGGTTGAATAATGATGGAGAAATGATCGTAATCAGCCAAGTATTGGTTCTTTTAACCATAGGCAAATACAAAGATGAACTCTTGTGTGACATCATACCAATGGAGGCCGGTCATATCTTGCTAGGGAGACCATGGCAGTTTGATAGAAGAGTCATCCATGATGGGTTTACAAATCGGTATTCCTTTGAATACAACGGCCGGAAGACCACCCTTGCTCCATTGATGCCACAAGAAGTTCATCATGATCAAACATGGCTGAAACAACAAGACAAAACCAGTGTGAGTGACCCACTAAACACACCACCATCAAACAAGAATGAGAGTTTGAGAAAAACCAAGAAAATGCCTTTGAGAGCAAACATGTGAGGCAATCAAACTTTTTTATGAGGTTTAATGTAGTTAAGAGAGCTATGTTCTCTAAACAGCCCATTCTTTTGTTTTTTACAAAGAGATGTTGGTGATCTTATTAATCCAGTACCGGAAGTTGCGAGTGGTATTTCTGTTCTTTTGCAGGAGTTTGAAGATATTTTTCCAGAGGAGAATCCCAATGGACTACCACCTATCCGAGGGATTGAGCACCAGATTGATTTCGTGTCTGGAGCTTCATTTTCTAACCATCCAGCATACAGAACCAACCCTGTGGAGACTAAAGAACTCCAGAGGCAAGTGGAAGAGCTAATGGCTGAAGGCCATATCCGAGAGAGCATGAGCCCTTGTGCTGTGCTGGTATTGCTTGTTCCAAAGAAGGATAGAACCTGGAGGATGTGTGTGGATTGTAGAGCCATCAACAATATCACGCAAAGTATCGCCATCCGATTTCTCGTTTTGATGACATGTTAGATGAATTGCATGGTTCTTGCATTTTCTCTAAGATATATTTGAAGAGTGGATATCAACAAATTAGGATGAAAGAATGAGATGAGTGGAAAACTGCATTTAAAACTAAGCATGGTTTGTATGAGAAGTTAGTCATGCCTTTTGGATTAACCAATACACCTAGTACATTCATGAGGTTGATGAATCATGTCCTTAGATCTTTGATTGGCATCTTTGTGGTTGTGTACTTTGATGACATTCTAGTGTACAACAAAAGTTTTGAGGAACATATAGAACATCCTAGGGCTGTTCTTGATGTGCTTAGGAAAAAAACACTTTATGCCAACCTTAAAAAGTGTACTTTTGGAACAGATAACTTGGTCTTTTTAGGTTTTGTTGTGAGTGCAGATGGTGTAAAGGTAGATCCGGAGAAGATTAAAGCAAACATGGAGTGGCCGAGTCCAACAACCAGTAGTGAAGTGAGGAGTTTCCATGGACTTGCTGGGTTTTACAGGCGTTTTGTCAAGAACTTAGCAACATTGCTGCTCCATTGACTGAAGTGATCAAGAAAGATGTGGGATTCAAGTGGGAAGAGACACAAGAAGCTGCATTTCAATGCCTTAAGGAGAAGCTTACTCACTCTCCTCTCCTTACCCTTCTTGATTTTAATAAAACATTTGAGATTGAATGTGATGCCTCAGGAATTGAAATTGGTGATGTGCTAATGTAGGAGAAAAGACCTATAGCATACTTCAGTGAGAAGCTTGGAGGAGCAATTCTCAACTATGCAACTTACGATAAAGAGTTGTATGCTTTGGTGAGGGCCTTATGAACATGGCAACATTATCTTTGGCCTAAGGAGTTTATAATACATACAGACCATGAATCTCTCAAGTACCTAAAGAGGCAGAATAAGTTGAGCAAAAGACATGCCAGATGGGTTGAATTCATAGAAAATTTTTCTTATGTGATCAAATACAAACAAGGTAAGGAAAACATAGTGGCTGATGCACTATCTCTGAGGTATGTTCTTTTAAACACTCTTGATGCTAAACTATTGGGTTTTGAGCAAATTAAAGGTATGTATCAGACCGATTCTGATTTTGGTGATGCGTACAAGTTGTGTGAGATTTTTGCCTCTGGACATTACTTTAGGCATGATGGTTTCCTTTTTTATGATAACCGTTTGTGTGTGTCTAGCTGTTCTTTAAGAGATCTATTTGCTAAGGAAGCAAATGGAGGAAGTCTTATGGGCCATTTTGGCATTGCCAAGACACTAAAAGTTTTGCAGGACCATTTCTTTTGGCCATACATGAAAAGAGATGTGGAGCGGATCTGTGGAAGATGTGCAACATGTAAACACGCTAATTCCAAGGTTCAAAGCCATGGTTTGTATACTTCTTTATCCATTCCATATCATCCTTGGAATGACATTTCTATGGACTTCATTGTTGGATTGCCTAGAACTCGAACCGGAAAGGATTTTATCTTTGTTTTGGTGGATAGGTTTTCCAAAATGGCACATTTCATAGCTTGCAACAAAACTGATGGGCAGACCAAAGTAGTTAATAAAGCACTAGGAACTCTCTTGCGTGCATTCATAAAGAAAAACTTGAAAACATGGAAAGACTACTTGCCTCATTGTGCATTTGCATATAATCATGCTGTGCATTCTGCTTCTAAGTATTCTCTATTTGAAATTGTTTATGGGTTCAATCCTACTTCTCCTTTAGATCTAATATCTTTGCCTGAGTGTGAAAGAGTTAGCTTTGATGGAAAGAAGAAGCAGAGCTGGTACAATAATTACATAAGCAAGCAAGGCAAAAAATTGAAGAGAAGACTAAGCAATATGTCAAGCATGCTAATAGGGGAAGGCTTGAGAAGGTCTTTGAAGTAGGTGATCAAGTATGGGTTCACCTAAGGAAAGAGAAATTTCCTAATGAGAGGAAGTCTAAGCTCATATCACGGATTGATGGGCTTTTTGAGATCATAAAGAAGATCAGCAACAATGCCTACAAGTTGGATATGCAAGGTAAGTATAAAATAAGTGATAGCTTTAATGTTACTGACTTGATCCCTTTTGTTGCAGATGATACAGATTTGAGGACAAATCCTTTTCAAGAGGGAGGGGATGATGTGATCATGGACCAGCTTGCACTTGGAGAAGAAGAGGATGATGCCTTGGTCATTTCTAGAGGTCCCATGACACGTGCAAGGACAAAAAGAATCAGTGAAGCTGTGGGAACAATTCTAAAGATGTCTTGGAAGCAAGAAGATATTTATTCCATTCAACATAACCAAGAGATGCTTATCTTTATTCAAGCCATTGAGTTAATCATCATCAAATGACTTGAGTGTGTTCTTTTCTCTTGGTTTGGTTTTATCCCAATGGGTTTTTCAGCTAAGGTTTTTAATGAGGCTTCAAGTTCACTTATACCACTTTGATGATTAACTTGGTCATCTTCTTCATGCAATGGACTGACTCAACATCTACCTTATAATACAATCTAGACTATTGTTTCATTTCAATGTCTTTTATTCCACAAATTTCTTTCATTTTGGTCCTAGACGCCATTTACTTTGAGTCAAAGTCTTTGGTCTTGTTTTAGAGTCCTAATAGAGTAGTTCGCGAGGAGCTTGAGTCTGTTCAAGTCCCTCCTCTATTTAAAGTAACAAGACCGTATTGAAATAATTTCTTGAAAGTAACAAGTTGAAACGTCTTGATAAATAAGTTTACAAAATATTCACTTGAACAGATCTTCAACCCATGTACATGGTTATTTTTTTACATTTCAATGGTCTCATAGACGACTCATCTTGATCATTATCTGTTCCCTACATGCGATCTCAATTACGTATTAGAAATACTTTAAAAGAGTGATAGACATTCATCATTGGATCACAATATTTCTTATTATGTATCTTATCATTTGTGGGTTCTTTGCTGTCCCATTAAAAACATTTTCATGCAAAAACCCAATGGGATAAAAACCATGATAAAGGAAAAAAGTACAACTACACATATTAATGTTTCTCTCCCTCGAATCATTATCTTTAGGAGATGCATTCCAATATATATATATATAAAATCATTTCAGGAATTGCTATTAAATTCAAACTCTTATGGCCAAATAATATCTCTGGTTATTGGACTTCCAATCATATCATCATTTTCTAGTTGGACTTCAAACCAAATTTCCTTTTACAATATGATATTTCAAACATTCATCTTCTTCTTAAAAGATTTACAGAAACATTATGCAGACACCCACCTCGTCGTCTACAACCACCGCTCAAACCATTACCTACAATTTGATGAGTTCTAAGATTCCTTCCTTTAGAACCGTGATTTTTAAATGACTATATTTTTTTATCTGTGTGGAGTCTAGTAAAATTGACACCACCATTAGAATGTTATCGTTGAGACTAGACAAGAGCTCCAAAGACAGTCTTCGGAGCCACCGCACCCCCCACACGCCACCGGAAGTGGGTGGTATGTTCTTTTGACTCGGTCAACTCGACCGTTGTTCTTGTTATCTCAGTGAGTTGACTCGGTTGACTGGTTTGACCGGTTTAATTTATTTTGACTGGTTTGACCAGTTTAATTTAATTTTGACTTGTTTGATCGGTTTAATTCAATTTTAATTCATTTGACAGGTTTAATTCAATTTTGAATGATTTGACCGGTTTAATTTATATTCACTGGTTTGACCAGTTGAATTCAATTTTGACTTGTTTGACAGGTTTAATCCAATTGCCAATGGTTTGTCCAGTTTAATCCAATTTTGACTTGTTGATCGTTGACTTTGAATGTTGAGTTTGACCGTTGACTTTTATAGTTAACTTTTACAATTGGCTTTGAATAGTTTACCAGTTTAGTCAGTTCGGTTCGTGTTGGTTGGTTATGTCTGATTTGGTCGAATCATTACAAAATATACTCGGTTTAGATGGTTTTTCCCAATGAAGACATATTTCTCATTAGTTCTTTCTTCTGATTCAGATTCAGAGACCGTTCAAGCACCCGAAAGTTAGGAATCGACCTTATGTATCTAAGGTGAGGGCTAACCACACATTTCTTACTACGCATGAAATCCTTCGATCGATTGTTTAATGTCTTAATGTGTATTATCTCTTTGATCGAGTATGTGTCTTTCTTGTTAAACAAGATTTAGATGATTTCACGTATTGTTTGACTCGCATGTTGGCGTACTAGTGATGTGATATAATTTATAGAACTGTGTTAGGAGACATTGGCGGGATATTGTGGTATAACCCGAGGTTATATGTGCAGACGGTACGGATGGCAAGTCGATCTGCCGGCAATAGCGCCATAAGGTTGATAAAGCTACCACTGGGCGGTGAGATTGGGCACTATCTCATAGAGTTAACCCTCTTCAATGGACGTGCACTTACCTTGTTTAGGGACCATTGTTTATTTTTCTTGGGTGTTTTAGGTGTCGTGTCTTTTACTGTATTACATGTCCTAGATCTAGACTCTCATGGGTTGGTGTAAACCAGGTTCGACTTGTTGTTGTCCCTACCATCTATACCTCACTGAGTAACTCGTCTGTTACTCACCCTTTATTTTCCTTGCAGGTAAGCACGATGAATAGTCGAGTATGTGGAAAAGTGCGATGCTAATTATTTTTGGGATTAACACTTTTTTAAAAAAACTTATTAAAATTTTTTTTACGACATTAGTTTTTTTTACTTATTTAGATTTTTATTTCGGTTATTTGGTTTTATTCGGTTATTTGGTTTTATTCGGTTATTAGATATTTAATAATTTTATTAGTTAGATTTGAATAATAAAGGTTATTTAAAAAAAATTATTGTTGCATAAGTAAGAAGTTATGAATGGTGAGACGTTATATAATCTGAGACGTTATATAATCTCAGGAGATGAGATAGGTGTTACACATAATTTAATGAAGAATTAACAACGAACACTGATATAAGTCCTTTTTAATTCGTCCTAAAGATTATGACAAATAAACAACATTTGGTCAACCAGCCTGTTAATTTATCGTAATATTCACCAACAAATTAACAATGTATGCTTTACCATCATGTAACGTCACCTTATCAGCGACAAATGTTTTACTTGTTTTTATTTTTTTCATAATATCTCCAACACTTCCCCAATTGAAGTATTGAAGTACAAATTTAAATTTTGTGCTCAAACATCGTTTATTTAATCAATACATCCAAACACTAATATATATAAAACTATGAAACTAACAATAATTTAAATTTATTTAAATCTCTCTACTTAATTTAAATTAATAGAATATATTGAAAACTAATTATGAATCCCCTATTAAGTTTACTTGATTTTTTAATTATTATATATACATATAAGTTTTAAATATTTAGATATTTTCTGCATATATTATGATTCGAATTTTAAAAAAACGGGCATAGAACATCTCCTTTACATTTCAGATCAGATTTGGTTTGAGATTTTTTTTTGATCCGGATAATTCAACTAAAAGAGTTTAGTACCCATTCAAATTTTATACTATTCAGTGTGATAGTTACAGTTTCAGATCGATTAGGATTTAAGGTTAAACCAAAACAAAAAATTATTCAATTTAACTAAAAATTAGTTTAAGTTTAATAATTTTTTTTTAATTTTTATTAAATGTGGCGTAAATTTTTGTAGTTTTGACAAAAATAATTAAAGGCAAATTTTTGGGTACTTAGCATATTTCTGTAATTTAGAATTTTTATATTAATAAATTAATATAAATATACATAATTTATATCGTATTGATTTATTTTAAGTATTTGATCGAGTTTCAATTTTCTTTGGGTAATTTAGTTAGAAACATATAGAACATGTTTGGATTATATGAATATTCGTTTTGGTTTCGGAACCGAATTGTTTAATTTGGTTTTTGGATTTCATGTTTTGGCATAAACGGACATATATTACATAATTGATGAATAAAATTTGTGTTATTATATTAAATTAATCTGGTACAAAACGGAAAGTTTCCGACAAATCTTAAATAATACATATTTATCTTATGTGTATAGTTAAATCTCTAGCAATTAACAATGTTAGGATTTTGATATTTATTAATTTATAGTGCTATAGATAAATTAATAAATATAATATTTATTAATTTATAGAAAATAATTTTATTTTTATCATTTAAATTGTAGAGTAATATTAGATCATTTTTATTTATCTTTAAATTTAAAAACTTAGTTGGATTATTTGATCTAAGTTAATATATTTTTATATAAAATAAACAAATATTAACAATAAATAAAAATGACATCACTTATATAAATAATATACATAAACTAGTATTTATAATTAATAATCTTGTAGATCAAATTTTAAAGTTGAATAATGTGATCAAATAAGAATAATACATATTTATTCTATGTGTATAATAAACCACTATAAAATAATAATGTTAGGACTTTGATATTTTATTAATTTATAGTGTTATAGATAAATTAATATTTATAATATTTATTAATTTATTGAAATTAATTTTATTTTCATCAGTTAAATTCTAGAATAATATTAGATAATTTGGTGTTATTTACATTTAAATTAAAAATTAGTTGGATCATTTGATCTAATGTAAAATATTTGATATAAAATGAAAAATATTAGCGATAAATAAAATGAAACTTGTACAAATAATATACACAAACTGTAATTTATAATAAATAATCTTATAATTCAATTTTTAAAGTTGTTAAAGTTATCAAAATAGAAATAAAACATATTTATCTTATGTGTATAAATGCAATATCTTCACTAGATCATATGTTAACACCATAATAAAAAAAAAAATAGCTCAGGTGTAAGATAAATGGAAAGAAAGTTCTTTATTATAAAGAGGATTTATGATGAATACTGTTCCCCAGTGATATATTATAACTATTTTACGATGAGTGGTCTATTATAATGATTTGGTCTTCGTCGTAAAGACGTTGTAAAACATCATTAGCGACAATTTAACAACGATTTAAGCCGCTGTGAAGCGTATGTTTTCTTGTAATGTATCCTTGATGATCAAAGTGTCTTTAACGAATGACAGTTGAAGTTATTGCAATTTGTAAACATATCGAAGTATCTTAGGTTTAACATCTAACCAAACACAAAGAAAAGGTTATCAACCCAAACCTAAAAGATTATTTGAAGAATCTCAAATCACCTACAAATATAACAATTTTTTGTGAAAACTATATACTGCAAAGTTCTAATAAATGTTCGAGACATCAAATAAAAAATTCATTTTTACAAAATAATTCTATTATGTATAAATACATCCAAAAATAAATGTGAAGTGTATGTTATCTTGAAACAAAGTGTCTCCCATTTGGGCTAGTGACTAGCCTAGACATACGATTGCCAACATCTATAAAAGTAAACCAGTTTGTAATATTCGGGGTTTATATATAACATCCATTTCAAGTCTAAAAACTGTGCATTTTGTTTTACGATAAAATCCATGGTCTTGAGCTAACTGCATTTATGGAGATCCCACATCTGACATTGGGGTTGTTGCTCTGATCATGAGGCTCTGGATGAAAGCTATTGTCTACAAAATAAAATATTATTACCCACATTATCCTTCTTACTAATCGAACAAACCAATGTAATATGATATTGAAAGATAGGTTGATGAAAGAACATCTGTTGTATCAAAAAGTGGCATTTCAGGTATTATATTTGGATTCATAAAGAACGTTATTTACTTAGAGTTTAGAAAAATTCTAGAAAATACCACCAATTTATATATTAAAGGGTTGGTGGTCTACTTGTAGTACAAAAGGATTTATTCCGTGGTGCCTTAGATTTAGTTGTTGTTTAGTAGGGAGAGTTATTTTTAAAATCGGAATATCTAAAACTCAACTGCATTTGTTAGGAAAGATTAAGGGCCGAATGTGCATAACTTCCATAATTTATCTAGAGAAAATAAAACTATTTTGATATTTTCATATCTATGCATGACTTAGGTTTCTACAAAAATTCTTAGACGACGTAATTAATCAGCAAATCTCAACTCACATTCACCAAGTTTGTTTGTTTGACACCCTCAACTCAAAAGACATTAACAAAAGTGAAAATGTGATTTGCTTGATTAATAACAAAATGAAAACTCCATATGTTTCAATAGATTGATTTTCTTGATTTTAACCAAGATTAAAGAAAAATAAAGATATACCTTCTTAATTATTTTTGTAACTCTCTCTATAATAAAGCAGTTGTTTTTCCATCTATTTGACACATCATCCTCTCATTTTGATTTTCAGAGTGTCATGTCAATTAATAAAAAAAGTTTGTGATCTAATGAAAATATTTCAAGATTACAAATCATCTGAAACAAATACCAGAACCATAAGTATCTACCCGAACCTGACCCAAAAATAGTACCGAACTCAACCCTAAACTAATAAAATACCCGAACAGGTCTTAAATATTTATACCAAAAATTCAAACCCGAACCGGAACCAAACTGAGACCAAATGGGTATCCGAAATAAAATTATATATTGAAAAATATTAATTGTATATATATACCTATATTAATTATATGTATATTATATATAACTCAATTATCCAAAACTACACTTATGAACTCAAAAGTATAAATTATTTTAAACCAAAATTATTAATTATTTTAAACCAAAATACCAAAATAACTGATATATCTTAAAATTTTAAATTAATTTTTTAAATTATAAATTATTTTATTTTTTACTAAGTATCATTTTAAACAAAATTTATAGAAGAAGCTTTATACTGTTAAAGCAGAATTATGATACAATTCTGATTTTTATCTTTACTACTTTAATGTATTTTAAACAATAAAATTATATAGTATCAAAATTAAGTAAGTACCATATTTAAATATTATATATATGTGTGTGTAAAATCTTTAAATATCTCTTATAATACAACAGAATTAGTTCATTATTTTGCATACACCACATGTTTAATTGGCTAAATAACTGATCAAGAAAAGTATATATCTTCACGACCCACAATAGTTTCAGAAAGTACATATAAAAACCATGTGTAAAGAGAAGAAGTTTGCATTTGTTAGAAAAGAATATTATTGAAAAAGTTTTCCGATTTAAATTTAGAGCAAGAATAATTTAAAAACTAAAGAAAAGTTATATATCTTCAAGACTGATAAAAGATATTTATCTTCAATTTTCAAGATAGTTTCAGAATATACGAAAACCATGTGCAAAGAAAATGAAGTATAAATTGTGAGGAAAATATTTAGCAAAAATAGCTTTTCACTATTTAAAAGATCGGAGTTTACAAGAAAACAAAAATATCTAAATATGAGATTCAATGTCTAAAAAGAAAATTTGACATGCGCTATAATAGTAAAAAGCTCAAGAAAATAATGAAACATCACAGCATATTGATGAATTGTTTATTAAGAATGAAACATGTAAAAGACTAAACCTTGGAGCAGCTAAAGAAACTATCATGAACATAAACCACATCTATTTTTTTGTGAAGAACATAAAAATTACACAGAGTTTAGGAACAATTAATAGGCAACTGAAGGAAAAGATAAGAAAAAGTAGGAGACCCTAAATAGGAATACATAAATTATTTTAAACAAGAAAATAAAATATTTAGAATGGTGAAATATTATAAGTCCTCAGTTGCAATTTTTATGGTCATTAGTTGACATAATATATATATATATATATGTATATATAACCGTCTTAATCAAAAAACTGATATAAAACATACATTATAAAAATTAAGTTAATATATACAACAAAAAAAAATAACATCTCAGCGTAGCGTTGATCTATTTCTAGTATCACTAAATAAGTAATTTCACTTTGACTTTTTACTCCATTATCTCTCTCAAAACTTGATACTCTTTGCAAATGTAAATGCATTCATTAACTAATTGAATTTATAAATAAAAACTCATTAATTAAATATAGGAAATCAATCTTTCTGATACAACAAAAAACGCAGGAAATCAATCTATATTAAATACAGGGAGTAATAATGAAAGCGTTAATCATAAATGATGCTATATTTGAATGTTTAGTTTTACAAACCATTTAATTTAACATCATATAAGATATTTTTGGTTAAAATAGCTAAACATTGTATCTAATTCTTTTAACGTTTATCAAGTTGAGGCCTGAGGTAAAATAGAACTAGGATAATGTTGCCTTCATGTTAACATCATATAAGATATTAAGTGTTGCCTTCATGTACTTAATTTAAAGTTATTTTTTTATATTTATGGAAATAGGTATAATTGGTAATTTCTCATGATATTTTAATAAGACTGAAACTTTGTTATAGGTAGAACCATAAACACTAGATCTGGGCCGGAACAGGATATCCGGTTTTTTTGGACAAATCTGGATACGCATCCGGCCGGATGTGTGATTTTGAAATCCAGATCTCCATCTAGATATTCCGGATATTTTCGGATCCCGAATATCAGCAAAAAACTGGATATCCGGCCAGATGCGGATACCCGCTAATTTGTTTTTGAGAAAAAATAATAATTAAAAAATAAAAAATTATAATTATAATTAAAAATAAATATAAATATTATTATAATAATACAAAATATTAATATATATATATATTAATATAATATAAATAATAATAAAATATATTAATATAATATAAATAATAAAAACCTATTAGTATAATATTATTTATATTCGGATTTAGATATCTGGCCGAATTTTTTTTCATTATCCGGATCTGAATCCACATTTGGCCAGATCCGTAATTTAACTATCCGGATCTCCAGTTTTTCAGAACGGATAAAGCCAGATCCCGGATTAAATTTTGGATACAGGATAATATATCTCAATAGTCAATACTAATAAACACCATTCTAGAAAATGTGTATATATAAAAAAAATTAAAGGTAAACGTTCAATGTAGGCTGAACCAAAAAATAATAATGTGGGGTCTAACTCACACTCAAAAACGAGCTTATAGGAGGATGTTTGCTACTCACTTATATATTATCCAAGAATTCCAAACCCAACCCATGTGGAATATGATTCTAACACACCATTTCATGCTTTGGTCCATAATCGAAATTGGGTATGAGCTCTAATACTATATTAATTTGGGTCTAATTCACACCCAAAAGTTACCTCCTAGGAGGAAGATTGTCAGAAAATTTATACATTGCCCAAAAATCTCAAACCCAACCTATGTGGGACAAGATTCTAACAAAATCTTTTAATGTAATGTTATAGCTACTAATTTTAATGAATTTCAATGGAAACTGCAGAATATAAAAAGTAAAACTTCTAAGTAAAAAAAGAAAAGAAAAAAAAACTTAGAAAATTCAACAAAAATAAACTGCCAAAGAAAAAGAATATTTACCATGGTAAACCCTGCACACATGATACTGAATCCGGGGAATTCAAATGGGGCTCTTTCAGACAAAAACCAATCTAGAAAAGCAAAACTTTGTTTTGTTAGTCGCAAGTGTTGCACTTCGATTTTAAAACTTTTAATATATAGTGAAACCTGTTAGAGGTGAAAATGCCAACGGAGAAATGACATTTGCAAGGGAACATATGCTTGAAATAATCCCTTGGGCCTTCCCCTGAATAAGTTACTAAGATTTAGTATACTTTGACATAGAATGTTAGTACAAAAAAAAGTGACTCCAATCCAAGATTTCAAAAAGGCAAACAACACAGTAAAGGTTCGATTTCATGTATAATACCAATTCTAATTTGGTCAGAGAAATCATTTATCCTCATCCATCGTACACACGAGTCCTATGGTGTAAATTATAGTATAATAGCCAATGAATTGTTTTATACAAGTTACTTACCTGTTCATTTGATGCTACTTGTTTGGAGACAATGCTTCGCATCTGCGAAATAAATTTACAATACTAGTAAATATATAATTGAGTTATAAACAAAAATAATATATAAAACATCATCAACTTACACATGAATGCGGAAATACAGAGAAAAGTGAAAAAATGGCCGCCATATATGGAACCTGTGAATTTCAATTTCCTTAGCCGATAATTTACTCTAGAGATACTGCTCATAAATGTCAAATGACATGAACAAGACGAGCAGGCAAAAAAATTGAATATATTTTCTCGAAAAGTTAAAATTACTACCCACGAGGACCATGCCACACTAAGGAGGAATATCTACACAATTGGTAATTGAAACATAAATATATTAGAGAACAAGAAATTAAATTCTAGAGAACAAATAAGTATGATAGATACGAATAGCTGCTTACATGGGCACATCCAAAATAAAGACCAATTGAGAGCAGCTTCTGCTCTTTTAAAGCAGGAGCTAGAATGGGCATGAAGAGCAACTATAAAATTACTTTGTAAGTAACACAATAAAAAAAAAAAATCAAATATCGCTATAAAAGTAAGCATGATATTTTAATTTACCTGTGAAATAGATCCGGCAACACCTGATATGATCATCAAGTCTGCAAACTGGTCTTTATTAAAATGAAACTTGGCCTTTAAATAATACTGCATGAAGAAATCGACAAAATATAAAGGTGTTTATTTTGAGAAAATGCAAGAAATAATAAAAAAAAATAAGATGGTTTACAAATCATAGTTTCCTTTTTTAGAGTCATGTCATTCAACAATATAATCAAATTATCATATTTATAACATTAGTATTCTGTGGATATGTTTATGCCTTAAGTTAAACACTAGTTATATATTATTATTCATCACATAATTAGATTAAACGTACTTACCATAGATGATGCATGTAGACCTGCCTCACCAAGACTACTAAAGAAAGATACAATCGCAACTTGAAAAAGTGGAACGCTGAAATATTCATCTTGAGTTATTGAGTTATTAACTATGTAGCACGGAAACGGAAACGGGTACGTGTTGCAAACGTGCCAATATATATATATATATATATATATTACACATAGTACATATAAGTAAAAATAAATCCAATAAAATTTGAAACAATATAATTTTAAAAAATAATAGTAAAATTAATTAAAAATAAAGATCATAACGATAAATAAATATATTTATAAATATATATCGGAAACGTAGACAAAAAAATTTCATCATTTTTCAAATAACAGTTTTTTAATAAACGGGTAGAAACGCATTTCCATCGCGTGGAAACAGGTGGAAACGCGTTTCCATCGTGTTTCCAAATTAGAATTTTTAGGAATCGTGTGGAAATGCGTTTCCATTGAGTTTCCATCAAGTTTCGTTTCCGAAACGTTTCGGAAACAGGAAATGCACCTCCGAGCGAGTTTCCGTGCTACCTAGGTTATAAATCCAAGTGAATATGTATTTAATTTTATATTTTTGATAAAATAACCTAAAAATAACCATTTTTGCTGCTGGCTTTTTAATGAGCGTTGTCTTAAAGTACAATATAAATAAAAATTAACAGATATATCTGTTAATGTATTTAAAATTCTGATCCCTCTCAAATTATTAAAAGAAAACTACAAAGTAAGGAAAAGAGCAAACACACCTGCTTTTCAATAGAGATGCCATTTCAGATACCGAACGAATTACTTCAGAAATTTTATTTTTATGTCCAGGAAAATCTTCAAGTAAAGTAGAACTCAGTTTCTCGTTTAAAACAATGGGAGTAGCTAGGTTATTGTCTCGGTCCGAATCCGGTAAGAAAAACCTCATGTACATCGTTGATAAAATTGCCAGTGTTGTCGCAACCTAATGAGCCAAGAAATCAAAGCTCTTAAATTTTTTTTTTTTTTTTAAATCACTACTAAGGATAAAAAACAAATGAATAGAAAAAACGATAAATGCAAATGCATACATGTTTGAGTAGATAGAGAGACCTGAAATGTGGCGGAAATAGACAAAAATCGAGCACAAAGAGTAGCGCATACGAATGCACAAGATCCAATCCCGGTAAGTATTGCAAACGCGGAAGCTCGTCGCCCTTCTGATACATTATCAGCCTGAAGATTTTCCAAAATATTTCAGGAAAATTGCTTGATCGATAAATTTGTATCAATTATTCAATCATTTTGTAACACTTTTCACGCTAACAGAATTATAAAGTGATTCTTGATTCTATTAGGTTTACATTCTATAATAAAATGACCAATTACAAATAAAATATATTATATTAATAAAAATAAAAGTAAAATCATTATTTTATTTAATTAGTGTGCAAAATTCTTAAACTACAAATAAATTTAAAAAGAAGTACTTAATTAGAGATAAATAACATTATTTCATAATCTATGAAAATGATTTTAGACGATGATATTAGCTATAAAAATATTATTAAATATTATTTTTATGATCTATTTTAGTTAACAATGTTTGAATCTATAAAATTCTGAAGTTTAGAATAAATATGTAAAATACTAAAAATATTTATTACTATATTTTATATGTGAAATAAGATTTCAAAATAAAATAGTATTAAACTACATATGTATGTTACTTATACTAAACAAAATACAATAAAATTGGGGCCCTAAAATAATTTTTAAAAAATTGGGCCCTAACCAATTGTTTCATATTTTTAACTTATATTCAAGATTTAAAACTTCAGTATAATAAAATTCTAAACCTTAGTTTCAGAATATATATTTTTTCTAGTTTACCGACAAAAAAAAAAAGAAAAGGTAAAAAGAGAGCAAGGGACATACCACGTACGCAAGGGCAAGACAAAGAACACTTCCTTCACAAATAATCGAAGTCAAAGTCTTTAGTATATAGTAGACGTAGAAGACGGTTGTCCCTCGACTATATGCTAATGTCGCTGTAATTATTGAAGACCTTTTTCAGTGAAAATAATAAATCAAACCATTGATATATCCATGTTTTTATAGATTAATTTTGTAAATTTGAATTAAGATGCCTCTTTGGTTTTACAAGATACTAGACTTTAAACATCACAACGTAAATATTATATATATATGTTCAACTTTTTGCAATTTCCCATATACAAAAGCAAATGAATTTGAAAACAAAATCTTTAACAAAAGGTATGTGAACCAACATATATATGATGCTTTTGCTTTCAAGTAACGCATTTTCGACGTGGATTAAAAGATTATTTAAGGTTAAAAGTAGGGACCATGAGTAACATACCAAGAGGCAAAATGTTGAGAATCATTGGAAGAGTAAGTAAACTTTTTCTCCCATGCTTGTCCGACAAGCTTCCCACTAGTGGCATCATCATCAACGATCCCACACCCGTTATCTAATAATTGTAATATATTAATTATAGATACATAAATAATACCTTTTCGTTTTAAGTATATGATATTTCGTATTAATTAAAATATATATATATATATAGGGTACGGTTAACTCTGAAAATAAGTAAAAATTTACATTAAAAATTCACTTATTTTGAAAAACAAATGATGGAAAATACTATTTAAAAGGGAAATTTTAGGAATATGAATTAAAGACTTAAATATGTATATTGTATATATTTCTTTGTTTTGATAAAATATGTATATAGTATTTTAATCTATACATACAGCTTGTTGAAAGCCGGAGAGATAAATGGCGAGAGAACACTCGTCTTTGCCGGGACATATCGCCGCCATGCTAACGTCTGTCATAACCGGAGCCACCATAAAAGCTGAGAAGCCGTATAAGAAGATGGTCATGAAGAGGTGTCCTAGTCCCTGAAACGTCGTCGTTTCCTCCATTGCTAAGAGAGGTGTGTAAGCAAGTGAAAAAGTGTTAAGCAGATGAAAAAAAAAACATGAGAAGGATTAATATAAAGATTGAGTGTAGAGACGTTGCTTCTTCACGCCTCCATTCGCTTTCGATATTTACTTTTTATGCTCTTACTTCTTGTGGAGTATAAGAAAAGGCAAAGTATCATATCTTGCTTAGTTGCTTGTAACAATATTTTTTTTTTTGACGAACGACATACTTCCTGTGAGAATTTTGGCTACTCTTAATAAACATAGTATAATTAGAAAACCAATTATTTCTAAGGTTTATCAGAACTTATAGCTTCATAATTTCTGATTGTGAATTGAAAAATATGTAATGTTAAAAATAATTAATTAATTTAAATGTATGACAATATGTAATTTAGCAAATGAAAAAGATACCGGAAAATACATGGACATGTAATTCAGCATGTGATTTTATTAATTGAATTGTTAAACATATATACATAATACTTTTGTAGATGGATACATAAAATAATTAACAGGTTAAATGATAACTTGAAAGCAAAAGGAAACTAAAAATTTCTTGGATGAAGTCGCTCAATAGCCCCATATTTAAAAAATTAAATATGTATGAGTGATGACTTTTTATTTAGTTCTCATTTCAGCCACCAGAAAAGAATGACCATTGAGTCTCTATCAAAATTTTCTTTGCAATATTAACAGGTAAGAGAAAGGGTTAAAATTAATAAGCAGGTATGTTATTTTATTACTGTTCCTCACTATTCATGAATATCTAGTTGAAATATATTTGCGCTTTAAGATAGTCCCCATAAAGTAATAGCAGACAGTAAATTCTTACTGTAGCATTATCTACTCTAACGGTAACTACTCTCTTACTGACATAACATAAATGTTACTCGCTACTATGAAGAGGCGCAGCGGTGAAGAAAGAGATGGACACAAATACGCAACAGAGCATTCAAGCAGATTAGTAGGTTTCGATGGGATTGGACATATAACATCACACCAATTCCAATCACAAGTTATCCAGTAGATAGGTTATCCAATATACGTATTATCACCGCAATAATTAACGAATATTCTAATAATGTGTTATCTTCTACATAAAAAATGTTACCGGTTCACAATGAAAACCAAATACCATCTAACAAACATGTGAAATTCTAATAACATTTAAAATGACTTCAAATGATGAAAACTCAAAAACAATACATCTTTAACAACTTATAAAAATATGTCTGTGATTAAAATTTCTTGCACATCATCACAAAAAATTCTCAAATACCCTGTTACAAATTGATCGGCAAAAACCCAAAAACGCACATCCAACATCTACAAAATAATTGGGTAATATAGAACTTAAAATATTCTGATACATCCTGATCTTTTTCTATCGATAAATTGTTATCAGTATATAGGTTATCCATTATAGGAATAGCCAACACAGAATTCTAATTTAGTGGATATGGCATTATCTTTTATAACAATTAATACATTGTTATTCAGTACACATGTTATCCAGTACATAGGTTATCCAATATGAAATAATAAATAAAATAATTAATACGTTGGTTTAAAAAAATATTAATGTGAAGTAAACGATCTGCATGAACACATGTCATCGGGAACCCATATCAGCCTCGACAGAAGTGTTTAATTATCTTCGATGGTAGTAGAAACCGTTTAAGGTCTGTTAATCAATAATTTGACGACCTTTGGTTAATTGATCAACAAGATCAGAAATTAGGAGTCTATTTTGTATAATTACCTAGTGGTTTGCACTTGTAACCTTAATCATTAACCAAAAAATAAAGGACTTGTATAATTAACGTATATCAACAAGTTACCCACTACCTGCACACTAAACAGTTTAACGAGTTAGAAAATGTGGTCCACATATACAATATCTCATCAATAATGTTAGTGGGATAAAATGTTTCTCCCACTAACGGAGAAACCAATATCAGTGACTCATATCGGAGGCCCTCACCCCATACTGCTCCTAAAACAACTACTTGATTTACCATACCAAAGAGGTTAAACCTAATATCGGCTAACACGTTAACACTCTTATATCTCCATTGCCAAGATATCGAGGTTATTACACTAAATGATCTCAAAAACCTCACTCCTATTTAAAGATGCGGAAGGTAAAATACATACTATCCTCTAAAGCGATACCTAGATAATATTAATGTTATCTTCCATAATTGCGCTAAACAATCAACCCGGCTCCCGATTCTTGTTACCCGCTAACCTGGTATCCCCAAATCTCTAACTTGGCCACTGATTCTTGTTACCCACTAAACAAATATTGCTGATTCCCCCTACCAGTTGTTCAGTTGAGAGCCACCAGAGCGACGATTCGGCTGAATCAATAACCACTACGCTCAAACACCGCTTAACCCACCGCTTCGAACAGTGTCTTCCTGAAAAACATTTCTACGCCACCTTTCTTACAACAACGAATATTTCGTCGCCAATGATTAAACTCATAACAGCCTTTTGAACTTCAATCAAAAATCTACCCACTGAAAATACTGAAACCCCAACCTCACAGTCACACACACAAATAAATCTACAGGGTAACACAAAACTAAACAAAAACCCACTTTCTCCTCATATACAACAAACTTGCAACTATTATACTTTCAAATATAACTGTACACACTCATAAAAGAAATAAAACATGAAACAACAACGATGAACGCGGTAATGAGGGGAGGTTATATCCTCTACAATATTTTTAGAATACTTTGCCCTCTTGGATAAATATCTCACGTCCTTCTCCAAAATTACTTTCCAAAATCTAAACTAAAGATTTTGTCAGTTACCTAAAAAATATCCTACACAATCTACAATAGCCTAATCCCAGTTATCTATGATATGACCTGCATCCTATAAGGTTAAATTGGTAAAAAAAATAGTGAACAGTTTCAATTAAAACAAGAAACTTGTCTCAGTTAAATAATAAGTCTTCTATGGTCATATTGTATAAATTCTCAAATTTCTTTTGTGTTGACCAAAATACTACTTGTTTTGTATAAATCAATTAGGTGTTCACACATGTCAAAAATTATTATTTTTTCTTTTAAAAAATAGGAAAGTAGCAAAAATAGTAATATAAACTGTATCAAAATATATAAAAAATCTTTAACTTAATATAACAGTAACTCTAAAAACACTAATTTATATGAAATGTTTTTAAAAAGGTGATTCTCTTAAACTATAGAAGAGATATTGGAGAATATTGTATGTATTATTTGATATGTTAAGATTTTATCACCTTTGATGTAGGATTTCATTGTTAATATTTTGAATTTTGCATTGCATTTGTAGAGTTAGGAACACATTTTCCATAGTTCCTTGTTTAATAGGGGCATGGAGTAAAGTTTGGTGGTTTTAAATTATAAAGATGAAAGTTTGGACGAAGAAGGGATGTTTTCGGAAAGAAAGATGATCACAACGACCATGAGCAGCGGCCTCATCACACCGCTGGGGAGTAGTGACCCAAGCTAGCGATGTAGGAAGATGCCTGCTGAGAAACGTCATGAACTGGGAGATTACAAGGCCTTGAGCAGCGGCCTCGACACACCGTTGGAAATCAGCGGTCAAAGCCAATGATGTAGGAAGACTGCCTGCTGAGAAACATCATGAACTGGGAGATTGCAAGACCATGAGCAGCGGCCTCAGTACACCGCTGGATGTCAACGGCCAAAGATGGCAGCGTAAGGCGGCCGCTGTACCGGTTTTCTGTTTGGTAAATTCAGCCTAAACCGAGTTTAACCAGTTTAAATTTCTATTTTAAACCAAATTGTTTATCTAAGTATAAATAAAGAAGAGACCCTAATTTCTAGGGGTTGTGTTTTGTTTAAGGATTTTTAGCCATCTTACTCTCTTCTTAACTGTTTCGGATCTTTGATCTTTTCATTTTGATAAGGTTTTGATTCATATTATCTTTGATTCTATTCTCTTAATACTTATGATTATGCAAAGGTCAATCCATTTACTTTGTATTTCCATGTTTGTTAGGTTGTGTTTAATGCTAGATTAGCAAGGGATTGTTGGTTTAGATCCTAAACATTTCTCACACCCACAAGGTGTTTGATGAAATGCTTGAACCAAACTTTTCAAGATCTTTTCTATCCTAGCCAATGTGAGTTGATATTTAGGATGTTTAGAGGTTAAGAAGACCTTTTATTAATGCTCATTAGTCAAATAATTTGTAACGAAAGTTATAAACATTTAAGGTGATTAGTGAAGTTATTAGTACCATAAAATGGATTAGTCTAGATAGTGTCTTTGAACAATTGGACTAGCTCTAAGAAGTAAAATAAGACTCCAATGGCTTAGCATTGGTTTGTCTTGATCATCCATAACATTCTCAAGAATCCTTCTTTATTAATTTGATTTCAAAAACCGTTTTTAGTTATTTTCTTGTTTATTTACATTTCAAATTCTCTTTACAAAAACCAAAAATATATTCACTTAGATTAAGATATGATTTACACTTTTACTGTGTTAAAACTATATTCCAAATTGGATTCATCCCCACCTATTCACTACGCATTTGGGTAATTGATACCTTGGTTTGTAAAAATCTTAATATCAATTTGGCGCTGTTGCCACTTGGAACTTGTTAAGATCATTAGGAGTCAATTTTTTTTGAGACTAAGTTTTCTTTCTTGCATTTATGACTTAATATATCTTGTTTCCACGTTGATCTCTCTCTCTTGTAGATGCATGAACAGTAGAAGTCACGGTCCACAAAACTTGGTTGATTGTGTTAAGGATATTCACCGGTTAGAAAGAGAAGGTATAAGAGTTATAAGAGAGTGGTTATAACACTTACGGCGTTTATGGATGAATAACGAAGAACTTCCTCCAGGATTTCCACGGGTTTCTCAGCAAGGACAACCAGTCCTTAGACCTATTGGAGCATTTGATGCACCAAACACTAGAGCTCAAGCTACAGGCATTCCAACACCTTCCATTGCTGCTAACAACTTTGAGATTAAGTATAGCTTGATCAACATGGTTCAGAACCAAAGGTACAATGGATTGTCCTCGAAAAACCTCTCATTCACTTAGATTAATTTGAGAGATTATGCATAATGGTGAAAATGAATGACATCCCCGAAGAATCCATCAAGATGATACTTTTCCCTTTCTCCTTAGGGAGCAAGGCCTCCCAATGGGAGAAGAATATTGGTTCAGATTTGGTGTCTACTTGGGATATATGTAAAAAGGAATTTCTCAATAAGTTCTTTCCTAAGCAAAAGACAACAAAGGCTCGAAACGACATTGCTAGTTTCAAATAAAGTTACCAAGAAAACTTATATGAAGCATGGGAAAGGTTAAAGGGTTACACTAGGAGTTATCCTCATCATATATCTCTAGGGAGAATTTGCTGGGTATTTTCTATAGAGGCACACTTGAGAAGTATCGTCGCACCTTAAACACGGCAAGTTATTGAAGTTTTGACAACTTGAATATCGAACAGAGTTATTGATTGAGAATCTTTCTCAGAGTGATTCTTGCTATGGAGGAGATACGACAGGGAGCTGCGAGATACTAATGGACCGGATCAGAACATTAAATATAGCTTCAAGGACATCAATGATAGACCTAACAAGATGAGAAAAGCTTTCCTTCTCACTCAAAAACCAGTTAACTATGTGGCAGAGTTTGATAGTGGACAACAAGGGTATCAACAGGGATATACTGAGCTGGGAGTTTATGTTGAGGATAATGGAGAGATACAAGAAGAAGTTAATTATGTGGGCAACCAAGGAGGATTTCAAAACAAAGACTTCAACCAAAACTACCGCAACCATCCAAACCTCTCATACCGCAACTCCAATGTTGAAACACCACAAGACCAAACCTATCCCAAACCACAAAACTAAACTTTCCAACCACAAAACCAAACTTTCTAACCAAAAAACCAAAACTTAAAAAAAAACCATAGTAGTCAAACCAAAACCAAACTTTCCAACCAAGCCAAAACTTTCAACCAATACCCGCCTATCAAAACCAAACTTTCCTACCAAATGCTACCTAAAAACTTCAACATACACAACCAATAATCACCGACCCCAATACCCTCTTCCTTAAATAAATCTTGAAATGGCAAACCAAGGGCACTCTCGAAATCAACAAACAAATAGATGGTATTCAGAGCGCTTATAATGAGTTGAGCGAAACATTTGAACACCTAGCTTCCCATGTCAAAAACCTTGACAATCAAGTAGCTCAAGTAGATTCTTCTTCCAAACGACCTATGGGAACTCTAACCGGAAAGCCAGGACCAAACCCAAAAAAATAAATTAATGTCGTTACCCTTCCTTGTGGTAAACAACTCTCTAGTGATGATCTCAATGAGGACATATAGCCTAAAGGAAGGGGGCGGTGGTGATAGAGATAGAAGATGATGAAGTCATTTGAAACAAAAATGGTTTGGAAGAAATATTTGAGAGAGATGCTGTTGATAAGGGTAAAGGAAAAGTTATTGACACACCTACTAAGACTCTTCCACAGGAACCCTCTTTAAAAGCGAAAACTTCTGCAAAAAGATAACATCTTTGTGGGTCCACTATATAAACCCCAAAATTCCATTTCCGGGCCATTTCAAAAAACAACTCATGGAAAAGTACAGAGCAATGTTTGATGAAAAATTAGTGAATTTAGAGTCACAATGCCAATTCGTGATCCCTTTGTCCTGTCCCTTCGCTATCATTCAAAGGAAGGTAGTAGCCAAGAAGGAGAATGAACCTGGTAGTTTCACTCCTCCATGTTCCCTTGGTCCTCCGTATATCAACAAGTGTTTATGTGATTTAAGAGCTAACGTTAGTTTGATGCCACTCTCAGTTACTAAACGTATATGATTCATGAAGTACAAAGATTATAGAATCTCTTTGGTCCTCGCAGATTGGTCTATTACAACCCCCATTGGACTCCTTGAGGACCTACCGGTAATGATAGGGTAATTCGAGATACCAACAGAATTTATTTTCCTTGATATGGATGAAGAGCCAAAGGATCCACTCATTTTGGGATGCCCATTCTTGAGAACCACTGGCTAGATGATAGATGTAAAGAGAGGAAAGATCAATTTGCATTTAGGTGGTGAAGTATTAAGCTTTGATATTCATAAGATGTTAAAGAAGTCAACCATTGAAGGCCATGCATTTTGGGTAGAAGAGATGGAAAATATTGCTGATGAACTGTTAGAAGAGATAACACAAAAAATCCTCTTCAAAGTGCTTTAACGGTTAGGCAAGGGGATTATGGATTGCTGAATGGTGAAAACAAACGATATGAAAGATTGTTAGATGCTGGCAAAGGATTCTTAGAAGAGGGTGAATTTAAAGACTTAAACTTAAGTCACATTAAGGATAAGAATGCTGATGGGGAAGGAAATACCAAATGGAATGGAAGAGAGGAAGATTGGAGCGAACTAAAAGCTCCAAATGTTGACCTCAAATCTCTTCCACAAGGCCTAAGCTACGCATTTCTTGGAAAAAAACTCTACTTATCCTGTGATAATCAGTGATCTGCTTAATGACGAAGAAGTTTCCACCCTTTTAGGAACATTGAAACAATTTAGAAAAGCCATAGGTTATTCACTTGATGACATCAAATGAATCTTGGAAACCTTATGTACGCACATGATCCACTTGGAGATTGAATTGATGAATTTTGTGGAACATCAAAGGCCGCTAAACCTCAACCTTAGAGATGTTGTACGAAAAGAGATACTCAAACGTTTGGGCGCGGGGATCATCTACCTAATCTCTGATAGTACTAGGGTTTCCCCGGTTCATGTAGTACCAAAAAAGGAGGAATTACAGTTGTTAGAAATTATAAAGATAAGTTAATACCAATGAGGACTATAACTGGTCATAGGACGTGTATTGACTATCGTAAACTCAATGCTGCATTTAGGAAAGACCATTTCCCTTTACTGTTCATTGCTCAAATGCTAGAGAGATTGGCAAACCACACCCACCATTGTTTTCTCAGCGGTTATTCAGGATGTTTCCAAATTCCTGTACACCCAAATGACCAAGAAAAAACAACATTTACATGTCCTTATGGTACCTTCATTTACCGTATAATGCCGTTTGGGTTATGTAACGCTCCAGCAACCTTTCAAAATTGCATGATATCTATATTTGCATATTTGATTGAAAATGTGGTATAATGTTTCATGGTGACTTTTCCGTCTATGGAGATATATTTGCCTCTTGTCTTTCTAATCTTTACAGGGTCTTACAGCGTTGTGAAGAGACAAATATTGTGCTGAATTGGGAAAAATGTCACTTCATGGTCAATGAAGGAATTGTTTTAGGTCACAAGCTATCTGAGCTAGAGATTGAGGTAGATAGAGCTAAGATAGAGATGATGATGAGTTTAGGTACACTGGATTCCGTGAAAGGGATAAGAAGTTTTTTTGGTCATGCGGAATTCTACAAACATTTCATTAAAGACTTTTCAAAAGTAGCTAGACCTCTTACACGGATTCTGTGTAAAGAGGTAACTTTTGAGTTTGATGAAGAGTGCCTGGAAGCATTTGAGAGGATTAAGAAAGAATTAATCAGCGGTTCAGTTGTTCAAGCTCTGAATTGGGATTTACCATTTGAAATCATGTGTGATGAAAGTGACTATGCAGTAGGAGCAGTTATTGGGAAAAAGTCAATAAAATCTCCATGTCGATTGATCGGTACTATGCAATAAAACCCTTGATGATGCGCATTGTAAATATGCTGCAACAGAGAAGGACCTATTTACTATAGTATTCGATTTTGATAAATGCATAGCATACTTGGTTGGTTCGAAGGTAATAGTCTACACGGATCACACGACTTTGAAGCATTTATTGGCTAAGAAGGATGCAAAACCAAGGCTCTTGAGGTGGATTCTGCTACTTCAAGAATTCGACTTAGAAATCAAGGACAAAAAGGGGGTTGAAAATGTTGTTGCTGATCATCTATCAAGGATGATGGTTGATTATGAAATCTCTATAAATGATCAACTTCCAGAGGAAGCTCTAAAGGCAATTTAAGTTCTTGAGTTGACAAATGAAACATTACAAAAACTTGAAGAAACAAGAAGTCTCAAAGAATATAAACCATGGTATGCGGATATTGTTAATTACTTAGCTTGTGGAAATAAGCCAATCAAGCTGGAGCCTTATGCAAATAAAATGTTTTTTTAGAGATATTAACCAATTTTATTGGAATGATCCACACCTCTACACACTTTGTATGGATGGTTTGTATCGAAGATGCGTCTTTGAAGAAGAGATTGATGGTATTTTACAACATTGCCATGGTTTGAGTGTTGGACGTCATTTTACTACTTTGAAAACTGTTCAAAAAGCCTTGCAAGCAGGATTTTGGTGGCCCACGATGTTCAAGAATGCACGTGAATTTGTAGCAAAGTGTGATCCATGCCAACAGAAAGGAAGCATAAGTAAGCGGAATGAGATGCCGCAATCCGCCATTTTCAAAGTAGAAATTTTTGATATGTGGAGAATAGACTTTATGAGACCGTTTCCATCATCCTATGGTAACAAGTACATCCTAGTAGCGGTCGACTATGTCTTGAAATGGGTTAAACCTTTAGCTAGTCTGACAAATGATGCCAGAGTCGTGTTAAAGATGTTCAAAACCATAATTTTCCCAAGATTTGGTATCCCACATGTTGTGATCAGCGATGGAAGTTCACATTTCGTCAATAAAGTATTTGATAACCTTCTAAAGTGATATGGCGTTAAGCATAAGGTTGCGACCCCCTGTATCACCTGGAAGACTAGTGGCCACGTCAAGATTTCCAATCGGGAAATAAATTCAATCTTAGAGAAGACAGTTGGGGGAACTAGAAAAGATTGGTCTGCTTAGCTAGATGATGCAATTTGGGCTTACATGACAGCTTTCAAAACTCCAATCGGGACAAAACCTTTTAATCTGTTATACAAAAAAGTTTGTCACATGCCAGTAGAGTTAGAATACAAGGCGATGTGGGCAGTGAAACATCTGAATTTCGACATCAAAACTACTCAAGAGAAGAGGATGATACAGCTGAACAAGTTGGATGAGATTAGATTTGAAGCCTATGAGAGCTCAAAGAACTACAAAGAGAAGACCAAAGCTTACCATGACAAGAAGATCTTATCCAGAAATTTCAAAGTAGGGGTCCAAGTTCTACATTTAAACTCAAGGTTAATATTGTTCCCTGGAAAGCTAAAATCTCGTTGGTCTGGTCGATTAAGTATTAAAGAAGTTAGATCATATGGAGCTATTGTTCTTGAGAACAAATCCGGTGAAGACTTTGTGGTGAACAGTCAGCAAGTCAAACCATACTTAGTAGATCACTCAATGAACTTGGGAACCACAACCTTCCTTTTGGAATCCAGTTCTGCATAAAACCATAAAACATCAAGCTCATGACGTTAAACGAGCGCTCTTGAGAGACATTCTCATGTTATCTTTATGTACATATTGCTTAATTTCAATTTATTCTTACTATTTTTAGATTTATTTTGAGTCTAGAATGATCGGAAACACATGACTTTAGAGTAGAGAAACTCTAAGGCACCAAAACCCCTTCAGCGGCCATGCACAGTGGCATGACTATGCCGGCATATCCCTGGGAGAGGAAAACTGGGAGATTGCAAGGGGTCATGCAGCGGTATCAGCACCCCGTTGGACTTTAGCGGCCATGCACAGCGGCATGAATATGCCGGCATGCCCCTGGGCGAGGAGAACTGGGAGATTTCAAGGGGTCATGCAGAGGTATCAGCACCTCGTTGGACTTCAGCTGCCATGCACAGCGGTATGACTATTCCGCCCAGGTAAGTCCCCTTTCAGAAACAAACATTCACTTTTTCCCTTATTATTCCTCCACGAAAAGGTGATGTTTTCTCACTTTTACCTTCTAAAAAAATCAAATTCTCTCTACTTATCTTTGGGTTCCTTGATTTTCGTAGTCAAATCCAAGCTTACTAAGCTTTTATTGAGTGATTCCTGCCCAAACCCTTATTTTTGTGTTTTCTTGTTCAATTTATTCTTACTATTTTTGGATTTATTTTGAGTCTAGAATGATCGGAAACACATGAATTTAGAGTAGAGAAACTCTAAGGCACAAAAATCCCTTCAGCAGCCATTCACAGTGGCATGACTATGCCGGCACATCCCTGGGAGAGGAGAACTGGGAGATTGCAAGAGGTCATGCAGCGGTATCAGCACCCCATTGGACTTCAGCGGCCATGCACAGCGGCATGAATATGCCGGCATGCCCCTGGGCGACGAGAACTGGGAGATTTCTGTTGAAATATGTGATCTCAAGAAGAAGAATAATTCAAACTTAAGAGAAGGAGGGAAGGAAAAAGAGAACTAGTTGTGAAGAAACTAGAAGGAGAACTAGTTGAGAAGGAACTAGAAGAAAAGGAAGCTGTTGGATCTCAACTAGACAATCTAACTAAACTAAGTGAGGAAGCAAAGAGAGGTATGGGCACAAGCATGGGCGCATCAGAGCAGGGCATGGTGCGCGTCAGAGCAGGGCATGGTGCAACAAGACTATTGGAGCAGCTCACCCATCTCTCTTCCCTTCTTCACGCCCCTCCTCTCCTCTTCCTTGATTCTTCTTCATTTCAATGTAAAAAGTCTATAAATACATGTAATCTCTTGTAAAGAAGTGTGTGTGAATAAGAAGAAATATTCAGCAATCTTTCTCTTCCTTATTACGCCAATTCTCTCATCTCCATCCTTATCTCTTTCTAAACCTCTAAAATCAACATGGTATCAGAGCGGGTTTATCCTTCAACCGCTTAAATCTCACCTTATAACTCTTCTAGCACTCTACAAATCTTCTAATCTATAACAATACATCCTCCTAGTTCTATTCACTCTGAGATTAATATCCTTGGGATCATAGGATCTTCAAGTTGTGAAAGAACTAGAATTGTGTATTGTCACTAGAAAATGGAGACAAATAGAGTAGCAATCTCAGTCATGCTCAAAGGAAACAACTATCTCCTTTGGGCAAAAACCACTAAGACCATCCTTAGAGGAAGAGAACTTTGGCGATATGTTGAGCCAAAAGAGGTAGCGGAAGCTGTAGTGAGAAATGAAAAAGAAGAAGCTAAGGAAGAACAAGAGGAACAATACACGCTCTCTCTTCTTCAAAGCTCACTAGAGTCATCCATCTTGGCGGCCTACTCATATGCCGATTCCGCCAAAGAACTATGGGATATACTCAAGGGAGTATATGGAAATGTCTCAAATATATCAAGAATATTTGAGGTGAAGATGGCGCTGAATGAGCTTCAACAAGAGGAGAAGCCATTCAAAGAAATGTTTGGGGAGTATAGAAGCTTGTGGGCCGAGTTAGAGATTTTGAGGCCACACACAATCGACCCCAAGGAGTTAGGAGAAAGACGTGACCAAGACCAAGTGTTTGGACTTCTCTTGGCACTCAATGCATCCTACAAAGATCTTATCAAGCACATACTCAGATTTGAGAAGCTGCCAAGTCTAGCTGAAGTATGTGGCATGATACAAAGGGAGGAAGGGTCAAGAGACCTATTCCGTGCACCAAGTGAGGCCGCACATCTTGCAAAGAGGAATCTCACATTCGACAAGAGGGTTTTGGAATGTGAGCATTGTAAGATGAAGGGGCACACTAAGGAGAAGTGTTGGACTCTTTACCCACACTTAAGGCCTAAGCGGCTAAAGGAGAATGGAGGTGGACCTAGAGCCTTCATGGGAGTCACGCAACCTATTGAAGAGATGGTCAGAAGATCCGAGTTTGAGGCTCTCATCAAGAGTCTATCCAAGCTCACAGAATCCGGTAAGAGCCTATTTAGCTCTAAAAGCTCCATTAAGAAGAATATGATCATTGTGGATTCGGGGGCTTCTCATCACATGATTAAGGATCAAGACATGCTGAAAAATCTTGAGCCTTATCATGGAAATGTACAAATAGCCAATGGAAGCTCAGTTCCGATTGAAGGGATAGGAGAGTTAGAGCTTTTCACAAAAGAAACTAAAGCATTATACATGCCTAGCTTCTCATCCAACCTTTTATCAGTTCATAAAGCAACAAAAGATTTGGATTGTGTGGCAATGTTTGGGACTGACTTTGTGAAGTTTCAGGACCCTAAAACAAATCATGTACTCGGAGAAGGGAAGGTGGAGGATGGAGTGTATCTGTTGGAAACAAATAAACAAGAAAAGCTAAAAGCTCTTGGAGTGAAGGCGGAAAAGGAAGTTTTTAACAAGAAGGAGATTGGAGATAGCTCATTATGGCATGGAAGGCTAGGACATCCAAGTTCAGCTATCCTCAAGATGGTCTTACCCAATCTCGTTCAAGAAGAAGAAGTTTGTGAAGCATGTGTACTAGGGAAACATTGTAGACAGTTTTTCCCCTCTTCATCTACAACTTGTGATGAAGCTTTTGGCATTGTACACTCGGATGTATGGACCGCCCCATGTAACTCAAGAGATCAATATAAATATTTTGTTTCATTCATTGATGACTACTCAAGATACACATGGATCACACTCTTACATTCAAAGGATCAAGTATATGAAGCGTTTACTAACTTCACCAAATATATCTCTACCCAATTCAAGACCAAAATCAAGATCTTAAGAAGTGATAATGGAGGGGAGTATGTGAGCAAACGATTCAAGGAGTTACTCAATAATCTTGGTATCATACACCAAACATCGTGTGCATACACTCCACAACAAAATGGGGTAGCAGAAAGAAAGAATAGGCATCTCATGGAAGTTGCAAGAACCCTCATGATTGCCAAAGGAGTACCTAAGTTTCATTGGGGAGATGCAGTAATGACTTCAAGTTACTTGATCAACCGGCTTCCAACGAAAAATATGGATAATAAATCACCATTTGAAGTGCTACACAAAAGCAAGCCAAGCGTGAACCATATGAAGACCTTTGGATGTTCTTGTTATATGTTTCTACCGGAGGGACAAAGAAGCAAGCTTGAACCTCGAAGTATGAAGTGTGTGTTCATTGGCTACTCACCAACACAAAAAGGATACAAGGTCTACAATCTGGAGACAAGGAGGGTCTATGTATCTAGAGAGGTGAGATTCAATGAAGAAGAAGGATTTTATGGAAACAAGAACCATGAAGCTCCGGAGGATGTGACTTCATTACCTATGGATTGGATGCGGGTTAATGACGCTCTAATAAATGAAGTACAAGGAGAGAGCGAATCATCTGAAACCAGAGTAGAAGATGAGGCACATGCGGAGCAAGATCAGAATTCTGTTGAAGAAGAAGCGAATGATGGTGAGGGAGAACTTGAGCCAACCGTACCCCTAAGAAGAAGTACAAGACAAAGGCGACAACGTGTTTACTATGGCTACAACAACTCTGCCATGCTCCAAGGGGAGTCTAGTGCGAGTAATCTTCCTTGTGTGATAAGAGAATGTCCTGTGCGTACGGCGAGCTTAGATCTCGATCCTATTGGCGACAGCATTCTCTTATCACAAGGGGGAGATAACACTCAAACTAGCACTATCACATATCCCATTGAGCATTTTTGCTCGTTGGCATCCTTACCTATGGAGCATGAAGCTTTTCTTGGAAGAATCAGCAAGGAATCCATACCTAACTCATATGAAGAAGCGTGTGAGAATGGAGTATGGGTAAAAGCCATGGAAGAGGAAATGAAGTCCATGGAAAAGAACCACACTTGGTACTTGACCGAATTACCAAAGGATAAGAAATCAGTTGGGTGTAGATGGGTTTACACAATCAAGTATACAAGTGATGGGAAAATAGAGAGGTACAAAGCAAGGCTGGTGGCAAAAGGATACACTCAAATCTATGGGGAGGATTATACCGAGACATTTGCTCCGGTTGCTAAGCTCCACTCCATAAGAATCCTAATCTCAGTGGCAGTGAACTTGAAGTGGGATCTATGGCAGATGGATGTCAAGAACGCCTTCTTGCAAGGAGATTTGGAAGAAGAGGTATATATGGATCCACCCCAAGGATATCATAAGGAAGGCAACAAGGTTTGCAGATTGAAGAAAGCAATCTATGGGCTAAAGCAATCTCCAAGAGCATGGTACCAAAGGCTAAGCGCTTGTCTATTGGATAAGGAGTTCATAAGATCTGAAGCTGATCATACCCTCTTCACAAGGCAAAGTGAAGGAGGAGTAGTGGTGGTCTTGATCTATGTTGATGATCTAATCATCACAGGAAGTGATAAAGATGGAGTAGATCAAATCAAGAAACTCTTGAAGATCGCTTTTGATATAAAGGATCTGGGAGAGCTTAAATACTTCCTAGGGATTGAGATGACACGGTTTGAAGATGGGATGTTCATCTCTCAAAGGAAATATGTGCTGGATCTCTTGGAAGAAACTGGCAAGTTAGGATCCAAGCCGGCTAAAACTCCAATAGAAGAAGGCTACCAAGATAATCCTGAGGGGGAGCCATTGGAAGATATTAAGAGGTATCAAAGGATGGTGGGCAAGCTCATCTACCTCACTATCACAAGGCCGGACATTTGCTTTGCAGTGAACCGTGTGAGTCAACATATGCAAAAACCAACTATGCAGCATTGGAACATGATTGAGAGGCTGCTAAGGTACTTAAAAAACAGCCCTGGAAAAGGCATATGGATGAAGGCTAATGGAAACACAAAGGTTCAAGGATATTGTGATGCGGATTGGGCTGGAGATAAGCAAGATAGAAAGTCCACATCCGGTTTTTGTACCTTTGTGGGAGGTAATCTAGTCACTTGGAGAAGTAAGAAGCAGAAAGTTATAGCCTTATCAAGTGCTGAAGCCGAGTATAGGGCTATGAAGGAGGTGACAAAAGAATTGATATGGGTGAAGGCATTCCTAGAAGATCTTGGAATACATGAGGCTGAGGAGATGCTGTTGTATTGTGATAATCAAGCTGCAATACATATAGCATCCAATCCGGTATTCCATGAAAGGACCAAGCATATATAAGTGGATTGTCACTTTGTGAGGGGAAAGATTCAAGAAGGAATCATCAAACCCGCATTTGTAGCAAGTGGGGAACAGCTAGCGGATATCTTCACCAAGGCAACATCCTCTATCATTGGGGATCACATACATGGCAAGATCGGTCTAAAGGATCTTCACCGACCAATCTTGAGGGGGAGTGTTGAAATATGTGATCTCAAGAAGAAGAATAATTCAAACTTAAGAGAAGGAGGGAAGGAAAAAGAGAACTAGTTGTGAAGAAACTAGAAGGAGAACTAGTTGAGAAGGAACTAGAAGAAAAGGAAGCTGTTGGATCTCAACTAGACAATCTAACTAAACTAAGTGAGGAAGCAAAGAGAGGTATGGGCACAAGCATGGGCGCATCAGAGCAGGGCATGGTGCGCGTCAGAGCAGGGCATGGTGCAACAAGACTATTGGAGCAGCTCACCCATCTCTCTTCCCTTCTTCACGCCCCTCCTCTCCTCTTCCTTGATTCTTCTTCATTTCAATGTAAAAAGTCTATAAATACATGTAATCTCTTGTAAAGAAGTGTGTGTGAATAAGAAGAAATATTCAGCAATCTTTCTCTTCCTTATTACGCCAATTCTCTCATCTCCATCCTTATCTCTTTCTAAACCTCTAAAATCAACAATTTCAAGGGGTCATGCAGCGGTATCAGCACCCTGTTGGACTTCAGCTGCCATGCATAGCGGTATGACTATTCCGCCCAGGTAAGTCCCCTTTCAGAAACAAACATTCACTTTTTTCACTTATTATTCCTCCACAAAAAGGTGAGGTTTTCTCACTTTTACCTTCTAAAAATAGAATTCTCTCTACTTATCTTTGGGTTCCTTGATTTTCGTGGTCAAATCCAAGCTTACTAAGCTTCTATTGAGTGATTCCTGCCCAAACCCTTATTTTTTGTGTTTTCTTGTTCAACATTGGAGGTAAAATTCAAATTGCTTTCAGTTCTAACTTGTTTTCTAAATGAAGTTACCATTTATGTGAGAAAGAGTTTGATTTTTCCTTAATGAACCCTTAACTTGCCTGAATCTCACAACTTGGAATTCTTGAGGTCTTTGGAAACAAACAATTTGGGGAATTTAATGGATTGTGGTTTCATTAGTTGCTTAATGAAGTATTGAGGAAATTTCTGGATTTGTTGCTCCATGCTTTAAAAATCTGAAGAAATCTGGATCTGTTGCACACATTGTGCTATTTGCTTTGATGGAATTGATAGATTTGCTTCTGGTACTCATGTGGAATTCCTTCCTTTCTCTGACCAATCTTGTTAGAATGATATCTAAATAGACAATGGGAATCACTATGGCAACTGTCGATGTGATACCCGATTTCTGGGGGTAATCCTGGTCAACGAGTTGACCTCCAGATCCCGTCAAAAGCCTTTCTAACTAACCTGCAAGATAAGAGAGGATGAGCAACAGGGGAGTCACTCAGTGAGGTATGGGATGCTAGGGGCAATACGCAAGTTGAACCCGGCTTAAACCACAACCACAAAAGTCCAGATCCAAACATGTAATAAACACGGTACCTAAAGCACCTAAGAAAATACACACAATGGTTCCTAAACGAGATAAATGCTCATCCATCCTCCGAAGAGGCTTCGCTCTATGGGATAGTGCCCAATCACACCGCACAGTGGACGCTTTATCGACCTTAGGGCGCAACGTCAGGCAGACGTTACGCCTTTCCTCACAACGTAATCAACTCCATTGGTTATTTTCCGACTTGCCTTCCGTACCCTCCGCACACATAACCCCGGGTTATACCGCAGTATCCTGCCTAAGTCACCTAACACATCTCTACATATATATCACACACTAGCACTCAACATGCAGGTCAAACAATATGTGAAATCATCTAAATATCCTATGTCCGGTTTAACAAGAAAGACACAGACTCGATCAAAGAGACAATACACATTCAGACACTAAACAATCATAGCAGAATTTAAGGCAAAATAAGAAATGCGTGGTTAGCCCTCACCTTAGCCACTACACGATGAAGATGACTATTCATTTACTTTTCCCGAAGCTTTCCTTTTCTAGATTTTCCCTCATAACATACGTTCTTCAAACTCTGATTCCAGCCTCTATTTACATCGAAATCCATATCAGACAGTGGCTATACAAAGCTGACGTCTGGGGCTTTCCATTGATAGATTGATTGTCTTCTAACTCCTTACGGTTCACCCGGAAACTGCTCTTGAAGTAGGACAATTTCTGGTTCGGATCTGTACACATCCTTCTCAGAAGAACAGCCATAACTTTCAGATTCGATATCCTAATTACAATCCGACTCCATCTATGACTAGATCTAGATGTCGTGTTTACCTCCGTGAAATTTGAGAAGGAAAGGACTCCATCTACACCTTCGTTCCTCCTTTCTCCTAAAACTGGTCGGATCTGTTCTCTTCTGATTTTTCTTTCTGCTCTTCTCTTTCTTTCTTCTTCTCATGACTTCTCTCCACTCTCTCATGATAAGAGAGGCACTAAAATAAGAGGTAGAAACCCTAATCTCCCATTTTATATAAGCATCCTCATTAAGTTAAAATATAGGCTTAATGGGCTATTAGGGGGCCTTAACAGCGTAATTCGAAATCACGGGAGCGGGATGTTACAATCGAACCCGCTAAGAAGATGCATTCCACCAAGAGTAGAGGAAAGGAAAATGCTCATACACCCGCACTCACTAAACGAGCATACAAAGCAAGCGCTAAGAACAAAAGAAAAGGGAAAGTGGTTGAAACTGATGAGTAATATGACGATGAATTCGCGGTTGAGTAAGAAACCCCGGGCATATAGGCCATAACCTGAGCGAGAATGAGAGTGATGATGAGACTGCTCACACCAAAAGAAGATAAAGAGCTATGAACCCACCTCCTAGGAAGAAATTTGTAGCGATTCAAGAAGATTAAGTTTGTAGCAACACGGTATTATGATCCCGTTTTCTGAGTGAAGCCAGGTTACTGGAAGACATAGAAGACATGTTCAAAAATATGGGACTATGAACATTTATGAGTCTGGTGAGCGACATTTATGTGGATTTAACCAAAGAATTTGTCTCAACTCTCAAGGTCCACAAGAAAAGACCAAGACTATACAAATGGGATGATGTAGCGTACATCGAATTCACCATCAAGAGGAAATCGTACAAGGTTTCTGCAAAAGAAATTGAAGAAATTTATGGCCTTGACACGGGACTGCACACCACCATCAATTTGAAGCGCAGCAAACCAGCTCAAATATGGAACATCATTGGCATTGGATCTTTCACGGCAGGAACTAGTAAAGCTACACACATTCGCCACCTAGCCATCTGTTACGTACATAAGGTTTTAGCGAACACTCTCTATGTACGATGAGAGTCTGTCACTTTAACTGAAGCAGATTACCGATGCATCTTGGTTGGTCTAAGAACATTTCTAAGAAATTTCAACAACAACAGAGGACTAGGCACAAACCAAGAAGATATGAGCATAGTTGGGTTATTTATGCACTCCCTCTACTTTATTCAAGATTGGGTAATCACTTCCCCAGATATGACTCCAAAGTTGATAATCGGAGGTTTTTTACTTCAGTTTTCATAGCTTTGGGAATTGAGTTGCGTGGCGAGGTACTCCCAGCGAATAAAGTAGATAAGTACTACCTCCATAAAATTGGGGAATTCAACGGATCTTACGCCTACGAGTTTTACCTCGCTCCCAAGTTGAAGAAGAAACTTATTCTCCCACAAGTCGACATCACCTCTTTGAGCACTGAGACCAACTTGGCTTTTGAAGTACCTATGCATCACTTGTACGATAGAGTGAGAGACGGTGATCTCTAGAAAATCACAATGAAAAGTTTAAAAACTTGACACGCAGGAACGTCAGGAGCAACATCTCCTTTGCCTCCACCATCAGTCTATGGTAGTTTGCATTACGATTTCATACCATACGACAGCCCAATCTCAAACCCGGCCCTTAGAGAAGCTCTTGCACAGATCAACTTGCTCCAAATCTATTAATATGGCAAGGTCGAGGTTTGAAGAAAAGCTTCAAGAAATGCAAGAAACTCACAACCGAGATAAAAAAAAGTCTCACTGATAGGTTCTCCGGCGTGGGATGCTCGAACCCACAACCCAGTGAAGTTGTTGACTTGATCGATGACAACCCTGCAGCGACAACAGCACTCACTAATGAGACAATTCATGAATGAATGGATAAAGACATAGAAGCGAGGCATTCATTTCATGGAGTCATGAGTTCAATGACAGATTTCTGCAAACCTCCATGAGCTTCTGCTTATGAACGACACCAATGATGGAAAAGAAGAGCAACTCGGTCACCTACACCAATCACACAGTCAAGCAACAAGTCATACTCGTTTGACTCTTCCACATGGTTTTAGGTATGAAACTTGTCTTTCATTGTATATACCATTTTATCGCTGTTTTCCCTTATCTCTTATCCATCACTTTTGTGAAACCGAGACGTTATCATTTAAGTTTGGGGGAGAGCTTATGCCTTTTAATCTTGTGTTTTGTTTTCTTATTTTTATTTGAGTCTCATGTATACATCTATTGCATAGAAAAATCCAAAAAATTGAAAAATTTGTAAAACACAAAAAGATTAAGTTTCATTTGCATAGTAATATTGAGTCTAGAAGAATTTTTGTTTTCATTTGCATATGGGATATTTGGCTTGTTGAAGTTCATGCTTAGGATTAAGATCATTACCCTTAATCATAGTTATTTGTTGCTTGAACATCTTTGAAATAATAAAAAAATCCATGCTTGGACCTTTGCACCTTTCGAAATGCATCTTCTAGTTTTGCAAAGCTCACTTGATTTCTTGAAGCATCTCTATGAATTTGAACTTAACTTGAATTTAATTTTCTTGTGTATGAGGATTTGTGTGCATTCTCATGGTTGACTAAGGTCACATTCGGGATTTCTTATCCATTCTACCACCCTTTGCTAATCCAAATGGCCATTCTCATCTTTATAATGGTTCCCCTACCATTAACCTTGAACATAGCTTTGTAACCCTTTTATATACTCTATGAGTGAGGCCTTTTGTTGATAATGCTATGATTTTGCAAAAACTTGAGAGTATCGGGAATGACAAAGGTTGCTCTCATTTTAGGCTAGCAATGGTAAGTCTAGCTTTAGGTGGGGAATTAAAGACTTGAATGGCTAGAATAGGTGTTGATATGGGTGTTGGTAGAGACAGAAATAAAAGCTTGAGAGCATCAGGAACAAAAAATGTTAGCTCTGATTTAGGCTAGCAATGGTAAGTCTGGCTTTAGTTGGGGAGTGAAAGACTTAAATGGTTATAATAGTTGTTTATATGGGTGTTGGTAAAGAAAGAAAGAAAAGCTTGAGCATTGATGTCAAAAGAGACCCTAGTGAAACCAAGTGATAGACCAAAAAGCTCTAAATCCCAGGCATACGTAAGAAATGAAAATTGTAGCTACCCTAAGTCCAAACAAAGAAATATAAACTTACAAGTATAGGGAGCAAAAGAAAGAAAAGAAAATGGGAACAAAGGAGCTAAGAGTTGAACAAAAAGAGGTTTCCTAGGAGACTAAGAAAAAGAGATTAATCATGAGGTTGGGGGTTGAAAGAGAACAAATAGTATATTCTTATGGGGGAGAATAAAGTTAAAAGGATAGGAAATAGGATGTGCTTCATAAGATGGGGCAGAATAATGAGAATTGAGCTTTGTATGCATCAATTATTCCCTTTCTTAGATGGATTTTGCATTTGAGTATCATTCATGTTTTTGAGAGAAACCACCTAACAAAAACCTCTTATTAAGTCACCACCAAAAGCTCTTAATCAAAAAAACAGATTAAGAATGATTTGATTTCCATAAGCGAGACCGCACTATAAACACCTTAATGAATGTTAAAGAGGTGTTTTCCATTTGATTGTGAGTTTTTGCTTAAGCTTAGAGTTTGCATTAGAGTTTTGCATTGGAATGAGCATGGAGAAGTACTAGAGAGTAAGAAGTTTGTTCTTGCACCATTTAACAATATTTGAGGACAATGTGTTTCATCCTTCGTTTGATACTTTTTGGCTTTGAGTCCCATTATTTAGACTCCTTCTACTTCTGGTCTTCTATTGTTTGCTTGTGGACAAGAAAAAGGCAAGTTTGGTGGAATTGATATTTTAAGATTTTATCATCTTTGAAGTAGGCTTTCATTGTTAATATTTTGCATTTTGCATTGCATTTGCACAGTTAGGAACACATTTTGCATAGTTCCTTGTTTCATAGGAGCATGGAGTAAAGTGTCTTGGTTTGAAGTCATAAAGATGAATGTTTGGACCAAGAAGGGATGTTTGCGGAAAGAAAGATATCACAACGACCATGAGCAGCAGCCTCAGCACACCGCAGGGGAGTAGCGACCCAAGCCAGCGACGTAGGAAGATGGCCTGCTGATAAAAATCATGACCTGGGAGATTGAAAGGCCATGAGCAGCGGCTCTCAGCACACCGTTGGACGTCAGCGGTCAAAGCCAGCGATTTAGGAAGACCGCCTGCTGAGAAATTTCATGAACTGGGAGATTGCAAGACCATGAGCAGCGGCCTCAGCCCACCGCTGGATGTCAGCGGCCAAAGATGGCGGCGTAAGGCGGCCACTGTACCGGTTTTCTGTTTGGAAAATTCAGCCTAAACCGAGCTTAACATCCGAATTTCTATTTTAAACCAAGTTTTTTTTATCTCAGTATAAATAAGGAAGAGACCCTAATTTCTAGGGGTTATGTTTTGTTTAAGGATTTTAGCCACTCTTACTCTCTTCTTAACTGCTTTGGATCTTTGATCTTTTCATTTTTATAAGGTTTTGATTTCATATTATCTTTGGTTCTATTCTCTTAATAATTATGATTATGCAAAGATCAATCCGTTTACTTTGTGTTTTCATGCCTATTAGTGAGTAGTCTCTTTTAGGAACCTTGGGATGTTAGATCTAGGTTGATTAGTGCTAGGTTGGTGGAGTTTAGGCTTGTAATCATTAGATCTATGCTTGTTAAGTTGTGTTTAGTGCTAGATTAGCAAGGGATTGTTGGTTTAGATCCTAAACATTTCTCACACCCACAAGGTGTTTGATGAAATGTTTGATCCAAACCTTTTAAGCTCTTTTCGATCCTAGCCAATGAGAGTTGATGTTTAGAGGTTAAGAATACCTTTTTATTAATGCTCATTTTTCAATTAATGTTTAACAAAAGTTATGAACATTTAAGGTAATTAGTGAAGTGTTCAGTACCATGAGAATGGATTAGTCTAGTTAGTATCTTGAAACCATTGGATTAGCTCTAAGAAGTAGAATAAGACTCCACTAGTTTAACATTGATATGTCTAGATCATCCATAACATTCCCAATGACCATTCTTTGTTAATTTGATTTCAAAAACCTTTTTTAGTTATTTTCTTGTTTATTTACATTTCAAATTCTTTTTACAAAAACTAAAAACATATTCACTTAGATTAAGATATGATTTACACTTTTAATGTGTTAAAACTGGATTCCAAGTTGTATTGATCTCCATCTATGCACAACACATTTGGGTAGTTGATACCTTGGTTGCAAAAATCTTAATATCATTATTCTATAAGTAATAAAGATATAAGTAGAGAGCAAATTAGAACATTCTAGAACATGTGGCTGTAATGGGCATTCTTCTAATGAGTTCATAACACTCCCTCTTGGATGCCATTATAGTAAAATATTCCTAATGCGCATAAGATGCTGTCTTTTTAAAAACTTTATCAGGAAAACCCAATGAAAAAACTATGGTTAAGGGGAAAAAGTGCAGCACGCATATACTCCTCCTCATGAGTACATCCGTCAAGATCCTTGAGATGACATAATCTAATACGATAAACTAACTTCTTGTAAGTAGCAGTTAGAAGCGCCTTGGTGAATAAGTCTGCCAAATTATTGCTTGAACGAATTTGCAGGACACTAACATTGCCTTTCTTCTATAGTTTATTTATGAAGAAGAACTTAGGTAAGATGTGATTTGTAATATCACCTTTGATGTATCCTTCTTTAGTTTCATGATACATGCCGAATTATCTTCATACATAATTGTTGAAGCTTCTTTCCTTTCAGATATACCACAATATTCTCGTACATGATGAGTAATGGATCTTAACCATACACACTGGCGACTGGCTTCATGAATAGCTAGAATCTCTGCATGAATAGAAGAAATGGCTACAAGAGTTTGCTTCATATAATGCCAGGATATAGGAGTACCACCATATGTGAATACATACCCTGTCATATCTTTTTTCTTTTAAGGAAACATAGTAGATGTTTAATCTCATTTCAATTCCTTAGAGTTGGACATGAGCTAAACCTTGCTAGTAAATTTACTGCAAAATATATATCTTGTCTTGTGTGGCTAGCAAGGTTCATCAATGCCCCTATTGCACTTAAATATGGTACTTCAAGACCAAGGATTTCTTCATTGTTATTCTTTGGAAAATGGGTCTTTATCCACATCAAGTGTTCTTACAACCATCGGACTGCTTAATTGATGTGCTTAATCCATGCAAAATTTCTTAAGCAGTTTTCCCGTATATGTTGTTTGATGTACAAGGATTCCTTTCTTTATATGCTCTATCTGTAATCTCAAACATATTTTTTTCTTTCCAAGATCTTTCATCTCAAATTCTCTCTTCAGGTATTCCACTGTATGTAAAATCTCTTCAGGAGTCCCAACTGTATTTGGATTGTCTACATACAATGTAATAATAACAAATCCTTACACAAAATCCTTCCGTTAACCTCTTTATAAAAATGCATGGGCTGATAAGGTCATTCTTATTATCTTACTTTAATATGTAATCACTCAGGCGGTTATACCACATGTGTCCGGTTGTTTTAGCCCATAGAGATTTTATCAAGTTTATGCAATAACATTCTCAAGAACAGAATTTGATGCTTTTGGCTATTTAAAACTTTTGGGACTTTCATATAGATGTCGTTATACAGTGGAACATAAAAGTAGGCTGTGACTACATCCATTAGGCATAAATCAAGTTCTTCCCTTATCGCCAGACTAATCAGTAATATAGCATCAACCACATGAGAATATGTGTCCTCATAATCAATTTCAGGTCTTTGTGAGAATCCTTCTGCAACTAATTGTGCTTTATACCTCACAATCTTACCATTTTCATTTTTCTTTCGCACAAAGACCCATTTATGTTTCACTGGTTTAACACCTCTCGGTGTACGAATTATTTTTCCAAACACCTCTCGGTTTGAAAGACACTTTAGTTCTATGTCTATTGCTTCATTTCATTTTTGCCAATCATTTTATTTGTGTACATTCTGCAATAGACTTTGGTTCATGATCCTCATTTTCATCCATAACATCAAGTTCTATATTGAATGCAAAAATATAATAGACATTGATTTGCAAAAGAATAGACTCATATATATTATTCCTTTAAGGTAACGAAGTAGATGTTTAATCTAATTCCAATGCCTTATATTTGGACATGACTTAAACCTTGCCAGTAAAATGTACTGCTAAATATATATCTGGTCTTTTGTGGCTAGCAAGTCACATCAATGCCTCTATTGCACTTAAGTATGGCACTTCAGGGAAAAGGATTTCCTCACTTTTTTTTGTTTTAGAAAAATGGGTCGTTATCCACATCAAGTGTTCTTACAATCATCGGACTGATTAATTAATGTGCTTGATCCATAAAAAATTTCTTAAGCAGTTTTTCCGTGATTGTTTAATGTCCAAGGATGCCCTTCTCCAGATTCTCTATATGCAGTAATCCCAAAAAGTGCTTCACATTTCCAAGATCTTTCATCTCAAATTCTTTCTTCAGGTGTTCCCTTTATGTGAAATATCTCCTGGAGTCCCAACGATATTTATATTGTCTACATACACTGCAATTATAAAAACTCCTTGCGTAAACTCTTTATAAAACTGCATGGCTGATATGGTTATTCTTATAGCCTTCCTTTAATAAGTAATCACTCAGGAGGTTATACCACAGACGGCCTGATTGTTTAAGCTCATAAAGAGATTTATTAAACTTTATGCAATATTGTTCCCAAGAACTAGAATTTGCTCCTTATGGCAGTTTAAATCCTTTGGGACAATCATAACGTTGTTATCCAGTGGAACGTATACGTAGGTTGTGACTATATCTATTAGCGTAAATCAAGTCCTTCCCTTATTTCCAGACTAATCAGTAATCTGAAAATAGTTGCATCTACCACATGAGAATATGTCTTCTCATAATCAAATTTTGGTCTTTGTGAGAATCGTTATGCAACTAAACGTGCTTTATATCTCACAATCTCTAAATTTTCATTTTTATTTCACACAATGACCCATTTATGTTCCACTGGTCTAACACCTCATGGTATATGGACTATTTGTTCAAACAGCTCTCTTTTTGAAAGATTTTAGTTCCACGTCTATTGCTTTTGTCCAGTTTTGCCAATAACTGTTTTGTGCACACTCATAAATAGACATTGGTTCATGATCCTCATTTTTATCCATTACATCAATTACTATATTGAATGCAAAAATATCATTGACGTCGATTTGCTTTTGGTTCCATTTTATTCCAGACATGGTATAACCAATAGAGATCTCTTCATTATCTTTCTCAGGTACCTGAATCTCTTTTTCTCTCATGTCTAAGGTCTCGTTTGGAGAACCGTCAACATTTATTGTTTGTTTTACCATTGGTAATTTCTGCTTCTTTTCTGTTATGAGGTTTGTTATCTTTGGAACCAATTGGTCTACCACACTTTAAACGTAAATTAGAATCACTAGCAACTTCATTTAGTCCTTCTTGGACATAAATTCTAACTAGAGAATATACAGCTGGTTTATGTGACTTCATCACTCTATTTGGGTGCGCAAAAGTGTTTGGGAACTGATTTGCTAAGCTCTATAAATGAATTAATTTTTGGATGGTAACTCACTTTCTTTAGTCCGAGGATCAAGATAAGACAATGACAGTTCATTCCAGCAAATTTATTTTTCCAGCTTATTATTTTCTCCCCCTAATGTTAGAAAAAGATTCATTAAAATGACAATCTGCAAAATGAGCCTTAAGTAAATCCCCTGTGGATGACTATAAAAATTTGATTATGGATGAAGAATCATATCCAACATATATTCCTAATCTCCTTTGAGGTCCCATTTTAGATCGATGTGGTGGAGAAATTGGAATAAATACAACACATCCAAAAACTTTCAGATGGGAAATATTTGCTACATAACCAAGAATCATTTGTGATGGGGAGAACTTAAGATTACTCATTGGCCTAATGCAAATTAATTCTGCTGAATGCAATATAGCATTTCCCAAGCATAAATTGGGAGATTTGATTTCATTAGTAATGGTCTAGCAATCAACTGGAGATGCTTGATTATAGATTCAGCTAAACCATTTTGTGTATAAATATGTGCTACATGATGTTCAACACTTATCCCAATGGATAAACAATAGTCATCAAAGGCTTGTCGAAGAAATACAGATTAATGTTCAAAAAGAACTCAATTGCGTCAATAGAAAACTCAACATTGTTATTACCAGAATTTCCAATCCGTATGGGGATCCTAATATTCTTGCAGAATTTGTAGCGGGACAATTAAAAATCGTGTTTCTTTTCGAAAAGCAATGAAAAAACTATTGAATTAACTGAACAGGCGAATACAAAATGAATTCAAGTACAAATTCCAGGACGTATCGACGGAAAAGAAATTGTGCGTGTTGAATGGATCAGAGAAGGCAGATTTCCATTAAAACAATTGAAGCTAAAATTGATTATTTTTCTTAACAGTTCAAACTATTTATGGACTCTTAGTGATGAGGCCCAAGCCACATCCGATCCGGAGAGTAGCCAGCCGGACGATACCGAGACGGATACGGATGGGAGCCAAGGAACGTTGCCGGATATGCCGGTTTCGGTCATTGACCGCGCATACTTGAGACCATACCAAACAAGAATGAACATGGTGATTGCCCAAGACTTGAAGAAAGGCGAATGGCAACAACGCAAGCTGGCAACATCGGCAAACGTCAAGGACCAAGTCCTTAGCGTTTTCACCTTGATACGGTGAAAACGCCCCACTAAAGTCGTTTGGGAAAGGAGCACTCTTTTTCCCTTGATCGGGTTTTATCCCTAAGTGGTTTTCCTATCAAGGTTTTTAACGAGGTTCACGACCCGGACGCATTGGGACCGAGAAGATCATCACCTTACCCGTCCATGGTTCGCGTGGTTATCGCCCGACCCTAATCTCTATCCCTTCCTGTTTTTCCTTGTTTTTACCGTTTTACTAAGAACTTAAGTTACTGATTTACGGGTATGTAAAACACCCAAGGACACGCTGGTCCTTTGTAAGGGCTTGTTGCCCTAACTCCCCGCCTATATAAAGGCGTGTAACCTCTCCCTTTGAACTCAGATTTGAATGAATGCATTTAGCTTAAAGCTTGCTCTCGAATCTCAAGTAGTTTAGACATTGTTGTCCTCGAAGCTCGGCTCGGACTTCGATCAGTCGTATCACGGCGTTGTCCAAACACCGTGTGGCCGGCTCTCGATCCATTGTTACTGTTTCATCATTCCATTTCTCACTTCGCTCCATCTTCCCACAGTCAAACGCTTACCTTCATCTTCTTCCATCTTCCCCAAATCATCCCACCGTTCAAACCTCGCTCTATCACCATCACCTTATCATACCGGACCTCCATCCGTACCACCGAAGTCCCCGTACCGCGGCCCTTCCATCGGCCAAGGAACCGTACCGATACCCGTACGACCGATTCCTTCTCGGTCTCGTCCCCAACTCGACCTGATTCTGAAGCCAACATTCCTGGAGCGTATTAGCTGGTATCAGAGCCAAGCTTCATCCGTCAGGTTGTAACTTTCCGTTAAATATCTTCCATTGTATCTCTACCGTCTACTCGCTTTAAACTTGTTCTTATCTTGCACCTTACTCTTTAACGTTCTAATCTTTGCCTCGGTCATTATTGTCTCAAAGCCTTGTGCTTGTAGCTAGCCTTTGGTTGACGACGTGTGAAAGACTAAGTCTTAAAACCACCAAATCGCCATTGTTGCCCTAGTGAGACGAGAGGTTGAAGACGAGTACGTGGGGACCATTTCTGGTCAACACACTTTACTCGCCTATTCGCTGACCCGGCCACGTGAGGAATATCCTTTCCTTGCCTTATCATTGGGATCCGTCTCATTGGCAGGACGTGAGAAATCCGCGTGCTAGTTGTCCTTTCCATTATTGTTATTAACTGTCCTTTGTCCTTTTTGCTTTAAACGTTCGGCTGTTGTACGGTCGATTGTCCTCTAGCAAAACAATCCTTATATCGTACCGCAAACTTTCATCTTTTGTCATTTTATGCGCGTAGGGTCCATCCCACAATCCCACGTCCCATTGCCCGTACTGGCAGGATACGGCAGCTCCAACAGCCGTACACCCCCGTGTCCGATCGATCCTACGATTGACCCGTCCCCGTCAGTACCAACTACGACCGGACGACCCTATTGGGCTACTGTCCCTCGACCAGGACGATCCCGGTGGACTAACCTTTCGGGACCTAGTATCTCCAAAGGTCTCCCACCGTCCGTACGCCGCCGTCCGTACCCCACCACCGTCCGTACAGGCCAACCCCGCCGGCTTGACCTTACCGACTCCGACCCCGACGAACTAACCCCGTCGTCCGTACCGCGCCGTCCGTACGAATCATTCGTACCGACCCTACCACCCATGGCCGAACCCGTGGGAGAATTGCCCCGTCCTATTGAGATCGGTACCGTACTAGCCACTATCCAGGCCCAAATAGAGCGCCTTACCGAGCGAATGGCCCGATACGATCTTCCACCTGATGCTCGACCGCCCCTCCCAAACCCGCCGGCCGATTTCGCCGACCAACCCATTGAAGAACCCGTCCCGGTCTACCAATCCGACGATGGGTACGAACCGTACCAACCCCAGCCAGGTCGACCCCATCGAAGAGAGCGACCAAACGACTGGTATGACCGTGCACCTCGACCCGAGGTCCCGGTCCATAAACTGGTTCCACCAACCTTCGCGGGAAAGGTTGACCCGGAAGCCTACCTCGATTGGGAAAGGCGAATGGACCACCTGTTTGATTGCTACGATTATTCCGAACCTAAGAAGGTTGCCTATGCAGCGGTCCAACTGACCGACCATGCCCTCACATGGTGGGACCGCGACTTGGCAGAACGCAGGCGGCGACGTGAAGGCATGATCCCTACCTGGGATGTTATGAAGTATGTCATGAGGAAGCGCTACGTCCCGCCCCTCTATCACCGCGATTTGCAAAAACGGTTCCGGAAACTTCACCAAGGCACCCGGACCATTGAAGAGTACTACAACGAATTTGAGCATCTGTGAAACCGTCTCCAACTCAATGACTGTGAAGAGACCTTAATGGCCCAGTTCGTGGATGGCATGCAAGACCGGATTGCCCGCAAGGTCGAGAGGCAGTCTTACCAAGGTTTCGATGAGCTCTTACACCTGGCCATACACTTAGAAGCTCAAATCAGGAGGAAATCTGCCTCGGCCGCCCGAGGAAAGATATCCCCGAATCAAGTCTGGTCTCCTAACCCTACAGCCGCTTCCACCAGCCCCAAACCACCGATCGGATCCAAGGCCATTGCCATTGATTCCCGTTTCAAGCCTAGGCAACCCGAAGCTCCTGTGCCCGGCCATTCTGTCAAAAAACCCGAACCCAATATTGGAAGGAGCCGGGACGTGATATGCTACAAGTGCCAAGGCAGAGGGCACTATTCCAGGGACTGCCCCAACAACCGAGCCATGATCCTTACCCCCGAAGGAAACTATGAATCCCAGGATGAGGAGCCGGATGAGGAGAACGACCCCGAGCCCGTTCAACCAGAAGACACCATTGAATATCCGGATGTAGGAGACCTCCTGGTCGTCCAAAGGAGCCTGAGCACCTTGACCTTTCCCGAGCCGACCGGACAGCGGGACAACATCTTCCACACACGCTGCACCGTCAACGGCAAGGTTTGCGGCTTGATCATTGATGGTGGGTCCTGTACCAATGTGGCCAGCTCCCACCTCGTGTCAAAGCTTTCTCTCCCTACCTCTAAACACCCTCATCCCTATAAACTGAGATGGTTGAATGATAAAACTGTTATACTCGTTACCGAACAGGTAGATCTAGCCTTTAGTATAGGGCAGTACCGGGACACGGTCCAATGTGATGTTGTTCCAATGCAAGCTAGCCACGTCCTCTTAGGACGCCCATGGCAGTTTGACAAGGACGCCACCCACAACGGCCGTTCCAACTTTTACTCGTTTATGCACGAATCTAAGCGTGTTACCCTAGCACCTCTAACACCCGTTCAAGTACATGAGCTCCAGTCTCGCTTAGCTAAAACCACATCTTCCCGTCCCAACTTCCTTATATCCATTAGGGACACTTGTAAAACCATCGGCAATGATTGCCGAGTTGTACTAATGGTTTACCAAGATGTGTTGAGTGCAGGTACCAGGGAAAACCCAATTCCGGATGAACTCCAAAGGATCCTCTAGAAGTATTCGTCCGTCTTTCCTGAAGAGATTCCCCACGGACTCCCACCCCTCCGGGGTATTGAACACCGAATTGACTTCATTCCCGGAGCCTCCCTGCCCAACCGGCCTGCTTACCGCGTCAACCCGGAGGAATCCAAAGAACTAGAGCGGCAGGTTGCCGACCTCCTGTTCAAAGGATACGTCCGCGAAAGCCTCAGTCCGTGCGCCGTACCAGTCCTTTTGGTTCCCAAGAAGGATGGCAGCTGGAGGATGTGCGTGGACTGCCGGCCCATCAACAATATTACGGTCAAGTACCGGCACCCGATTCCCCGTTTGGATGACATGTTGGACAAACTTAGTGGCACGTCCATTTTCTCCATGATCGACCTCAAAAGTGGTTACCACCAAGTTCGAATGAGAGAAGGTGACGAATGGAAGACCGCCTTCAAGACCAAGCAAGGGCTGTACGAGTGGCTAGTCATGCCGTTCGGTCTGACCAATGCCCCTTCCACCTTCATGCGGCTAATGAACCACACCCTCCGAGCGTTCCTCAACAAGTTCGTGGTTGTCTACTTTGACGACATTCTCGTCTACAGCAAGGACCTTACCGCACATGCTTCCCACCTGGATACGGTCCTACGAACCCTGCAACAAGAGGAGCTTTACGCCAACATGGCCAAATGCACCTTCGGCGCTCGAGAACTTATCTTCTTGGGTTTCGTCCTCAGTGGTCAGGGTCTAAAAGTTGACCAAGAGAAGATCAGGGCCATCCAAGAATGGCCAACTCCTACCAATGTCAGCCAAGTCCGAAGTTTCCATGGTCTGGCCAGCTTCTATCGGCGTTTCGTTCGGGACTTTAGTTCCATTGCTGTTCCCTTAACGGCTTTGGTGAAGAAGTCTTCCGGGTTTATATGGGGAGAATCCCAAGAGAAGGCCTTCCAAGAGCTCAAGGGTCGGCTCACTCAAGCACCATTGCTAGCCTTGCCCGACTTCAACAAAACCTTCGAAATCGAGTGCGACACGTCCGGTATAGGCATTGGAGCTGTGCTAACACAAGAAGGGCGTCCCGTGGCTTACTTCAGTGAGAAGCTCAGTGGAGCCATGCTCAATTACCCCACCTATGACAAAGAGCTCTATGCGTTGGTCCGAGCCCTTGAAACCTGGCAACACTACCTCCTCTCCAAGGAATGCGTGATCCACTCGGATCATGAGACCTTGAAGCATCTCCGGGGGCAAACCAACCTGAAGAAGCGGCACGCCAAGTGGCTCGAGTTCATCGAGATGTTTCCCTATGTCATCAAGTATAAGAAGGGAAAAGAAAATGTGGTAGCCGATGCCCTTTCCCGTCGTCACGCCCTTATCACTACCGTTGAGGCCAAGGTTCTTGGCTTCGGCCCTCTTAAGGAACGGTACCAAGATGATCCCGGCCTACAAATTCCCTATGTCGAACATGGGAAGGACTCCTTCAAGGATTTTCATGTCCACGACGGTTTCCTTTTTAAGGGCAAACGGTTGTGCATACCAGAAGGATCTATTCGAGAGCTGCTCGTTCAAGAAGCCCACAGTGGCGGTTTGATGGGACATTTTGGGATGCATAAGACCTTGGATATGCTGCGGAGTCACTTCTACTGGCCTAGGATGAGAAGTATGGTCGAAGTCTTCTGTGCAAGATGTTTAACTTGCAGGCGCACCAAGACCAAATCCCATCCGTACGGACTATACATGCCCCTGCCCATCCCAACCTCCCCATGGGTCGACCTATCCATGGACTTCCTTCTAAGATTGCCTCCAATCGAAAGAAAGGACTCAGTAATGGTAGTGGTCGACCGTTTTTCCAAAATGGCCCATTTCATGCCCTGTTCCAAGGCGTGGGACGCTACGGCCATTGCCGATCTTTTCTTCCGGGACGTTGTAAAACTCCACGGCCTACCCCAAACCATTGTCTCTGACCGAGACCCAAAATTCCTCAGCCACTTTTGGAGAACCTTGTGGAGACGCATGGGAACCAAACTCCTTTTCTCCACTGCCGCGCACCCTCAAACTGATGGGCAGACTGAAGTCGTTAACCGAACCTTGGGAGCTTTGCTCAGGACCGCCGTCGACTCCAACAAAGCCAACTGGCTCCAAAGCCTACCCTATGTGGAATTCGCCTACAACCGTGCGACTCACTCAACTACCGACCTCTCCCCGTTTGAGATATGCTACGGGTTCAATCTGCGTACACCGCTCGACATGATTCCATTTCCCCCTGAAAGGATGGAAGACCAAAATGGGGTAACCAAAGCTGAATATGTCCGTAAGCTTCATGAAAGAGTCCGCAACCGAATCCTCAAGAAGACGGAGCAATACAAGCAGAAAGCGGACCGAGGAAGGCAGCCAATGATACTACAACCAGGCGAATGGGTCTGGCTACATACCCGAACTGAACGGTTCAACAAGACCAAGCAAACAAAGCTACAACCACGAGGAGATGGCCCTTTCCAAGTTCTAGAGCGCATTAACAACAATGCGTACCGGATCGATATTCCAGGTGATCAAGTTTTGAGGACAAAACATTTTCAAGAGGGAGGGCATGATGAGGCCCAAGCCACATCCGATCTGGAGAGTAGCCAGCCGGACGATACCGAGATGGATACGGATGGGAGCCAAGGAACATTGCCGGATATGCCGGTTTTGGTCATTGACCGCGCATACTCGAGACCATACCAAACAAGAATGAACATGGTGATTGCCCAAGGCTTGAAGAAAGACGAATGGCAACAACGCAAGCTGGCAACATCGGCAAACGTCAAAGACCAAGTCCTTAGCGTTTTCACCTTGACACGGTGAAAACGCCCCACTAAAGTCGTTTGGGAAAGGAGCACTCTTTTTCCCTTGATCGGGTTTTATCCCTAAGTGGTTTTCCCATCAAGGTTTTTAACGAGGTTCACGACCCGGACGCATTGGGACCGAGCCGATCATCACCTTACCCGTCCATGGTTCGCGTGGTTATCGCCCGACCCTAATCTCTATCCCTTCCTGTTTTTCCTTGTTTTTACCGTTTTACTAAGAACTTAAGTTACTGATTTACGGGTATGTAAAACACCCAAGGACACGCTGGTCCTTTGTAAGAGCTTGTTGCCCTAACTCCCCGCCTATATAAAGGCGTGTAACCTCTCCCTTTGAACTCAGATTTGAATGAATGCATTTAGCTTAAAGCTTGCTCTCGAATCTCAAGTAGTTTAGACATCGTTGTCCTTGAAGCTCGGCTCGGACTTCGATCAGTCGTATCACGGCGTTGTCCAAACACCGTGTGGCCGGCTCTCGATCCATTGTTACCGTTTCATCATTCCATTTCTCACTTCACTCCATCTTCCCACAGTCAAACGCTTACCTTCATCTTCTTCCATCTTCCCCAAATCATCCCACCGTTCAAACCTCGCTCTATCACCATCACCTTATCATACCGGACCTCCATCCGTACCACCGAAGTCCCCGTACCGCGGCCCTTCCATCGGCCAAGGAACCGTACCGATACCCGTACGACCGATTCCTTCTCGGTCTCGTCCCCAACTCGACCTGATTCTGAAGTCAACATTCATGGAGCGTATCACTTAGGAATCAAAATTTGGATTTTTGTAGACGAAGAATTAAAAAAACTTAATTTGTCTTTACATTTTATCCAATAATAAAAAACTAAAACTATGTAATTTAACACTATATAGAAAACAGAAAAAAAAATTGAAGTCTTCTTTTTTGTGTTTAAGAAAAAAATCAGCATTCTATCAGGTTGAATAAAATTTCCATCAAAACTGCTTTGACATATGCTTAGTGTGTATCATTGGTTTAGGATTCAATTTGATTAAGATAAACAAAAAAAGAGAAAAGAACTTACCTATCACAGCAACTAATAACAATAGCATTAATAAATAACCTAAGCAACTCATTGCTTTGCATTATCTGGATCCAAAAAATCAGTCAAGATATGAAAGACTGATCATATCATTGTGGCTGAATTTTGTTTCCAAAAAAAAGAATAAAGAAATATGATTAGTAACATATGAAAGGTAATCAAATGTATGCGGATAAATGGAAGAAAAAAAAGAAAGAGAAAAAAATAGAATATTAAGGATATATGATTCCAATTTGGAAAGTCTACGAGGTCACTATAAGAAAATTAATGTAATAAAGCATCAATACAGATTCATTCAGAATAATTCGATAAATATGTTCTGAAAACCAAAAATTAAGAGCCTTGAGCCAATAAAAACTGGGAAAATGACTCAAAAACAAATTTAAAAATAAAATTCGAAATTTTATGTAAGAGCTCCATTGTAGAATTTGGGCCTAATGATTAATCCAGAAGTGATGGTAACGACGGAACCCATGAATATAGAGAATTCTCTTGAAAAACAAATCTTAGTAATTGATTGGACAGGATGGCGGAATAAACCATAAACTTTATTATCGATTCTGATTTTTATTCTGAGACCTCATGGGATAAAAATCAAACTTAAATAGAGATTTAAAGATTAAATATTCATTGGTGAATTTGTTTTTTCAAATAAAAAGTAATAAAATAGGAAAAATTCAAAAGATAAAAGGATTCGTTATAATATTCCAACTCTAACAAAAATGACATTTGAAATAATGATATTACATTATTTTAAAATAAATTGAATTAATCTTGGATTCCATTTCAAAAAATACATACAAAAATTTAGAAGAGATCGGATGAAATTTCAAAAAATACCATGACTAATAGAATTAACAATTAACTACATCTATATGTTACATACAAGTTTTTTGTCCTTTTATTTGCGAGGAGCTGGATGAGAAGAAACTCTCACATTCAGTTCTGAAGTAGAGATGGAATTTATAATTTATAAAAAACCCATCAACTATAACCCAAAAGAGCCAGATTTCGTAAACAACATCAAGGAAGACTAAAAGGAATATGTTTTTGTGGGAATCATATTTGTTTTGGCAGATGTGCTCTTCAAACACTTGAACCCGCTTGGATCACATCTAGATAAATAGAAGCAGGGCGACGAGCAATGACACAAAATGTACGACTTGGTTGAAAAATTTGGGTACATTTATTTCCAGACAAACCAGTTACAGTAAGACCTGGGGAAACACGTATGGGTTCTGGGCAAAGGATCCCCGGAGTATTGGTTAGTTGTGGTTAAACCAGGTAAAGCCCTTTATGAAATGGATAGTGTACCCAAAAACATAGCCAGAAAATTGATTTCAATATCGGCATAAAAATGCCTATAAAACCCAATTCATTATTTCTGAATAGGAATATAGAATGAAAAAGCTAAATCACATTTAACGATAAAAAGAGTATCATTTTTCTTTTTTTTGACAAAATTTTTTTTTACATCGTCCTTTGCATTAAAAGAAGAGATACAAAAGATATGATTCTACCACAAACCTATTTAAATGTAGCAGATAATAGCGGGGCTCGAGAATTTATGTGTATTCGAATAATAGGAGCTAGTAATCGAAATATGTTCATATTGGTGACTTTATTGTTGCTGTAATCATGGAAGCAATACCAAATACACCTCTAGAAAGATCAGAAGTGATCAGAGCTGTAATTTTACGCACTTGTAAAGAATTCAAACGTAACAACGGGATGATAGTACAATATAATGATAATGCGGCAGTTGTCATTAATCAAGAAGCAAATCCGAAAGGAACTTGAGTTTTTGGGGCGATTCCATGGGAATTGAGCCAATTAAACTTTACTAAAATATTTTCATTAGCTCCTGAGGTATTATAAGACCTAATTAGTATAGGATTAAAAAAACGGTAGTGAAATCAAATTAATTAATAGATTGTGTATAATACATATACCCTTAATAATAAAATATTAATAATAAATTTCAAATATTAATATATAATTCTATATCTATATATAAATAAAAGACAAAGAACATGTTGATTATATCAAAATTTATCCAACAATAAGGAATTTTAACTTATCATGGGGAAATACACTATTGCTGATATAATAACCTCTATACGAAATGCTGACATGAATAGAAAAGGAACGGTTCGGATAGGATCGACTAACATCCCCGAAATCATTGTGAAAATACTTTTACGAGAGGGCTTTATCAAAAACATAAGGAAACATCGTGAATACAACCAATATTTTTTATTTTAACCGTAAGACATAGACAAAATAAGAAAGAATACTATAAAAATATTTTAAATTTAAAGGGAGTAAGTTGAGTGGGTCTACAAATCTATTCTAACTCTCAACGAATTCCACAAATTTTTGGCGGAATATGAATTCTATTCCTTTTGACTTCTCAAGGTATAATGACAGACCGAGAAGCTCGACTAAAACAAATCGGCGGAGAAATTTTGTGTTAAATATAGTAATCCTTCTAATATAAAAAATTTGATAACCAGAATTTATGATTTTTGAAAAGGGGGTTTTGTAGTACCACCCCTGCTAAAAAAGTTCTGGATGTTTTACCTCGAATGAAGTTAAAGAAAAAAGGAATTAGTGAAAGTTTTCTTTACTTAATCACTTCCAAATGGCATGGTTCAATTTTTTTGAGATACTAAAGATTTGTTTGATTTTAGGTCATGATTCTGAAAGGATTCGAAATATTTTTGTATAGATATGCCTTTAGGAGAAAACAGTAAAACTTTAGTAAGTTATTAGGTATAAGGTAATCAGGGGACATCCATTTTATAGACTCCATAACAAGGATTCAAATGAGTAAATGTTTTTTTCAATTTAAACAATCCTTTCACAAAGATACAATTCAAGATTAAAAAATATGAAGAAACCTTTTTTCTTCCAAAAATAAATATATTCACAGAATTAAGGAATAACAACTATGAAAATAAGAGCTTCCATTCGTAAAATTTGTGAAAAGTATCGACTAATCGGTTGGAGGGGATGAATTATAGTAATTTTTCCAACCCAAGCCATAAAACAAAGACAAGGATAATCTTACTAAAGGAAATAAAGTAAAGGAAAACGCACTTCCAAGGAGCTGGCAAAAAGGTCCTTTTTGAAATGAAATGGATATATCCATATATTTCTTGTGAAATGAAAAATATGGCAAAACCTATATTAAGAATTGGTTCACGTAAAATTACACATCGTAGTTTATGTAAAAATTTACGTAGAATACCAAAGGGAGTAATTCATGTTCAAGCAAGTTTCAAAAATACCATTGTGACAGTTACAGATGTACGGGGCTGGGTGATTTCTTGGTGCTCTGCGGGTACTTGTGGATTCAGGGGTATAAGAAGAAGAAAACATTTTGCTGCCCAAACCGCAGTAGGAAATGCTATTTTAAGCAGTAGTGGATCAAGGTATGCAACGAGCTGAAGTAAGGATAAAAGGCCCTGGACTGGGAAGAGATGTAGCATTACGAGCTATTCGTAGAAGTGGTATAATTTTAAGTTTTGTACGAGATGTAACCCCTATGCCACATAATGATTGTAGACCCCCTAAAAGACGTGTATAGAACTAAATAAAGGCTGAAAGGGGTTCAAGAGAAATAAACGATTCAATGATCTGATCAAATAAAATTACTATGGTTCGAGAGAAAATCAAAGTATCTACTCGGACACTACAGTTAAAGTGTATTGACTCAAGAAGAGACAGTAAGCATCTTTATTATGGACACTTTATTCTGTCTCCAATTATGATGGGTAAAGCCGACGCAATAGGCATTGCGATGCGAAGAGTTTTACTTGGCAAAATAGAAGAAACATGTATTACACTTGCAAAATCTGAGAACATACCACATAACTATTCTAACATAGTAGATATTCAAGAATCAGTACATGAAATTTTAATGAACTTGAACGAGATTGTATTATGAAGTAATCTATATGGAACACGCAACACGCTTATTTGTGTTCAAGGTCCCGGATATATAACTGCTAGAGATATCATTTACCACCCTCTGTGGAAATCATTGATAATACACAGCATATAGCTACCTTAACGGAACCAATAGATTTGTGTATTGGATTAAAAATCAAGAGGAATCGCGGACATTGTCTAAAAATGTCAAATAACTTTGAAGACATAAGTTATCCTATAGATTCTGTATTCTGCATGTTCAAAACACAAATCATAGTATTCATTCTTATGGAATTGGAATTAAAAACAAGAGATTATTTTTCTAGTAATATGGACGAATGGAAGTTTAACTCATAAAGAAGCCTCCCAGAATTTGAGTAATTTATTTATTCCTTTTCTAATGTAGAAGAAGAAATATTCTATTTAGAGAACAATCAACATCAAATTACTTTACCCCTTTTTCCTTTTCATAACAGAGTAGTTAACCTAAGAAAAAAGCACTAGCTTTTCAATATATTTTTATTGATCAATTAGAATTGCCTCCCAGAATCTATAATTATCTCAAAAAGTCCAATATACATACATTATTGGACCTTTTGAATAACAGTCAAGACGGCCTTATCAAAATTGAACATTTTCACACTAAAAAAGTTATTAGATATTCTAGAAAAATAGAAAAAGCATTTCTAAAAAACTTAATTAAAAGTCAATTTGAAATTGAAATGTACTTTAAACCTTCAACGTAATTTCAATTTTCCAGCCGACCCCATTTTCATTAATTTAATTAATTATATATGTATCTAGAGAAAATTCATTTTTAAATGACTACTCCATAGATACGTTTTTTATTTTACAATTGAATAAATTTCGTTATAAAATACCAAAATTTAGAGATTTCTCAATATGTAATGTTGCTCCAATACCTAACCACAAGGCCACCACGATGTCAATCAAAAAGATGGTTTTCGCTATTGGATGACGAAATGGATACTGAAACTTATTAACATTTTCCAAAAATAGTACGGTTAATAAGCCCGCTGGTACTGAAACCATTAGAAGAACACCCAATAATTTGTTAGGCACTGTACAAAGTATTTGAAATACAGGAAAGAAATACCATTCCGGTAGTATTTCCAAAGGAGTTACAAAATGATACGCAGTTCACCAATCATTGATGGTTCTAAAACCGGCAAACCTACATCACAGGCATTGGTACCAAGAATGACTACTGGAAAATATATAAAAGATCATGGGCCAAGCGGGTTCCCCATAATAATTATGACCCTTACCTTTAGCTAATTTTGCTCATAGTACAGGATCATTCAAATCTGTTTTTTTGTTATTGGGATAGGTGAATTCGTATGGACCATCCCGAGGGAACTGGACATGAGTTTTTTCATCATCTGGCTCGAGCAAGAACTAACCAAACTAAATTAATACATAAACAATATATATATATATATATATATGTTATCCACAAGTATTTAATATGTAAAAAAGAATTATCCGATTCCAAAGTTATTGCAATTAAAGATTGCCAGAAATTCCATTCTTACAGGTAAATGCCCAACACCCATGTAAGCTTAAAAAGTTGATGTGCTTTCTGGATCGTCTCATTACCTTATCAATTTGTCCTTAAATCTTAATAATTAAATCTCGATTTTTCAAATAAAAAGGATTTACTTGTTAGTAATGGAGTCTACCCTATATGCTTCATTAGATCTTGTATTCACTCTGACAGTAACCTAAATGGAGTCGATGCAGAGGAAATGAATGCATTTTACATACTATAGAATTGTTTTATTTTGTATTTTAGTCAAAAATAGATAAAACAAAATCAGGATTATGTTCCATCCCTTAATCTACTGGATTTACAGAGCCCACTCATCAGTACATCGTCGGGTATGATCATAGAAAAGATTCTCTTCAAGTGAACTAGCCTATCACCTGTACGGGGCTTACACAGCGGTTGGAACAAAGACATATTTGGTTATGAATTCCAATGTAGCAGATAAAGTCATATTTCTGCACAGCCCGATCAATAGTTCAAGTCACACACTCCCATAATCTATTTCCTCTTCATAGAATTCCCTACAACTTTTTATGTCAAAAACATAATCAAATATTGTGTAGTTGAAGGGAATATCCAAATAGATGTCTTATTTTTTTTTTAATAATTCACATTTTATAGCAATAAAATACTATTGGTCCTTCACCAAGTAATAAGAAAAATGAGTACTTACAAATATCTAGGATCTATATTATTTATAAGGGAACCAAAATACTTTGTTTACATATCATTAGGAAATGAATTAACATAAATACGGCCGTAAGAATAGGTAATACAAAAGTGTGCAAACTATAAAACGAGTCAAATTGGATTGTCCAACACTAGCACTTACGCAAAATAATTCTACAAGAGTCGATCCTATTACCGGAGTAGTGTTAGGCACGGCTGTTAAAATTTTGACTGCCCAATAACCAATTTGATCCCAAGGTAAGAAATAACCTGTTACACCAAAAGATGCGGTCAATAGACCCATAACCAGACCAGTAACCCAAGTTTATTCGCGAGGTTTCTTAAAACCGCCGGTGAGGTATACACGAAATACTTGCAGGATCATCATACTTGTCGACCATCGATGAACTGATCAGATTAACCAACCAAAGTTAGCTTCAGTCATTATATATTGAACAGAAGCAAAAGCCTCAGTAATAGTTGGACGGGAATAAAAAAGTCATAGCGAATCCCATAGCTACTTGTACTAAAAAAACAAGTAAGGGTAATTCCTCTTAGACAATAAAATATGTTGACATCCGAAGGAACATATTTACTAGTTATATCATCTGCAATCTCCTGAATCTCAAGACGTTCTTCGGACCAATCATAAACTTTATTGAGATAGGTAAACCAAGGTTACTCCCTCCAAGAACTGTATATGAGAATTTCATTTCGTACAGCTCAAACAAAAAGACCTACATACTCATTGAAACGGATATGGAATATAAAGTTTTAAACTTCTCTCTCATTCAATATTATTTAAAGATATGAAAGAGTCAAAATGTGAATAAATCTTATTTTATATTCATTACGCTCTGTTCACTTTGTATACCATTCCGTTGTAAATAAACGATCTTAGTATAGATCCATTGTGGTCTTTCAATTCTATAATAACAGAAACAGCAACCCTAGTTGCCATCTTTATATCTGGGTTACTTGTAAGTTTTACTGGGTATGCTCAATATACAGCCTTTAGGCAACCCTCTCAACAACTAAGATATCCATTCGAGGAACACGGGGACTAGTTGACGTTATCAGCCTCCAAATATTTGGAGGCTGATTACGTCGATGAAGATAATGAAAAGTCATTCGTATTTCGTTGAAATTCTAGGTGGTTCCAGAAACAAATATCAAAAAGTTATCCCTAAAGTGGATACTAACAGAAATGTATAACCAATGCTTCCATAAATTTGATCGTGGTTTACAATTATAGCTTTCATACCTGTTTTGCTTACTTGGGAGTATCTGTAATGCTCCGACTGCCATCGTCCGTGAGCCCCCACGTCTTTTCTAGGCATGTAGATCTGTACCCTCTCTCTAGGCCCATGGGCCCTACACCCTCTCTAGGCCCATTGGGCCCACCCTCGTCCGATGGTCGGTATGTTATTTCGAGAGGTTCTAAAGAGTTGTTATTATCCCTACAAATTATCACATGATCTTTCCCTATGTTTTGGCCTCACTCACACGGTACCGACAATCACTTCTCGGTAGGTCACCCATCCTAGTGCTACTCTAGCCCAAACACGCTTAACCTTGGAGTTCTAACTAGATAAGTGAAAGAAAAGATAAGTGCACTTTGATGACATAGGTAGCCAATCAAATCATTTCACCCTCTCATCATACACCACCATATACCAGAAACTAGGATGTTACAATCACCCCAACTAACAAAGTGCAACGTCCTCAAGACTGCCTCCCAGGTCAGAACTAGTTTGACGTACCTAGAGCTCTGATACCACTTGTAACGCCCCAACCGCCATCGTCCGTGAGCCCCCATGTCTTCTCTAGGCATGTAGGCACATACCCTCTCTTTAGGCCCATAGGCCCTACACCCTCTCTAAGCCCGTTGTGCCCACCCTCGTCCGATGGTCGGTACATTATCTCGAGAGGTTCTAAAGAGTTGTTACTATCCCTACAAATTACTACATGATCTTTCCCCATGTTTTGCTCTCACTCATATGGTACCGACAATCACTTCCTGGTAGGTCACCCATCCTAGTGCTACTCCAGCCCAAGCACGCTTAACCATGGAGTTCTAACTGGATAAGTGATGGAAAAGATAAGTGTACTTTGGTGACATAGGTAGCCAAATCAAATCTTTTAACCCTCTCATAATGCACCACCATATACCAGAAACCGGGATGTTACAATCACCCCAATACATCATAACAAAAAATCTAATAGTCTTAGAAACAACTCCGCTCTGATACCAAATTGAAACACCCCAACCCATTTTTGATAATAATATTCCCATAAATATTAATATTTTCTAACACATACAGAATTAAACAATCCTCAAAAACCACATTAAATTAATTAACTCAATAAGCTCACAAAACATATCAACATAATTATCAACTAACAACCTACAAGTGTATGAAAATCATCATCATAAAACAATAACAATAATAAAATAAAATAATAACAATCCCGATATGTCATCTTCTTTCTGCAGTCTTAGTGCCACGAGCTCCATCAATCTAGAATTTTCTGCATCATGACGAAGAGATGCATCAGTATTTAATAAATACTAAGTGCGATAATTAACCGTCTCACAGCTATATACACAGACCAACAAATAGTTTTCTAGCATAATACATATGCTAACGGAATTCAGAAATCAACACAACAACAACTTTATCAATCGATTAATTATAAGCAAATAATTAATTAATTAAATCAGCAAAATAATATTCAGAAATAACGTCACATATTTAATTTCAGCAATTTTTATAAATTGATTTTAACATAAATAGTTTTAACATTTTTTGACAATTTAATTCTCAACAACTTACTTCAGCACAAACATCAAACAATAAACTCAGCAATCACTCAATCAACATACAACACAGAAATCAAGCAAAATATATTATACTATGAACTATTCGTAAAACCCAGATAAGTCATGGTACTGCACTCACTTTACCCTTTTCGCGGTCTCCTGACAACACAACTTTCAACCTCACAATATCTAGACTTTCTGGAACTATTAGGGTTTCCTAGAGGTCACATCAACACAATCAGAACCTCATTTTCTCATATTTCAACCAATCACATCCACAAACCAACATTATACTAAGAAAATCTGGAAAATAACAGAAACGGTCATCCTCTAAGAAATGATCATCCTCTAAGAAAGCCACGGTACTGCACTCACCTTAGCCTTTTCGCGGTCTCCTAACAACACAACTTTCAACCTCACAATATCTAGACTCTCTGGAACTATTAGGGTTTCCTAGAGGTCACACCAACACAATCAGAACCTCATTTTCTCACATTTCAACCAATCACATCCACAAACCAACATTATACTAAGAAAATCTGGAAAATAACAGAAACGGTCATCCTCTAAAAAAAGGATCATGAATCGAAATCTAACCGTTCATTTCTTAATCTCACCGTTGAACATCAACTCCTAGATGTACTGAAGCTATCCCCTAAGTTTCACGTACATCCTACCAGAGATGAACTCGCAATCTCTCCTTGACTGCATGTTGGTCCAAATCGTGTCTTAAACAGAACACCTCACTAAAACGGACATAACTTTTAAAATACTACCTCAAATCCAAATCCATAAAGTGATACATCTATTTATAAGGCTTAACTAAAACTGCATAAAATTTCATTACCTTTGAAAACGATTGACTTGGTCGAATCCATTTTCTATCATGACTTAGTACTTCTGTCTGCATCTCCAAAGACTCAGATTCCTCCTCTTTCATAAATAACAACATTCAATCTCTCTTTTCTACCTAGGTGGCCACGAAATTTTTAGAGGAAAAGGTAGGTTTTAAGCTTTTATATTGTTTAGGGTTTTTCTTTCTTAAAATTATTATTACGTTCCTCAACTTTCTTATGTATATAAGTCATTCCCAAAATTTCTGATTGCATCAAACTAACCCATCATAATTTTTGATCCAACACAAACAACGCAAAACACTATTCGAGTCTCCATTTTAACACCTCTGAACTTTATTTGAATTAAATAACATCCATAAAACTTGGCTCGTTCTTCCAAAACAAATAATTTTTTTTTTCGTTTTTGGCATACGGATGTTACAATTCTCCCCCACTAAAATAGATTCATCCTCGAATCTGTAACACCAAAGCCCTCGCTAAAAGGACCCAACTACGAACCTTGATTCAGTTTTTTTAACTCACCAGTGACATCACTTAGTCTACCTTAAATCTTCGCGGCTTATGATTAGTATCCTCATTTTAAAACTAGATATCTTTTGAGTGATGGATAGTCCACCCTTCAAGAGAATTAGATCATCTCTTTTAGCAATCAAAAACTATTCTACCCATCAAATTCCTCACCACCCAGAATATCTAACATAACCAACAAAATCTTGGATAGATCAATCTGATTATGATCGATCATTCCCCTCTGCTCAACATGATCTCGGCGACAACTGCCCCGATCAATAGATTATCATACTCCATTAGCAGTTCAGCTCCATATACCTCCAAACCATAACACGGCTAAGCATAGAATACAACCAAAAAAGAAAAATGGCAAAACTGTAACTCCACGATAAATGGTACTACTCAGCATAGCTTTCAAGGCTAACATAACAAAACAACATAGTCTTTTGACTATCTACACAACACAACATAGCGTTTCGACTATCACCACAATAAAACATAGTCTTTTGGCTATTGGCACAGCAAAACATAGTCTTTCTGCTATCGGCATAACACATCATTTTTTATACTCGGTTCATATACTCCCAAAATTAGACACCACAAGACCCCACTTGGTTTGAATGAATATGTGCCTGCCAGATATCCGGAACAGCTCAGCACAATAAGAATGACAAAACAACTCAGAGTCCTGCGTGACCCGATCAGCTAAGTCCAGCAAGATCCTAAGATCTCAAATGGCTTACCGAAACAGCATCAGGAATCACACAGAAACCTGACCAGTAAACACTACACATCAATGAGATTCTAAACACGGAACCCCATCAAACATCATTAGGACAATGTCCTGATCACCCAAACCAAGATATAGGATCAACACAATATGATCCCTACAACCAAACCAGTATCAACAATAACATCCTGCACTGGGTAAAGGGAAAATTTTGACCTGGACAATTTTGAAAGTGCCGATTTATACTTGTACAATCGATTAGTGCTATTTTATATCTAAATCATTATTAAATTCAAATTTCGGACCCAACGTTACAAAAGTGTCAAAATCAAAGTCTTCTTTAATGGTGGTTAGTCAACCATTTACTGCTGTCAGATGCTCGATGACGTATCCAAAACGATGTCATTTTAGTCTCTTTTGAATCAATTTTTTTTGCAAAAACTGTTACAGTCTGGACTCGAACCCGGGTGTGTGGCATGATGCATGAGAAGACACTTACCAGAGGCTACGATCAATATCATTGATTACACACATAAATCAATGTACATTCATACATATTTAAAATGGTTGGATTGTCATTGGAAGGCTCTTACCGGTAGGCTACGATAATAATCAATGTACATTCATACATATTTATTTATATACTATATATTTTAATACTCCTTAGTTTTAAAAAAAATTAGGTATCAAGTTATATCAAGTTAACTATACACATAATTATTTATATTCATTAAGATTTTAATTAATTTAACCGTAAAATTAGGAAATTATTTAAAATCTAAGAATTTTGATTTAGATAAATAATTTTCCTAGATTTAAAATAATTTTCCTAGATTTTATATAATTTTCCTCATTTTATAATTAAATTAATTAAATTGGGAAATTAAAATCTTAATATATATAAATTATTATGCGTATAGTTAAGTTAATATAACTTGATACCTATTTTTTTTTAACTAAGGATTATTGAAATATATAGTATATAAATAAATATGTATAAATGCACAATGATTATTGTCGTAGCCTATCGGTAAGAGCCTTCCAATGACAACTCACGAATCTGGGTTCGAGTGTAGGTAGAAAGCAATTTTAAAAAGTTTTAGGATTTATGAAATATATGGTATATAAATAACTATGTTTGTGTAATCAATGATAATGATCGTAGCCTACTAGTAAGTGCCTTCCATGCATCATGCCACACATCCGGGTTCGAGTACAGACTGTAACCATTTTTGCAAAAATATTTGATTCGAAAGATACTAAAACGACATCGTTTTGGACACGTCATTGAGCATCTAATATCAGTAAACAGTTAACTAACCACCATTAAAGAAGACTTTGATTTTGACACTTTTGTAGTGTTGGGTCGGAAATTTTAATTTAATAACGATTTAGATATAAAATATCACTAATCGATTGTACATGTATAAATCGGCACTTTCAAAATTGTTTAGGTCAAAATTTGCCCTTTACCCCATCATGCACTACATGATCAATAAGATATCTGCCTTATTATTGGTTATTAATGGAAAGTACTTTGTATAGTAATACCGACAATAACACGAGTACAATGGCTTAATCAACAAGAATATGAACACCTACACCGCTAAACATTGACACATGTGACTTCAGATAAGTTGCCAATGTTTCAAACCACTTGGGAATTTTTTGTTTCATCTTAGCTTCAGGTTCTCAAGTTTCCTCTCAACTCCATTGCAGTCCCATAAGATATTCATCTCTGGAACTTTCTTCCTCTTGATCATTCAGGCTCTGTGAACTAGCACCTCCAAATGTCTCGCCTTTACAACCATACTCGGTAAGTTGTTAGATGGACTCTCGGGCATCACCTGATCATCCTTATGTAGACATTTGTTTCAGCATAACAAAATGAAATATTTTATGAAATGCCCACATCACATCTAATACCTCCATTATATCAGAAATTGGCCCAACCCACTCCAAATACTAACAGGATCTATATATTAAGGTCTCAGCTTAGTCTTAGAAATACACTTGTCCGGACTTGTCAGCATGGCCATCTTCAGATAGACCATATCTCCCAACTGCAAACTCTAACTTCTTTCTACGCTTATCTGTGTAATTTTTCTATCTTTTAGTGGTTCTTACATTTTCAGTTTGACCACACGGATTTCTTGCATAGTCTCATGCACAAAATAAGAACACAGCAAACTTATGTCCCCACTTGAGTTCTCTACCATGTTGTCTTACATTACTTACTATAGAGAATCTCAATAGCACAATACCGATACTATCATGGTAGTTAGTTTTGTATGCAAACTCTGCTAAAATCAAGTGATCAAACTAATGACCACTCCAAAACAGCACACAAAAACCCAATCAAAACTTCCCACTAAACTATCACGCTCAACTCGCATTCTCATAACCACATAGTACGACCCATGCTCACAAGGATCTCAACACCCTGTTCTGAATCTCCAACTGCCCTCATTCCTCTTAAAGCATCAGCAACGAGATTAGCTTTCCCAAAATGATAAGCTATCTCAGATCAAAACCACTCACCAACTCTAACTATCTCAACAGCCCCAAAATTAGCTCAGTTTAAGCTTCAAGAACTCAGTTTGTTCCTTAATCTTAACAGCCTAGATCACTCTTGATCTTTTTCTTTGAGTACTTAGAGCACAGTTGGCTTGCACCACACGCTTACTCATAACAACAAATTTGATGATACTCAATAGAAACGGATCTATTCATATGAAAAAGGGAAGCGGATCTATTCTATATCCGATAAGTACCAATACACAATGGGGGTGATTCCTATTTTATATGAACCAATCTAGCTATTGTTGTTCATCATTCAGAAACCCGTTTGTAAAAAATTACCTTTATTTTTATTAATTCTCTCTTACTTTACTTTTATTTTATATTTTATTTTAGCTTATTCAACTTATGTATTAAATATGATTAATTTAAATATAATTAATAAAGTAGGAAAAAGGATAATAGTATTAAAAACGAAACCCCAGTCTTACGTTTCCACATCAAAGTGAAATAGAGAACTTAAGTCTCTTATTTTCATTTCTCATGCCTATTGGCGTTCCAAAAGTACTTTTTCGAAGTCCTGGAGAAGGAGATACATCTTGGGTTGACATATATTGTGACTTTCAGATATATTGGACTATATGGGATTTCCCCATTTTATCTTTCGATTGAGATATCCTCTGTTTCGCCCAAAAAGATTGATTGAATTATCAAAAATTTGTAACTTGAAGCGCAAAAAAATAAAGTGGAATTAAATGCAGGGAGCATTTACATTGATATTAGAATATTAAAAAATTGTATTGCTTACGCGATAGGACTATTAAAATGAAGTATCCAGGCTCCGTTTAGCAAAAACACAATTGATAAATAATATATAATAGTTTTTGAATTACTACTTATATTATATGCAAAATTATGATAAAATTTCTATTAAATTAAGAAAATTGAAACAGGGTGATCTAAAAAAGACTGTTTCTCAAATCAAATAATATAATTCTAATTTCGTTGACTAGTTAACAGAAGACATGTGAAAGAAATGAATTGAAAAAGTAGTAAAAAGATGCGGTATTTGGTTAATTTGTCATGTTCAAATATAATCGGGAAACTTTTTCCTTTTACCCTAGATGCGTTGTAGCATAAAAAGGGAATCAATCCAACTTGGAATCTAGTTTTAACACATTAAAAGTGCAAATCATATTTTAATATAAGTTATTAAGGTTTTTGGCTTTTGAAAACAGAATTTGAAATGCAAGTAAAAAAGAAAATATATAAAAACGGTTTTTGAAATCAAATTAACAAAAAAGGATTTTTGGAAATGTTATAGATGATTTAAAATAATCAATGCTAAGCTAATGGAGACTTGTTCTACCTTTAGAGCTAATCTAATGGATCCAAAACACCAAACTTGACTAATTCAGTCTCATGGTACTAATCACTTTACTAATCACCTTAAATGTTCATAACTCTTTTAAACACTAATTGACTAATGAGCATTAATCACATGTTTTCTTAACCTCTAATCATCCTAAACATCAATTCTCATTGGCTATGATTGAAAAAGAGCTTGAAAAGTTTGGATCAAGCATTTGATCAAATACCTTGTGGGTGTGAGAAATGCTTAAGATCTAAACTAACAATCTCTTGGTAATCTAGTACTAAACACAACCTAACAAGCATGGATCTAAAGATTACAAGCCTAAAATCCTTACCTAGCACTAATCAACCTAGATCTAACATCCCAAGGATCCTATCAAAAGACTATTCACTAATAGACATGAAAACACAAAGCAAAATGGTTGATCTTTGCATAATCATCAATATTAGAAGAATAGAAGTACAGATAGAAAGGAAATCAAACTATATAAACTCAGAAAAATCCAGAAATCTTCAATCCAAAATATCTCTAAACAAGTTTAACAAAAGATAAGATAAGATAAAATGGATTAGGTCTAGAGTATTTATAGTGAATATCTCAGGAGACCAACCTAACCCATAATTAACCAAATGAAATTGAAAATAGATTAAATTAGATTTGACTAAACCAAAGTTGACTTGGTTTAGCTTACAAAGAGGAATGGGTGGAGCAGTTCTCATCGGTTGAATCTGTCCGATGGTGATGGCCGATGGAGAAGTTTGGTGATTTTCCTTGGGTACCATCGGTTAAATCTGTCCGATGGGTATGGCCGATGGGGAAATCTGGTGATTTTTCTTGGGACCATCGGTTGAATCTGTCCGATGGGGAAGTCTGGTGATTTTTCTTGGGTGCCATCGGTTGAATCTGTCCGATGGAGATGGCCGATGGAGATAAAATTTACTTATCTCTCTAACCAAATACCCAAATCACCTGATATCACCTCCATTAGAACTCTAACTCAATTTGCTACAACTTTTCTGAAGCACTCTGGAGCTATAGACAACGTAAAGTCTCCAACCGAGTCGATCTTTGAGATACTTAAGATTGGTTCTAGATCATCATTTATTTTTTTCATACCATTTTCTCTCCTTGTTGTTTTCTTCAGTTCCAAGACCTATATAAGAGTGAAACAAATGCAAACATGCATCTAGACTCTAAACATGTAACGAAAATGTAAGATAATGATAAAAAGCATTGCTAAGAACATTAAAAACACAATAGATTGGCGGGGTAGAGCATAAACTTAAAAAAGGAAGAAGCCCGTTCAGGAACAAGAAAAAACCATCGCCATTTCAACTGAATCTCGATGAAAAAAATATCAATGAATGGGGGGGGGGGGCTGGAATCCACACATTGATTTTTTCACAATTTTTTTGAACCGTATGCATCAAAAGGTGCCTCTACGGTTCCTAAGGAGTACAATTTTATCATAATCAATCGAATTTAAAGAGAAAGATTATTTTTTTAGGCCAAGAGGCTGATACCAAAATTTTGAATCAACTTATTAGTCTTATGATATATCTCAGTATAGAAAAGGGTACCAAAGATCTTTATTTGTTTATAAACTCTCCTGGTGGATGGGTAATATCGGGAATGGCTGTTTATGATACTATGCAATTTGTGCGACCCGATGTACAGACAATATGCATGGGATTGGCCGCTTCAATAGCATCCTTCATCCTAGTTGGAGGATCAATTACCTAACGTATAGCATTCCCTCATGCTTGGCGCCAATGAGTTTTTTTTTTTCGTGAAAAATGCTATTCATTCGCCACCGAAAATATAAATTAGTTAAGTGATAATAGCATGACACTTCGAATTTGATATGATTTTTTTAGATTAAAAACAAAAATAGATTATATATTGAAAGAGTAGTATGAGATAAGGAAGGGGTATTTCAAATGATATCTTACCTATTCGGGCACATCTCAACATCACAAACCTTGTTTTCACACCGGAAGCTTATTTACAAAATTGATATTAAAAAAATACTCTTTGGGATTTCTGAACCACAGACGAATAAAAAATGATCTATAAAGCAATGGAACCATCATAGTATTTTTCTAACTCTTACAAAAAGAAGGATGATAATTGGATGATTTCTGGATCTGCGTATAATACAACCTATATTTAGTTTTCTTTCGCCTAAAGGAAAGGTCAAAAAAGTAAATTCCATTGTGGAGCCATATGCAATGCAAAAAAGCTTGTACAGTTATTCAATTTTCTCTGTTTTTGGTTATCTCGCCGCATTCTGCGAAATAGAAGAACATTTTCTATTATATCATCCGGGTAATGATCCATCAACCCGCTAGTTTGTTTTATGAGGCACAAACGGGAGAATTTATCTTGGAAGTGGAAGAACTACTAAAAGTTCGTGAAACCATCACGTGTTTATGTACAAATAACGGGCAACCTATATGGGTTGTATCCGAAGACATGGAAATGAATGTTTTTATGTCAGCAACAGAAGCCCAAGCTCATGAAATTTTTGATCTTGTAGCGGTTCAATAAAAATCAGAGCGATTTCATGCAAATCTAAAATTTCGAATTTGATATCTTTTTAGATTAAAGGTTTGGTTTCATATTCTTTTAATATTAGAATAAAAAAATATATTGAAGAGAATCTTGAAGAGAAGTAATTCAGAATTAGCTGGTTAGAACTAATCTAAAGCATCCCATTATTTATATGATTCCATATGCCAACCATTAAACAACTTATAGAAATACAAGACAGCCAATCCGAAATGTCACAAAATCCCCAGCGCTTTGGGGATTCCCTCAGCAACGAGGAACATGTACTCGGGTGTATGTGCGACTCATTTAGACTGAGACACAAAAATGAAATTCTTTTTGAAATATACAGGATCTGTACTTGTGAATAAAATAGAATGGAGGAACTCTATTTATTATTTTAAAAAGATAGATTGTTCATATCTTCTATGGTGTCTGAAACTTATGGTTTACATTGGTGCAAATCCGATCAACTCCATTTTTTAGAAAACCCCAATGATAACAAATGGTTATCCATTAAGCAGGGAAAATTCCATTTTTATTTAAAGATTCCACTCTTGAAAGAAAAGAATGGACTAACAGGGTAAACGACTAAATCTATTTTACAAATAAAACAACGTTACTGTATAAAGTGGATCTTATTGTGAAAGACCTAATTTACTGGAATATTGATGGGGTAGTGATACACGCCTAAGCTCTCCAAATATTCATCTTCAGATAGTAAGTTGTTGGATGGTTGAGGATACAAGAGAGAAGCTCGATCTTGTTCTTCAAAGTGGATGGTGTTGATTTTAGAAGTTTAGGGAGAGATAAGGATGAAGATAAGAGAATTGGCATAATAAGAGAGAGAGAGAGATTGCTGAATTTTTCTTCTTATTTTTTCTCTTCAACCAATACAATGCACAAGTATATATAGACTTTACAAGCATAAGCTAAGGAAAAAATATCTAAGGAAGAGGGAGAGAAGAGGTGTGATGATGGAGTAGTTGAGCTGCTCCAACAGTGCAGCTGCGCCCATGCTGTTCCCATGCTGTTCCCATGCTGTGCCCATACCTTCTCCCTGCAGCGCCCATGCCTCCTTTGCTTCCTCACTTGGTTTAGTTAGCTTGTCTAGTTGATATCCAACAGCTTCCTTTTCTTCTAGTTCCTTATAAACTAGCTCTCCTTCTAGTTCCTTCACAACTAGTTCTTTCCTTTTCCCTCCTTTTCCTAAGTTTGAATTCTTCTTCTTGAGATCACATATTTCAACACTCCCCCTCAAGATTGGTCGGTGAATATCCTTTAGACCGATCTTGCCATATATGTGATCCCCAATGATCGAAGATGTTGCCTTGGTGAAGATATCCGCTAGCTGTTCCCCACTTGCTACGAATGCGGGTTTGATGATTCCTTCTTGAATCTTTCCCCTCACAAAGTGACAATCCACTTCTATATGCTTGGTCCTTTCATGGAATACCGGATTGGATGCTATATGTATTGCAGCTTGATTATCACAATACAACAGCATCTTCTCAGCCTCAAGTATCCCAAGATCTTTTAGGAATGCCCTCACCCATATCAATTCTTTTGTCACCTCCTTCATAGCCCTATACTCGGCTTCAGCACTTGATAAGGCTATAACTTTCTGCTTCTTACTTCTCCAAGTGACTAGATTACCTCCCACAAAGGTACAAAAACCGGATGTGGACTTTCTATCTTGCTTATCTCCAGCCCAATCCGCATCACAATATCCTTGAACCTTTGTGTTTCCATTAGCCTTCATCCATATGCCTTTTCCAGGGCTGTTTTTTAAGTACCTTAGCAGCCTCTCAATCATGTTCCAATGCTGCATAGTTGGTTTTTGCATATGTTGACTCACACGGTTCACTGCAAAGCAAATATCCGGCCTTGTAATAGTAAGATAGATGAGCTTGCCCACCATCCTCTGGTATCTTTTAATATTCTCCAATGGCTCCCCCTCAGGACTATCTTGGTAGCCTTCTTCTATTGGAGTTTTGGCCGGTTTGGATCCTAACTTCCCGGTTTCTTCCAAGAGATCCAGCACATATTTCCTTTGGGAGATGAACATCCCATCTTCAAACCGTGTCATTTCAATCTCTAAGAAGTATTTAAGCTCTCCTAGATCCTTTATATCAAAAGCAACCTTCAAGAGTTCCTTGATTCGATCTACTCCATATTTGTCACTTCCTGTGATGATTAGATCATCAACATAGATCAAGACCACCACTACTCCTCCTTTACTTTTCCTTGTGAAAAGTGTATGATCAGCTTCCGATCTTATGAACTCCTTCTCCAAAAGACAAGCACTTAGCCTTTGGTACCATGCCCTTGGAGATTGCTTTAGCCCATAGATTGATTTCTTCAATCTACAAACTTTGTTGCCTTCCTTATGATATCCTTGGGGTGGATCCATATACACTTCCTCTTCTAAATCCCCTTGCAAGAAGGCGTTCTTGACATCCATCTGCCATAGATCCCACTTCAAGTTCACTGCCACCGAGATTAGGATTCTGATGGAATGGAGCTTAGCAACCGGAGCAAATGTCTCGGTATAATCCTCCCCATAGATTTGAGTATACCCTTTTGCTACCAACCTTGCCTTGTATCTTTCTATCCTCCCATCACTTGTGTATTTGATTGTATACACCCATCTACACCCAACTGGCTTCTTATCCCTTGGTAAATCGGTTAAGTACCAAGTATGATTCCTTTCCATGGACTTCATTTCCTCTTCCATGGCTTTTACCCATACTCCACTCTCACACGCTTCTTCATATGAGTTAGGTATGGATTCCTTGCTGATTTTTCCAAGAAAAGCTTCATGCTCCATAGGTAAGGATGCCAACGAGCAAAAATGCTCAATGGGATATGTAACAGTGCTAGTTTGAGTGTTATCTCCCCCTTGTAATAAGAGAATGCTGTCGCCAATAGGATCGAGATCTAAGCTCGCCGTACGCTCAGGGCATTCTCTTATCACACAAGGAAGATTACTCGCACTAGACTCTCCTTGGAGCATGGCAGAGTTGTTGTAGCCATAGTGAACACGTTGTCGCCTCTGTCTTGTACTTCTTCTTAGAGGTACTGTTGGCTCAAGTTCTTCTTTGACAATGTCAATGCTTTCTACACCTGGATTAGGTTCACTTTCTTCATCCGTGGCTTCATGATCTGAGGTTGGGTCATTCTCCTCATGTACATCATCCCTTGTTCTTGAATCTTCAAAGAACGGTATCCACTCCATAAATGGTGAGCTCATACCTTGAGGGGTATCATGATTCTTAGCTCCATAGAAGCTCTCCTTTTCATTGAACCTCACCTCTCTTGATACATAGACTCGTCTTGTCTCCGGGTTGTAGACCTTGTATCCTTTTTGTGTTGGTGAATATCCAATGAATACACACTTCATGCTTCTAGGTTCAAGCTTGTTTCTTTGACCTTCTGGTGTGAACATAAAGCAGCTACATCCAAAGGTTTTGAGATGATGTAGGCTTGGTTTCTTGTTGTACAATGCCTCAAATGGTGACTTATTATCCAGGTTCTTGGTTGGAAGACGGTTGATCAAGTAGTTTGAAGTCATCACGGCATCTCCCCAATGAAGTTTAGGTACTCCCTTGGCAATCATGATGGTCCTTGCTACCTCCATTAGGTGTCTATTTTTTCTTTCAGCTACTCCGTTTTGTTGTGGAGTATAGGCGCAAGATGTTTGATGGATGGTGCCAAGGTTGTTGAGTAATTCCTTGAACCGCTTGCTTATATACTCTCCTCCATTATCACTTCTTAAGATCTTGATTGTTGTTTTGAATTGTGTAGACACATAGTTGATGAAGTTGGTGAATGCTTCATAAACTTGATCTTTGGTATGTAGAAGAGTAATCCATGTGTATTTTGAGTAGTCATCTATGAATGAAACAAAATACTTATATTGATCTCTTGAATTACAAGGAGCGGTCCATACATCCGAGTGTACAATGCCAAAAGCTTCATCACAAAATGTAGATGAAGTAGGAAACACTTGTCTACAATGTTTCCCTAGTACACATGCTTCACATACTACTTCTTCTTGAATGAGATTGGGTAAGGCCACTTTGAGAACTGCAGAGCTTGGATGTCCCAACCTTTCATGCCATAGTGGACTATCTCCAATCTCCTTCCTACTAGATACTTCTACATCCGCCTTCATTCCAAGCGCTTTCACATCCGCTTGTTTATTTGTGTGCAAAAGATATACTCCATCCTCTACCTTCCCTTCTCCGAGCACTTTGTTTGTTTTAGGGTCCTGAAACTTAACAAAGTCAGTCCCAAACAATGCCACACAATCCAAATCCTTGGTAAATTTATGAACTGATAGAAGATTAGATGAGAAACTAGGCATGTATAAGGCTTTTGTTCCCTTTTTGAAAAGTTCTAATTCCCCTATCCCTTCAATCGGAACTGAACTCCCATTTGCCACTTGCACATTCCCATGATAAGGCTCAAGATTTTTAAGCATGTCTTGATCCTTAATCATGTGATGAGAAGCCCCTGAATCCACAATCACTTTGTCCTTTTTTATGGAGCTTTTAGATCCGAGGAAGCCCTTACCAGATTCAGTGAGCTTGGCTAGGCTTTTGATGAGGGCTTCGAATTCGGACCTCTTGACCGTATCCTCAACTGGTTGTGCCACACCCATGAAGGCTCTAGGTCCACTTCCATTCTCCTTTAGCCTCTTAGGCCTCAAGTGTGGATGAAGGGTCCAACACTTCTCCTTAGTGTGTCCCTTCATTTTACAATGCTCACATTCCAACACCCTCTTGTCGAATGTAAGATTCTTCCTTGCAAGATGTGCAGCCTCGCTTGGTGCACGAAATAGGTCTCTTGACCCTTCCTCTCTTTGAATCATGCCACATACTTCCGCTAGACTTGGCAGCTTCTCAAATCTAAGTATGTGCTTGATAAGATCTTTGTAGGATGCGTTGAGCGCCAAGAGAAGCCCAAACACTTGATCTTGGTCACGCCTTTCTCCTAACTCCTTGGGATCCATAGTTTGTGGCCTCAAGATCTCCAGTTCGGCCCACAAGCTTCTATACTCCCCAAACATTTCCTTGAATGGCTTCTCTCCTTGTTGAAGCTCATTCAACGCCCTCTTCACCTCAAATATCCTTGATATATTTGAGATGTTTCCATATACTCCCTTGAGTATATCCCACAACTCCTTGGCGGTATCCGCATATGAGTAGGCCGCCAGGATAGATGGCTCTAGTGAGCTTTGAAGAAGTGAAAGAGTGAACTGCTCTTCTTGCTCTTCCTTGTCATTGTATGGTTCGGCTTCTTCCTTAGGTTCAATGAACTTCCAAAGTCCTCTACCTCTTAGAACGGTCTTAGTAGTTTTTGCCCAAAGAAGGTAGTTATCTCCTTTAAGAACAACAGAAATCGCTACTCTATTCACCTCCATTCTCTTGTAGTAATACACAATCCCAGTTCTTTCACAACTTGAAGATCAACCGATCTCAAGGATTTTAATCTCAGAGTGAATAGAACTTGGTAAGATGTATTGCTATAGATTAGAAGGTTTTGAAGATAGCTTAAAGGGATTATGAAGAGAGTTTAAGCGGTTGGATAAAGAACCCGCTCTGATACCATGTTGATTTTAGAAGTTTAGGGAGAGATAAGGATGAAGATAAGAGAATTGGCGTAATAAGAGAGAGAGAGAGATTGCTGAATTTTTCTTCTTATTTTTTCTCTTCAACCAATACAATGCACAAGTATATATAGACTTTACAAGCATAAGCTAAGGAAAAAATATCTAAGGAAGAGGGAGAGAAGAGGTGTGATGATGGAGTGGTTGAGCTGCTCCAACAGTGCAGCTGCGCCCATGCTGTTCCCATGCTGTGCCCATACCTTCTCCCTGCAGCGCCCATGCCTCCTTTGCTTCCTCACTTGGTTTAGTTAGCTTGTCTAGTTGATATCCAACAGCTTCCTTTTCTTCTAGTTCCTTATAAACTAGCTCTCCTTCTAGTTCCTTCACAACTAGTTCTTTCCTTTTCCCTCCTTTTCCTAAGTTTGAATTCTTCTTCTTGAGATCACATATTTCAACAGATGGAAAGATAAAAGCGGTTTCAAGGGCTAAGAGGAACTCGATTAGAACTTGAAAGTGGAATGATGGGTGGATTGAAACACGACACTCAAGAGGTGGAAGGCTTGAGTTACGGTGAGACTCACAAGGTCCAGACCCGGTCTGAGCTTGGTGAGGAAGAGGTGGTGAAACTAGAGAAGGAGTCTCAATAGTTTGCAAAAGAAAACATAAGTTTCATTAATTACTAAAAGTCTGCCCTTGCACAGCTGAGTTAATGCCTTTATATAGGCTTACAAAACTTAGTAAAATTAGCCCTAACAGATGGGCAAAAACCTCTTGGGTCTAACACTTAAAGAGATAATACTCACAAAATAACAAGAAAAGCAAATGGTTTAATACAACTTAAAACTACTAAAGATAGAGATCTCATCACTTGTCTAACTAATTCTATAATTGACAATTCTAGGTTAGTTAGACAATGGAAGAGTGATGAGATGCACTAAACTCCATGTCTCATTAAAAACCCCCTCGGTAAACCCTATGGGAAAAACCCCGAGGTGGGAAAAAAGAGTGCACTTTGTTTAGCGACTTGGGCGTGTCTTCACGTAGGTGAAATGGTGAAGACACTCAGCTCTAACCTTCCAAGGTTAGTGGATCCTTCCTGAGTGTCCTTGATCCCACAGTCTTCTTGCTCCAAAGTTCCTTGCACATAGGTGTTGAACTTCTCCCTATATGCTCTTGCTGTCTTCCTCTTAATAGGAACTCTAGGCATGACTGGTGCTGCAAGCTCCCCCTTGTCCTCGTGGACCTTGTGAGGTGCTGCTGGAGTCATGTCCTCATCATCCCTTCTCTCCTCAAAAGGATTTGTCCTCAAATCTTCTTGGCAACCTGGATCATAAGGGGCTAAATCAGCAACATTGAAGGCAGGTGATACATTATACTTACCTGGGAGATCTAGGCGATATGCATTGTCATTGATCTTCTCTACTATCTTGAAAGGGCCGTCTCCTCTAGATGCCAATTTGTTCTTCCTGTGGTGAGGGAACCTCTCAGGCCTAAGGTGTAGCCACACCCAATCTCCTTGTTGGAAGTTCACTTGCTTCCGTCCTTTGTTAGCTTGTTTCATATAGTACTCGGTCTTCTTTTCAATGTTGGCTCTCACTTGTTGGTGTAACTGCTTCACATATTCCGCCTTAGTAATTCCATCTTGACTCTCTTGCTGATCAGGTGGGAGTGGTAAAAGATCTAGGAGAGTAAGTGACTTGAATCCGTAAGCAATCTCAAAGGGTGAAAGCTTGGTGGCTGAATGGATGGACTGATTGTAAGCAAACTTAACAAATGGTAAGCACTCCAGCCAGGTCTTCATATTTCTACCAATTGTAGCTCTAAGCAAAGTAGACAAAGTCCTGTTGACTACCTCAGTTTGCCCATCAGTTTGAGGATGACAAGTAGTGGAGTATAATAGCTTAGTACCCATCTTCTTCCAAAGCGTCCTCCAGAAGTGACTTAAGAATTTAGTATCCCTATCAGAGACAATACTCCTAGGCAGGCCATGTAACCTTACTACCTCTCTGAAGAATAGAGATGCTGTTTGAGACGCATCATTGGTCTTAGCACATGGAATGAAATGCGGCATCTTGGAAAACCGGTCAACTACTACAAAGATGGAATCCTTATGCTGGATCTTGGGCAGTCCTAATACGAAGTCCATAGAAATATCAACCCAAGGGGCGGTGGGGATGGGCAAAGGAAGATATAAACCATGGGGTTGCACTCTGGACTTGGCTCTCTTGAAAGTTAAACACAAAGAACAGAACCTCTCAACCATGTTCTTCATCTTAGGCTAATAGAAATGTTCCCTAAGCACAGCCAAAGTCTTATCAACACCAAAATGTCCCATCAAGCCTCCTCCATGTGCTTCATTCAACAATAAATCTCTAATGGAACCATGAGGAATGCACAACCGCTTTTCCTTGAACAGAAAGCCCTCATGAATGTAGAACTTGTGATACATCCCTTTGCCATGCTCTTTGTAGCAGTCTCCTAATCCCTGATCAGATTCATAAAGAGTCTTAATCCCCTCAAACCCAAGTATCTTGGCATCCATAGTAGTGATTAAGACATGTCTCCTAGATAGAGCATCTGCTACTACATTGTCTTTCCCTTTCTTGTACTTGATAACATAAGGGAAAGATTCTATAAACTCCAACCACTTGGCGTGTCGCTTCTTGAAGTTAGTCTGTCCCCTTAGGTGTTTCAGCGTCTCATGGTCAGTGTGTATAACATATTCTCTAGCCATCCGATAATGCTGCCATGTCTCCATTGCTCTAACAAGCGCATACAGCTCTTTGTCATACGTAGAATAATTCAAAGATGCACCACTAAGCTTCTCACTAAAATAAGCAACTGGACTTCTCCCTTGTGTAAGTACTGCACCAATTCCAATGCCTGATGCATCACATTCTACCTCAAAAGTCTTGGTAAAGTCTGGTAGAACCAGTAAGGGAGCATGTGTCAATCTGAACTTCAGTTCTTGGAAAGCCTTCTCCTGAGCTGCCCCCCAAATAAATCCCACACTCTTCTTGATCAAGGCTGTAAGAGGTGAAGCAATGGTGCTGAAGTCTTTAACAAATCTCCTGTAAAAACTAGCTAACCCATGGAAACTCCTCACTTGACTAATGCTGGTAGGTGTTGGCCACTCCTCTATCGCTCTAATCTTCTCCTCATCAACCTTAAGACCCTGAGAACTCACAACAAAACCTAGGAACAGAAGTTCCTCTGAAGCAAACACACACTTCTCGAGGTTAGCATATAACTTCTCTTCTCTAAGCTTACCCATAACCTGACTCAAATGCTCAAGATGGTCCTCCAAACAGGTGCTATAAACCAGAATATCATCAAAATACACCACTACAAACTGATTGATGAAAGGTCTCAGCACGTGATTCATAAGTCGCATAAACGTGTATGCGGCATTGGAGAGTCCAAATGGCATGACTAACCACTCATATAAATCCCTGCTAGTCTTGAAAGCAGTCTTCCACTCATCTCCTTCTTTCATCCGGACCTGGTGATACCCACTACGGAGATCTATCTTGGAGAAAACAACCGAACCACTTAACTCATCTAGCATATCATCAAGCCTTAGAATAGGATGTCTATACTTGATAGTAATATTGTTAACTGCCCTGCAATCAACACACATACGCCAAGTTCCATCCTTCTTGGGCACAAGCAAAACTGGCACCGCACAAGGACTAAGGCTCTCTCTCACATATCCTTTACCCATCAAATATATAACCTGCTTCTCAAGCTCTTGAGCCTCTTCTGGATTGACCCTATATGCTGGCCTGTTAGGAAGTTGGGCCCCTAGAATAAAGTCAATCTGGTGCTCTATTCCGCGTAATGGTGGGAGTCCCTGTGGAATCTCCTCGGGAAAAACATCACCAAACTTGGCTAATAGCTTCCCAATCTCTTTGGGCATGTCGCTCTCTAAGGTACCTACACTCAAAACTTCTTTATAGAACATTAGCAACACATCACAGGATCGATTATGTAGGGATTTTCTAATGACATTCGAATTGATAAGGAAATTAGCCTTAGTACTAGTGTTCTTTGTTAACCTAGCTTGTAATTCATTAACCTGTGATGGAGTGAGAGGTGCTAAACTAATTCTCTTTCCTAGATGCATGAATGAGTACTGATTAGTTCTACCATTATGTGTAGTTTCCTTATCAAACTGCCACGGACGTCCAAGGAGGATGTGGCTAGCCTGCATAGGGACTACATCACATAAAACCTCATCTTGATATTGGCCTATGCTAAAATGAATCACAACCTGTTCATTAACACTAATAACTGTCTTATCATTCAACCATTTTAGCTTATAGGGTTTAGGATGCTTAGTAGTGGAGAGAGAGAGTTTGGACACCATATAGGAGCTCGCTACTTTGGTGCACGAACCCCCATCTATGATGAGTCCACAAACCTTTTCCTTTACCGTACACCGGGTGTGGAATATGTTGTCCCGTTGAGTGAGATCCTCTGGTAGCTGTGTGGTGCTTAGATTCCTCCTAATGACAAGGAGCTCACCCACATCTGGATACTCAACCTGTTCTTCTAACTCCTCTTCTTTCTCTAGAGTATCCTCATCCTCTTGGGACATACTCGCCTGTGGGAGTTATGATCATTGTTCTTTGGTTAGGACACTCCCTAGCATAGTGACCATGTCCTTGACATTTGTAACACACTATATCTCTGCTCCTAGTAGGATAAGCCTCCTTTCTTGGCTCTGGCCTACTCTCTTTAGGCTGGTCCTGTCTAGGTTTAAATCTTGATTCCACTATGGCAGCCTTGCCCTTATCAATTGTCCTTGTGGCCGGACTAGATGAGGAGGTAGCATGGGGAGTCCAGCTGGAAGTGGTTTGAGTTCTGCTTGTACTTATACTTGCAGCCTTCCTTTTGACTTGCTGCTCTACCTGGATAGAAAGATGAAGTAGCTCCTCAAATCCTTCATAAGACTGTCTCTCTACCTTGCGTACAATCCTGTCTTGTAACCCATCCAAGAATTGTGCCATAAGAGTTTCTTCAGCCTCATCTAACTGCAACCGATTCTTCAAATGTTCAAACTCCTCATTATATTTCTCATCAGATTTAGAACCTTGATTCACCTTTCTAAACTTCCTTTGAAGTTCCCTATGATATAGTGGTGGAACATATCTCCTCCTCATCATAAACTTCATGACTTCCCATGTCTGTACTGGTCTCTCTCTGTTCCTTCTTCGCTCTGCCATATCTCTATCCCACCAAGTGAGGGCATGGTTCGTGAAATGGACAGTAGCATAAGCTATTTTTCTATCCTCATTGTACTCATAACAAGCAAATATGTGATCCATCCTTCTCTCCCAATCCAGATACGCCTCTGGATCAACTTTACCCGCAAATGTGGGAGCAGTAAGTTTGAGATCCGGAATTGGTGGTCTTGGAGCTCTATCCTCAAGCCCATCTTCAGGTAACCCCACTCTTCTTCTAGCTCTCAGCCTCCTAGGTGGTGGAGGATCAAACTCTCCTCCGGGTCTATCATCCTCTTCTGGATCATGGAGTTGTTGTGGAGCTATAGGATCTAGAGGGTTGAGCTCACGGGGAGGAGCCTCAAGACGTGTCATCCGTTCTCCTAAGTGCTGTAGTTGAGCTTGGATGGTAGTGAACACAAAACCTAGATCTGGCGACCCTGGTGGTTCTGCCATTGAAAACTGGTTGGAGACACTAAAGGCACTGTTGAAATGTTGCCTAGTAAACAAAAGCAAAGAAGCCAACAGTTAAGTATAGGAGTGGTAATTTAAAAGCTAAAAGAGATAAGGTTAAAAGACACAAAAGTCAGTCAAAGAACAGCTTGCAAATTCAAAACTCGACCATTGACCACGTGCCCTTATCTATTCTCCAGTTGGGACCACTTGAAAAGCAATAATTGTTGATTTTAGAAGTTTAGGGAGAGATAAGGATGAAGATAAGAGAATTGGCGTAATAAGAGAGAGAGAGATTGCTGAATTTTTCTTCTTATTTCCTCTCTTCAACCAATACAATGCACAAGTATATATAGACTTTACAAGCATATGCTAAGGAAAAAATATCTAAGGAAGAGAGAGAGAAGAGGTGTGATGATGGAGTGGTTGAGCTGCTCCAACAGTGCAGCTGCGCCCATGCTGTGCCCATACCTTCTCCCTGCAGCGCCCATGCCTCCTTTGCTTCCTCACTTGGTTTAGTTAGCTTGTCTAGTTGATATCCAACAGCTTCCTTTTCTTCTAGTTCCTTATAAACTAGCTCTCCTTCTAGTTCCTTCACAACTAGTTCTTTCCTTTTCCCTCCTTTTCTTGAGTTTGAATTCTTCTTCTTGAGATCACATATTTCAACACTCCCCCTCAAGATTGGTCGGTGAATATCCTTTAGACCGATCTTGCCATATATGTGATCCCCAATGATCGAGGATGTTGCCTTGGTGAAGATATCCGCTAGCTGTTCCCCACTTGCTACGAATGCGGGTTTGATGATTCCTTCTTGAATCTTTCCCCTCACAAAGTGACAATCCACTTCTATATGCTTGGTCCTTTCATGGAATACCGGATTGGATGCTATATGTATTGCAGCTTGATTATCACAATACAACAGTATCTCCTCAGCCTCAAGTATCCCAAGATCTTCTAGGAATGCCCTCACCCATATCAATTCTTTTGTCACCTCCTTCATAGCCCTATACTCGGCTTCAGCACTTGATAAGGCTATAACTTTCTGCTTCTTACTTCTCCAAGTGACTAGATTACCTCCCACAAAGGTACAAAAACCGGATGTGGACTTTCTATCTTGCTTATCTCCAGCCCAATCCGCATCACAATATCCTTGAACCTTTGTGTTTCCATTAGCCTTCATCCATATGCCTTTTCCAGGGCTGTTTTTTAAGTACCTTAGCAGCCTCTCAATCATGTTCCAATGCTGCATAGTTGGTTTTTGCATATGTTGACTCACACGGTTCACTGCAAAGCAAATATGCGGCCTTGTAATAGTAAGATAGATGAGCTTGCCCACCATCCTCTGGTATCTTTTAATATTCTCCAATGGCTCCCCCTCAGGACTATCTTGGTAGCCTTCTTCTATTGGAGTTTTGGCCGGTTTGGATCCTAACTTCCCGGTTTCTTCCAAGAGATCCAGCACATATTTCCTTTGGGAGATGAACATCCCATCTTCAAACCGTGTCATTTCAATCCCTAGGAAGTATTTAAGCTCTCCTAGATCCTTTATATCAAAAGCAACCTTCAAGAGTTCCTTGATTCGATCTACTCCATATTTGTCACTTCCTGTGATGATTAGATCATCAACATAGATCAAGACCACCACTACTCCTCCTTTACTTTTCCTTGTGAAAAGTGTATGATCAGCTTCCGATCTTATGAACTCCTTCTCCAAAAGACAAGCACTTAGCCTTTGGTACCATGCCCTTGGAGATTGCTTTAGCCCATAGATTGCTTTCTTCAATCTACAAACTTTGTTGCCTTCCTTATGATATCCTTGGGGTGGATCCATATACACTTCCTCTTCCAAATCCCCTTGCAAGAAGGCGTTCTTGACATCCATCTGCCATAGATCCCACTTCAAGTTCACTGCCACCGAGATTAGGATTCTGATGGAATGGAGCTTAGCAACCGGAGCAAATGTCTCGGTATAATCCTCCCCATAGATTTGAGTATACCCTTTTGCTACCAACCTTGCCTTGTATCTTTCTATCCTCCCATCACTTGTGTATTTGATTGTATACACCAATCTACACCCAACTGGCTTCTTATCCCTTGGTAAATCGGTTAAGTACCAAGTATGATTCCTTTCCATGGACTTCATTTCCTCTTCCATGGCTTTTACCCATACTCCACTCTTACACGCTTCTTCATATGAGTTAGGTATGGATTCCTTGCTGATTTTTCCAAGAAAAGCTTCATGCTCCATAAGTAAGGATGCCAACGAGCAAAAATGCTCAATGGGATATGTAACAGTGCTAGTTTGAGTGTTATCTCCCCCTTGTGATTAGAGAATGCTGTCGCCAATAGGATCGAGATCTAAGCTCGCCGTACGCTCAGGGCATTCTCTTATCACACAAGGAAGATTACTCGCACTAGACTCTCCTTGGAGCATGGCAGAGTTGTTGTAGCCATAGTGAACACGTTGTCGCCTCTGTCTTGTACTTCTTCTTAGAGGTACTGTTGGCTCAGGTTCTTCTTTGACAATGTCAATGCTTTCTACACCTGGATTAGGTTCACTTTCTTCATCCGTGGCTTCATGATCTGAGGTTGGGTCATTCTCCTCATGTACATCATCCCTTGTTCTTGAATCTTCAAAGAACGGTATCCACTCCATAAATGGTGAGCTCATACCTTGAGGGGTATCATGATTCTTAGCTCCATAGAAGCTCTCCTTTTCATTGAACCTCACCTCTCTTGATACATAGACTCGTCTTGTCTCCGGGTTGTAGACCTTGTATCCTTTTTGTGTTGGTGAATATCCAATGAATACACACTTCATGCTTCTAGGTTCAAGCTTGTTTCTTTGACCTTCTGGTGTGAACATAAAGCAGCTACATCCAAAGGTTTTGAGATGATGTAGGCTTGGTTTCTTGTTGTACAATGCCTCAAATGGTGACTTATTATCCAGGTTCTTGGTTGGAAGACGGTTGATCAAGTAGTTTGAAGTCATCACGGCATCTCCCCAATGAAGTTTAGGTACTCCCTTGGCAATCATGATGGTCCTTGCTACCTCCATTGGGTGTCTATTTTTTCTTTCAGCTACTCCGTTTTGTTGTGGAGTATAGGCGCAAGATGTTTGATGGATGGTGCCAAGGTTGTTGAGTAATTCCTTGAACCGCTTGCTTATATACTCTCCTCCATTATCACTTCTTAAGAGCTTGATTGTTGTTTTGAATTGTGTAGACACATAGTTGATGAAGTTGGTGAATGCTTCATAAACTTGATCTTTGGTATGTAGAAGAGTAATCCATGTGTATTTTGAGTAGTCATCTATGAATGAAACAAAATACTTATATTGATCTCTTGAATTACAAGGAGCGGTCCATACATCCGAGTGTACAATGCCAAAAGCTTCATCACAAAATGTGTTGATTTTAGAGGTTTAGAAAGAGATAAGGATGGAGATGAGAGAATTGGAGTAATAAGGAAGAGAAAGATTGCTGAATATTTCTTCTTATTCACACTTACTTCTTTACAAGAGATTACATGTATTTATAGACTTTTTACATTGAAATGAAGAAGAATCAAGGAAGAGGAGAGGAGGGGCGTGAAGAAGGGAAGAGAGATGGGTGAGCTGCTCCAATAGTCTTGTTGCACCATGCCCTGCTCTGACGCGCACCATGCCCTGCTCTGATGCGCCCATGCTTGTGCACATACCTCTCTTTGCTTCCTCACTTAGTTTAGTTAGATTGTCTAGTTGAGATCTAACAACTTCCTTTTCTTCTAGTTCCTTCTCAACTAGTTCTCCTTCTAGTTTCTTCACAACTAGTTCTCTTTTTCCTTCCCTCCTTCTCTTAAGTTTGAATTATTCTTCTTCTTGAGATCACATATTTCAACACTCCCCCTCAAGATTGGTCGGTGAAGATCCTTTAGACCGATCTTGCCATGTATGTGATTCCCAATGATAGAGGATGTTGCCTTGGTGAAGATATCCGCTAGCTGTTCCCCACTTGCTACAAATGCGGGTTTGATGATTCCTTCTTGAATCTTTCCCCTCACAAAGTGACAATCCACTTCTATATGCTTGGTCCTTTCATGGAATACCGGATTGGATGCTATATGTATTGCAGCTTGATTATCACAATACAACAGCATCTCCTCAGCCTCATGTATTCCAAGATCTTCTAGGAATGCCTTCACCCATATCAATTCTTTTGTCACATCCTTCATAGCCCTATACTCGGCTTCAGCACTTGATAAGGCTATAACTTTCTGCTTCTTACTTCTCCAAGTGACTAGATTACCTCCCACAAAGGTACAAAAACCGGATGCGGACTTTCTATCTTGCTTATCTCCAGCCCAATCCGCATCACAATATCCTTGAACCTTTGTGTTTCCATTAGCCTTCATCCATATGCCTTTTCCAGGGCTGTTTTTTAAGTACCTTAGCAGCCTCTCAATCATGTTCCAATGCTGCATAGTTGGTTTTTGCATATGTTGACTCACACGGTTCACTGCAAAGCAAATGTCCGGCCTTGTGATAGTGAGGTAAATGAGCTTGCCCACCATCCTTTGATACCTCTTAATATCTTCCAATGGCTCCCCCTCAGGATTATCTTGGTAGCCTTCTTCTATTGGAGTTTTAGCTGGCTTGGATCCTAACTTGCCAGTTTCTTCCAAGAGATCCAGCACATATTTCCTTTGAGAGATGAACATCCCATCTTCAAACCGTGTCATCTCAATCCCTAGGAAGTATTTAAGCTCTCCCAGATCCTTTATATCAAAAGCGATCTTCAAGAGTTTCTTGATTTGATCTACTCCATCTTTATCACTTCCTGTGATGATTAGATCATCAACATAGATCAAGACCACCACTACTCCTCCTTCACTTTGCCTTGTGAAGAGGGTATGATCAGCTTCAGATCTTATGAACTCCTTATCCAATAGACAAGCGCTTAGCCTTTGGTACCATGCTCTTGGAGATTGCTTTAGCCCATAGATTGCTTTCTTCAATCTGCAAACCTTGTTGCCTTCCTTATGATATCCTTGGGGTGGATCCATATATACCTCTTCTTCCAAATCTCCTTGCAAGAAGGCATTCTTGACATCCATCTGCCATAGATCCCACTTCAAGTTCACTGCCACTGAGATTAGGATTCTTATGGAGTGGAGCTTAGCAACCGGAGCAAATGTCTCGGTATAATCGTCCCCATAGATTTGAGTGTATCCTTTTGCCACCAGCCTTGCTTTGTACCTCTCTATTTTCCCATCACTTGTATACTTGATTGTGTAAACCCATCTACACCCAACTGATTTCTTATCCTTTGGTAATTCGGTCAAGTACCAAGTGTGGTTCTTTTCCATGGACTTCATTTCCTCTTCCATGGCTTTTACCCATACTCCATTCTCACACGCTTCTTCATATGAGTTAGGTATGGATTCCTTGCTGATTCTTCCAAGAAAAGCTTCATGCTCCATAGGTAAGGATGCCAACGAGCAAAAATGCTCAATGGGATATGTGATAGTGCTAGTTTGAGTGTTATCTCCCCCTTGTGATAAGAGAATGCTGTCGCCAATAGGATCGAGATCTAAGCTCGCCGTACGCACAGGACATTCTCTTATCACACAAGGAAGATTACTCGCACTAGACTCCCCTTGGAGCATGGCAGAGTTGTTGTAGCCATAGTAAACACGTTGTCGCCTTTGTCTTGTACTTCTTCTTAGGGGTACGGTTGGCTCAAGTTCTCCCTCACCATCATTCGCTTCTTCTTCAACAGAATTCTGATCTTGCTCCGCATGTGCCTCATCTTCTACTCTGGTTTCAGATGATTCGCTCTCTCCTTGTACTTCATTTATTAGAGCGTCATTAACCCGTATCCAATCCATAGGTAATGAAGTCACATCCTCCGGAGCTTCATGGTTCTTGTTTCCATAAAATCCTTCTTCTTCATTGAATCTCACCTCTCTAGATACATAGACCCTCCTTGTCTCCGGATTGTAGACCTTGTATCCTTTTTGTGTTGGTGAGTAGCCAATGAACACACACTTCATACTTCGAGGTTCAAGCTTGCTTCTTTGTCCCTCCGGTAGAAACATATAACAAGAACATCCAAAGGTCTTCATATGGTTCACGCTTGGCTTGCTTTTGTGTAGCACTTCAAATAGTGATTTATTATCCATATTTTTCGTTGGAAGCCGGTTGATCAAGTAACTTGAAGTCATTACTGCATCTCCCAGTGAAACTTAGGTACTCCTTTGGCAATCATGAGGGTTCTTGCTACTTCCATGAGATGCCTATTCTTTCTTTCTGCTACCCCATTTTTTTGTGGAGTGTATGCACACGATGTTTGGTGTATGATACCAAGATTATTGAGTAACTCCTTGAATCGTTTGCTCACATACTCCCCTCCATTATCACTTCTTAAGATCTTGATTTTGGTCTTGAATTGGGTAGAGATATATTTGGTGAAGTTAGTAAACGCTTCATATACTTGATCCTTTGAATGTAAGAGTGTGATCCATGTGTATCTTGAGTAGTCATCAATGAATGAAACAAAATATTTATATTGATCTCTTGAGTTACATGGGGCGGTCCATACATCCGAGTGTACAATGCCAAAAGCTTCATCACAAGTTGTAGATGAAGAGGGGAAAAATTGTCTACAATGTTTCCCTAGTACACATGCTTCACAAACTTCTTCTTCTTGAACGAGATTGGGTAAGACCATCTTGAGGATAGCTGAACTTGGATGTCCTAGCCTTCCATGCCATAATGAGCTATCTCCAATCTCCTTCTTGTTAAAAACTTCCTTATCCGCCTTCACTCCAAGAGCTTTTAGCTTTTCTTGTTTATTTGTTTCCAACAGATACACTCCATCCTCCACCTTCCCTTCTCCGAGTACATGATTTGTTTTAGGGTCCTGAAACTTCACAAAGTCAGTCCCAAACATTGCCACACAATCCAAATCTTTTGTTGCTTTATGAACTGATAAAAGGTTGGATGAGAAGCTAGGCATGTATAATGCTTTAGTTTCTTTTGTGAAAAGCTCTAACTCTCCTATCCCTTCAATCGGAACTGAGCTTCCATTGGCTATTTGTACATTTCCATGATAAGGCTCAAGATTTTTCAGCATGTCTTGATCCTTAATCATGTGATGAGAGGCCCCCGAATCCACAATGATCATATTCTTCTTAATGGAGCTTTTAGAGCTAAATAGGCTCTTACCGGATTCTGTGAGCTTGGATAGACTCTTGATGAGAGCCTCAAACTCGGATCTTCTGACCATCTCTTCAACAGGTTGCGTGACTCCCATGAAGGCTCTAGGTCCACCTCCATTCTCCTTTAGCCGCTTAGGCCTTAAGTGTGGGTAAAGAGTCCAACACTTCTCCTTAGTGTGCCCCTTCATCTTACAATGCTCACATTCCAAAACCCTCTTGTCGAATGTGAGATTCCTCTTTGCAAGATGTGCGGCCTCACTTGGTGCACGGAATAGGTCTCTTGACCCTTCCTCCCTTTGTATCATGCCACATACTTCAGCTAGACTTGGCAGCTTCTCAAATCTGAGTATGTGCTTGATAAGATCTTTGTAGGATGCATTGAGTGCCAAGAGAAGTCCAAACACTTGGTCTTGGTCACGTCTTTCTCCTAACTCCTTGGGGTCGATTGTGTGTGGCCTCAAAATCTCTAACTCGGCCCACAAGCTTCTATACTCCCCAAACATTTCCTTGAATGGCTTCTCCTCTTGTTGAAGCTCATTCAGCGCCCTCTTCACCTCAAATATTCTTGATATATTTGAGACATTTCCATATACTCCCTTGAGTATATCCCATAGTTCTTTGGCGGAATCAGCATATGAGTAGGCCGCCAAGATGGATGACTCTAGTGAGCTTTGAAGAAGAGAGAGCGTGTATTGTTCCTCTTGTTCCTCCTTAGCTTCTTCTTTTTCATTTCTCACTACAGCTTCCGCTACCTCCTTTGGCTCAACATATCGCCAAAGTCCTCTTCCTCTAAGGATGGTCTTAGTGGTTTTTGCCCAAAGGAGATAGTTGTTTCCTTTGAGCATGACTGAGATTGCTACTCTATTTGTCTCCATTTTCTAGTGACAATACACAATTCTAGTTCTTTCACAACTTGAAGATCCTATGATCCCAAGGATATTAATCTCAGAGTGAATAGAACTAGGAGGATGTATTGTTATAGATTAGAAGATTTGTAGAGTGCTAGAAGAGTTATAAGGTGAGATTTAAGCGGTTGAAGGATAAACCCGCTCTGATACCATGTTGATTTTAGAGGTTTAGAAAGAGATAAGGATGGAGATGAGAGAATTGGAGTAATAAGGAAGAGAAAGATTGCTGAATATTTCTTCTTATTCACACTTACTTCTTTACAAGAGATTACATGTATTTATAGACTTTTTACATTGAAATGAAGAAGAATCAAGGAAGAGGAGAGGAGGGGCGTGAAGAAGGGAAGAGAGATGGGTGAGCTGCTCCAATAGTCTTGTTGCACCATGCCCTGCTCTGACGCGCACCATGCCCTGCTCTGATGCGCCCATGCTTGTGCCCATACCTCTCTTTGCTTCCTCACTTAGTTTAGTTAGATTGTCTAGTTGAGATCTAACAGCTTCCTTTTCTTCTAATTCCTTCTCAACTAGTTCTCCTTCTAGTTTCTTCACAACTAGTTCTCTTTTTCCTTCCCTCCTTCTCTTAAGTTTGAATTATTCTTCTTCTTGAGATCACATATTTCAACAAAATGTAGATGAAGTAGGAAACACTTGTCTACAAAGTTTCCCTAGTACACATGCTTCACATACTACTTCTTCTTGAATGAGATTGGGTAAGGCCACTTTGAGAACTGCAGAGCTTGGATCTCCCAACCTTTCATGCCATAGTGGACTATCTCCAATCTCCTTTTAAGCATGTCTTGATCCTTAATCATGTGATGAGAAGCCCCTGAATCCACAATCACTTTGTCCTTTTTTATGGAGCTTTTAGAACCGAGGAAGCCCTTACCAGATTCAGTGAGCTTGGCTAGGCTCTTGATGAGGGCTTCGAATTCGGACCTCTTGACCGTATCCTCAACTGGTTGTGCCACACCCATGAAGGCTCTAGGTCCACTTCCATTCTCCTTTAGCCTCTTAGGCCTCAAGTGTTGATGAAGGGTCCAACACTTCTCCTTAGTGTGTCCCTTCATTTTACAATGCTCACATTCCAACACCCTCTTGTCGAATGTAAGATTCTTCCTTGCAAGATGTGCAGCCTCGCTTGGTGCACGAAATAGGTCTCTTGACCCTTCCTCTCTTTGAATCATGCCACATACTTCCGCTAGACTTGGCAGCTTCTCAAATCTAAGTATGTGCTTGATAAGATCTTTGTAGGATGCGTTGAGCGCCAAGAGAAGCCCAAACACTTGATCTTGGTCACGCCTTTCTCCTAACTCCTTGGGGTCCATAGTTTGTGGCCTCAAGATCTCCAGTTCGGCCCACAAGCTTCTATACTCCCCAAACATTTCCTTGAATGGCTTCTCTCCTTGTTGAAGCTCATTCAACGCCCTCTTCACCTCAAATATCCTTGATATATTTGAGATGTTTCCATATACTCCCTTGAGTATATCCCACAACTCCTTGGCGGTATCCGCATATGAGTAGGCCGCCAGGATAGATGGCTCTAGTGACCTTTGAAGAAGTGAAAGAGTGAACTACTCTTCTTGCTCTTCCTTGTCATTGTATGGTTCGGCTTCTTCCTTAGGTTCAATGAACTTCCAAAGTCCTCTACCTCTTAGAACGGTCTTAGTAGTTTTTGCCCAAAGAAGGTAGTTATCTCCTTTAAGAACAACAGAAATCGCTACTCTATTCACCTCCATTCTCTTGTAGTAATACACAATCCCAGCTCTTTCACAACTTGAAGATCAACCGATCTCAAGGATTTTAATCTCAGAGTGAATAGAACTTGGTAAGATGTATTGCTATAGATTAGAAGGTTTTGAAGATAGCTTAAAGGGATTATGAAGAGAGTTTAAGCGGTTGGATAAAGAACCCGCTCTGATACCATGTTGATTTTAGAAGTTTAGGGAGAGATAAGGATGAAGATAAGAGAATTGGCGTAATAAGAGAGAGAGAGAGAGATTGCTGAATTTTTCTTCTTATTTCCTCTCTTCAACCAATACAATGCACAAGTATATATAGACTTTACAAGCATATGCTAAGGAAAAAATATCTAAGGAAGAGGGAGAGAAGAGGTGTGACGATGGAGTGGTTGAGCTGCTCCAACAGTGCAGCTGCGCCCATGCTGTTCCCATGCTGTGCCCATACCTTCTCCCTGCAGCGCCCATGCCTCATTTGCTTCCTCACTTGGTTTAGTTAGCTTGTCTAGTTGATATCCAACAGCTTCCTTTTCTTCTAGTTCCTTATAAACTAGCTCTCCTTCTAGTTCCTTCACAACTAGTTCTTTCCTTTTCCCTCCTTTTCTTGAATTTGAATTCTTCTTCTTGAGATCACATATTTCAACAATAATAAGACAAGAAAAGCAAGAAAGGACGCGCGGTACAGCTTAACCCTTCTTCAACCTCTCCAAGCTCAAGCTTTGCAACAATGGTGGTTAATGGAGTTACAGACTTAACCTAGATTCTTAAGACAACACAGACTAGACTGAAATCTCAAAAAAGTCAGATTAAAAACGGATTAAAAGCAAGAAACTTCAAGAACACTAAAACCAGTAAAAACCAGCTAGAGTATTTGGATTTTCAAAAATCGCAAAGATACTAAACGGGCAAGGGGTCAACTCTGAATGCTTAAGCATGAATTTTAAAAATAAAAACAGCCCAGGACTCGCATGCTAACAAAAGAAACCCATTTTAGCATTTAAAACTTGACAAAGACGTTTTTTTGGTTTTTCTTAAAATAAAAATCTAAACTAATGGAAACTGGGACCCTAAGACTCAAAAAGAAACTCTTTTATGGTTTTTATGAAAGGAAATGCACAGAAAATGGATTAGAAAAAGAAGGAGATGCAAAAACTAAAAGAGGCAAAAACCGGCAAAGATAGGAACAACACAACCTGGTGGAAATGGATCTTCAGCTCTGATACCAGAAATGATACACGCCTAAGCTCTCCAAATCTTCATCTTCAGGTAGTAAGTTGTTGGATGGTTGAGGATACAAGAGAGAAGCTCGATCTTGTTCTTCAAAGTGGATGGAAAGATAGAAGCGGTTTCAAGGGCTAAGAGGAACACGATTAGAACTTGAAAGGGGAATGATGGGTGGATTGAAACACGACACTCAAGAGGTGGAAGGCTTGAGTTACAGTGCAGACTTACAAGGTCCAGACCCGGTCTGAGCTTGGTGAGGAAGAGGTGGTGAAACTAGAGAAGGAGTCTCAATAGTTTGCAAAAGAAAACATAAGTTTCATTAATTACTAAAAGTCTGCCCTTGCACAGCTGAGTTAATGCCTTTATATAGGCTTACAAGATTTAATAAAATTAGCCCTAACAGATGGGCAAAAACCTCTTGGGCCTAACACTTAAAGACATAATACTCACAAAATAACAAGAAAAGCAAATGGTTTAATACAACTTAAAACTACTATAGATAGAGATCTCATCACTTGTCTAACTAATTCTATCATTGACAATTCTAGGTTAGTTAGAAAATGGAAGAGTGATGAGATGCACTAAACTCCATGCCTCATTAAAAACTCCCTCGGTAAACCCTATAGGAAAAACCCGAGGTGGGGAAAAAGAGTGCATTTTGTTTAGCGACTTGGGCGTGTTTTCACCTAGATGAAATGGTGAAGACACTCAGATCTAACCTTCCAAGGTTAGTGGATCCTTCCTGAGTGTCCTTGATCCCACAGTCTTCTTGCTCCAAAGTTCCTTGCACATAGGTGTTGAACTTCTCCCTATATGCTCTTGCTGTCTTCCTCTTAATAGGAACTCTAGGCATGGCTGGTGCTGCAAGCTCCCCCTTGTCCTCATGGACCTTGTGAGGTGCTGCTGGAGTCATGTCCTCATCAGGTAGAGCCAAAGAACGTGAATTTTAAAGTTATCAATCGGATGGATTAATTCAAAGAAGGAGCTCCGGTGTATAAAGAGGACCTCACCGTTTTAGAAGTAACCATAGAAACAATGGAACCCACTATTTATACATTCTATTTACTACCTTTTGTAGTTATTCTATTTTTTATATGAAGTATTAAGGCATTTTATCCTTTCAAAGAAAAGGAAAATACCTAGCAAAAAATAGTGGTGGGGAAGGTTAGAGTAGCAAAAGCCATTTTAATTGTTTTTATACATTGGAATAATTCGTCAGGTTATAAGTAGATTAGTAAAGGGGAAATGACTAAATAAAAAAGAATTAGTTATTGATCAAAGTTTGATTTATTCAGTGACTAGAGTTAAATGTGGATATAGTTGGTAAAAGAATAGTTATTCTTTTTATTTTCTACGATTCTTTTTATTTTTATGACAGACACATACATAACAATCAAATTTTGATTCTTAATTGGCTTTTTCGAGTAAAATGTTAATCTCTTTTTAATTCATTCAGATTGGAATTGTTATTCAATTGAAGAATAAGTATAATTTTCTGGTTCTAACGCTAATAGTTCTAGGGGTCGACTCACTTCTTTCAAACTGTTTCTGATTATTAAGAAAAGGTAACAAATATAAAATACAAGCTTGTTTTATAGCAATTGTGATTAATCTTTGTTGTTTTAAAGTAACTCTATTCACCTGTCTAGATAAATCTTACATTGGTCACTAGTAAATTGACTAATAAAACTCATGTTTCTATAATCCATTCGATACCCCGATTGGATTGGGGGCAAACACCTACGAAAAGATCACTTAGATTTAGTTAAAAGCCTCTTAGATTTATTCTAAAAATCCTCTAAAATCCTATTTTGATCGATCAAACTAAAAATGATTTATATTTCTATATAGGATAGAGTTTCTATATAGAATTTAGAATATAGGATTATATTTCTTTCTATTGATTGATTTGTTTATATTTATATATGTAATAATATATCGATACTAGCATTATTACTGTTCTTAAAAGAAAAGTTGACATATCAAGCATTCAATTTGATATATTTCTTAATTTCCCTGTGAATTGTATGTTTATAACAATAGGGACAGAATTTTCTCAATTCCAATCAACTAGGGGTGTTATGCCGATTCTTTAGAGTAATATATCTGAAATTCGCGCTGATTCTTTCTTAATATCATTTCGAACACAAATGGTACATTCCAAAATAATTGTTACTCGAACATTTTTACCCTTGGCCATGAAACCTCCTTTGGATTTATGATTCACCCCAATCTTCTATTTTAGTTTTAGGAAAGAACAAGAACCAAAAATAATGATTTTGTGAAAACTTTAGTTTCACTCTTTGTACAGTATTTGTTTTATCTCCTCGGATACTCTTTCCCTAGCAAAATTGTTTTTGTTCTAGTACTAATTTAATTGGATCCTGAACCCTCATTTTTATGACCTCCCCACACCTTTTTCTAATTAAATTTTAGAATTAATTAGAAAAGGGGGGGGATTAGGCCAAGATCGTTGATTGTATCTGTAACATCCGTGTCTCAGAAATGGAAATAATTTATTTTATTGGAATAACGAGCTGAGTTTTATGGATCTTATTTAAATTAAATACAAATATGAGGTGTTAAAATGGAGAATCAAAGAGTTTATATGGTTGTTGATGTTGGATCATAAAATAATATGGGTTAGTTTAATATGGGAGGGTCTTTTTTTTCAATTTTGGGAAAACAAAAACCTAGACCAAGTTAAGTGTTGAAACCCTTCATTTTCCCAAAATATTTCGTGGCCACCTAGTTAGAAAAGAGAGATTGAACATTGTTGTTTGTGAAAGAGGAGAATGCTAAGTCTTTGGAGATGCAGACAGAAATACTAAGCCATGATAGAAAAGAGATTCGACTGAGTAAATCATTTTCAAAGGTAACGAAAATTTATGGAGTTGTAACTAAGCCTTTGAAGTAGATGTGGCACTATGCGGATTTAGATTTGAGTTAGTATTATAAAAGTTATTTGCGTTTTAGTGAAATGTTATGTTTCAGACGCGATTTCGACTAACGTTGATTTAAAGAGAGATCGTGAGTTCATTTGTGGTCGGATCATCTTGAATCTTTGGGGATAGTTTCATGACATATAGAAGTTGATTTTCAACAGTGAGATTAAGAACTGAACGGTTAGATTTTGATTCGTGATCCCTTCTTAGAGGCTAATCGTTTCTGTTATTTTTCAGATATTTCTTGTTTAAGTATAATGTTGTTTTGTTGATGTAATTGGTTGAAGAGTTAGAAAGAGAGGTATTGATTATGTTGTTATGACCTTTAGGAAACCCTAAAAGTTCCAGAGAGTCTAGATCTTGTGAGTTTTACCGTGGCTTATCTCGGTTCTTATGAATAGTTTATAATATAATAGATATTTGCTTGAGTTTATGTGCTATATATGGATTGAGTGGTTTATTGGTTTTGTTGATTTGATGTTTGGGCTGAAGTAATTTTTTGTAAATTAAATTGCCAAAATTTCTTAGAATTATTTATGTTGAAATAAATTTATGAAACTGTTGAAATTAAATATATGATATTATTTTTGAATATTTATTTTTGCTGATTTTAACTAATTAATTATTTGCTGATAATTAATTGATTGATGAAATTTTTGCATTGTTTGTTGTTGTATTCTGTAAGCATATGTATTATGCTTATAAACTATTTGTTGGCCTGTGTGTATAGCTGTGAGACGGGTTAATCGCCTCACTCAGTATTTATTAAATACTGATGCATCTTTTCGTAATGATGCAGTAAATTTTAGCTTGATGGAACTCGTGGGACCAAGGCTGCGGAAATGAGATGACATACCGGGGTTGTTGTTTATTTATGGTGATGATTTTATCATGAACTTGTAGGTTGTTAGTTGATAATTATGTTAATATGTTTTTGTTGAAATTAAAGAGTATGGAGGCTTAGGGATTGTTGAGAGAGTGATAGTTGTGGCGTGAGAATGATAAGGAGTTTGAGGTTAGGATACTTGGAGATTGTTTAGGATGAAGATGGTGGCGTGAGTATTGATGTGATGAGGGATTATTGTTTGAGAATGATGATGAGAATGAGAATGATAATGGTTGATGAAATAAGATGAACTAAGGAGAAGCATGGCGCCGGAGAGCTAAAGCTCCACCGGCGCCTTTAGAAAGATAAACAAAGCTTCCTTTACTCTTTTAATCTTCTTATTCTCTTATTCACAACACTCTTTACATCACATTACATGTATATTTATAGAGTTTTTACATAGAGAAGAAGAGAAGAGGCGTGAAGAAGGAAGGAGAGAAGAGAGGAGTTTGCGTGAAGAAGAGAGGAGGGAAGGGAGCAGCTCACTGTTTGACTCCTGTTCAAGCTGCGCCCATACCCTGCTGCTGACGCCTCCATGCTTGTGCCCATGCCCTGGTTCTGGCGCCCCATGCTCTCCTTTGCTTCCTCTTTTCCACTTAGTTAGTCTTCTAGTTAGTATGTAACAGCTTCCTTTCTTCTAGTTACATCCTAACCAAGACTTCTTATAGTTCCTTGTGAACTAGGTTTCCTTTCCCTCCTTCTCTTAGATTTGAATTCTTCTATCATAGAGATCACATATTTCAACACTCCCCCTCAAGATTGGTCGGTAGGTGTCCTTAAGGCCAATCTTGCCATGTGCGTGATCCTCATTGATAGAAGATGATGCCATGATAAGGATATCCGCTAGCTGATCCTTGCTTGCTCCAAAGACGGTTTTGATGACTCCTAACCTCAATGAGACCACGGCTTCCTCTCCTATGGCCTTTACTCTTTCTTGCGGATTAGGCTTTGTCTTCTCTAAGCTTCACTCGGATCATGTCTCCTCGGGCTTCTTATCTCAAACTTAATCTTGACTTCAAGCTCCTCGTATGACATCTTCTAGCTCACGGAATACTCACATTGTCATTGGCTTCCTCTTGATCACTCTTGGGAGTATACTCTATCCGTTGGACGCCACTTCCCGCTGCTTCTCGGATCACCACACCTAATAAGGTCTGCAAGGTGGTTTCTCCTTCGGTTTTCTTACAACCTCATCCATAGCTACTCGTATGTGTCTCCCGGCTTTCTCTCGCCATTGTCTCCTCATACGGTGCTTGGAGTTCCTTGTTGCCTTATTTACCGTTCCACAGCCTCCTAGGTGAACGCCTCTTGGTCTGAGCTTCACACTCCATCTATCAAGATCAATCTTGGCTTCAACCCTTCATAGATTTGATCTTGATTCTTCAAAGAGCCATCTGCTCTTATCCTACTTATCATAAGACTCTCCCGGCTTCCTCTCGGAATGCCACACCTATCCATGGTACAATGTGATAGTCCTCTTCTTCTTGGACCATCACCTAACTTGGTGCTTCAACGGTCTTCTTCAACACTCCCCCTCAAGCTTGGTTCGAGTATGGGAAGAACCAAACTTGACAAGGAAGACCGTTGCATAATTTGGAGCTCACCGCTTCTTCAACACTTCCCTTCAAGACTAGCCCATTGCCAAGGGACCACTCTTGCAAAGGAAAGAGCACTAAGCTTGATTATGCCAATGATGCCGCCTCTTCTTGGACTATCTATCCCACTTGCCAAATAGGACAAGCTTTCGTCTGCTAGCCATTTTGGATTAGGCCGCAAAGGACATCATCTGCCTCCACATAACACCACCATGAATAGCTTGCTTGAGCCTATACAAGCTTCCTCTTGTAGATTGCTCCGCTTGGATCGCCACATGGTTGAGTATGATCACCACTCTCTCAAGACCTCCTGGATCAAGTGATCAAGTGATTCGGCCTCAAGAGAGGATGAATACCATGTGGAAGAATATGACCCTCCATAAGCACCATTTAATCAATACCTTGGAGCAACTACTTCTTGGACCATCTGAATCTTCCGCTTGTTGAAAGATTCACCAATGAAAGATAGCATAAGCCTATGAGACTGGTTTTGGAAGTCATGAACTTCTTGGAAATGAGTCTTGCAGAGTTTGATTCGCCTGTTACAGAGGCTGAGAATTCGCCAAGAGCTTCACTGAGTCGCTGTTGCTCTTCTTCTTCTCAGAGCAACAATCGCTCTTAACCTCTTCCTCTGAGGTTTCACCTCTCTCAGCAGCCTTACTCTTCTCCTCCTTAACGCTTGAAGTTACAAGCGAATGTGAGTTTCCAATCACCATAACTGGAATCAAACTCTCAAGAATCACAACACAAGCCCATCCAAAAACATTGCTTACTATCTCTTCACCGCCTCTTTTCCACAATTGATTTTCCTCTTATCAACTGTGTTTCTTTGATCAAAAAATTATTGACCACTTCCTTTTCTTTGCAGGAAACATCTCAGCCTTGTGCTTCATCTCTGTTTCATGCAAGCCTTCCACGTGAACTCCTCTTGTCACGTCTCTTCCGCAAGTCTCTTCCGGATTAAAGATGTGAACTCCTCTTGTCACTTCTCTTCCGCAAGTCTCTTCCAGGATTCAACCTTCTTCAGCTTCCTCTTTCTAAGGTAAGCTTCTCCTTTTCTCCAAGTTTTACTATGAGCTGTCTCATATTTTCCTTGAAGTCTTATGTGAACTAGATTCACACTTTCTTTGACTGTTTTTTGTACAGCCGGTTTAATGCTTCCTCTTCTTTCTTGCTGGATGTCTTCATTTGATCACCAGCCACTTTACTTCCTGTTCAATGATTTGTTTTCACTTGGAGCTTGCTTGGATCACCACTTAAGGTCACCACCCAGCCTTCTCCTCTTCTAAACCATCACGCCAAAAACACTCTTCATCTCCTAGATGCGTTATTTCCCACGCCATACATACCAAAGACCATCACGCCATGACAAGCTTCTTCATGGATGAATGATTCTAAAAAATCCTCTGGATCTTGTTTCCAAAGAGGATCACCGAGGGATTGATGTTGATACAACCCCTTTTCAAAGTTTTGTATGTGGATCTAGACTCCACACACAAGAAACATAAAGAAAGATATTTACTCTCTCACACACACCCTATTAAAAACGCATGGGAGGAACAAATTACCCCAGAAAATCTCTCTCTCTCATGTGTTTAACAAAAGAAAAACGAGTTCCTCAAGGCAAGGAGCCAAGGAGAGCCCAACGAAATCTCCCTCAATTCGTCATCATTTTCTAGTAACAATACACACCCTTAGTCCTTTCACAACTTGAAGATCTTATGATCTCAAGGATATTAATCTCAGAGTGAATAGAACTAAGAAAGTGTATGGTTATAGATTAGAAGACTTTGTAGAGAGCTAGAAGAATAACAAGAGATTAGGCGCTAGATCACTCAACTTGCTCTGATACCATGTTGAAATTAAAGAGTATGGAGGCTTAGGGATTGTTGAGAGAGTGATAGTTGTGGCGTGAGAATGATAAGGAGTTTGAGGTTAGGATACTTGGAGATTGTTTAGGATGAAGATGGTGGCGTGAGTATTGATGTGATGAGGGATTATTGTTTGAGAATGATGATGAGAATGAGAATGATAATGGTTGATGAAATAAGATGAACTAAGGAGAAGCATGGCGCCGGAGAGCTAAAGCTCCACCGGCGCCTTTAGGAAGATAAACAAAGCTTCCTTTACTCTTTTAATCTTCTTATTCTCTTATTCACAACACTCTTTACATCACATTACATGTATATTTATAGAGTTTTTACATAGAGAAGAAGAGAAGAGGCGTGAAGAAGGAAGGAGAGAAGAGAGGAGTTTGCGTGAAGAAGAGAGGAGGGAAGGGAGCAGCTCACTGTTTGACTCCTGTTCAAGCTGCGCCCATACCCTGCTGCTGACGCCTCCATGCTTGTGCCCATGCCCTGGTTCTGGCGCCCCATGCTCTCCTTTGCTTCCTCTTTTCCACTTAGTTAGTCTTCTAGTTAGTATGTAACAGCTTCCTTTCTTCTAGTTACATCCTAACCAAGACTTCTTATAGTTCCTTGTGAACTAGGTTTCCTTTCCCTCCTTCTCTTAGATTTGAATTCTTCTATCATAGAGATCACATATTTTAACAGTTTTTGTGAGTTGAATGAGTTAATTAATTTAATGTGGTTTTGAGAATTGTTTAATTCTGTCTGTGCTAGACGATATTAATATTTATGGGAATATTATTATCGAAAATAGGTTGGGGTGTTTCAGTATCTCTAAACTTTTTCACCGTTTCTGATGTTAATAACTAGAATGAAAAAGGGAAATGATAATGCATCTGGAAATAAACGATTAAACTCTATTAATAAACCTGCTAACTAACCGAACAATAGAGTACTTAGTACCGGTGCTACGAAAATATATGTTTTTAGATCTCGCATTTGAAATCCTCCATCTTTCTTCTTTATTTATTGTATTAAATTATATTTAGTTATACATATAACTACAGATGTACATGTAGTTAAGAAGTTCTTGTATTTGTATACGTAACTTCCGACCCCTGATATTAAGATTTTTGCAAATCAAGGTATCAATTACCCTAAATGTGTTGTAGCATAGAAGGGAATCAAACCAACTTGGAATCTAGTTTTAACACATCAAAAGTATACATGTCTTAATCTAAGTGAATATATTTATGGTTTTTGTAAAGAGAGTTTAAAATGAAAATAAAGCGGAAAATAAGTAAAAATAGTTTTGAAATCAAATTAACAAAAAGGATCCTTGGGAATGTTATGGATGATCTAGACTAATCTATGCTAAGCTAGTGGAGTCTTGTTCTACCTCTTAGAGCTAATCCAATGGTTCCAAAACACTAAACTTGACTAATCCATTCTCATGGTACTAATCACTCCACTAATCACCTTAAATGTTCATAATTCTCATTAAACAGTAAGTGATCAATGAGCATTAATAGCAGATCTTCTTAACTTCTAAACATCCTAACATCAATTCTCATTGGCTATGATTGAAAAGAGATTGAAAGATTTGGATGAAGCATTTCATCAATAAAAAAGAAGAAGGATGTGGAAAACAAGACAGGAATTCTTTACAGTGAAAATGTAAACCAATTAAAAGGGATGTAGCGCAGCTTGATAGCGCATTTGTTTTTGTTACAAAATGTCTAAGGGGTCAAATCCTGTCATCCCTACGAATTACTGCTCAGAAGAACAACAACGAGGGATCTTTTTAAGATCTATACTTTTTTAATAAAATTAGACATACATATATTTCTGAAATTTATGATTTACGATGATATAGTATATACTTACAAAATTAATTCTGGTTAAAGAATGTCCTCTTTCTAGCCTTTTCATTTTTTAGAAAAACAAGAAAAATGCTCTTAGTTCAGTTCAGTAGAACGTGGGTCTCCAAAACCCAATGTCGTAGGTTCAAATCCTACACATCGTGATTTCCCTTGTGTTTATTAGATTCTGTCAAAATTCAACTGTTCGCAAATCATTGAGTAGCAATCTGACTTAGACCTCCCGCATATGAAAGGAAGAAGGAGGTCAGTAAAAAAAGAGATGGTAATTAATCAAAAGTCCAACTGATCACCACATCTGTATTGTAAATAAGCAGTTACGAATAATGCAGCCAAAGTAATAGAAATTAGACATAAGACGATTCCAAATAAAAAAAACTTCAATTATTTCAATTTTCTTTTTTTTCATTTTTGAAAGGGAGAAAAGAGAGGTATTATCTATTCATAGCTCTTAATCTGTATTGCCGATGAATCTCAATGACCAAATAGGGTAATTAACACAGTAAGGAACTATCCAACATATAAAATACCACCGAAATTCTTTTATATATAAAATCTTCATTCAATTTATTTCAAACAAGTCAGATTTTGCTTAGACAAATAAATAGAACTGAGGTTATAGGTAAAGCTGCCAGTAGAAAACCAAAATAACTAGTTATAGTAGGCATGAATGGAGACAATAAATTATCTTTTATACATATATTTCTAAAGTACTTCCCTAAGTTTCAATTGAAATATTTTAAAAAGGAATAGAGATATATAACTAGTTCCAAGAATAAAAAAATCAATTGAAATTTTTTGAATATCAATCATTATAAGTGGTATCAACAAAATAGAGAAACATAAAAATAACTCTATTCATGTCTTTGGCATCTCAGGATTCCAAATTCACTTAACTGATTAATTAAAAACCCTTTAAGAAATTAATCATAAAAATAATTAAAAACGCTTTTATCTAATTTAAGTCAGCACATCGAACTTTTTTGAATGAATATGTCAAAATGTGAAAATAAGTTTTTTAATTCTTTTTTAGGTGACCCTAGATCCTAGAATATACCCCTTTCTACTTTATTAAAATTGAATTTACTTAAATTTTAACTGATTAGATTAAATACTAGACAGTTTTCCTCATTTAATATATCAAATGAGACTAATACTAGGTATCCTACATGGAGAAATGAGTCAAAAATATATTTATTTTAAACTAGATTTTAAAACTTGTAATTAACAATTTTAATTTTCGTTTCCTTTCTTGGTTTTAGGTTTTTTTTTCTTTTGAGATTATATAGAAAATAGAGTGAAACCCCCATAATCTTTGTAGTTAGTTAAATAAGAAAATGAATACAACAAAACAATGCTCGCATTACAAATATTTAGTATTCTTCTTTTGATTTTTTGTTCTTTTTAATTGATCCAAAACTATTCTTCTTTTTCTTGTTACTAGAAATTAATTCTTTAAAATGAAACAAAAAGTAAAAGAGGGAGATCGCACTATCATTAAAAAAATCTCTTCTACAATTATGCATATTCAACAAAAAATGAAATTTATGGATTTTGAATTCAACTGACTTAGGACAATATGAGAATTTCCTTCAAGAATTATTAGAATCAGAAACCAACCTCATGGATTTTCATTTTATATAATCTTTGGTTTCTTTTCTAGTCCAAAACGAATAAAGGATCAAACCCCATATAGATTAGAATTTGAAGAAGTGGGACATGGTTTTACATCGACAAGCAAGGAAGAAAAGAAATAAATTATCTAACTCCTTATTTCTATACTAAATTAAAAATGTGTTGCTGTGCCAGAAAAAGCATAGCTATACTGATTCGGTAGACTCTAAAAATGCCATTGGTACTTTATTGACGGTCTCACAAAGATGCAATCTCTGTGAATTTGAATTTTCTGATTCATCTTTTACAGAATCCATCCCTATGAGAATATCTGGAGTTCAGTGTCTGGAAGCACAGGAGAACATTCTATTGCTGATATTATTACCAGTATTTGATACTGGGTCATTCATAGCATTACTATACCTTCCCTATTCATTGTGGGCTGGTTTTTCGTCTGCACCGATTTAGCTTACGATGTGTTTGGGAGCCCTCGTCCAAACGAGTATTTTACAGAGAGCCGACAAAGCATTTCATTAATAACAGGCCCTTTTGATCTTCTGGAAGAACTCGACGAATTTAGTAGATCTTTCTAGGAGGATAAAATGTGATACGCTCCCGGAATGGTGGCTCTACGGTCAGTCTGGTCGGGCTCGGTCAAACAGCCAAGGACTGTACACAGCAACTGTGAGGTTGTGGTTACGGGCAGAGTTGCGGTCAGGTTTTCCCGATGGCTAGCTCTCGATGCGATAAGGTCTCTTGGTAGTTGGTTGTCGAGGCGGTAAGGGGTTTCTCGATAACAAATACCCAGCGCAATATGGTTCCTCGGTAACGAGTTGCCGATGTGGTAAGGGTTTTCTCAGCTACAAGTTACCGACGCGGTGTGATTTTCTCGATGAAGAGATTCCGATGCGGTAAGGTTTTCTCAATAGCGGTCTGTCAAGGCGGTAAGGGTTTCTCGATAGCAACAACTGGAGCAGTACGGATGTAGGAGGATGCGGAAGACGTTAGAGAGGGGAAACGATGGAAACAATGGAAGTGAAAGGATGATGATGATGGAACAAGGTAATGACAAGGGGATGAACAATAAAGAGGTGAAATGAGAAGGATGGATCAAACATAAGAACAATGGATCGATAGCCGGCCACAGGGTATTTGGACAACACTGAGATGCGGCTGATCGAAGCCCGAGCAGAGCTTTGAGGACAACGATGTTAAAACTAAGTGAGATTCGAGAGCAAGCTTATGATTAAATGCATTTATTCAAATCTGCATTCAAAGGGCGAGGTTACAAGTTCTTAAATAGGTGGGATTATGATATGAGCATGGAAACGCCAACACTTGGAGAAAAAGAGGAAGACTCCTTGACCATTCCCAAAGGTCCTATGACCCGGGCAAGAACAAGAAAACTCTAAGAAGCTGTTGGAACAACTCTAAAGTTGTCTTGGAAGCCAGAAGAAGTTTGTCCAAGACCAATCAACCATGAGATGCTTATGTCCATTCAAGCCATTCTGAGTTAATCATCATCAAGTGGCTTGAGTGTGCTCTTTTTCCCTTAGCTTAGTTTTATCCCAATGGGTTTTCCAACTAAGGGTTTTAATGAGGCCTCAAGTCCACTTACCCCACTTTGATTATTAACTTGGACGATTTAATGAAGCCATGGACTGACTTTCTTATGCATTGGACCAACTTCAAGAACCTTATGTTATAAATTAGATTATGGTTTTATTTCCTTATCCTTATTTTCGCAAAAAATCTTTAATGTCTAGTCCAAGTCTTCAGTCTTTGTTTCTAAGTTTTAGGATGAATTTTAGAGTTCCCAAGAGTCATTCTCGAAGGAGTTTGAGTCTGTTCAAGTCTCTTTCTCTATTTAAGCACATTGTAAGCCTCATTCTAAGGCAACCAACTTTTTATCAAATATTTTGAGATTAATATCTTTTGTTCCTTGAAAACATTTTTTTATTGTTTGGTGAGTCATATCCAACAATCTTTCGATCCTTCGGTGTGTCATATCCGAAGAATCAAACCTTGTCACTACCAAGTGTGTAATATCTTGGCGTGGCATTGAGGAATATAAGTGGACTTCCGCATCCATTGTGTGACCATTCAATCCATCAACAAGAACCAATTCTGCAGCTACTTGTGTTGTTTTCAACCCATAAGCCTTAATAAACTTGAATCTTTTGATTCGTTTATGCAAGGATATATCCAACATCTTCATCCACCTTCTTTGTCTTCCATCTTCGTGTGTTCTACCATCAAAACTGCCGAGTCTTGGGTTGGATTCTCCATCATTTGGTATCAGAGCAAGCAATTTCGAGTTTGGTAGTGAGTTTTCATACCTTTTCAAATTCTAATCTTTTATCTTCTGACCTTTCATTTCTACCCCCTCACCTTCTTGGTCGTGAGTCTTTGACTCAAATCATTCTATCCTATCCTTCATTCATATCTTTTCTTTTTATCTTTCTATTCAAAGATCCGTTAGATCATCTATTCAAAAAAAAAAAAAAGAAACAAAACAAAACTTGTTCCAACTGCTTTCCTTCCTACCTTAATCAAAACAAAAAATAAAAAAAGAGAAACAAAACCCAACGTGTTCCAACATCCTTTTTTCTTTTCTTTCTATCCTTTGATCATTCGGCTTGTGGAAAATTCTCATTGAATTTGATTGGGATTTATTTGATAAGAACAACTGAGAAATCTCTGAGTGAGGACATCTTGAAAGTTGAGTGAAACACTTGAGTGAAACACTTGAGAGGGAAAAATAATAGTGAGGTTTAATACTAACAGTTTGTTGAGTTTTGCAGGAAAAATTCAAGACATCTTTTAACTTGTTCCCACATTTCATTGAGATGTCTCATAGTGAAGCTGGAAGTGATAACACCAACCGTCCAAGGAGAGCCAGACCAAACAACACACGGACATGCAAAATCTCATGGAGGAAATGAGGCACCTCCTGAGGCAGGAACTAGATCTCGTTCATGAAAGAATGAACACCATACAAGAGTCGGTGAATCAAGGACTTCTCCAACATCATGCTGAAGGGAGAAGAAGGGCGCAAAGGCCAGTAAACAATGAGGAAGGATCAGACTACTACAGCCGTGGAAGTCAAGCTTCTAATGAGGAACAAAGATGTCCAAGACGTGTAAGAGAAGCCAGGGAACACAATGAAGACAACCTCGGTAGTCTTAAGTTGAAGATACCACCATTCTATAGGAAGAATGATCTGGATGCCTATCTAGAGTAGGAGAAGAAGATAGAACTCATCTTTGATTATCAACCATACTCAGAACGGAAGAAGGTTCAAGTTGCTGCAACAGAGTTCTATGACTATGTCATCAACTGGTGGGATCAGATTGTTACAAGTAGGAGATGCAACAAGGAGCCACATGTTGAAACCTGGGGAGTGATGAATTTTGAAATATGTGACCCCATATAGAAGTGGATTGTCACTTTGTGAGGGGAAAGATTCAAGAAGGTATCATCAATACCGCATTCGTAGCAAGTGGGGAATAGCTAGCGAATATCTTCACCAAGGCAACATCCTCTATCATTGGGGATCACATACATGGCAAAATCAGTCTAAAGGATTTTCACCGACCAATCTTGAGGGGGAGTGTTGAAATATGTGACCCCGTGGTAAGAAGGATTCAAAATCAAAGGAAGGAGGGAAAAGGAATTAACTAGTTAAGAATGAACTAGAAAGAAAAGGAAACTGTTAGATATCAACTATACAAGCAAACTAGGAAGCAAAGAGGTATGGGCACAGCATGGGAACAGCATGGGCGCGGCTGCACTGTTGGAGCAGCTCAACCACTTCATCATCACACCTCTTCTCTTCCTCTCCACACCCCTTCTCTTCCTCTTACTTAGATATTTTTTCCTTATCTTGTGCTTGTAAACTCTATATATACTTGTGCATTGTATTGGTTGAATATGTGAGAATAAGAAGAAAACAATTCAGAAACTCTCTCTCTCTCTATCTCGCCATTCTCCATCATCTTCTCCTTCATTCTCTATTATCTTCAAACTCAAAGTTCTTCATGGTATCAGAGCAGGTTGAGTGATCAAGCGCTTAACCTCTTTTAATTCTTCTAGCACTCTACAAATCTTCTAATCTATAACAATACACTTCTTTAGTTCTATTCACTCTGAGATTAATATCCTTGAGATCATAGGATCTTCAAGTTGTGAAAGGACTAAGATTGTGTATTATTACTAGAAAATGGAGACTAATAGAGTAACAATCTCAGTTATGCTCAAAGGAAACAACTATATTCTTTGGGCGAAAACCACTCAAACCATCCTTAGAGGCCAAGGACTTTGGCAGTATGTTGAGCCAAAGGAAGAAACGGAAGTTGTTGTGAGAAATGAGAACATGGAAGCTAAGGAAGAACAAGAAGAACAATATACTCTTTCTTTACTTCAAAGCTCATTAGAAACAACCATCTTGGTGGCATACTCATATGCGGATACTGCCAAGGAATTATGGGATATACTCAAGGGAGTATATGGAAACATCTCAAATATATCAAGAATATTTGAGGTGAAGAGGGGGTTGAATGAGCTTCAACAAGAGGAGAAGCCATTAAAGGAAATGTTTGGAGAATATAGAAGCTTGTGGGCCGAATTGGAGATTTTGAGGCCACAAACTCTAAACTCCAAGGAACTAGATGAAAGGTGTGACCAAGATCAAGTATTTGGACTTCTCTTGGTGCTCAATGAAGGTTATAAGGATCTTATCAAACACATACTAAGATTTGAGAAGCTGCCAAGTCTAGCAGTAGTATGTGGGATGATACAAAGAGCAGAGGGGTCAAAAGACCTATTTCGTGTGCCAAGTGAAGCTGCACAGCTTGCAAAGAGGAACCTCATATTTAGAGACAAGAGGATGTTGGAATGTGAGCATTGGAAGATAAATGGACATGCAAAGGAGAAATCTTAGACTCTTCATCCGCATTTGAGACCTAAGCGACTAAAGGAGAGTAAGGATGGGCATAAAGCTTTCATGGGAGTGGTACAAAAGGTTGAGGATACTGGTAAGAGATCCGAGTTGGAAGTTCTCATCAAGAGCTTAGCTAAGTTGAAAGAATCCGGTAAGAGCTTTCTTAGCTCTAAAGGTGCCATAAAGAAGGGTGAAGTTATTGTGGATTCATGAGCCTCTCATCACATGATCAAGGATCAAGACATGCTAAAAAATCTTGAGTCTTATCATGGAAATGTGCAAGTAGCCAATGGAAGCTCAGTCCCGATTGAAGGTGTAGGAGAGCTAGAACTTTTCAACAAAGAGACTAAAGCGTTGTATATGCCTAGCTTCTCATCTAATCTCCTATCAGTCCATAAAGCTACAAAAGATATGGGTTGTGTGGCACTGTTTGGGAGTGACTTTGTTGAATTTCAAGATCCTAAGTCAAATCATGTACTTGGAAAAGGGAAAGTAGAAGATGGGGTTTACCTCTTGAATGTCAATAAACAAGAGGAGTCGGCTCGCGGAATGAAAGCAAATATGAATTATCTATATAAATTATCTGCAGAATTTCTGATTTCATCAAACTAATTCATCATAATATTTTGATCCAGAACAAATAACCTAAAAACTCTTCGAGTCTTCTTTTTAACACTTCATAATTTATTTGATTTAAATAATATATGTCAAACTCAGCTCGTTATTAAGAAAATTTAAATTCTTCCCATTTTCGGAACACAGATGTTACAATGGTAATGCAAACTATTAGGTTCACCCCTACCCACAGCTTCAACATTACTACTACTACTTTATTCATTTCCACCATTACTCTCTCCATGGTGAAACCAAATATAATAGTTTGGCATAAATCCTCTAATTAATAAATGCTTCCACACAATCTCACTACGAGCAAATCTTGAACTTGAATTTTTGCATTTCCGACAAGGACAAAATATTTTATCGGTTTCTAGAGTGAGTGGTGTATTACCCACCTGGTACATGAACATCTTCAGTCCATTGAGAAACTCCATTGTAATGCCGCCTTCAAAATTTCACCTATGGGAAACATATTTTTGCGTTTTTTTCTTTCTAAAGGATTGTTCGTTTTGATTTTAAATCTGAGAATGGGGAATGGTGGTATTGTATACTACGATAATTGTATATTATAATGGTTTAACATCAAGTTAACAACCAATTTACGACGAAAGATACTGTCGTAAAATTTCACCTAAACATTTTGATAAGCGTATGTACCTACTAATTATTTTATTGTTGTAACTGACTCGTTAAACATTTCATCGTAAACTGGTCATTAGAGTACGACGAGTTTACGACTAAATAAGCAATGGTCATAAAAACAATATTAAATCGCCATAACTGTGTGTCGGTTTTATGATGATAATGATCATCATAAATTTGTGACTCACTTACGATGATTTATTCTACAGACGTAAATAAGTCATAAATGTCTTTCGAAATTACGACGTTGTTATTTAACGTAACATTTCGTTGTTGCATCCATGTTTTCTTGTAGTGAAGAGACTTCCAATAAGAAAATAAATCCTCCCCAAGTTATCCAGATACAAAGAACCTGACGTTTTCCTTATTAGCCAAAATTAAGCTTTAAAGATCATATCAATCAAATAGTTAATTGATTTATAAATTAAGATAATTTATATTCATTTATGTTGTTTTTTTCTTATTTAATTTCTTAGATTAGCTGCAAAACATTAATTTTCCAATTGTAGAATTGTATTCCAAAATAAATTTATATAAATATATAATAAAATTAAATATGACCCTCACAGAAAAAATAATTTAGGCTCCCCCACAGCTTTCATGCTGAAATAGTTTGCCCATCATGCTCTTTAAATTCTCTTCTGCACAATCTATATAGATCAAGATGAACCTTTCTTAGACATTCAACAACCTATATAATTCTAGAATATTTTCAATTTTATTAATTCTCGTTCCCAAAATCTCATTCAATGGAATAATTGAGTATTTACTAATTTTGAATTGGTAGTTAATAGTAAATTAACAGTAGTTTGTGTTAATTGGCAAACACTAGCACTTTAAACATTGGTAGTATTCCACTAAAACTCTTAAATTTTATTTATCTTTGATAACAATTTAAAACTTCAAAATAGACCCATGCTGCAAAACTAACCTCCATGTTTTTCATAATTAAATCGTAGAAAGAGAATGAAAGACGAAGAGAGTAAAAATGAGTATTCAAAAATCAAATTCGAAGAAAATGAGCTTCAAAAACAAAAATTATGTTATAGCAAAGACTCAATGAATAAAATTTGAATGTTTTGCAGCAAAAGAGTATTAATCGACGAGGTTAAAAGAGAGAAATTGAAGAAAGAGATGGAGTTTTTTTTGTGTGAAGAATGAGACAATGTCTCCTCCAAATTATTATAAAAAAGCCGACTATACTCGTACTTCACAGGATGTCGCAGATCTCCGACTATCCTCTAACATAATCTGTCTAACAAAATCTGATATCAAGTGGAAATAATGAAAACCTAAAGATAAAGAAAACGCATAGTTAGCTAATCCATCTGCAAGACGATTAGCCTTACTGACATGAGAAATACGGACTATCCAGTCCGTCGAAAGAAAGCCATATACAAGTGAACTAGGAAAGACAGGGGATTTGAATAATTTATTCCTGTCTTCAAAATACCCACCACAATCTCTGAATCTACTTCAAGCTCCAGTCATGATATTCCTTGCTCCCATGCTATATAAAGCCCGTAGTAAACTCCCCAAGCTCCGCTAGAGGCGCTGAACAAATACCTATATTCAAAGCAAGACCTCCACACCAAACACCTTCTGCATTATGAATTACTCCACCTGCTGTCGCTAACCCAGGATTTCCATGGGAAGCTCCATCTGTATTCAACTTAAACCAACCTCTACTTGGTGTAGTCCATGCTATCAACCTCTCCTCTCGCTGACCCTGAATAATGTGATCTCTATCAACCAATTGAGCAACAACCACCTCTTTTGCTAGCTCTCTAATATATTTTACTTGATCCCTACACTTCCCATTCACACCAAAAACATTGTCGCACCTCCATTTCCAACTCACCACAAAGCCATTACAAATAGCGTAGACCATGGAACTCCATCAATCACCCCATTAGCACTCAAATTATCGAATAGCCATTCCAATAATTTCATTGCAAAAAAAGGTCTGCATCCTTTGTACTGGAACTAATCTGCGCCAGATTCCCTCCATAGCAGGACAATCCCGAAGCACATGCATTATTGTTTCATCACCATCTTTACACACTTGAAAAATACCTGTATCACAAAGGTGTCTTCTATAACGCTCCAAATTCGTCATTAATGCTTGGTTTGCTGTTAACCACACAAAAGTTCTTACTTTTTCCGGCACTTTCACATTCCAAACATGCTTATAAAAAGCCCCCATATCCTCTCTTTGTATCCTGCCTCTAGTTAATAGTGAATATGCAGACTTTACAGTGAACTCCCCAGACAAGTTTCCAATCCATGAAACCCGATCTTTTGCCCCTGTAACTGTGTCCAAAACCACCGCCCCAAGCTTCAGTCTTACATGATACGGAACAAAGGAGAGAATTCGTGTAAAATCCCAGCCTGTTCCATTTTCCCAAAACTCCTGAACATGTGACATATCTTCACCACTCGGTAACCTTCCTGTTACAAACTCTAATAATGGTTTATTTCCCAGCCATATATCAGTCCAAAAATAGATCTTTCTCCCATCACCAAGGACCCAACTTATACCAGGTAACAAAGCCTCTCTTATGCCAACTCCCACACTCCTCCAAGTTGAAGACCAACTGCTTTTTGGCTTCATCCAAGTCTGGTCATACAACTCCCTCACTTTGTATTTATGTCGTAAGATCCTTGTCCAAAGGCTTCTCTTATCTTGAATCAACCGCCATCCAATCTTTGCCAATAAAGCTTTATTCATCTCTTGAGAAGATTTAATACCCAAATCCCCATCTATCTTTGGCTCACATACTCTAGTCCATGCTATTAAGTGCTGCTTTTTCTTTTCAGGTGTACTTCCCCACAAAATAGTTCTTGATACATGGTCTAAACCATCAAGAGTTGCTTTCGGCAATAGAATAGTGCTCATAGAATGTATAAGTATAGAAGAAATAACCGATTTTGTGAGTGTTAATCTTCCAGAAAAATTCAAAAACGCTCTCTCCATACTGATAGTCTTAAAGTAACTCTCTCTAAGACATCTCCAAAAGTTTCTTTATTCATTCGCTTCTGCAATATCGGCATTCCTAGATACTTTCCCAAATCTCAAGTTGATCTTATACCACTCTCGTCTGTTATCGACTTAGATAAATATCGATGCACATTTTTCGAAAAGAATATTTTTGATTTCTCCAAACTTACTTTTTGTCTGGATGCCAAACAGAAACCTTCTAATACCTTCCTTATCACTCTTATTTGCCCGACTGATGCTTCTGCAAAAAGTATAAGATCATCCGCAAAGCAAATGTGTGACAACTTGGGTCCTCCTCGAGATATCCTTATTGGTTTCCATTCCTTCCTCTGAATAGTAAACTCAATCTGGTGGCACAGTCTCTCCAAACACATGACAAAGATATATGATGATAAAGGATCTCCTTGTCTCAACCCTCTAGATGGCGTAAATGATGTTGTTTTCTCTCCATTCCATAGGACAGTCATTGAAGGACCTGATACGCATTTCATAATCCAACAAATCCATAATTCCGGCAAACCTGCAGCTTTAAGAGTATCTTCCAGGAAGTCCCAACGAATACGGTCGTACGCCTTTTCTAGGTCAAGTTTCAAGAGCATCCAACCTTTCCTTCCTTGTTTTCGTCGCATTGAGTGGACTACCTCTTGTACAACTATGATATTGTTTGTACTCAAACTTCCAGGAATGAAACTTGATTGGGCAGGCCCTATCAACATAGGCATCACACATTTCAGCCGCATTACCACAGTCTTAGTAATTGTTTTAAACAAAACATTACATAAACTAATCGGTCGAAAATGAATAATTTTTTCCAGCTTCTCCACTTTTGCAATCAGTACCACCAGTGCATCATTTGTCCCAGGTGGTAAAGTTTTTGTCGCAAAGAACTGTATACAAACTTTATTACTGACTCTCCCACCGTATTCTAGCACTGTTGATAAAAGCCGGGTTGAAATCCATCAGGTCCTGGTCCTTTAAACTGTCCCATACTCCTTATCGCCTTCTCTATTTCCATGGCTGAAAAGGTTTATTCAACTCACCTAAATCATCCCGAGATAACCGTACAAACCCATCTAATGATAACCTTTCTCCATCTTGATTCACGTCCTCCATGGAGTATAGCTTCTTATAATAATCTATTGTCAGTTTCTCTAACTCAGGTGGATCAAAAATCCATCTCCCGGCCTCAGCCTTCAACATCTCAATCCGGTTTCTCCTCCTCCTAATAATTAATGTCATGTGAAAATATTTTGTGTTTCTATCCCCCAACGCAATCCATTTTTCTCGAGATTTTTGAAACCACAAAACTTCTTCTTGTTCAAGAACAACATCAAATTCTTTAATAAGCTCCTCCTCCTTGTTCAATAAGGCATCTGTTTGATTCAACTCTAACAAATCCTGGATATTCTTAATCTCAGAGATCAGATGCTCCTTTCGTTTTTGGACATTACCAAGCACTTCCCGGTTCCACTTTTTAAAAATTATTCTCAGCCTATTCAATGCTTTTGGAGTATCAATATCTCTATTCCAAGAACTCACCAATAAATTTTTAAAACCCTCATGTTTCAGCCACGCAGCTTCAAATCGGAATGGACGTCTACTCGAGTCCTTTCTCATCTCCGGAATAAGCTGCACATGAAGTGGAGTGTGATCCAAGGACAGAAAAGGGAGGTGACTAATCGTTGCCTCTTGCCATTTCAGTCTCACCTGAGCACAACACAGAACCCTGTCCAGTCTCTTTGCAATAAAATTCCTTGCCACTCTCCCTCTTTTCCATGTATACTTATTCCCTTTAAATCCCATATCAATTAGAGATGACTCATTTATCCAATCTCCAAAAGCAAGAGAATCTGAAGACAGTCTACCATTCCCTCCTGTTCCTTGGTCTAGTCTCAGTATTGTATTAAAGTCTCCCCGACTATCAAGGGTCCATTTACTCCTTGGATCATTGTCTTTAATTGTCCTCAAAGACTACTTCTACGGCTAACTGATGGAGCTGCGTAAACTGCCGCTAGGTGTATTACCTCCAGACTATTAGTTATCAATGAATGAATATATTGATCTGTTGACTCAACAATATCAACCACACCCACACTCGATCTCCACAACAACCATATACCTCCACTTTGCCCAACTGCATCTACTTGGAAAGAATTATCAAATCCTAAACTTTGACATATATTTTGCCCTATCATCACCAGCATGTGTTTCAAAAAACAGCAAGCATATCCGCATTGAATTTCTTCAGAATATATCGAATTGATCTTCGAAAATTGGGTTTATTCGCCCCCCCCCCCCCCGGCAATTCCATAATATGCAATTCATTAATCCTTTAAACATCAATCTTTGAGATATTCCTTGCAATACAACCAAATCTAACTGATTCTCTTCCATATCATCGACTTGTCTCAACACTGTCGTACCCTGTAAGATGGTACTTTCCTTTACATTCACAAATGATCCTCCTAGCCAACCATCATTTATCCTTTCAACCCGTAGTCTCTTTCCCAACTCTGATAACTCCACCTCACCTCTTGTCGGACCAAAGATCAAACCTCGTGTAGCTCGAGTCGACTTATGCTGAATCTGTTTCTGCCAAACACTGTCAGCTCTCTTCACTATTCCTGTCCGTTTCCCTTTAGCTCTCTCCTGAATACTGCCTTGTCCTTTCTCCAACTTACCTCCAAATAATCTACCCTTTGTCTGACCAATATTATTTCCTATCCTTGAACCATTCATACTAACTCCATTCTCCTTATTTTCCTTCCCTGTAAATACCACTTCCTTCTCTTCCGAAGTTATCATCTCTCCCTCTAACTCTCCAAATTTATTTGATATAACAATATTTTCTTGGATCTCTCTCAAATTGCGTCCCAAGCTCGCATTAGCTTCTTTACCTCTTATATTTGACTGCTCCGCTCTTCTACCAGCTCTCCAAACTTCTGTAAATCCATCACTCTCTACTTGTGTCCCCCTCATCTCTCTCCTCTGACTTGAGAGTAGAGCATCCATGACTGTCTCCGACACCACTTTAGGACAAGTATGAACCAAGTGTCCATACAGACCATACGAGGGATATATATTTGTTAACCCCTCATAAGCCACAAAATAACGTTCTCCGTTAACCACCACTGATGAGGTACAAGCCTCCTCCAATCCCGAGGATAGCCAGCCAGATGATACAGGGTCAGAAATGGATGGGAGCCAGGGACCATTGCCCTGTTGAAATATGTGATCTCAAGAAGAAGAATTCAAACTCAAGAAAAGGAGGGAAAAGGAAAGAACTAGTTGTGAAGGAACTAGAAGGAGAGCTAGTTTATAAGGAACTAGAAGAAAAGGAAGCTGTTGGATATCAACTAGACAAGCTAACTAAACCAAGTGAGGAAGCAAAGGAGGCATGGGCGCTGCAGGGAGAAGGTATGGGCACAGCATGGGAACAGCATGGGCGCAGCTGCACTGTTGGAGCAGCTCAACCACTCCATCATCACACCTCTTCTCTCCCTCTTCCTTAGATATTTTTTCCTTAGCTTATGCTTGTAAAGTCTATATATACTTGTGCATTGTATTGGTTGAAGAGAAAAAATAAGAAGAAAAATTCAGCAATCTCTCTCTCTCTTATTACGCCAATTCTCTTATCTTCATCCTTATCTCTCCCTAAACTTCTAAAATCAACATGGTATCAGAGCGGGTTCTTTATCCAACCGCTTAAACTCTCTTCATAATCCCTTTAAGCTATCTTCAAAACCTTCTAATCTATAGCAATACATCTTACCAAGTTATATTCACTCTGAGATTAAAATCCTTGAGATCGGTTGATCTTCAAGTTGTGAAAGAGCTGGGATTGTGTATTACTACAAGAGAATGGAGGTGAATAGAGTAGCGATTTCTGTTGTTCTTAAAGGAGATAACTACCTTCTTTGGGCAAAAACTACTAAGACCGTTCTAAGAGGTAGAGGACTTTGGAAGTTCATTGAACCTAAGGAAGAAGCCGAACCATACAATGACAAGGAAGAGCAAGAAGAGCAGTTCACTCTTTCACTTCTTCAAAGCTCACTAGAGCCATCTATCCTGGCGGCCTACTCATATGCGGATACCGCCAAGGAGTTGTGGGATATACTCAAGGGAGTATATGGAAACATCTCAAATATATCAAGGATATTTGAGGTGAAGAGGGCGTTGAATGAGCTTCAACAAGGAGAGAAGCCATTCAAGGAAATGTTTGGGGAGTATAGAAGCTTGTGGGCCGAACTGGAGATCTTGAGGCCACAAACTATGGACCCCAAGGAGTTAGGAGAAAGGCGTGACCAAGATCAAGTGTTTGGGCTTCTCTTGGCGCTCAACGCATCCTACAAAGATCTTATCAAGCACATACTTAGATTTGAGAAGCTGCCAAGTCTAGCGGAAGTATGTGGCATGATTCAAAGAGAGAAAGGGTCAAGAGACCTATTTCGTGCACCAAGCGAGGCTGCACATCTTGCAAGGAAGAATCTTACATTCGACAAGAGGGTGTTGGAATGTGAGCATTGTAAAATGAAGGGACACACTAAGGAGAAGTGTTGGACCCTTCATCCACACTCGAGGCCTAAGAGGCTAAAGGAGAATGGAAGTGGACCTAGAGCCTTCATGGGTGTGGCACAACCAGTTGAGGATACGGTCAAGAGGTCCGAATTCGAAGCCCTCATCAAGAGCCTAGCCAAGCTCACTGAATCTGGTAAGGGCTTCCTCGGTTCTAAAAGCTCCATAAAAAAGGACAAAGTGATTGTGGATTCAGGGGCTTCTCATCACATGATTAAGGATCAAGACATGCTTAAAAATCTTGAGCCTTATCATGGGAATGTGCAAGTGGCAAATGGGAGTTCAGTTCCGATTGAAGGGATAGGGGAATTAGAACTTTTCAAAAAGGGAACAAAAGCCTTATACATGCCTAGTTTCTCATCTAATCTTCTATCAGTTCATAAAGCTACCAAGGATTTGGATTGTGTGGCATTGTTTGGGACTGACTTTGTTAAGTTTCAGGACCCTAAAACAAACAAAGTGCTCGGAGAAGGGAAGGTAGAGGATGGAGTATATCTTTTGCACACAAATAAACAAGCGGATGTGAAAGCGCTTGGAATGAAGGCGGATGTAGAAGTATCTAGTAGGAAGGAGATTGGAGATAGTCCACTATGGCATGAAAGGTTGGGACATCCAAGTCTGCAGTTCTCAAAGTGGCCATACCCAATCTCATTCAAGAAGAAGTAGTATGTGAAGCATGTGTACTAGGGAAACATTGTAGACAAGTGTTTCCTACTTCATCTACATTTTGTGATGAAGCTTTTGGCATTGTACACTCGGATGTATGGACCGCTCCTTGTAATTCAAGAGATCAATATAAGTATTTTGTTTCATTCATAGATGACTACTCAAAATACACATGGATTACTCTTCTACATACCAAAGATCAAGTTTATGAAGCATTCACCAACTTCATCAACTATGTGTCTACACAATTCAAAACAACAATCAAGATCTTAAGAAGTGATAATGGAGGAGAGTATATAAGCAAGCGGTTCAAGGAATTACTCAACAACCTTGGCACCATCCATCAAACATCTTGCGCCTATACTCCACAACAAAACGGAGTAGCTGAAAGAAAAAATAGACACCTAATGGAGGTAGCAAGGACCATCATGATTGCCAAGGGAGTACCTAAACTTCATTGGGGAGATGCCGTGATGACTTCAAACTACTTGATCAACCGTCTTCCAACCAAGAACCTGGATAATAAGTCACCATTTGAGGCATTGTACAACAAGAAACCAAGCCTACATCATCTCAAAACCTTTGGATGTAGCTGCTTTATGTTCACACCAGAAGGTCAAAGAAACAAGCTTGAACCTAGAAGCATGAAGTTTGTATTCATTGGATATTCACCAACACAAAAAGGATACAAGGTCTACAATCCGGAGACAAGACGAGTCTATGTATCAAGAGAGGTGAGGTTCAATGAAAAGGAGAGCTTCTATGGAGCTAAGAATCATGATACCCCTCAAGGTATGAGCTCACCATTTATGGAGTGGATACCGTTCTTTGAAGATTCAAGAACAAGGGATGATGTACATGAGGAGAATGACCCAACCTCAGATCATGAAGCCACGGATGAGGAAAGTGAACCTAATCCAGGTGTAGAAAGCATTGACATTGTCAAAGAAGAACCTGAGCCAACAGTACCTCTAAGAAGAAGTACAAGACAGAGGCGACAACGTGTTCACTATGGCTACAACAACTCTGCCATACTCCAAGGAGAGTCTAGTGCGAGTAATCTTCCTTGTGTGATAAGAGAATGCCCTGAGCGTACGGCGAGCTTAGATCTCGATCCTATTGGCGACAGCATTCTCTTATCACAAGGGGGAGATAACACTCAAACTAGCACTGTTACATATCCCATTGAGCATTTTTGCTCGTTGGCATCCTTACCTATGGAGCATGAAGCTTTTCTTGGAAAAATCAGCAAGGAATCCATACCTAACTCATATGAAGAAGCGTGTGAGAGTGGAGTATGGGTAAAAGCCATGGAAGAGGAAATGAAGTCCATGGAAATGAATCATACTTGGTACTTAACCGATTTACCAAGGGATAAGAAGCCAGTTGGGTGTAGATGGGTGTATACAATCAAATACACAAGTAATGGGAGGATAGAAAGATACAAGGCAAGGTTGGTAGCAAAAGGGTATACTCAAATCTATGGGGAGGATTATACCGAGACATTTGCTCCGGTTGCTAAGCTCCATTCCATCAGAATCCTAATCTCGGTGGCAGTGAACTTGAAGTGGGATCTATGGCAGATGGATGTCAAGAACGCCTTCTTGCAAGGGGATTTGGAAGAGGAAGTGTATATGGATCCACCCCAAGGATATCATAAGGAAGGCAACAAAGTTTGTAGATTGAAGAAAGCAATCTATGGGCTAAAGCAATCTCCAAGGGCATGGTACCAAAGGCTAAGTGCTTGTCTTTTGGAGAAGGAGTTCATAAGATCGGAAGCTGATCATACACTTTTCACAAGGAAAAGTAAAGGAGGAGTAGTGGTGGTCTTGATCTATGTTGATGATCTAATCATCACAGAAAGTGACAAATATGGAGTAGATCGAATCAAGGAACTCTTGAAGGTTGCTTTTGATATAAAGGATCTAGGAGAGCTTAAATACTTCCTAGGGATTGAAATGACACGGTTTGAAGATGGGATGTTCATCTCCCAAAGGAAATATGTGCTGGATCTCTTGGAAGAAACCGGGAAGTTAGGATCCAAACCGGCCAAAACTCCAATCGAAGAAGGCTACCAAGATAGTCCTGAGGGGGAGCCATTGGAGAATATTAAAAGATACCAGAGGATGGTGGGCAAGCTCATCTATCTTACTATTACAAGGCCGGATATTTGCTTTGCAGTGAACCGTGTGAGTCAACATATGCAAAAACCAACTATGCAGCATTGGAACATGATTGAGAGGCTGCTAAGGTACTTAAAAAACAGCCCTGGAAAAGGCATATGGATGAAGGCTAATGGAAACACAAAGGTTCAAAGATATTGTGATGCGGATTGGGCTGGAGATAAGCAAGACAGAAAGTCCACATCCGGTTTTTGTACCTTTGTGGGAGGTAATCTAGTCACTTGGAGAAGTAAGAAGCAGAAAGTTATAGCCTTATCAAGTGCTGAAGCCGAGTATAGGGCTATGAAGGAGGTGACAAAAGAATTGATATGGGTGAGGGCATTCCTAGAAGATCTTGGGATACTTGAGGCTGAGGAGATGCTGTTGTATTGTGATAATCAAGCTGCAATACATATAGCATCCAATCCGGTATTCCATGAAAGGACCAAGCATATAGAAGTGGATTGTCACTTTGTGAGGGGAAAGATTCAAGAAGGAATCATCAAACCCGCATTCGTAGCAAGTGGGGAACAGCTAGCGGATATCTTCACCAAGGCAACATCCTCGATCATTGGAGATCACATATATGGCAAGATCGGTCTAAAGGATATTCACCGACCAATCTTGAGGGGGAGTGTTGAAATATGTGATCTCAAGAAGAAGAATTCAAACTCAAGAAAAGGAGGGAAAAGGAAAGAACTAGTTGTGAAGGAACTAGAAGGAGAGCTAGTTTATAAGGAACTAGAAGAAAAGGAAGCTGTTGGATATCAACTAGACAAGCTAACTAAACCAAGTGAGGAAGCAAAGGAGGCATGGACGCTGCAGGGAGAAGGTATGGGCATAGCATGGGAACAGCATGGGCGCAGCTGCACTGTTGGAGCAGCTCAACCACTCCATCATCACACCCCTTCTCTCCCTCTTCCTTAGATATTTTTTTCTTAGCTTATGCTTGTAAAGTCTATATATACTTGTGCATTGTATTGGTTGAAGAGAAAAAATAAGAAGAAAAATTCAGCAATCTCTCTCTCTCTTATTACGCCAATTCTCTTATCTTCATCCTTATCTCTCCCTAAACTTCTAAAATCAACATGCCCAACATGCCGGTCTCGGCCATTGACCGCGAGCACTCGCAATGATACCAAACACGGATGAACCTAGTGATCGACCAAGGCATAAAGAAGGGTGTATGGAACCAATCCAAGCTAGCAGCAACAACAAGCGTCAAGGATCAAGTCCTTAGCATTTTCATCTTGATACGGTAAAAACGCCTTACTAAAGACGTTTTGGGAAAGGAACATTTTTTCCCTTGTTGGGTTTTATCCCAAAGTGGTTTTTCCAACAAAGTTTATAACGAGGTTCACGACCTGGATGCATTAGGTCCGAGCCAATCATCACCTCGCCAGTCCATGGCTTGTGTGGTCATCACTCGGTCCTAATCTCTATCTCTTCCTCTTTGTTGTTTTTACCATTTTCACTTAAGAACAATTTTTACAGTTTTATAGGTATATTAAAATGCCCAAGGACACGCTTGTCCTTTGTAAGGGTCGGATGCCCTAAAGTAAGCGCCTATTTAAGAACATGTAACCTCGACATTGAAACACAAATTTGAATAAACGCATTTGCTTAAAGCTTGCTCTCGAATCTCAAGAAGTTTAAACATCGTTGTCCTAGAAGCTCAGCTCGGACTCCGATCAGTCGTATCACGGAGTTGTCCAAACATCGTGTGACCGGCTTTTGATCCATTGTTCTTGTTATCCATTGTTCTCTTCCATCTTTCTCTTTGTTCCACCTTTCCATTATCCTTCGTCCTCAATCAACTTCATCAACCCCATCTATCGCCCCATCGCCTTACGTCTGCTGCGATCTATACCGGCCTTGTTTCCTCACCGAGGAACCCATTTCGGCATCGAGATCATACCACTGAGGAATCCTTAATGCATCGGTATCTCACTACTGAGATACCATAACGGCATCGAGACCCTACCATCGAGGAATCCTTACCGTGTCGGCATCTCACTACGGCTCCCAAATCACACCATGGTCCTAAGGCCATTGCCGTAGACTCCCGCTTCAAACCCCCATAACCTGAAGCACCTAAGCCGGGCCGACCTGCACAGCGACCAGATGCCAACACTGGAAGAAGCCGGGACGTGATATGTTACAAGTGCCAAGGCAGAGGGTACTACTCCAGGGATTGCCCCAACAACCGGGCAATGATCCTCACCCCCGAAGGTGACTATGAATCTCAGAATGAGGAGCCGGATGAGGAAAACAATCCCGAACCCACTCAGCAAGATGAGGCAATCGAATACCCCGATGTTGGGGACCTACTGGTCATCCAAAGGAGCCTAAGCACCATGATCCTTCTCGAACCGGCCGGACAACAAGATAAGATCTTCCACACTCGCTGAACCATCAACGATAAAGTTTGCGGATTGATCATTGATGGTGGGTCATGCACCAATGTGGCCAGCTCCCACCTCGTGACCAAACTCTCTTTCCCTACCTCGAAGCATCCTCACCCTTATCAATTGCGCTGGTTGAATAATAAAAATGTCATAGCTGTTACTGAATAAGTAGATCTAGCTTTTAGCATAGGGCAATACTGGGACACGGTCCAATGTGATGTTGTTCCGAAGCAAGCTAGCCACGTCCTCCTAGGATGTCCATGGCAGTTTGATAAGGATGCCACCTATAATGGCTGGTCCAACTTCTATTCGTTCATGCATGATGCTAAGCGCATTAACCTAGCCCCTCTATCACCTGTTCAAGTGCTTGAACTACAATCCCGTTTGTCTAAGAACACTTCTTCCCGACCTAACTTCTTTATATCTATTAGGGACACTTGTAAAACCATCGACAATGAGTGCCGAGTTGTACTAATCGTTTACAAAGATGTGTCGAGTATAGGTACGAAGGAAGAACCAATCCTGGATAAGCTCCAAAGGATCTTACAGAAGTATTCGGCTGTCTTTCCTGAAGATATCCCGCACAGACTACCGCCCCTCTGAGGCATTGAGCACCAGATCGACTTTGTTCCTGGAGCCTCCTTGCCCAATCGTCCCGCTTACCGCATCAACCCAGAGGAGGCCAAAGAGCTTGAACAGCAGGTCTCTGAACTCATGGCCAAGGGCTATATCCGGGAGAGCCTCAGTCCGTGTGCCATGTCAGTCCTTTTGGTTCCTAAGAAGAATGGTAGCTGGAGAATGTGTGTGGATTGCCGATCCATCAGTAACATCACGGTCAAGTACCGGCACCCAATTCCCCGCTTGGACAACATGTTGGACGAGCTTAGTGGCATATCCATCTTCTCCAATGTCGACCTAAAGAATGGCTACCATCAAGTCCGAATGACAGAAGGCGACGAATAGAAGACTGTCTTCAAAACCAAGCAAGGGCTATACGAGTTGCTCGTCATGCCCTTCGGCCTGTCAAACGACCCCTCCACATTCATGCGATTGATGAACCACACCCTTCGGGCGTTCATCAACAAGTCCGTGGTCGTCTACTTCGACGACATCCTCATTTACAGCAAAAATCTAGCAGAGCATTCGTCCCACCTAGATGATGCCCTACAAACCCTTCAGCAAGAAGATCTTTACGCCAACATGGCCAAGTGCGCCTTCAGTGATCAAGAACTTATCTTCTTGGGCTTTGTTATCAGTGATCACGGCCTGAAGGTTGACAAAGAAAAGATTCGGGCCATCCAGGAATGGCCAACCCCAACCAACATCAGCCAAGTTCAAAGTTTCCATGGCTTGCCCAGTTTTTACCGGCGAATCATTCGCGACTTTAGCTCCATTGCCGCTCCCCTGACGTCCTTGGTCAAAAGATCTACCAGTTTCACTTGGGGAGAACCCCAAGAGAATACCTTCCAAGAGCTCAAGGACTGGCTCACTCGAGCCCCATTGCTGGCCTTGCCCTGTTGATTTTAGAGGTTTAGAAAGAGATAAGGATGGAGATGAGAGAATTGGAGTAATAAGGAAGAGAAAGATTGCTGAATATTTCTTCTTATTCACCCTCACTTCTTTACAAGAGATTACATGTATTTATAGACTTTTTACATTGAAATGAAGAAGAATCAAGGAAGAGGAGAGGAGGGGCGTGAAGAAGGGAAGAGAGATGGGTGAGCTGCTCCAATAGTCTTGTTGCACCATGCCCTGCTCTGACGCGCACCATGCCCTGCTCTGATGCGCCCATGCTTGTGCCCATACCTCTCTTTGCTTCCTCACTTAGTTTAGTTAGATTGTCTAGTTGAGATCTAACAGCTTCCTTTTCTTCTAGTTCCTTCTCAACTAGTTCTCCTTCTAGTTTCTTCACAACTAGTTCTCTTTTTCCTTCCCTCCTTCTCTTAAGTTTGAATTATTCTTCTTCTTGAGATCACATATTTCAACACTCCCCCTCAAGATTGGTCGGTGAAGATCCTTTAGACCGATCTTGCCATGTATGTGATCCCCAATGATAGAGGATGTTGCCTTGGTGAAGATATCCGCTAGCTGTTCCCCACTTGCTACAAATGCGGGTTTGATGATTCCTTCTTGAATCTTTCCCCTCACAAAGTGACAATCCACTTCTATATGCTTGGTCCTTTCATGGAATACCGGATTGGATGCTATATGTATTGCAGCTTGATTATCACAATACAACAGCATCTCCTCAGCCTCATGTATTCCAAGATCTTCTAGGAATGCCTTCACCCATATCAATTCTTTTGTCACCTCCTTCATAGCCCTATACTCGGCTTCAGCACTTGATAAGGCTATAACTTTCTGCTTCTTACTTCTCCAAGTGACTAGATTACCTCCCACAAAGGTACAAAAACCGGATGTGGACTTTCTATCTTGCTTATCTCCAGCCCAATCCGCATCACAATATCCTTGAACCTTTGTGTTTCCATTAGCCTTCATCCATATGCCTTTTCCAGGGCTGTTTTTTAAGTACCTTAGCAGCCTCTCAATCATGTTCCAATGCTGCATAGTTGGTTTTTGCATATGTTGACTCACACGGTTCACTGCAAAGCAAATGTCCGGCCTTGTGATAGTGAGGTAAATGAGCTTGCCCACCATCCTTTGATACCTCTTAATATCTTCCAATGGCTCCCCCTCAGGATTATCTTGGTAGCCTTCTTCTATTGGAGTTTTAGCCGGCTTGGATCCTAACTTGCCAGTTTCTTCCAAGAGATCCAGCACATATTTCCTTTGAGAGATGAACATCCCATCTTCAAACCGTGTCATCTCAATCCCTAGGAAGTATTTAAGCTCTCCCAGATCCTTTATATCAAAAGCGATCTTCAAGAGTTTCTTGATTTGATTTACTCCATCTTTATCACTTCCTGTGATGATTAGATCATCAACATAGATCAAGACCACCACTACTCCTCCTTCACTTTGCCTTGTGAAGAGGGTATGATCAGCTTCAGATCTTATGAACTCCTTATCCAATAGACAAGCGCTTAGCCTTTGGTACCATGCTCTTGGAGATTGCTTTAGCCCATAGATTGCTTTCTTCAATCTGCAAACCTTGTTGCCTTCCTTATGATATCCTTGGGGTGGATCCATATATACCTCTTCTTCCAAATCTCCTTGCAAGAAGGCGTTCTTGACATCCATCTGCCATAGATCCCACTTCAAGTTCACTGCCACTGAGATTAGGATTCTTATGGAGTGGAGCTTAGCAACCGGAGCAAATGTCTCGGTATAATCCTCCCCATAGATTTGAGTGTATCCTTTTGCCACCAGCCTTGCTTTGTACCTCTCTATTTTCCCATCACTTGTATACTTGATTGTGTAAACCCATCTACACCCAACTGATTTCTTATCCTTTGGTAATTCGGTCAAGTACCAAGTGTGGTTCTTTTCCATGGACTTCATTTCCTCTTCCATGGCTTTTACCCATACTCCATTCTCACACGCTTCTTCATATGAGTTAGGTATGGATTCCTTGCTGATTCTTCCAAGAAAAACTTCATGCTCCATAGGTAAGGATGCCAACGAGCAAAAATGCTCAATGGGATATGTGATAGTGCTAGTTTGAGTGTTATCTCCCCCTTGTGATAAGAGAATGCTGTCGCCAATAGGATCGAGATCTAAGCTCGCCGTACGCACAGGACATTCTCTTATCACACAAGGAAGATTACTCGCACTAGACTCCCCTTGGAGCATGGCAGAGTTGTTGTAGCCATAGTAAACACGTTGTCGCCTTTGTCTTGTACTTCTTCTTAGGGGTACGGTTGGCTCAAGTTCTCCCTCACCATCATTCGCTTCTTCTTCAACAGAATTCTGATCTTGCTCCGCATGTGCCTTATCTTCTACTCTGGTTTCAGATGATTCGCTCTCTCCTTGTACTTCATTTATTAGAGCGTCATTAACCCGCATCCAATCCATAGGTAATGAAGTCACATCCTCCGGAGCTTCATGGTTCTTGTTTCCATAAAATCCTTCTTCTTCATTGAATCTCACCTCTCTAGATACATAGACCCTCCTTGTCTCCGGATTGTAGACCTTGTATCCTTTTTGTGTTGGTGAGTAGCCAATGAACACACACTTCATACTTCGAGGTTCAAGCTTGCTTCTTTGTCCCTCCGGTAGAAACATATAACAAGAACATCCAAAGGTCTTCATATGGTTCACGCTTGGCTTGCTTTTGTGTAGCACTTCAAATGGTGATTTATTATCCATATTTTTTGTTGGAAGCCGGTTGATCAAGTAACTTGAAGTCATTACTGCATCTCCCCAATGAAACTTAGGTACTCCTTTGGCAATCATGAGGGTTCTTGCTACTTCCATGAGATGCCTATTCTTTCTTTCTGCTACCCCATTTTGTTGTGGAGTGTATGCACACGATGTTTGGTGTATGATACCAAGATTATTGAGTAACTCCTTGAATCGTTTGCTCACATACTCCCCTCCATTATCACTTCTTAAGATCTTGATTTTGGTCTTGAATTGGGTAGAGATATATTTGGTGAAGTTAGTAAACGCTTCATATACTTGATCCTTTGAATGTAAGAGTGTGATCCATGTGTATCTTGAGTAGTCATCAATGAATGAAACAAAATATTTATATTGATCTCTTGAGTTACATGGGGCGGTCCATACATCCGAGTGTACAATGCCAAAAGCTTCATCACAAGTTGTAGATGAAGAGGGGAAAAACTGTCTACAATGTTTCCCTAGTACACATGCTTCACAAACTTCTTCTTCTTGAACGAGATTGGGTAAGACCATCTTGAGGATAGCTGAACTTGGATGTCCTAGCCTTCCATGCCATAATGAGCTATCTCCAATCTCCTTCTTGTTAAAAACTTCCTTATCCGCCTTCACTCCAAGAGCTTTTAGCTTTTCTTGTTTATTTGTTTCCAACAGATACACTCCATCCTCCACCTTCCCTTCTCCGAGTACATAATTTGTTTTAGGGTCCTGAAACTTCACAAAGTCAGTCCCAAACATTGCCACACAATCCAAATCTTTTGTTGCTTTATGAACTGATAAAAGGTTGGATGAGAAGCTAGGCATGTATAATGCTTTAGTTTCTTTTGTGAAAAGCTCTAACTCTCCTATCCCTTCAATCGGAACTGAGCTTCCATTGGCTATTTGTACATTTCCATGATAAGGCTCAAGATTTTTCAGCATGTCTTGATCCTTAATCATGTGATGAGAGGCCCCCGAATCCACAATGATCATATTCTTCTTAATGGAGCTTTTAGAGCTAAATAGGCTCTTACCGGATTCTGTGAGCTTGGATAGACTCTTGATGAGAGCCTCAAACTCGGATCTTCTGACCATCTCTTCAACAGGTTGCGTGACTCCCATGAAGGCTCTAGGTCCACCTCCATTCTCCTTTAGCCGCTTAGGCCTTAAGTGTGGGTAAAGAGTCCAACACTTCTCCTTAGTGTGCCCCTTCATCTTATAATGCTCACATTCCAAAACCCTCTTGTCGAATGTGAGATTCCTCTTTGCAAGATGTGCGGCCTCACTTGGTGCACGGAATAGGTCTCTTGACCCTTCCTCCCTTTGTATCATGCCACATACTTCAGCTAGACTTGGCAGCTTCTCAAATCTGAGTATGTGCTTGATAAGATCTTTGTAGGATGCATTGAGTGCCAAGAGAAGTCCAAACACTTGGTCTTGGTCACGTCTTTCTCCTAACTCCTTGGGGTCGATTGTGTGTGGCCTCAAAATCTCTAACTCGGCCCACAAGCTTCTATACTCCCCAAACATTTCCTTGAATGGCTTCTCCTCTTGTTGAAGCTCATTCAGCGCCCTCTTCACCTCAAATATTCTTGATATATTTGAGACATTTCCATATACTCCCTTGAGTATATCCCATAGTTCTTTGGCGGAATCAGCATATGAGTAGGCCGCCAAGATGGATGACTCTAGTGAGCTTTGAAGAAGAGAGAGCGTGTATTGTTCCTCTTGTTCCTCCTTAGCTTCTTCTTTTTCATTTCTCACTACAGCTTCCGCTACCTCCTTTGGCTCAACATATCGCCAAAGTCCTCTTCCTCTAAGGATGGTCTTAGTGGTTTTTGCCCAAAGGAGATAGTTGTTTCCTTTGAGCATGACTGAGATTGCTACTCTATTTGTCTCCATTTTCTAGTGACAATACACAATTCTAGTTCTTTCACAACTTGAAGATCCTATGATCCCAAGGATATTAATCTCAGAGTGAATAGAACTAGGAGGATGTATTGTTATAGATTAGAAGATTTGTAGAATGCTAGAAGAGTTATAAGGTGAGATTTAAGCGGTTGAAGGATAAACCCACTCTGATACCATGTTGATTTTAGAGGTTTAGAAAGAGATAAGGATGGAGATGAGAGAATTGTAGAAATATAGATTTGAAGTTAAGAGAGAATGAAGAATGATTGGAGAATGAGAGAAAGAGTAGCAAGAATGGAGAGAGTTTATGCAAGTCTTAATAATCTTATTCAGTTCTTTTTCTTTCTCATGTCTTTTACAAGAGATTTACAAGGATATATATAGACTTTACAAGGAGAAGAAGAAAGGGGCGTGGAGAAGAGAGAAGAAGAGAAGGAGACTTGTGGCTGAGCTACTCCAACAGTTTCTCAACAGTAAATGGTGCCCATACCTCACCCATGCTGCGCCCATACCTTCTCCCATACCTCCTTGCTTCCTCGTTTGCTTATCTAGTTGATATCCAACCGCTTCCTTTCTTGTCTAGTTCCTTTTCAACTAGTTCATTCCTCTTGATTACTCTATCACTTAAATAAGCATCTATCTCAACACTCCCCCTCAAGATTGGTCGGTGAAGATCCTTTAGACCGATCTTGCTATGGATGCGATCACAAGTAACAGATGAGGTTGCTTTGGTGAAGATATCAGCTAGTTGGTTCTCACTTGTTACAAAGGCAGGTTTAATGATTCCTTCTTGAATCTTTCCCCTCACAAAGTGACAATCCACCTCTATATGTTTGGTCCTTTCATGGAATACCGGATTAGATGCTATATATATTGCAGCTTGATTATCACAATATAGCAACATTTCCTCAGTTTCATGTATTCCAAGATCCCCTAAGAATGCCTTTACCCAAATAAGTTCTTTCGTCACTTCCTTCATAGCTCTATACTCGGCTTCAGCACTAGACAAGGCTATAACCTTCTGCTTTTTACTCCTCCAAGTCACTAGATTGCCTCCTACATAGGTACAAAAACCGGATGTGGACTTTCTATCCTTCTTATCTCCAGCCCAATCTGCATCGCAATATCCTTGAACCTTTGTGTTTCCATTAGCCTTCATCCATATGCCTTTTCCGGGATTGTTTTTCAGATATCTTAGCAGCCTTTCAATCATGTTCCAATGCTGCGTGGTTGGCTTTTGCATATGTTGGCTCACACGGTTTACTGCAAAGCAAATGTCCGGCCTAGTGATAGTAAGATAGATGAGCTTGCCCACCATCCTTTGATATCTCTTAATGTTCTCCAAAGGCTCCCCCTCAGGACTATCTTGATAGCCTTCTTCTATTGGAGTTTTAGCCGGTTTGGATCCTAGCTTCCCAGTTTCTTCTAAGAGATCAAGCACATATTTCCTTTGAGAGATGAACATTCCATCTTCAAACCGTGTCATCTCAATTCCTAGGAAGTACTTAAGTTCCCCCAAGTCCTTTATATCAAAATCGGCCTTCAAGATCTTCTTGGTTTGATCTACTCCATCTTTGTCACTTCCTGTGATGATTAGATCATCCACATATATTAATACCACAACCGTTCCTCCTTCACTTTGTCTTGTGAACAATGTGTGATCAGCTTCAGATCTTATGAACTCTCTCTCCAACAGACAAGCGCTTAGCCTTTGGTACCATGCTCTTGGGGATTGCTTCAGCCCATAGATTGCTTTCTTCAATCTGCAAACTTTGTTGCATTCCTTATGATATCCTTGGGGTGGATCCATATACACCTCTTCTTCTAAGTCTCCTTGCAAGAATGCGTTCTTGACATCCATCTGCCATAGATCCCATTTTAAGTTTACTGCCACTGAGATTAGTATTCTTATGGAATGAAGCTTAGCAACCGGAGCAAATGTCTCGGTATAGTCCTCCCCATAAACTTGAGTATACCCTTTTGCTACCAACCTTGCCTTGTACCTTTCTATCTTCCCATCACTTGTGTATTTGATCGTATACACCCATCTACTCCCAACCGACTTCTTATCCTTTGGTAAGTCGGTTAAGTACCAAGTATTATTCCTTTCCATGGACTTCATTTCCTCTTCCATGGCTTTCACCCATACTTCACTCTCACATGCTTCTTCATATGAGCTTGGAATGTATTCCTTGCTGATTTTTGTGAGAAACACTTCATGCTCCATGGGTAATGTCGCCAAGGAACAGAAATGCTCAATGGGATATGTGATAATACTAGTTTGAGTGTGATCTCCTCCTTGTGATATGAGAGTGCTGTCGCCAATAGGATCGAGATCTAAGCTCGCCGTACGCTCAGGACACTCTCCTATCACACAAGGAAGATTACTCATACTAGACTCTCCTTGGAGCATAGCAGAATTGTTGTAGCCATAGAAAACACGTTGTCGCCTCTGTCTTGTACTTCTTCTTAGAGGTATGATTGGCTCAGATTCTCCCTCCTCAACATCCGCTTCTTCTTCAGCTGAATCCTGATCTGGTTCCATATGTGTATCATCTGCATCTCCATGTTCCATGATGCTCTCAGATGGTGCATTCTCTCCTTGTATTTCATCCCTTGTTATTGGCGCTTCATTGAACAGCATCAAATCCATAGATGATGAGACTATACCTTCAAGAGTATCATGATTCTTGGCTCCATAAAAGCTTTCTTTTTCATTGAACTTTACATCTCTAGACACATATACCCTTCTTGTCTCCGGATTGTAGACCTTGTAGCCCTTTTGAGTTGGTGAGTATCCAATGAAAACACACTTCATGCTTCTAGATTCAAGCTTGTTTCTTTGTCCTTCTGGTAGAAACATGAAACACTTACATCCAAACGCCTTAAGGTGATGTAAGCTTGGTTTCTTTTTGTACAACACTTCAAACGGTGATCTATCTTCCAAGTTCTTTGTTGGAAGCCGGTTAATCAAATAGTTTGAAGTCATTACCGCATCTCCCCAATGAGATTTAGGTACTCCTTTGGCAATCATGATAGTCCTTGCTACTTCCATTAGATGCCTATTTTTCCTTTCTGCTACCCCATTTTGTTGTGGAGTGTATGCACAAGATGTTTGATGAATGATGCCAAAGTTGTTGAGTAGCTCCTTAAATCTCTTGCTTACATATTCTCCTCCATTATCACTTCTTAAGACCTTGATTGTTGTTTTGAATTGTGTAGAAACATAGTTAATGAAGTTGGTGAATGCTTCATAAACTTGGTCCTTGGAGTTTAAGAGTGTGACCCATGTGTATCTTGAGTAATCATCAATGAAAGAAACAAAGTACTTATATTGATCCCTTGAATTACATGGTGCGGTCCATACATCCGAGTGTACAATGCCAAAAACTTCATCACAAGTTGTGGAGGAGATAGGAAAAACTTGTCTACAATGTTTTCCTAGTACACATGCTTCACATACTACTTCTTCTTGAATGAGATTGGGTAAGACCATCTTGATAACTGCTGAACTTGGGTGTCCTAGCCTTTCATGCCATAATGGGCTATCTCCAATCTCCTTGCTACCAGAAACTTCTACATTTGCCTTCATTCCAAGAGCCATTGGATCCTCTTGTTTATTTGCTTCCAAAAGATACACACCATCCTCTACCTTCCCTTCTCCGAGTACATTGTTTGTTTTAGGGTCCTGAAACTTAACAAAGTCAGTCCCAAACAATGCTACACAATCCAAATCCTTTGTAGCTTTATGAACTGATAGAAGATTAGATGAGAAACTAGGCATGTATAAAGCTTTTGTTTCCTTCTTGAAAAGTTCTAACTTTCCTATCCCTTCAATCGGAACTGAGCTTCCATTAGCTACTTGTACATTTCCATGATAAGGCTCAAGATTTTTTAACAAGTCTTGATCCTTAATCATGTGATGAGAGGCTCCGGAATCTACAATCATTTTACCCTTCCTTATGGCGCTTTTAGAGCTGAGGAAACTCTTACCAGATTCTGTTAACTTAGCTAGGCTCTTGATAAGAGCCTCAAACTCTGATCTTTTGACAGTATCCTCAACTGGTTGTGCAACCCCCATGAAGGCCCTATGCCCACTTCCACTCTCCCTTAGCCGCTTAGGCCTCAAATGCGGATGGAGAGTCCAACACTTCTCCTTGGTATGCCCTTTCATCTTACAATGCTCACAGTCCAACACCCTTCTTTCAAACATGAGATTCCTTTTTGCAAGATGTGCAGCTTCACTTGGTGCTCGGAATAGGTCTCTTGAGCCCTCCTCCCTTTGTATCAAGCCACATACTTCCGCTAGACTTGGCAGCTTCTCAAATCTAAGTATGTGCTTGATAAGATCCTTGTAAGATGCATTGAGTGCCAAGAGAAGTCCAAACACTTGGTCTTGGTCACGCCTTTCACCTAACTCCTTGGGGTCTATAGTTTGTGGCCTCAAGATCTCCAACTCGGCCCACAAGCTTCTATACTCCCCAAACATTTCCTTGAATGGCTTCTCCTCTTGTTGAAGCTCATTCAGCGCCCTCTTCACCTCAAATATCCTTGATATGTTTGACACATTTCCATATACTCCCTTGAGTATATCCCACAGCTCCTTAGCGGTATCCGCATATGAGTAGGCCGCCAAGATGGATGGTTCTAGTGAGCTTTGAAGAAGAGAAAGAGTGTATTGTTCTTCTTGCTCTTCCTTAGCTTCCTCCTTCTCATTTCTCACCACCGCCTCCGCTTCCTCCTTTGGCTCAATATACCGCCAAAGTCCTCGGCCTCTAAGAATGGTTTTAGTGGTTTTTGCCCAAAGAAGGTAGTTGTTCCCTTTGAGCATGACTGAGATTGCTACTCTATTTGTCTCCATTTTCTAGTAATAATACACAATTCTAGTTCTTTCACAACTTGAAGATCCTATGATCTCAAGGATATTAATCTCAGAGTGAATAGAACTTAGAAAGGTGTATTGTTATAGATTAGAAGATTTGTAGAGTGCTAGAAGAATTATAAGAGAGTTAAGCGTTTGGAATGCTCAACCTTGCTCTGATACCATGTAGAAATATAGATTTGAAGTTAAGAGAGAATGAAGAATGATTGGAGAATGAGAGAAAGAGTAGCAAGAATGGAGAGAGTTTATGCAAGTCTTAATAATCTTATTCAGTTCTTTTTCTTTCTCATGTCTTTTACAAGAGATTTACAAGGATATATATAGACTTTACAAGGAGAAGAAGAAAGGGGCGTGGAGAAGAGAGAAGAAGAGAAGGAGACTTGTGGCTGAGCTACTCCAACAGTTTCTCAACAGTAAATGGTGCCCATACCTCACCCATGCTGCGCCCATACCTTCTCCCATACCTCCTTGCTTCCTCGTTTGCTTATCTAGTTGATATCCAACCGCTTCCTTTCTTGTCTAGTTCCTTTTCAACTAGTTCATTCCTCTTGATTACTCTATCACTTAAATAAGCATCTATCTCAACAAGAATTGGAGTAATAAGGAAGAGAAAGATTGCTGAATATTTCTTCTTATTCACCCTCACTTCTTTACAAGAGATTACATGTATTTATAGACTTTTTACATTGAAATGAAGAAGAATCAAGGAAGAGGAGAGGAGGGGCGTGAAGAAGGGAAGAAAGATGGGTGAGCTGCTCCAATAGTCTTGTTGCACCATGCCCTGCTCTGACGCGCACCATGCCCTGCTCTGATGCGCCCATGCTTGTGCCCATACCTCTCTTTGCTTCCTCACTTAGTTTAGTTAGATTGTCTAGTTGAGATCTAACAGCTTCCTTTTCTTCTAGTTCCTTCTCAACTAGTTCTCCTTCTAGTTTCTTCACAACTAGTTCTCTTTTTCCTTCCCTCCTTCTCTTAAGTTTGAATTATTCTTCTTCTTGAGATCACATATTTCAACATGCCCGACTTCAGCAAGACTTTCGAGATAGAATGCGATGCATCCGGCATCGGCTTTGGTGCCATGTTAACACGGAGGATGACCCATTGCCTACTTTAGTGAGAAGCTCAGCGAGGCCACGCTCAACTACCCCACTTATGGCAAAGAGCTCTACGCGTTGGTGGCGAACCCTTGAGACTTGGCAACACTACCTCCTCTCCAAAGAATGTGTGATCCACTCGGATCATGAAACGTTGAAACATCTCCGGGGCCAAACCAATATGAAGAAGCGACACGTCAAATGGCTCAAGTTCATCGAGATGTTTCCCTATGTTATCAAGTATAATAAGGGAAAAGAAAACGTAGTTGCCGATGCCCTGTCCCGGTATACGCCCTCATCACTACTGTCGACGCCAAGGTCCTCGTGTTCTCTCACCTGAAAGACCAGTATCGAGATAACCTTGGCCTGAAGGCTCCTTATACCGAACATGGCAAAGAATCTTTCAAGGATTTCCACATTCACAAAGGGTTCCTTTTCAAAGGCAGGCGGTTGTGCATCCCGGAAGGATCTGTCTGGGAACCTCTCATTCAAGAAACCCATAGTGGCGGCTTGTTGGGGCATTTTGGGATGCACAAGACCCTAGATATGCTGAGAAGTCATTTCTATTGGCCCAAGATGCGGAGTATGGTCGATGCTTTCTGCGCAAGGTGTTTAGCCTGCAAGTGCACCAAGACCAAGGCCCACCCGTACGGCCTATATATGCCTCTGCCTATCCCGACCCTTTCTTTGGGTCGATCTATCAATGGATTTTCTCTTAGGACTACCCCCAATCGAACAAAAAGACAGTAACGGTGGTAGTCGATCGATTCTCCAAGATGGCCCACTTCATGTCATGTTCCAAGGCATGGGACGCTACGGCCATTGCCGACTTATTCTTCCGAGATGTCTTAAAACTGCATGGACTACCCCAAACTATTGTCTCCGACCGTGACCCAAAGTTCTTCAGCAACTTCTGGAGAACCCTATGGAAGTGCATGGGAACCAAACTCCTCTTCTCCACCGCAGTACACCCTATGATGGATAGACAGACCGAAGTCATCAATCAAATCTTGGGAGCTTTGCTCAGGTCAGCCGTCAATTCAAACAGAGCCAACTGGCTACAAAGCCTACCATATATGGAATTTGCCTACAACCGAGCGACTCACTCAACCACCGGCCTCTCTCTATTTGAAATCTGTTATGGGTTCAATCCGCTTACCCCGCTGGACATGGTCCCGTTGCCCCCTGAATGGATAGAAGACTAGAATGGGGTTACCAAGGTTGAGTTTATCCACAAGCTCCATGAAAAAGTCCACAACCGAATCCTTAAGAAGACAGAGTTGTACAAGAAGAAGGTGGACCGTGGGAGGCAACCTATGATCCTGCAACCCGGCGAATGGGTTTGGCTACATACCCGAACCGAGCGATTCAACAAGCACCACCAGACAAAGCTGCAACCTCGAGGAGATGGCCATTTTCAACTGCTGGAACGCATTAACAATAATGCGTACCGGATTGACATTCCAGGTAAAGGTAATATATCCACCAGTTTTAACGTTGCTGACTTGTCCCGTTTTGATGCAGGAGACCATGTTTTGAGGACAAAACATCCTCAAGAGGGAGGGCATGATGAGGCCCAAGCCTCCTCCGATCCTGAGGATAGCCAGCTAGAGGATACCGGGTCAGAAACGGACAGGAGCCAAGGACCATTACCCAACATGCCGGTCTCGGCCATTGACCGTGAGCACTCGCAACGATACCAAACACGGATGAACCTAGTGATCGGCCAAGGCATAAAGAAGGCCGTATGGAACCAACCCAAGCTAGCAGCAACAACAAGCATCAAGGATCAAGTCCTTAGCATTTTCATTTTGATACGGTGAAAATGCCCTATTAAAGACGTTTGGGAAAGGAACACTCTTTTTCCCTTGTTGGGTTTTATCCCAAAGTGGTTTTCCCAACAAGGTTTTTAACGAGGTTTACGACCCAGACGCATTAGGTCTGAGCCGGTCATCACCTCGCCAGTGCATGGCTCGTGTGGTCATCACTTGGCCCTAATCTCTATCCCTTCCTCTTTGTTTTTTTTACCATTTTCACTTAAGAACAATTTTTACAGTTTTATAGGTATGTTAAAACGCCCAAAGACACGCTGGTCCTTTATAAGGGTAGAATGCCCTAAAGTAAGCACCTAGTTAAGAACATGTAACCTCGATATTGAAACACAGATTTGAATAAACGTATTTGCTTAAAGCTTGCTCTCGAATCTCAAGTAGTTTAAGCATCGTTGTCCTAGAAGCTCAGCTCGGACTCCGATCTATCGTATCACGGAGTTGTCCAAACACCGTGTGGCTGACTCTCGATCCATTGTTCTTGTTATCTATTGTTCTCTTCCATCTTTCATTTTGTTCCACCTTTCCATTACCCTTCGTCCTCTATCAACTTCATCAACCCCATCTATCGCCCCATCGCCTTATGTCTGCTGCGATCTGTATCGGCCCTGTTTCCTCACTGAGGAACCCATACCAGCATCGAGACTATACCACCGAGGAATCCTTACCACATCGGTATCTCACTACCGAGATACCGTACCGGCATCTCACTACCGAGATACCGTACCGGCATCTCACTACCGAGATACCGTACCGGCATCGAGACCATACCACCGAGGAATCCTTACCGCATCGGCATCTCACTACCGAGAGACCACACCGGCATCGAGACCCTACCGCCGAGGAATCCTTGCCGTGTCGGTATCTCACTACCGAGAGACTATACCGGTATTGAGACCATACCACCAAGGAATCTTTACCGCATCGGCATCTCACTACCGAGATACCGTATTGGCATCGAAGCCTGTCATCGAGAAAACCTTACCGTACCTCACCCATAGCTGGAAACTTCGCAGGTTCCGCGTACGACCTTTCCAGCCATCCGTACCAATCTAGCTGGCCTGATAGTAAAGCTAACGTTCCGGGAGTGTATCAACCACCGTATTCTTTAGAGATTTAGAAAGTTTGATTTTGATACTTATTCTAGCAAAACGAGCCCGTTCTAAATTCAGCGTTGTCGTATCAACCCTAATTGGTTTCCTCAATCCGCTCGCTATACCCATCAAGATTGATCTGTGATAGAAATTTACTAGTATATTTGACAGGCAAAACCCAAACAGACGTTCTAACTATCTCATCTCGTAGCGGATCAAACTCCGGCGACCAAGCTTGCACCATAAGATAACTCCCAAAGGCTTTTCATAGTCTTCGGTAGATCTAACACATACCTCGCTCCCCTTGGTTTCCATAACTCCCTCAGTTTTCTTTGTAGTGCCGCTAATGGCACATGACGCCTTAAAACCTTCACAATCATGCACTTTTTCCACAAATCATTGATCGTCTCCAACACATCAGCACTAATCATTATAACCGGTTCTCCATCCTCCCCATTCAGAAACGTCAGCTGTAATCGTGACGAAACAAACTCATCATCCAACACTAATTATGGATTCTGTTTCCACCCGCACTACTCCCTGCTACTTTCTCGTAATCATGTCAGGTGGATCACCTGATGGCCGACCATTCACTCCAAAATCATCCATCATCGCATCTTGATCGTTTGCCTTCGTAACCCTAAATTCGCCTACAGCCGTCATTCTTTGATTATGTTATCGGATTAATGGAAAGAGATGGAGTTATACGTTCTGTTTAATTTTTCTGCAAGAAAATAACATTAAAGTTAGTTTAAAAATTTAAAATGTTAGTAAAACTAATATGAAGGTTTAAAATATTAATAAAATTAGTTTAAAGATTTAAACTGCTAGTATAATTTGTACTATCATCTTTTAAAATGCTAGCATTTGTCAATTTGATAGTAACATGCCTTTTTATTTAATAAACTGACCAAGAGGATTTTATTTAAATAAGATATGCTAGTGGAAGTATACATCAAATCGTCTTCATTGCCATTTAAAATGGACGTTTCCAAATAATTCAATGGGCCAAAGGGACCTGATATCTTATAAAAAAAGACCATAGTAATAACGAAAAGCTAATTGTACGACTAAAAAAATCCATCGTAAGTAATAATAATAGGTTAACCTAAAATCTGATATTTGGCTCTCTACCGTGTCCTCTCCTCTGTCTCTCTCTATAAATAGCCGTTACTCTATATTCACAACATTTTCACTGCCAACAACACCAAGAAAATGAGCAGAGGAATATAACTTTTTCTTTTTCTTTTTCCTTTTTTTGCCTTTAGAATATATAATAAAAGCAAATCGGAGTGAGTAAGAGACGGTGTAGGATGCACTACACACGCATCTCACAAGTTCTTATCCCTTCTCCACCACCAACCGCCACCATCGAAGCCGGCGGTGGTGGTAAGATGTTAGCTACCGTTTTCATGGCTCTCCTCCTCCCTTGCGTCGGCATGTGCCTCGTCTTCCTCATCTATCTCTTCCTCTTGTGGTGCTACACACGTCGTCGTATCAACCGTCTTAGATTTGCTGAACCGGTTAAACCGGTCACCGGTAAAGGTCTTTCTGTGTCTGAGCTCGAGAAAATCCCTAAACTCACCGGTAAAGAGCTTGCTGTAATGGCTAGGTCGATGGAGTGTGCCGTTTGCCTTGAAGATATCGAGAGTAGTGAATGGGCTCGTGTGGTTCCTGGTTGCAACCATGGGTTCCATCAATTATGTGCTGACACGTGGCTCTCTAACCACACGGTTTGCCCTGTTTGCCGCTCGGAGCTGGCTCCGAAGGTTCCTCAGTTTAGTGAAAATCAAAGTCCATGCTAAAAAACTAAAAAACAGAATCTCCTCAAATATTCTTTCTTTCTTTGTTTTTCTTTGAGTTTACCTCTCATGTTTTGTCTGTTTTTTGTTTTTTCGTAAGCGTCACACATAGAAAATTTCAGGTACGGCGTAGTTGTCTTTGTTTGTACATGAACTTAATTTTAGAGTACATAGAAGATTTCAGGTACGGCGTAGTTGTCTTTGTTTGTAAATGAACTTAATTTTAGAGTATATAACAAGATTTCCGGTTAGGTCTTTGTGACTACAATAATTCTACATCAACTAATACCATTATAAGATAGTTATCGATTAGAGATCATCTTTACTGAACATATTCATTTGTATTCGCTACAATTTTGACTAATTATATTTCAATGACCGAGTTAAATTAGGAGACGAAAACCGAATTCAGTTCGATTTTAATATTTGATGTAAATATGTAATGATTACTGTTTTCCTTCTCCATAGAATAAGTCGATTTTTTTTGGTGAAAGATAATGTCATGTATTATTAACGATTGTTTATATTAATAATTATTACAAGAACATAAAAACTTATTTTGTGTATTTTATTTGATAATGACGATGAAAATATTTTGACACTTGGCAACAGCTATGTAAATGATCTGCCAGAAAATGGGCGATTACTTTAAAATAAAGATCTAAAATTCTTCTTAGTTACAAAAAGAAAATAAATATAGTCACTGCGCGCCGTCAATAATAAATAATTGTATTATTTGATATAGAATTATATTTAGTACAATATATTTAATACCAGATTTGGTAGAAAATCGAATATTTATTTTTGTTCATCAGGCCTCAGCGCCAGAGGGATTCATATCTGGTATTAAATATATTGCTATGTTTAAAAAATGTGTTTAGAAACGTTGAAACAAACACAAACACCAAATGTATTATCTCTGTCAATATTTCTAGGGTCAATTGATATGGTCAAGACCAATAGTTTATCTTCTTCTATTCACGCAATTTTAAGCAATATTGAATTTACTTAAAAGAGTAATTGGAGGGTCAATGCTAGGATACATTTATTGAAGAAGAAAAAATATCAATACATCTTTCTAATCTATCATACATCCTTTAAAGTAAAATTCCAAAATCAACGTTAATGAATTGTTGGAAAAAAATAAAAATTAAAAGAGAAAAAGGGAAAAGCGATGGATTGTGTGGAGGTGGAAGATAGATAATGAATTTTGTTTGGTTAAAGTAAAATAAATAATATGAGCAATAATATTAAGACATGTGTTCAACTATTTCTTCTTCTTTTTTTTTATTCGAGAAAACCAATTTCATCATTGAAGAATAGTTTAAAGATTCGCTTAATATTATGATTTGATTCAATTTCTTTTTAATTAGTGATTGTTGTTTGTATTCTGGCTGTATTAATAACATACTATCATTCTATGAGGATTGCTTTTTGATATAGAATTTCATAAAATTGAAAATGAAATTGATTTATTTTGTATGCACATTAGATTATTAAAGATGTTTCCATGATAGTTTATAATGTTATTTTGTTATTTTATTGGTAAAATATGGATTACAGTGGCACAATCGTGTCGATTTGTAGATTTACTGAAAATCGTTTATTGATCGTAAGTTGCAGAAAATGGTACAACTAAAGAATGTAAGTAATACTTGTACAACTCCGTACTACTAAGAACAATGAGAAACTAAACGATTTTTTGGAGAAATGGATAATAATGTATGTACAATTATACATTTTGATTATAGAAAATAGATATTATTCAAATGAATAAGTTGACATAAAATGGAGACCAACCGGACGATATAGGAGACACGAGTCTCGTATGAGAGAATACTCAAACTAATGGAGAAATGAATCAAGTTATGACAAAAATAAGTCAAAGTAGTTAAAAATTGAGTCCGAGTAAGGGAGAAATGTATTAATGGTGAAACTTAACTTATATTTTCAGTTGTCATTATCATGATGTGGTAGATATATGGTTTGATTATATGTTATAATAATACTTGTTTATAATTCTGTAAGGGTATAATTAAGTAAAACTAATCAATACAACTATTTTATTAGAAAACTTGTTTGTTTTATTTTCACTCAGGGTTGAAACCTAATCAGTACAACTATGTATAATTTGATTTTTGTTTTGGTTATTTTAGTTGTATAAATATTTCTTATGATGTTCGTTACTATTAATAACATTTACATAAAAATGAAAAAATATTGAAAAACTACTAAAAAGTTTAAATAATATTGAAAACTACTAAAAAGTTTAAATAATATTGAAAACTACTAAAAAGTTTAAATAATATTGAAAATGAATAATTAATATTAAAATTAACTACTAACATTAAAAATAAAAAATATTTAAAATAAATAAATAATATTAAAATTTAATAATCGAAAATAATAACTAAAGATAAAAAATTTAAGTTAACATTAATATTAATAATATATGATAAAATTTAACAAGTAGCACTAAAATTAATAGTTAACATTAAAATTTGACAATTAACCTAAAATTAAAATTTAACAATTAAGATTAATATTAAAATAACATAAAATTAACTATTAACACTAAAATGAACATATTTTATAAATTAATAAACAACATTGAAATTATAAATTAACATTTTAATCAAATAATTAATATTAAAATTACTTAATTAATATTAAAATATATTGATTAATATTAAACTAATAATCAAAATTCACATTAATAATTTAAATTTAACAATTAATGTTTAATTTAGAAACTAACATTATAATTTTGTAATTAACACTAAAATTATTTTATTTTCTTGTTTAACTATTTTAATTAATTTAATACAATTAAATTATTGAATTATTAATTTATCTTTAATTTTATTTGTGTTTAGATATTTATAAGAATGATAGTTATTTTGAGCTAGACATTTATAATATTTACAAGATTCAATATTCAACCAAATACAAGATTCAACATTAAACCATAAAGTATTTTGGATGTTTTCGATTAGTTATCTAGTATGTGGTAGAATCTAATAGATTGATTTGATGGTTGGTTATGCTCACTATTAGCCTTAATACTTTACATCAAAAACGTTCCAGTAAATAGTTGTACCAAGTTTACCTAGTTGTATCTGCAATTAAACAAAATCACAACGAAATCAAACAAAAAACTTAAATCAAACAAATACCCAGTTTCAAAATGAGGTTTCAAACCAAATCCAGTGTCAAACCGAAGTTGGTCGACGAAAAAGAAGAAGACGTGAAAAATGAAAAACGAAAAAGAAAAAATAGAGAGATGATGAAGAAAAACAGTGGATGTTCGAATAAGGAATGAGAAAATCTAAAATTTGAAGAAATTAAAGTTTATGGATGAAGAAGAATCTCTTCGAATGTAGAAAAGAGAAAGAGAAAGATGAAAAGAAAATAAAATCGATTTGGATCTATCTTTTCTTATTGACTTTAATTTTTTTTTGTTTTTCTGGGCTAGATTTTTTTTAATATTGGTTAATGAGTTATGATTTATTTGATTTATTGTGAATTAATTATATTCAAATAAATGAATCAGGTTTAGTGGGTAATAAATTGAAAAGGTAAAAGGTTTTTTTGTAATTGTACTAATTTTCTATTTAAAAATAAATATTAAAAAATAAATTATTAAATACAGTGTATATAAGAAGAATTCTGAATAGAGGAGTGTATATTAGAAATTGACCCGTAATTGGATGAAGTTACTTGTTTTTTGTAAGAAAAACGTCAGCACCATCTTTTTGCAATGACAATGATAGGAAACTCACTGATTGGCTTCAACAAAATAGCTAGTTATTAGTTATAAATAAAAATAGCTAGTTTATGAGATAATATAGTATTTATGATTACATATGAATCACACTATTGATTTTGTTTGGTCAAGAACTGTAAACGCACATTTTACCAGAGAAAATAGAGGGCTATCATGCTGAAACCCTATAAAACCTTTGGGAAAATAGTTTGGTGTACCATGTTTTATGTTTATTACGGGAAAATGTCATTTCATTTCCAATGTAGTACTTTAAACTAAATTATGATTTATATCCTTATTAATTCAAAGTACTAATTAGAAAAATCTTATACAGTTTTCTCATAAAATTCTTCTTTTGGTTAATAATATAATGGAACTTTAATACATATTTTTTAAAAATGAAACGATATATACTTGTTTTGAAACATACTTTTTTGTAATATGTTGAATAGCCATTGGGGCAACAAAAAAAATGAATTACTTATTTTCCTTGGGCGAAACTGTTCGAATAGAAATCAAATGAAAAAACCTGGGGCATTCAATACCGTAATTAATGTTGGTTTTCTATAATATAAAGCATTTAGACAATATTTGTAAGTTCGGAGTTCATTGGCGTGAAGGAAGTGGAAAATATCTCTAATGGAAAGGAAGATTGGGAAAGCCACTTTTTGTGGCTCGTCAAGTCAGGTGCCAAAGATGTTAAATATATATCGCCAAATAAAATGTTAATAAATCCAATAAACTTCTTATTTCAATAAATACAAAAATAATACATGCATAATATAAACGAAAAGAGACTGTGTGATTGGGGGGGAGAGCAGTCGCCAGCTAATGAACGTGAAAGTGGGATACATCTGTCTCTTAGATTAAACTTTATTTCAGTGCCACCAGAGCACCTAGGGTTGGTTATCCCCTTTGCCTTGCTTTACATAGTGCTCCGGAAATTATCTACAATATCAGTTTCAACCCATTATTTCTTTTGTTCTAAGAGAAGTTTACGAAAATAGCCATTTTTAGTTTATGGTTTTCGAGAAAAGCTATTTTGAACGGTGTTTTTGTAATAGTGGTGTGGTACGGTAGTGTCAGAAAATCTATTATTTTAGAAGATTTTATATTTCTTAGTTCAAATGATTTTTTTTTGTTTTATGGATAAATAATTTTTATTTACTCATAATATATGAGACCATCTACAACTAAGGTTTATAAAGAACAGATTTTCTAAAAAAACATATATATTATATTAAAAAGTAAGTGAGAAAGAGATAAATGATTATTAAATAAAAAATTTAAAAACTTATATAATTTCTGAGCAAATGAGCTCATATGATATATGTGTCTTACATATTGGTTTTGTTTGCTTTTTAAAATAAAATTTAATAATATAACTAAGAAATAATCTATTTTGAATCTGGAAGATCCAATGTTTATTATTGCTAGCTATATGTTCTTTATCAAAGAAAGAAATAAAATCCAAGAGGAAAATTGACGAGGCCCAAGCCACATCCGATCCCAAGGATAGCCAGCTGGACGATGCCGAGACAGATACGGACGAGAGCCAAGGGACATTGCCCAATATACCGGTTTCGGTTATTGACCGCGAGCACTCGAGGCCATACCAAACAAGGATGAATCTAGTGATCACTCAAGGCATGAAGAAGGGCGAATGGCATCAACACAAGCTGGCAACGTCGACAAGTCCAATGGAACACTCTTTTTTCCTTGATTGGGTTTTATCCCTAAGTAGTTTTCCCAACAAGGTTTTTAACGAGGTTCATGACCCGGACACATTAGGACCAAGCCGATCATCACCTTGCCAATCCATGGTTCGTGTGGTTATCACTCGGCCCTAATCCCTATCCCTTCCTCTTTTCATGTTTTTACCGTTTTAGTGAAAGACTTGAGTTACTGATTAACGAGTATGTAAAACACTAAAGGACATGCTGGTCCTTTGTAAGGGTTGGATGCCTAATAATCCCATCTATATAAAGGCATGTAACCTCGACATTAAAAGGCAGATTTGAATAAACGTATTTGGCTTAAAAGCTTGCTCTCGAATCTCAAGTAGTTTAAACATCGTTGTCCTTGAAGCTCGGCTCGGACTCCGATCAGTCGTATCACGGAGTTGTCCAAACTCCGATCCATTGTTATCTTTCCATCTTTTTCATCCTTCCACCAACACACGACTTTCATCATCATTATCGATATCATCATTCTCATCCATCCATTTTATCACCCAACTTCCGTTGAACCTCGCATCGACCTTGCCTTTCCATACCATAATACTGTACCGGCATCAAGCCTACACCACCGAAGAACCCTTACCGCGTCCCACGTCTCACAGCCGAGAGACCGTACCGGTACCCGTACGACTGATTCCAACCCCCGGTATCAGTCCGACTGGCCTGACAGTGAAGCTAGCATTCCGGGAGCATATCAGCTGGTATCAGAGCCAAAGCTTCATCTGTCAAGTTGTAACTTTCCTGATAACTCTGTAGAAATTTAAGTTAGGAGATGATAGAGAATGAAGGAGAATGGAGGAGAATGGCGAGATAAGAGAGAAAGAGAGTTTCTGAAATTTCTTGTGTTCTTATTCTCTTATTTTTTTCTCTACATTTACAAGAGGTTTACATGAGTTTATATAGACTTTTTACATAAGAGAAGAAGAAAGGAGAGGCGTGCAAGGAAGGAGAAGCATGGGAGATGAGAAGCCAAACTACTCCAACAGTGTCTCAACAGTCACCAGCGCCCATACTTCACCCATGCTGCGCCCATACCTTCACCCATACCTTCTTGCTTCCTAGTTAGCTTGTTTAGTTGATATCCAACATCTTCCTTTTCCTTCTAGTTCTTCTTTAACTAGTTTCCTTTTCCCTCCTTTCTTTGAGTTTGAATTCTTTTTGATTATTCTATCACTTGAAAGAGCATCTATCTCAACACTCTCCCTCAAGATTGGTCGGTGAAGGTCCTTTAGACCGATCTTGCTATGGATGCGATCACAAGTGACATATGAGGTTGCTTTGGTGAAGATATCAGCTAGTTGGTTCTCACTTGTTACAAAGGCAGGATTGGATGCTTAGTCCTTTCATGGAATACCGGATTGGATGCTATATGTATTGCAGCTTGATTATCACAATACAACAACATTTCTTCAGCTTCATGTATTCCAAGATCCTCTAAGAATGCCTTTATCCAAATAAGCTATTTTGTTACTTCCTTCATAGCCCTATACTCGGCTTCAACACTAGATAATGCTATGACCTTCTGCTTTTTACTCTTCCAAGTCACTAGATTGCCTCCTAGAAAGGTACAAAAGCCAGATGTGGACTTCCTATCTTTCTTATCTCCGGCCCAATCTGCATCGCAATATCCTTGAACCTTTGTGTTTCCATTAGCCTTCATCCATTTGCCTTTTCCGGGGTTGTTTTTTAGATATCTTAGCAGCCTCTCAATCATGTTCCAATGCTGTGTGGTTGGCTTTTGCATATGTTGGCTTACACGGTTTACTGTAAAGCAAATGTCCGGCCTTGTGATAGTAAGATAGATGAGTTTGCCCACCATCCTTTGATATCTCTTAATGTTCTCCAAAGGCTCCCCCTCAGGACTATCTTGATAGCCTTCTTCTATTGGAGTTTTAGCTGGTTTGGATCCTAGCTTCCCGGTTTCCTCCAAGAGATCAAGCACATATTTCCTTTGAGAGATGAACATTCCATCTTCAAACCGTGTCATCTCAATTCCTAGGAAGTACTTAAGCTTCCCCAAGTCTTTTATATCAAAGGCGTCCTTCAAGATTTTCTTGGTTTGATCAACCCCTTCTTTGTCACTCCCTGTGATAATTAGATCATCAACATATATTAGGACTGCAATCATTCCTCCTTCACTCTGTTTTGTAAACAAGGTATGATCCGCTTCAGATCTTATGAACCCCCTCTCCATAAGACAAGCGCTTAGCCTTTGGTACCATGCTCTTGGAGATTGGTTTAGCCCATAGATTGCTTTCTTCAATCTACAAACTTTGTTGTCTTCCTTATGATATCCTTGGGGTAGATCTATATACACTTCCTCTTCCAAATCCCCTTGCAAGAAGGCGTTCTTGACATCCATCTGCCATAAATCCTACTTCAAGTTTACTGCCACCGAGATTAGGATTCTGATGGAGTGGAGCTTAGCAACCGGAGCAAATGTTTCGGTATAATCTTCCCCATAGATTTGAGTATACCCTTTTGCTACCAACCTTGCCTTGTATCTTTCTATCCTCCCATCACTTGTGTATTTGATTGTATACACCCATCTACACCCAACTGGCTTCTTATCCCTTGGTAAATCGGTTAAGTACCAAGTATGATTCCTTTCCATGGACTTCATTTCCTCTTCCATGACTTTTACCCATACTCCACTCTCACACGCTTCTTCATGTGAGTTAGGTATGGATTCTTTGCTGATTTTTTCAAAAAATGCTTTATGCTCCATAGGTAATGATGCCAACGAGCAAAAATGTTCAATGGGATATGTGATAGTGCTAGTTTGAGTGTTATTTCCTCCTTGTGATAAGAGAGTGCTATCGCCAATAGGATCGAGATCTAAGCTCGCCGTACGCTCAGGACATTCTCTTATCACACAAGGAAGATTACTTGCACTAGACTCTCCTTAGAGCATGGCAGAGTTGTTGTAACCATAGTAAACACGTTGTCGCCTCTGTCTTGTACTTCTTCTTAGAGTTATGATTGGCTCAGGTTCTTCTCCCTCAACATCTGCTTCTTCTTCAGCAGGATCATGATCTGGTTCAATATGTGTATCAACTGCATCTTCACCTTCCATGATGTTCTCAGATGATGCACTTTCTCCTTGTATATCATCCCTTGTTATTGGCGCTTCATTGAACAGCATCCAATCCAAAGACAATGAGACCATACCTCCAAGGGTATCCTGATTCTTAGTTCCATAGAAGCTTTCTTTTTCATTGAACTTCACCTCTCTAGACACATGGACCCTTCTTGTCTCCGGATTGTAGACCTTGTATCCTTTTTGAGTTGGTGAATATCCAATGAAAACACACTTCATGCTTCTACGTTCAAGCTTGTTTCTTTGACCCTCTGGTAGAAACATAAAGCACTTACATCCAAATGCCTTGAGATGATGTAAGCTCGGCTTCTTCTTGTACAACATTTCAAACGGTGACCTATCTTCCAAGTTCTTGGTTGGAAGTTGGTTTATCAAGTAGTTTGAAGTCATCACCGCATCTCCCCAATGAAATTTGGGTACATCTTTGGCAATCATGATAGTCCTTGGTACTTCCATTAGATACCTATTTTTCCTCTCAGTTACACCGTTTTGTTGTGGAGTGTATGCGCATGATGTTTGATGGACAATGCCATGTTGGTTGAGTAATGACTTGAATCGATTACTCACATACTCTCCTCCATTGTCACTTCTCAAGAGTTTGATTGTTGCTTTGAATTGGGTAGTGACGTAGTGCATGAAGTTTATGAATGCCTCATAGACTTGATCTTTGGAAGGTAGAAGAGTTATCCATGTATATCTTGACTTATCATCAATGAATGATACAAAATACTTGTATTGGTCACGAGAGTTGCATGGAGCAGTCCATACATCTGAGTGCACCATGCCAAAGGCTTCATCACAAGTTGTAGATGAACTCGGAAAAACTTGTCTACAATGCTTCCCTAACACACAAGCTTCACATACTACTTCTTCTTGAATAAGATTGGGTAAGGCCTTTTTTAGAATGGCTGAGCTTGGGTGTCCTAACCTCTCATGCCATAATGGGCTATCTCCAATCTTCTTTTTATCAAGAACTTCCATATTTGCTTTCATTCCGCGAGCCGACTCCTCTTGTTTATTAACATTCAAAAGGTAAATCCCATCTTCTACTCTCCCTTTCCCAAGTACATGTTTTGACTTAGGATCTTGAAATTCAACAAAGTCACTCCCAAACAATGCCACACAACCCATATCTTTTGTAGCTTTATGGACTGATAAGAGGTTAGATGAGAAGCTAGGCATGTACAATGCTTTAGTCTCTTTGTTGAAAAGTTCTAGCTCTCCTATACCTTCAATCGGGACTGAGCATCCATTGGCTACTTGTACATTTCCATGATAAGGCTCAAGGTTTTTTAGCATGTTTTGATCTTTGATCATGTGATGAGAGGCTCCTGAATCCACAATAACTTCACCATTCCTTATGGCGCCTTTAGAGCTAAGAAAACTTTTACCAGATTCTCTCAATTTAGCTAAGCTCTTGATGAGAATTTCAAACTCGGATCTTTTAACAGTATCCTCAACCTTTTGTACCACTCCCATGAAAGCTTTATGCCCATCTTTACTCTCCTTTAGTTGCTTAGGCCTCAAATGCGGATGGAGAATCCAACATTTCTCCTTTGCATGTCCCTTTATCTTGCAATACTCACATTCCAACATCCTCTTGTCTCTAAATGTGAGGTTCCTCTTTGCAAGCTGTGCAGCTTCGCTTGGCGCACGAAATAGGTCTCTTGACCCCTCCTCTCTTTGTATTATCCCACATACTACCGCTAGACTTGGCAGCTTCTCAAATCTTAGTATGTGTTTAATGAGGTCCGTGTAAGATGTATTGAGTGCCAAGAGAAGTCCAAACACTTGATCTTGGTCACGCCTTTCATCTAATTCCTTGGAGTTTAGAGTTTGTGGCCTCAAAATCTCCAACTCGGCCCACAAGCTTCTATATTCTCCAAACATTTCCTTGAATGGCTTCTCCTCTTGTTGAAGCTCATTCAACGCCCTCTTCACCTCAAATATTCTTGATATATTTGAGATGTTTCCATATACTCCCTTGAGTATATCCCATAACTCCTTGGCAGTATCCACATATGAGTATGCCGCCAAGATGTTTGGTTCTAATGAGCTTTGAAGTAAAGAAAGAGTGTATTGTTCTTCTTGCTCTTCCTTAGCTTCCTCCTTCTCATTTCTCACAATAACTTCGTTTCCTCCTTTGGCTCACCATACCGCCAAAGTCCTTGGCCTCTAAGGATGGTTTTAGTGGTTATTTCCCAAAGAATATAGTTGTTTCCTTTGAGCATAACTGAGATTGTTACTCTATTAGTCTCCATTTTCTAGTAATAATACACAATCTTAGTCCTTTCACAACTTGAAAATCCTATGATCTCAAGGATATTCATCTCAGAGTGAATAGAACTAAGGAAGTGTATTGTTATAGATTAGAAGATATGTAGAGTGTTAGAAGAATTAAAAGAGGTTAAGCGCTTGAACACTCAACCCGCTCTGATACCATGTAGAAATTTTAGTTAGGAGAATGAGGGAGAATGGAGGAGAATGGAGGAGAATGGCGAGATAAGAGAGAAAGAGAGTTTCTGAAATTTCTTGTGTTCTTATTCTCTTATTTTTTTCTCTACATTTACAAGAGGTTTACATGAGTTTATATAGACTTTTTACATAAGAGAAGAAGAAAGGAGAATCATATAACAAGAGAGACGTGCAAGGAAGGAGAAACATGGGAGATGAGAAGCAAACTACTCCAACAGTGTCTCAACAGTCACCAGCGCCCATACTTCACCCATGTTGCGCTCATACCTTCACCCATACCTTCTTGCTTCCTAGTTAGTTTGTTTAGTTGATATCCAACAGCTTCCTTTTCCTTCTAGTTCTTCTTTAACTAGTTTCCTTTTCCCTCCTTTCTTTGAGTTTGAATTTTTTTTGATTATTCTATCACTTGAAAGAGCATCTATCTCAACAAACTCCTTCCGTTGATTCTCTACTGTTTTCGCCGCTTTAAAATTGTTCTTTCCTCGCATTTTAAAACATTCTAAGCTTTGCTCTGGTCTTTCTGTCTCAAAGCCTTGTGCTGTTGAAATTAAGAGCATGGAGGCTTAGGGATTGTTGAGAGATTTATAGTTGTCGCGTGAGAATTATAAGGAGTTTGAGGTTTGGATACTTGGAGAATGTTTAGGATGAAGATGGTGGCGTGAGTATTGATGTAATGAGGGATTATTGTTTGAGAATGATAATAAGAATGATGATGAGAATGAGAATGATAATGGTTGATGAAATAAGATGAACTAAGGAGAAGCATGGCGCCGGAGAGCTAAAGCTCCACCGGCGCCTTTAGGGAGATAAACAAAGCTTCTTTTTACTCTTTTAATCTTCTTATTCTCTTATTCACAACTATCTCTTTACATTAAGTTTACATAGATATTTATAGAGAAGAAAGAAATTGGCGCCAAGAGGAGAGAAGGGAGCAGCTCACTGTTTGCCTCCTGTTCATGCTGCGCCCATACCCTGCTGCTGACACCTCCATGCTTGTGTCCATGCCCCTCTCTGGCGCCCCATGCTCTCCTTTGCTTCCTATTTTCCACTTAGTTAGTCTTCTAGTTAGTATGTAACAGCTTCCATTCTTCTAGTTACATCCTAACCAAGACTTCTTCTAGTTCTTTGTGAACTAGGTTTCCTTTCCCTCTTCCTCTTGTGTTTAAATTCTTCTATCATAGAGATCACATATTTCAACACTCCCCCTCAAGATTGGTCGGTGGATGTCCTTAAGACCAATCTTGCCATGTTTATGATCCTCATTGATAGAAGATGATGCCATGATGAGGATATCCGCTAGCTGATCCTTGCTTGCTCCAAAGATGGTTTTGATGACTCCTAACCTCAATGAGACATAGGATTCTGAATCCCATGGCCTTTACTCTTCTTTGCCTTTGTTTTCTCTAAGCTTCACTCGGATCATGTCTCCTCGGGCTTCTTGTCTCAAACTTAATCTTGACTTTAAGCTCCTCGGATGACATCTTCTAGCTCACGGAATACTTCACATTGTTATTGGCTTCTTCTTGATGACTCTTGGGAGTATACTCTATCCGTTAGACGTCACTTCCCGCTGCTTCTCGGATCACCACACCTAATAAGGTCTGAAAGGTGGTTTCTCCTTCGGTTTTCTTACAACATCATCCATAGCTACTCGTATGTGTCTCCTGGTTTTCTCTGGCCATCGTCTCCTCATACGGTGCTTGGAGTGCCTTGTTGCCTTGTTTACCGTTCCACAGCCTCCTAGGTGAACGCCTCTTGGTCTAAGCTTCACACTCCATCTATCAAGATCAATCTTGGCTTCAACCCTTCATAGATTTGATCTTGATTCTTCAAAGAGCCATCCGCTCTAATCCCGCTTATGGTAAGACTCTCCCGACTTCCTCTCGGAATGCCGCACCTATCCATGGTACAATGTAATAGTCCTCTTCTTCTTGGACCATCACGTAACTTGGTGCTTCATCGGTCTTTTTCAACACTCCCCTCAAGCTTGGTTTGAGTATGGGAAGAACCAAACTTGACAAGGAAGACCGTTGCATAATTTGGAGCTTCACCGCTTCTTCATCACTTCCCTTCAAGACTAGCCAGTTGCCAAGGGACCACTCTTGCAAAGGAAAGAGCACTAAGCTTGATTATGCCAATGATGCCACCTCCTCTTGGACTATCTATCCCACTTACCAATTAGGACAAGCTTTCGTCTGCTAGCCATTTTGGATTAGGCCGCAAAGGACATCATCTACCTCCACATAACACCACCATGAATAGCTTGCTTGAGCCTATACACACTTCTTCTTTTAGATTGCTCTGCTTGGATCGCCACATGGTTGAGTATGATCACCACTCTCTCAAGACCTCCTGGATCAAGTGATTCGGCCTCAAGAGAGGATGAAGACCATGTGGAAGAATATGACCCTCCATAAGCACCATTCAATCAATACCTTGGAGCAACTACTTCTTGGACCATATGAATCTTCCGCTTGTTGAAAGATTCACCAATGAAAGATAGCATTAGCATATGAGATTGGTTTTGGAAGTCATGAACTTCTTGGAAATGAGTCTTGTGGAGTTTGATTCGCCTGTTACTGAGGCTGAGAATTCGCCAAGTGCTTCACTGAGTCGCTGTTGCTCTTCTTCTTCTTCTCAGAGCAACAATCGCTCTTGACCTCTTCCTCTGAGGTTTCACCTCTCTCAGCAGCCTTACTCTTCTCCTCCTTAACGTATCTCTCCCGCAAGTCTCTTCCGGGTTGAAGACGTGAACTCTTCTTGTCACTTCTCTTCCGCAAGTCTCTTCCGGGATTCAACCTTCTTCAGCTTCCTCTTTCTAAGGTAAGCTTCTCCTTTTCTCCAAGTTTTACTATGAGCTGTCTCATATTTTTCTTGAAGTCTTATGTGAACTAGATTCACACTTTCTTTGACTGTTTTTTGTACAGCCGGTTTAATGCTTCCTCTTCTTTCTTGCTGGATGTCTTCATTTGATCACCAGCCACTTTACTTCATGTTCAATGATTTGTTTTCACTATGAGCTTGCTTGGATCACCACTTAAGGTCACCACCCAGCTTTCTCCTCTTCTAAACCATCACGCCAAAAACATTCTTCATCTCCTAGATGCCTTATTTCCCACGCCATACATGCCATGACAAGCTTCTTCAAGGATGAATGATTCTTAAAAAATCCTCTGGATCTTGTTTCCAAAGAGGATCACCAAGGAATTGATATTGATACAACACCTTTTCAAATTTTTGTATGTGGATCTAGACTCTACACACAAGAACCACAAAGAAAAATATTTACTCTCTCACACACACCCCATTAATTAGAAAACGCATGGGAGAAATAAATTACCCCAGAAAATTCTCTCTCATGTGTTTAACAAAAGACTGAGCTCCTTAAGGCAAGGAGCCAAGGAGAGCCCAATGAAATCTCCCTCAATTTGTCATCATTTTCTAGTAACAATACACACCCTTAGTCCTTTTACAACTTGAAGATCTTATGATCTCAAAGATATTAATCTCAGAGTGAATAGAATTAAGAAAATATATGGTTATAGATTAGAAGACTTTGTAGAGAGGTAGAAGAATAACAAGAGATTAGGCGCTAGATCACTCAACTTGCTCTGATACCATGTTGAAATTAAGAGTATGGAGCCTTAAGGATTGTTGAGAGATTTATAGTTGTGGCGTGAGAATGATAAGGAGTTTGAGGTTTGGATACTTGGAGAATGTTTAGGATGAAGATGGTGGTGTGAGTATTGATGTAATGAGGGATTATTGTTTGAGAATGATGATAAGAATGATGATGAGAATGAGAATGATAATGGTTGATGAAATAAGATGAACTAAGGAGAAGCATGGCGCCGGAGAGCTAAAGCTCCACCGGCGCCTTTAGGGAGATAAGCAAAACTTCTTTTTACTCTTTTAATATTTTTATTCTCTTATTCACAACTCTCTCTTTACATTAAATTTACATAGATATTTATAGAGAAGAAAGAAATTGGCGCCAAGAGGAGGGAAGGGAGCAGCTCACTGTTTGCCTCCTGTTCATGCTGCGCCCATACCCTGCTGCTGACACCTCCATGCTTGTGTCCATGCCCTTCTCTGGTGCCCCATGCTCTCCTTTGCTTCCTCTTTTCCACTTAGTTAGTCTTCTAGTTAGTATGTAACAGCTTCCATTCTTCTAGTTACATCCTAACCAAGACTTCTTCTAGTTCCTTGTGAACTAGGTTTCCTTTCCCTCTTCCTCTTGTGTTTGAATTCTTCTATCATAGAGATCACATATTTTAACATGTGCTTGTAGCTAGCCTTTGGTCGACAACGTGTAAAAGAGTAAGTCTTAAAACCACGGATCGCCATTGTTGCCCTAGTGAGACACGAGGTTGAAGACGAGTACGTGGGAACCATCTCTGGTTAACACGTCTTACTCGCCTGTCCTCTGACTTGGCCACGCGTGGAATATTCCGTCCTTACCTTATCATTGGGATCCATCTCGTTGGTGGGACGTTAGAAAACCGTGTTCAAGCTGTCCTTTTCTTTGTTATTATTAGCTGTCCTTTCTATTGTTCAAAACGTTCGATTGTTGCACGACCCTTTGGCATTTAGCAAAACGTTCCCTTTTATCCTTATCCATAGTTTGTACAACTTACCACCCTTTTAAAAGCTTACCGTTGTAAGCCGCGAGCTTTCATCTCTTATCGTTTAATGCGAGTAGGTCCCATCCCGCTATCGCATGACCCATTGCCCGTACTGGCCGGATACGGCAACTCCAACAGCCATACACCCCCGTTCCAGATCATCCCAACGACTGACCCATCCCAGTCCATACCTACCGGGAGTACGACCGGACGTCCCTACTGGGCCACCGTCCCTCAGCCAGGACGTCACCAGCGGACTAACCTTTCGGGACCTAGTACCTCCGAGGGTCCCCCACCGTCCGTACGCCACCGTCCGAGGATCCCCCACCGTCCGTACAGGCCAACCACGCCGGCTTGACCTTACCGTCTATACCGCGCCGTCCGTATCCAACCGTTCGTACCGCGCCGTCCATACGTACTGACCGTACCAACCGTACTGACCGTACCGACCGTACCAACCATGGCCGAACCCGTACGAGAACTGCCCTGTCCTATTGAGATCGGTACAATACTGGCCACCATCCAGGCCCAGATCGAATGCCTTACCGAACGAATAGCCCGATACTGAAGAACTTTGTCGATTTTAAGAGTTTAGATGATTATATAGTGTTTAGAATGATGAGAGGATTTAGAGAGAATGAATGTAATAAGATTTTTTTTCCTTGTATTCATATTTTCTATAAGAGCTTTACATGTGTTTATATAGAAGTTACAAAGAGGAAGAGAGGTGAGTCCTTCTCCATTAGGCGCCCATGCCTTCTCCATTAGGCGCCCATGCCTTCTCCCTGCAGCGCCCATGCTTTCTCCCTGCAGCGCCCATGCTTTCTCCCTGCAGCGCCCATGCTTTCTCCCTGTAGCGCCCATGCCTCCTTTGCTTCTTCACTTGGTTTAGTTAGTTTGTCTAGTTGATATCCAACAGCTTCCTTTTCTTCTAGTTCCTTATCAACTAGCTCTCCTTCTAGTTCCTTTACAACTAGTTCTCTCCTTTTCCCTCCTTCTCTTGAGTTTGAATTCTTCTTCTTGAGATCACATATTCCAACACTCCCCCTCAAGATTGGTCGATGGAGATCCTTAAGGCCGATCTTGCCATGAATGTGATCACAAGTAATGGCTGAGGTTGCTTTAGTGAAGATATCCGCTAGTTGATCCATGCTGGCTACAAAGGCGGTTTTGATGATTCCTTCTTGAATCTTCCCTCTCACGAAGTGGCAATCAACTTCTATGTGCTTGGTTCTTTCATGGAAGACTGGATTGGATGCTATATGTATTGCAGCTTGATTATCACAATACAATAGCATTGCTTCAGCTTCATTTATTCCAAGATCATCTAGGAGTGCCTTTATCCAAATTAACTCTTTTGTCACCTCCTTCATAGCTCTATACTCAGCTTCAGCACTAGATAAGGCTATGACCTTCTGCTTCTTACTCCTCCAAGTCACTAGATTGCCTCCCACAAAGGTGCAAAAACCAGATGTTGATTTTCTATCCATCTTATCACCAGCCCAATCCGCATCACAATATCCTTGAACCTTTGTGTTTCCATTAACCTTCATCCATATGCCTTTCCCGGGATTGTTTTTCAGATACCTTAGCAGCCTCTCAATCATGTTCCAATGCTGCATGGTTGGTCTTTGCATATGTTGGCTCACACGGTTTACTGCAAAGCAAATATCCGGCCTTGTGATAGTAAGGTAAATGAGTTTGCCCACCATCCTTTGATACCTCTTAATATCTTTCAATGGCTCCCCCTCAGGATTATCTTGGTAGCCTTCTTCTATTGGGGTTTTAGCCAGCTTGGATCCCAGCTTCCCTGTTTCTTCCAAGAGGTCTAGGACATATTTTCTTTGAGAAATGAACATTCCATCTCCAAATCGTGTCATCTCAATCCCTAGGAAATACTTAAGTTCCCCTAGGTCCTTTATATCAAAGTCGGCCTTCAAGATCTTCTTGATTTGATTTATTCCATCTTTGTCACTTCCTGTGATGATTAGATCATCAACATATATCAATACGGCAACAATTCCTTCTTCACTTTGTTTTGTGAACAAGGTATGATCCGCTTCAGATCTTATGTACTTCTTCTCCAATAGACAAGCGCTTAGCCTTTGGTACCATGCTCTTGGGGATTGCTTCAGCCCATAGATTGCTTTCTTCAATCTGCAAACTTTGTTGCCTTCCTTATGATATCTTTGGGGTGGATCCATATACACCTCTTCTTCCAAGTCTCCTTGCAAGAATGTGTTCTTAACATCCATCTGCCATAGATCCCATTTTAAGTTCACTGCCACTGAGATTAGTATTCTTATGGAATGAAGCTTAGCAACCGGAGCAAATGTCTCGGTATAGTCCTCCCCATAAACTTGAGTATACCCTTTTGCTACCAACCTTGCCTTGTACCTTTCTATCTTCCCATCACTTGTGTATTTGATTGTATACACCCATCTACTCCCAACCAACTTCTTATCCTTTGGTAAGTCGGTTAAGTACCAAGTATTATTCATTTCCATGGACTTCATTTCCTCTTCCATGGCTTTCACCCATACTCCACTCTCACATGCTTCTTCATATGAGCTAGGACTGTATTCCTTGCTGATTTTTGTGAGAAAAACTTCATGCTCCATAGGTAATGTCGCCAAGGAACAGAAATGCTCAATGGGATATGTGATAATACTAGTTTGAGTGTGATCTCCTCCTTGTGATATGAGAGTGCTGTCGCCAATAGGATCGAGATCTAAGCTCGCCGTACGCTCAGGACACTCTCTTATCACACAAGGAAGATTACTCGTACTAGACTCTCCTTGGAGCATAGCAGAATTGTTGTAGCCATAGAAAACACGTTGTCGCCTCTGTCTTGTACTTCTTCTTAGAGGTATACTTGATTCTGGTTCTTCTTCCACATCCTCTTCTGCTTCAGATAACCTCTGGTTTGATTCCTCCAGTATATCATCCGTAGTTCCCTGCTCTATGATATTCTCAGATGATTCATTCTCTCCTTGTACCTCATTTATTGGAGCATCATTAACCCGCCTCCAATCTATAGATACTGGAGTCACATCCTCCGGAGCTTCATGGTTCTTGTTTCCATAAAATCCTTCTTCTTCATTGAATCTCACCTCTCTAGATACATAGACTCTCCTTGTCTCCGGATTGTAGACCTTGTATCCTTTTTGTGTTGGTGAGTAGCCAATGAACACACACTTCATACTTCAAGGTTCAAGTTTGCTTCTTTGTCCCTCCGGTACAAACATATAACAAGTACATCCAAAGGTCTTCATATGATTCACGCTTGGCTTGCTTTTGTATAGCACTTCAAATGGTGATTTATTATCAAGATTTTTGGTTGGAAGCCGGTTGATTAAGTAGCTTGAAGTCATTACTGCATCTCCCCAATGAAATGTAGGTACTCCTTTGGCAATCATGAGGGTTCTTGCTACTTCCATGAGATGTCTGTTCTTTCTTTCTGCTACCCCATTTTGTTGTGGAGTGTAAGCACACGATGTTTGGTGTATGATACCAAGGTTATTGAGTAACTCCTTGAATCGTTTGCTCACATACTCCCCTCCATTATCACTTCTTAAGATTTTGATTTTGGTCTTGAATTGGGTAGAGATATATTTGGTGAAGTTAGTAAACGCTTCATATACTTGATCCTTTGAATGTAAGAGTGTGATCCATGTGTGTCTTGAGTAGTCATCAATGAATGAAACAAAATATTTATATTGATCTCTTGAGTTACATGGGGCGGTCCATACATCCGAGTGTACAATGCCAAAAGCTTCATCACAAGTTGTAGATGAAGAGGGAAAAACCTGTCTACAATGTTTCCCTAGTACACATGCTTCACAACCTTCTTCTCCTTGAACGAGATTGGGTAAGACCATTTTGAGGATAGCTGAATTTGGATGTCCTAGCCTTCCATGCCATAATGAGCTATCTCCAATCTCCTTCTTGTCAAAAACTTCCTTATCCGCCTTTACTCCAAGAGCTTCTAGCTTTTCTTGTTTATTTGTTTCCAACAGATACACTCCATCCTCCACCTTTCCTTCTCCGAGTACATGATTTGTTTTAGGGTCCTGAAACTTCACAAAGTCAGTCCCAAACATTGCCACACAACCCAAATCTTTTGTGGCTCTATGAACTGATAAAAGGTTGGATGAGAAACTAGGCATATATAATGCTTTAGTTTCTTTTGTGAAAAGCTCTAACTCTCCTATCCCTTCAATCGGAACTGAGCTTCCATTGGCTATTTGTACATTTCCATGATAAGGTTCAAGATTTTTCAGCATGTCTTGATCATTAATCATGTGATGAGAAGCCCCCGAATCCACAATGATCCTATTCTTCTTAATGGCACTTTTAGAGCTAAATAGGCTCTTACCGGATTCTGTGAGCTTGGCTAGGCTCTTGATGAGAGCCTCAAACTCGGATCTTCTGACCATCTCTTCAACAGGTTGTGTGACTCCCATGAAGGCTCTAGGTCCACTTCCATTCTCCTTTAGCCGCTTAGGCCTTAAGTGTGGATGAAGAGTCCAACACTTCTCCTTAGTGTGCCCCTTCATCTTGCAATGATCACATTCCAGCACCCTCTTGTCGAATGTGTGATTCCTCCTTGCAAGATGTGCGGCCTCACTTGGTGAACGGAATAGATCTCTTGACCCTTCCTCCCTTTGTATCATGCCACATACTTCCGCTAGACTTGGCAGCTTCTCAAATCTGAGTATGTGCTTGATAAGATCTTTGTAGGATGTGTTAAGTGCCAAGAGAAGCCCAAACACTTGATCTTGGTCACGCCTTTCTCCTAACTCCTTGGGGTCCATAGTTTGTGGCCTCTAGATCTCCAGTTCGGCCCACAAACTTCTATACTCCCCAAACATTTCCTTGAATGGCTTCTCCTCTTGTTGAAGCTCATTCAGCGCTCTCTTTACCTCAAATATTCTTGATATATTTGAGACATTTCCATATACTCCCTTGAGTATATCCCATAGTTCTTTGGCGGAATCAGCATATGAGTAGGCCGCCAAGATGGATGGCTCTAGTGAGCTTTGAAGAAGAGTGAGCTCAACATATCGCCAAAGTCCTCTTCCTCTAAGAATGGTCTTAGTGGTTTTTGCCCAAAGGAGATAGTTGTTTCCTTTGAGTATGACTGAGATTGCTACTCTATTTGTCTCCATTTTCTAGTAACAATACACAATTATAGTTCTTTCACAACTTGAAAATCCTATGATCCCAAAGATATTAATCTCAGAGTGAATAGAACTAGGAGGATGTATTGTTATAGATTAGAAGCTTTGTAGAGTGATAGAAGAATTATAAGATGAAGATTAAGCGGTTAAAGGATAAACCCGCTCTGATACCATGAAGAACTTTGTCGATTTTAAGAGTTTAGATGATTATATAGTGTTTAGAATGATGAGAGGATTTAGAGAGAATGAATGTAATAAGATTTTTTTTCCTTGTATTCATATTTTCTATAAGAGCTTTACATGTGTTTATATAGAAGTTACAAAGAGGAAGAGAGGTGAGTCCTTCTCCATTAGGCGCCCATGCCTTCTCCATTAGGCGCCCATGCCTTCTCCCTGCAGCGCCCATGCTTTCTCCCTGCAGCGCCCATGCTTTCTCCCTGCAGCGCCCATGCTTTCTCCCTGTAGCGCCCATGCCTCCTTTGCTTCCTCACTTGGTTGAGTTAGTTTGTCTAGTTGATATCCAACAGCTTCCTTTTCTTCTAGTTCCTTATCAACTAGCTCTCCTTCTAGTTCCTTTACAACTAGTTCTCTCCTTTTCCCTCCTTCTCTTGAGTTTGAATTCTTCTTCTTGAGATCACATATTCCAACAGATACGACCTTCCACCCGATGCTCGACCGCCCCTTCCAAACCAGCCGGTCGATTTGGCCGATCGCCCCAATGAAGAACCCGTCCTGGCCTATCCATCCGACAAAAAGTACGACCCATACCAACCACGACCAAGGTGACCCCGACGAAGAGAACGACCGAATATCTATAACCAAGATGACCGTGCACCTCGACCCGAGGCCCCGGTCCACAAACTGGTCCCACCTACCTTTGCGGGAAAGGTTGACCCAGAAGCATACCTCGACTGGGAAAGGCGAATGGACCATCTGTTTGATTGCTATGATCACATGGTGGGACCGCGACTTGGCCGAACGAAGGCAACACCGTAAAGTCATGATCCCCACCTGGGATGTTATGAAGCATGTCATGAGGAAGCGGTACGTCCTGCCCCTCTATCACCGCAACTTGCAAAAATGGTTCCAGAAGCTTCACCATGGTACCTGGACCATTGAAGAGTACTACGACGAGTTTGAATATTTATGAAACCGTCTTTAACTAAGCGACTGCGAAGATACTTTAATAGCCCAGTTCGTGGACTGAATGCAAGACCGGATTGCCCGTAAGGTCGAAAGGCAATCTTATCAAGGCTTCGATGAACTCTTGCATCTGGCCATACACTTGGAAGCTCAAATCAGAAGGAAATCCGCCTCAGCTTCCCGAGGAAGGATATCCCCGAACCAAGCCTGGTCCCCTAACCCCACCATCACGTCCACTGGTCCCAAGCCACCGAACGGACCCAAGGCCATTGCCATCGATTCTCATTTCAAACCTCGGCAATCGGAAGCTCCTACACCTGCCCGTCCCATTCAAAGACCCAAAGCCAATGTAGGGAAAAGTCGGGACGTGATATTCTACAAGTGCCAAGGCAGAGGGCACTACTCCAGGGACTGCCCCAACAACCGAGCCATGATCCTTACCCCCAAAGGCAATTATGAATCCCAGGATGAGAAGCCGGACGAGGAGAACGATCCCTAATCCGCTCAACCAGAAGGTGCGATCGAGTACTCGGATGTAGGAGACCTCTTGGTCATCCAAAGGAGTCTGAGCACCATGACCCTTCCCGAACCGGCCAGCCAGTGAGACACCATCTTCCACACTCGCTGCACCATCAATGGCAAGGTTTGCGGTTTGATCATTGATGGTGGGTCCTGTACCAATGTGGCCAGCTCCCACCTCGTGACCAAGCTTTCTCTCCCTACCTCTAAACACCCTCATCCCTATAAACTGCGATGGTTGAATGATTAAATCGTCATACCCATTACCGAACAAGTAGACCTAGCCTTTAGTATAGGGCAGTACCAGGACACGGTCCAATGTGATGTTGTTCCAATGCAAGCTAGCCACGTCCTCCTAGGACGTCCATGGCAGTTTGATAAGGATGCCACCCACAACGGTCGGTCCAACTTATTGTTGAAATATGTGATCTCAAGAAGAAGAATTCAAACACAAGAGAAGGAGGGAAAAAGGAGAAAACTAGTTGAAAAGGAACTAGAAAGAGAATAAGTTAAGAAGGAACTAGAAGAAAAGGAAGCTGTTGGATCTCAACTAGATTATCTAACTAAACTAAGTAAGGAAGCAAGGAGAGGCATGGGCACAAGCATGGGGCACCAGAGAGAGGCATGGGGCGCAATACTGTTGGAGTAGGTGAGCTGCTCCCTCCTCTCTTCTTCACGCAAAACCTCTCTTCTCTTCTTCCTTCTTCACGCCATTCTTCTCTTCTTCTGCGCCTCCTCTTATTCAATGTCTATAAATATGTGTAACCTCTTGTAAAGATTAGTATGACTAAAAGAATAAAATACATACAAACTTTGATAATCTCTTGCTATTCTCACTCTTAGTCTCTAAACATTCTTCAATCTCTTTAAACTTATAATTTCAACATGGTATCAAAGCGGGTTATCTACTAAACCGCTTATTCTCTTCTTGATTCCTCTAATACTCTACAAGGCTTCTAATCTATAACAATACACCTTCCTTAGTTCTATTCACTCTGAGATTAATATCCTTGAGATCATAGGATCTTCAAGTTGTGAAAGGACTAAGATGGTGTATTATTACTAGAAAATGGAGACTAATAGGGTAACAATCTCGGTTATGCTCAAGGGAAATAACTACTTCCTTTGGGCAAAAACCACCAAAACTACTCTTAGAGGCCGAGGACTTTGGCAATATGTTGAGCCAAAAGAAGGAACAGAAGCAGCAGTGAGAAATGAGAAGGAGGAAGCTAAGGAAGAGCAAAAAGAACAATACACTCTTTCTCTTCTCCTAACCTCACTAGAGAAAGGAGTATATGGAAACATCTCAAACATATCAAGGAAATTTGAGGTGAAAAGGGCATTGAATGAGCTCCAACAAGAGGAAAAGTCATTCAACGAAATGTTTGGGGAGTATAGAAGCTTATGGGCTGAGTTGGAGATCTTGAGGCCACACACTATAGACCCCAAGGAGTTAGGAGAAAGGCGTGACCAAGATCAAGTGTTTGGGCTTCTCTTGGCACTCAATGCATCATACAAGGATCTTATCAAGCATATACTTCGATTTGAGAATCTGCCAAGTCTAGCGGAAGTATGCGGTATGTGTAGAAATTTAAGTTAGGAGATAATAGAGAATGAAGGAGAATGGAGGAGAATGGCGAGATAAGAGAGAAAGAGAGTTTCTAAAATTTCTTGTGTTCTTATTCTCTTATTTTTTTTTCTCTACATTTACAAGAGGTTTACATGAGTTTATATAGACTTTTTACATAAGAGAAGAAGAAAGGAGAATCATATAACAAGAGAGGCGTGCAAGGAAGGAGAAGCATGGGAGATGAGAAGCCAAACTACTCCAACAGTGTCTCAACAGTCACCAGCGCCCATACTTCACCCATGCTGCGCCCATACCTTCACCCATACCTTCTTGCTTCCTAGTTAGCTTGTTTAGTTGATATCCATTAGCTTCCTTTTCCTTCTACTTCTTCTTTAACTAGTTTCCTTTTCCCTCCTTTCTTTGAGTTTGAATTCTTTTTGATTATTCTATCACTTGAAAGAGCATCTATCTCAACACTCCCCCTCAAGATTGGTCGGTGAAGGTCCTTTAGACCGATCTTGCTATGGATGCGATCACAAGTGACATATGAGGTTGCCTTAGTGAAGATATCAGCTAGTTGGTTCTCACTTGTTACAAAGGCAGGTTTAATGATTCCTTCTTGAATCTTTCCCCTCACAAAGTGACAATTCACCTCTATATGCTTAGTCCTTTCATGGAATACCGGATTGGATGCTATATGTATTGAAGTTTGATTATCACAATACAACAACATTTCTTCAGCTTCATGTATTACAAGATCCTCTAGGAATGCCTTTACCCAAATAAGCTCTTTTGTTACTTCCTTCATAGCCCTATACTCGGCTTCAGCACTAGATAAGGCTATGACCTTCTGCTTTTTACTCCTCCAAGTCACTAGATTGCCTCCTATAAAGGTACAAAAGCCGGATGTGGACTTCCTATCTTTCTTATCTCCGGCCCAATCTGCATCGCAATATCCTTGAACCTTTGTGTTTCCATTAGCCTTCATCCATATGCCTTTTCCGGGGTTGTTTTTTAGATATCGTAGCAGCCTCTCAATCATGTTCCAATGCTGTGTGGTTGGCTTTTGCATATGTTGGCTTACACGGTTTACTGCAAAGCAAATGTCCGACCTTGTGATAGTAAGATAGATGAGTTTGCCCACCATCCTTTGATATCTCTTAATGTTCTCCAAAGGCTCCCCCTCAGGACTATCTTGATAGCCTTCTTCTATTGGAGTTTTAGCTGGTTTGGATCCTAGCTTCCCAGTTTCCTCCAAGAGATCAAGCACATATTTCCTTTGAGAGATGAACATTCCATCTTCAAACCGTGTCATCTCAATTCCTAGGAAGTACTTAAGCTCCCCCAAATCTTTTATATCAAAGGCGTCCTTCAAGATTTTCTTGGTTTGATCAACCCTTTCTTTGACACTCCCTGTGATAATTAGATCATCAACATATATTAGGACTGCAATCATTCCTCCTTCACTCTGTTTTGTAAACAAAGTATGATCCGCTTCAGATCTTATGAACTCTCCATAAGACAAGCGCTTAGCCTTTGGTACCATGCTCTTGGAGATTGTTTTAGCCCATAGATTGCTTTCTTCAATCTACAAACTTTGTTGTCTTCCTTATGATATCCTTGGGGTGGATCCATATACACTTCCTCTTCCAAATCCCCTTGCAAGAAGGCGTTCTTGACATTCATCTGCCATAAATCCCACTTCAAGTTTACTGCCACCGAGATTAGGATTCTGATGGAGTGGAGCTTAGCAACAGGAGCAAATGTTTCGGTATAATCTTCCCCATAGATTTGAGTATACCCTTTTGCTACCAACCTTGCCTTGTATCTTTCTATCCTCCCATCACTTGTGTATTTGCTTGTATACACCCATCTACACCCAACTGGCTTCTTATCCCTTGGTAAATCGGTTAATTACCAAGTATGATTCCTGTCCATGGACTTCATTTCCTCTTCCATGGCTTTTACCCATAATCCACTCTCACACACTTCTTCATATGAGTTAGGTATGGATTCTTTGCTGATTTTTCCAAGAAATGCTTTATGCTCATAGGTAATGATGCCAACGAGCAAAAATGCTCAATGAGATATGTGATAGTGCTAGTTTGAGTGTTATTTCCTCCTTGTGATAAGAGAGTGCTGTCGCCAATAGGATCGAGATCTAAGCTCGCCGTACGCTCAGGACATTCTCTTATCACACAAGAAAGATTACTTGCACTAGACTCTCCTTAGAGCATGGCAGAGTTGTTGTAACCATAGTAAACACGTTGTCGCCTCTGTCTTGTACTTCTTTTTAGAGTTATGATTGGCTCAGGTTCTTCTCCCTCAACATCTGCTTCTTCTTCAGCAGGATCATGATCTGGTTCAATATGTGTATCAACTGCATCTTCACCTTCCATGATGTTCTCAGATGATGCGCTTTCTCCTTGTATATCATCCCTTGTTATTGGCGCTTCATTGAACAGCATCCAATCCAAAGACGATGAGACCATACCTCCAAGGGTATCCTGATTCTTAGTTCCATAGAAGCTTTCTTTTTCATTGAACTTCACCTCTCTAGACACATGGACCCTTTTTGTCTCCGGATTGTAGACCTTGTATCCTTTTTGAGTTGGTGAGTATCCAATGAAAACACACTTCATGCTTCTACGTTCAAGCTTGTTTCTTTGACCCTCTGGTAGAAACATAAAGCACTTACATCCAAACGCCTTGAGATGATGTAAGCTCGGCTTCTTCTTGTACAATATTTCAAACGGTGACCTATCTTCCAAGTTCTTGGTTGGAAGTCGGTTTATCAAGTAGTTTGAAGTCATCACCGCATCTCCCCAATGAAATTTGGGTACATCTTTGGCAATCATGATAGTCCTTGCTACTTCCATTAGATGCCTATTTTTCCTCTCAGCTACACCGTTTTGTTGTGGAGTGTATGCGCATGATGTTTGATGGACAATGCCATGTTGGTTGAGTAATGACTTGAATCGATTACTCACATACTCTCCTCCATTGTCACTTCTCAAGAATTTGATTGTTGCTTTGAATTGGGTAGTGACGTAGTGCATGAAGTTTATGAATGCCTCATAGACTTGATCTTTGGAAGGTAGAAGAGTTATCCATGTATATCTTGACTTATCATCAATGAATGATACAAAATACTTGTATTGGTCACGAGAGTTGCATGGAGCAGTCCATACATCTGAGTGCACCATGCCAAAGACTTCATCACAAGTTGTAGATGAACTCGGAAAAACTTGTCTACAATGCTTCCCTAGCACACAAGTTTCACATACTACTTCTTCTTGAATAAGATTGGGTAAGGCCTTTTTTAGAATGGCTGAGCTTGGGTGTCCTAACCTCTCATGCCATAATGGGCTATCTCCAATCTTCTTTTTATCAAGAACTTCCATATTTGCTTTCATTCCGCGAGTCGACTCCTCTTGTTTATTAACATTCAAGAGGTAAATCCCATCTTCCACTTTCCCTTTTCCAAGTAAATGTTTTGACTTAGGATCTTGAAATTCAACAAAGTCACTCCCAAACAATGCCACACAACCCATATCTTTTGTAGCTTTATGGACTGATATGAGGTTAGATGAGAAGCTAGGCATGTACAATGCTTTAGTCTCTTTGTTGAAAAGTTCTAGCTCTCCTACACCTTCAATCGGGACTGAGCATCCATTGGCTACTTGTACATTTCCATGATAAGGCTCAAGGTTTTTTAGCATATCTTGATCCTTGATCATGTGATGAGAGGCTCCTGAATCCACAATAACTTCACCCTTCCTTATGGCGCCTTTAGAGCTAAGAAAACTTTTACCAGATTCTCTCAATTTAGCTAAGTTCTTGATGAGAATTTCAAACTCGGATCTTTTAACAGTATCCTCAACCTTTTGTACCACTCCCATGAAAGCTTTATGCCCATCTTCACTCTCCTTTAGTTGCTTAGGCCTCAAATGCGGATGGAGAATCCAACATTTCTCCTTTGCATGTCCCTTTATCTTGCAATATTCACATTCCAACATCCTCTTGTCTCTAAATGTGAGGTTCCTCTTTGCAAGCTGTGCAGCTTCGCTTGGCGCACGAAATAGGTCTCTTGACCCCTCCTCTCTTTGTATCATCCCACATACTACCGCTAGACTTGGCAGCTTCTCAAATCTTAGTATGTGTTTAATGAGGTCCGTGTAAGATGTATTGAGTGCCAAGAGAAGTCCAAACACTTGATCTTGGTCACGCCTTTCATCTAATTCCTTGGAGTTTAGAGTTTGTGGCCTCAAAATCTCCAACTCGGCCCACAAGCTTCTATATTCTCCAAACATTTCCTTGAATGGCTTCTCCTCATGTTGAAGCTCATTCAACGCCCTCTTCACCTCAAATATTCTTGATATATTTGAGATGTTTCGATATACTCCATTGAGTATATCCCATAACTCCTTGGCAGTATCCGCATATGAGTATGCCGCCAAGATGTTTGGTTCTAATGAGCTTTGAAGTAAAGAAAGAGTGTATTGTTCTTCTTGCTCTTCCTTAACTTCCTCCTTCTCATTTCTCACAATAACTTCCGTTCCCTCCTTTGGCTCAACATACCACCAAAGTCCTTGGCCTCTAAGGATGGTTTTAGTGGTTTTTTCCAAAAAATATAGTTGTTTCTTTTGAGCATAACTGAGATTGTTACTCTATTAGTCTCCATTTTCTAGTAATAATACATAATCTTAGTCCTTTTACAACTTGAAGATCCTATGATCTCAAGGATATTAATCTCAGAGTGAATAGAACTACGGAAGTGTATTGTTATAGATTAGAAGATTTGTAGAGTGTTAGAAGAATTAAAAGAGGTTAAGCACTTGAACACGCAACCCGCTCTGATACCATGTAGAAATTTAAATTAGGAGATGATAGAGAATGAAGGAGAATGGAGGAGAATGGCGAGATAAGAGAGAAAGAGAGTTTCTGAAATTTCTTGTGTTCTTATTCTCTTTTTTTCTCTACATTTACAAGAGGTTTACATGAGTTTATATAGACTTTTTACATAAGAGAAGAAGATAGGAGAATCATATAACAAGAGAGGCGTGCAATGAAGGAGAAGCATGGGAGATGAGAAGCCAAACTACTCCAACAGTGTCTCAACAGTCACCAGCGCCCATACTTCACCTATGCTGCGCCCATACCTTCACCCATACCTTCTTGCTTCCTAGTTAGCTTGTTTAGTTGATATCCATTAGCTTCCTTTTCCTTCTAGTTCTTCTTTAACTAGTTTCCTTTTCCCTCCTTTCTTTGAGTTTGAATTCTTTTTGATTATTCTATCACTTGAAAGAGCATCTATCTCAACAGTATGATACAAAGGGAAGAAGGGTCTAGAGACCTGTTTCGTGCACCAAGTGAAGCTGCACATCTTGCAAGAAAGAATCTCACATTTGGAGACAAGAGGACGTTGGAGTGTGAGCATTGCAAGATGAAAGGACACACTAAGGAGAAGTGTTGGACCCTCCATCCACACTTGAGGTCTAAGCGGCTAAGGGAGAATGGGAATGGACCTAGAGCCTTCACGGAAATTGCACAACCTGTTGAAGAACTGGTTAGAAGGTCTGAGTTTGAAGCTCTCATCAAGAGCCTAGCCAAACTCACAGATTCGGTAAGAGTTTTTTCAGCTCTAAAATACCCATAAAGAAGACTAGAATCATTGTGGATTCAGGGGCTTCTCATCACATGATCAAGGATCAAGATATGTTAAAGAATCTTGAACCGTACCATGGAAGTGTACAAGTAGCCAATGGAAGCTCAGTTCCAATTAAAGAGATAGGCATTATACATGCCTAACTTCTCATCTAATCTTTTATCCGTTAATAAAGCTACAAAGAATTTGGAGTGTGTGGCTGTGTTTGGGACTGACTTTGTTAAGTTTCAGTACCCTAAAACAAACCATGTGCTCGGAGAAGGGAAGGTAGAAGATGGTGTGTATATCTTGGAATCAAATAAACAAGAGGAACCAATGGCTCTTGGAATGAAGGCGGATGCAAAGTTTTTTGGGAGGAAAGAGATTGAAGATAGCCCATTATGGCATGGAAGGCTAGGACATCTAAGTTCAGCAGTCCTCGAGATGGTCTTACCCAATCTCATCCAAGAAGAAGTAGTGTGTGAGGCGTGTGTACTAGGGAAGCATTGTAGACAAGCTTTTCCTTGTGTTTGGCATTGTACACTCAGATGTATGGACCTCACCATGTAATTCAAGAGATCAATATAAATATTTTGTTTCATTCATTGATGACTACTCAAGATATACATGGATCACTCTTCTACATACCAAAGATCAAGTTTATGAAGCCTTCACCAACTTCATTAACTATATCTCTACCCAATTCAAAACAAAGATCAAAGTATTGCGTAGTGATAATGGAGGGGAATATGTGAGTAAACGATTCAAAGAGTTGCTCAACAACTTTGGCATCATTCATCAAACATCGTGTGCATACACTCCTCAGCAGAACGAGATAACTGAAAGGAAGAATAAACACCTAATAGAAGTAGCAAGGACTCTCATGATTGCCAAAAGAGTACCAAAGTTCCATTGGGGAGATGCCGTAATGACATCAAGCTACTTAATCAACCGACTTCCAACCAAAAATCTGGATGATAAGTCCCCATTTGAAGTGTTGTACAAGAAGAAACCAAGCTTAAATCATATCAAAACGTTTGGATGCACATGCTTCATGTTTTTACCAGAAGGACACAGAAGCAAACTTGAACCTCGAAGCATGAGGTGTGTGTTCATTGGATATTCACCAACACAAAAGGGCTACAAGGTCTACAATCCGGAAATAAGAAGAGTGTATGTGTCTAGAGAAGTAAGGTTTAATGAACAAGAGAGTTTCTATGGGGCTAAGGATCATGATGCTTCTAAAGGAATGATCTATTCATCCATGGACTGGATGGTGTTTGATGAAATGCCAAGCCTATGTGAAGAAGTACAAGAAGAAACATCTGAGAACTTCATAGAGCAAGATAGTGCAGATAATGCACATGAGGAAGCGGATCAGAATTTGGATGAAGAAGGAGCGGATGCTGAAGAAGGACCGGAGCCAACCATACCTCTAAGAAGAAGTACAAGACAGAGGCGACAACGTGTTTTTTATGGCTACAACAATTCTGCTATGCTCCAAGGAGAGTCTAGTACGAGTAATCTTCCTTGTGTGATAAGAGAGTATCCTGAGCGTACGGCGAGCTTAGATCTCGATCCTATTGGCGACAGCACTCTCATATCACAAGGAGAAGATCACACTCAAACTAGTATTATCACATATCCCATTGAGCATTTCTGTTCCTTGGCGACATTACCCATGGAGCTGTTGAAATATGTGATCTCTATGATAGAAGAATTCAAATCTAAGAGAAGGAGGGAAAGGAAACCTAGTTCACAAGGAACTAGAAGAAGTCTTGGTTAGGATGTAACTAGAAGAAAGGAAGCTGTTACATACTAACTAGAAGACTAACTAAGTGGAAAAGAGGAAGCAAAGGAGAGCATGGGGCGCCAGAACCAGGGCATGGGCACAAGCATGGAGGCGTCAGCAGCAGGGTATGGGCGCAGCTTGAACAGGAGTCAAACAGTGAGCTGCTCCCTTCCCTCCTCTCTTCTTCACGCCAACTCCTCCTTCTCTCCTTCCTTCTTCACGCCATTCTCCTTCTCTTGAGCGCCTCTTCTTCTTGTTCTTCTATGTATAAACTCTATAAATACATGTAAAGTGATGTAAAGAAAGGTGTGAATAAGAGAATAAGAAGATTAAAAGAGTAAAAGGAAGCTTAAAGGAAGCTTTGCTTATCTCCCTAAAGGCGCCGGTGGAGCCTTAGCTCTCCGGCGCCATACTTCTCCTTAGTTCATCTTATTTCATCAACCATTATCATTCTCATTCTCATCATCATTCTTATCATCATTCTCAAACAATAATCCCTCATTACATCAATACTCACGCCACCATCATCATCCTAAACATTCTCTAAATATCCAAACCTCAAACTCCTTATTATTCTCTAAATAAACTTCTCATTCTCTAAACATTCTCTAAATATCCAAACCTCCATACTCTTAATTTCAACATGGTATCAGAGCAAGTTGAGTGATCTAGCGCCTAATCTTTTGTTATTTTTCAAGCTCTCTACAAAGTCTTCTAATCTATAACCATACACTTTCTTAGTTCTATTCACTCTGAGATTAATATCCTTGAGATCATAAGATCTTCAAGTTGTGAAAGGACTAAGGGTGTGTATTGTTACTAGAAAATGATGACAAATTGAGGGAGATTTCGTTGGGCTCTCCTTGGCTCCTTGCCTTGAGGAGCTCGATCTTTTTTGTTAAACACATGAGAGAAAAATTTTCTGGGGTAATTTGTTCCTCCCATGCGTTTTCTAATTAATGGGGTGTGTGTGAGAGAGTAAATATTTTTCTTTGTGGTTCTTGTGTGTGGAATCTAGATCCACATACAAAACTTTGAAAAGGGGTTGTATCAATATCAATTCCTTGGTGATCCTCTTTGGAAACAAGATCCAGAGGATTTTTTAAGAATCATTCATCCGTGAAGAAGCTTGTCATGGCATGTATGGCGTGGGAAATAAGGCATCTAGGAGATGAAGAATGTTTTTGGCGTGGTGGTTTAGAAGAGGAGAAGGCTGGGTGGTGACCTTAAGTGGTAATCCAAGCAAGCTCCAAGTGAAAACAAATCATTGAACAGGAAGTAAAGTGGCTGGTGATCAAATGAAGACATCCAGCAAGAAAGAAGAGGTGCTTACCTCAGAATGAATGGAAGCATTAAACCGGCTGCACAAACAGCCAAAGAAAACTCTAGTTCACGTGAGACTTCAAGAAAAATATGAGACAGCTCATAGTAAAACTTGGAGTTGAAAAGGAGAAGCTTACCTAAGAGATAGGAAGCTGAAGAAGGTTGCATCCCGGAAGAGACTTGCGGAAGAGAAGTGACAAGAGGAGTTCACGTCTTCAACCCGGAAGAGACTTGCGGAAGAGACGTGACAAGAGGAGTTCACGTAGAAGACTTGCATGAAACAGAGATGAAGCACAAGGCTGAGATGTTTCCTGCAAAGAAAAGGAAGTGGTCAATATTTTTTGATCAAAGAGACACAGTTGATAAGAGGAAAATCAATTGTGGAAAAGTGATAGAAGAGGCGGTGAAGAGATAGTAAGCAATGTTTTTGGATGGGCTTGTGTTGTGATTCTTGAGAGTGTGATTCCAGTTATGGTGATTGGAAACTCACATTCGCTTGTAACTTCAAGCGTTAAGGAGGAGAAGAGTAAGGCTGCTGAGAGAGGTGAAACCTCAGAGGAAGAGGTTAAGAGCGATTGTTGCTCTGAGAAGAAGAAGAGCAACAGCGACTCAGTGAAGCTCTTGGCGAATTCTCAGCCTCAGTAACAGGCGAATCAAACTCTGCAAGACTCATTTCCAAGAAGTTCATGACTCCAAAACCAATCTCATAGGCTAATGCTATCTTTCATTGGTGAATCTTTCAACAAGCGGAAGATTCAGATGGTCCAAGAAGTAGTTGCTCCAAGGTATTGATTAAATGGTGCTTATGGAGGGTCATATTCTTCCACATGGTCTTCATCCTCTCTTGAGGCCGAATCACTTGATCCAGGTGGTCTTGAGAGAGTGGTGATCATACTCAACCATGTGGCGATCCAAGCGGAGCAATCTACAAGAGGAAGCTTGTATAGGCTCAAGCAAGCTATTCATGGTGGTGTTATGTGGAGGCAGATGATGTCCTTTGCGGCCTAATCCAAAATGGCTAGCAGACGAAAGCTTGTCCTATTTGGCAAGTGGGATAGATAGTCCAAGAGGAGGCGGCATCATTGGCATAATCAAGCTTAGTGCTCTTTCCTTTGCAAGAGTGGTCCCTTGGCAATGGGCTAGTCTTGAAGGGAAGTGTTGAAGAAGCGGTGAGCTCCAAATTATGCAACGGTCTTCCTTGTCAAGTTTGGTTCTTCCCATACTCGAACCAAGCTTGAGGGGGAGTGTTGAAGAAGACCGTTGAAGCACCAAGTTAGGTGATGGTCCAAGAAGAAGAGGACTATCACATTGTACCATGGATAGGTGCGGCATTCCGAGAAGAAGCCGGGAGAGTCTTATGATAAGTGGGATTAGAGCGGATGGCTCTTTGAAGAATCAAGATCAAATCTATGAAGGGTTGAAGCCAAGATTGATCTTGATAGATGGAGTGTGAAGCTCAGACCAAGAGGCGTTCACCTAGGAGGCTGTGGAACGGTAAACAAGGCAACAAGGCACTCCAAGCACCGTATGAGGAGACGATGGCGAGAGAAAGCCGGGAGACACATACGAGTAGCTATGGATGATGTTGTAAGAAAACCGAAGTAGAAACCACCTTTCAGACGGTGTGGTGATCCGAGAAGCAGCGGGAAGTGGCGTCTAACGGATAGAGTATACTCCCAAGAGTCATCAAGAGGAAGCCAATGACAATGTGAGTATTCCGTGAGCTAGAAGATGTCATCCGAGGAGCTTGAAGTCAAGATTAAGTTGAGACAAGAATCCCGAGGAGACATGATCCGAGTGAAGCTTAGAGAAGACAAAGCCTAATCCGCAAGAAAGAGTGAAGGCCATAGGAGAGGAAGCCGTGGTCTCATTGAGGTTAGGAGTCATCAAAACCGTCTTTGGAGCAAGCAAGGATCAGCTAGCGGATATCGTTATCATGGCATCATCTTCTATCAATGAGGATCACGTACATGGCAAGATTGGCCTTAAGGACACCTACCGACAAAATCTTGAGGGGGAGTGTTGAAATATGTGATCTCTATGATAGAAGAATTCAAATCTAAGAGAAGGAGGGAAAGGAAACCTAGTTCACAAGGAACTAGAAGAAGTCTTGGTTAGGATGTAACTAGAAGAAAGGAAGCTGTTACATACTAACTAGAAGACTAACTAAGTGGAAAAGAGGAAGCAAAGGAGAGCATGGGGCGCCAGAACCAGGGCATGGGCACAAGCATGGAGGCGTCAGCAGCAGGGTATGGGCGCAGCTTGAACAGGAGTCAAACAGTGAGCTGCTCCCTTCCCTCCTCTCTTCTTCACGCCAACTCCTCCTTCTCTCCTTCCTTCTTCACGCCATTCTCCTTCTCTTGAGCGCCTCTTCTTCTTGTTCTTCTATGTATAAACTCTATAAATACATGTAAAGTGATGTAAAGAAAGGTGTGAATAAGAGAATAAGAAGATTAAAAGAGTAAAAGGAAGCTTAAAGGAAGCTTTGCTTATCTCCCTAAAGGCGCCGGTGGAGCCTTAGCTCTCCGGCGCCATACTTCTCCTTAGTTCATCTTATTTCATCAACCATTATCATTCTCATTCTCATCATCATTCTTATCATCATTCTCAAACAATAATCCCTCATTACATCAATACTCACGCCACCATCATCATCCTAAACATTCTCTAAATATCCAAACCTCAAACTCCTTATTATTCTCTAAATAAACTTCTCATTCTCTAAACATTCTCTAAATATCCAAACCTCCATACTCTTAATTTCAACAGGAGCATGAAGTGTTTCTCACAAAAATCAGCAAGAAATACATTCCTAGCTCATATGAAGAAGCATGTGAGAGTGAAGTATGGGTGAAAGCCATGGAAGAGGAAATAAAGTCCATGGAAAGGAATAATACTTGGTATTTAACCGACTTACCAAAGGATAAGAAGTCGGTTGGGAGTATATGGGTGTATACAATTAAATACACAAGTGATGGGGAAATAGAAAGATACAAAGCAAGGCTGGTAGCAAAAGGATATACTCAAGTGTATGGGGAGAAGTATACTGAAACATTTGCTCCAGTGGCTAAGCTCCATTCCATAAGAACACTAATCTCGGTAGCTGTAAACTTGGAATGGGACTTATGGCAAATGGACGTCAAGAACGCCTTCTTGAAGGGGGATTTGGAAGAAGAAGTATATATGGATCCACCCCTAGGGTATCATAATGGAGGCAATAAAATGTGTAGATTGAAGAAAGTAATCTATGGGCTGAAGCAATCTCCAAGAGCATGGTACCAAAGGCTAAGTGCTTGTCTCTTGAAGAAGGAGTTCATAAAATTTGAAGCGGATCATACTCTATTCACAAGACAAAGTGAAGGAGGAGTAGTGGTAGTCTTGATTTATGTTGATGATCTAATCATCACAGGAAGTGACAAAGATGGAGTAAATCAAATTAAGGGACTCTTGAAGGCCGACTTTGATATAAAGGATCTAGGGGAGCTCAAATACTTCCTAGGGATTGAGATGACACGATTTGGAGATGGAATGTTCATATCTCAAAGGAAATATGTTCTGGATCTCTTGGAAGAAACCGGGAAGTTAGGATCCAAGCCGGCCAAAACTCCAATAGAAGAAGGATACCAAGATAGTCCTGAGGGGGAGCCTTTGGAGAACATTAAAAGATACCAAAGGATGGTGGGCAAACTTATCTATCTTACCATTACAAGACCTGACATCTGCTTTGCAGTAAACCGTGTGAGCCAGCATATGCAAAAGCCAACCTCACAACATTGGAATATGATTGAGAGGTTGCTAAGGTATCTAAAGAATAGCCCTGGAAAAAGTGTATGGATGCATGTTAATGGGAACACAAAGGTCCAAGGTTATTGTGATGCGGATTGGGCTGGAGATAAAAAGGATAGAAAGTCCACATCTGGTTTTTGCACATTTGTGGGAGGAAATCTAGTAACCTGGAGGAGCAAAAAACAGAAGGTCATAGCCTTATCAAGTGCTGAAGCAGAGTACAGAGCCATGAAAGAATAGACAAAGGAGTTGATATGGATAAAAGCGCTTCTAAAAGACCTTGGAATCCAGGGAGATGAAGAAATGCTATTGTATTGTGATAATCAAGCTGCAATGCATATAGCATCAAATCTGGTATTTCATGAAAGAACCAAGCACATAGAAGTTGATTGCCACTTTGTGAGAGGGAAGATACAAGAAGGAATGATCAAAACCGCCTTTGTAGCAAGCAAAGATCAATTAGCTGATATCTTCACTAAGGCAACTTCAACTATTACTTGTGATCACATTCATGGCAAGATCGGTCTTAAGGATCTCCACCGACCAATTTTGAGGAGGAGTGTTGAAATATGTGATCTCAAGAAGAAGAATTCAAACACAAGAGAATGAGGGAAAAAGGAGAAAACTAGTTGAAAAGGAAATAGAAAGAGAACAAGTTAAGAAGGAACTAGAAGAAAAGGAAGCTGTTGGATCTCAACTAGATGATCTAACTAAACTAAGTAAGGAAGCAAGAAGAGGCATGGGCACAAGCATGGGGCGCCAGATAGGGGCATGGAGCGCAATACTGTTGGAGTAGGTGAGCTGCTCCCTCCTCTCTTCTTCACGCAAAACCTCTCTTCTCTTCTTCCTTCTTCATGCCATTCTTCTCTTCTTCTGCGCTTCCTCTTATTCAATATCTATAAATATATGTGTAACCTCTTGTAAAGATTGGTATGACTAAGAGAATAAAATACATACAAACTTTCATAATCTCTTGTTATTCTCACTCTTAGTCTCTAAACATTCTTCAATCTCTTTAAACTTATAATTTCAACACTTCTATTCATTTGTACACGAATATAAGTGTGTTAACTTAGCCCCTCTATCACCCGCTCAAGTGCATAAACTCGAGTCTTGTTTGTCTAAAAACACCTCTTCCCGACCTAACTTCCTTATATCTATTAGGAACACTTATAAAATAATCGGCAATAATTGCCGAGTTGTACTAATGTTTTACAAAGATGTGTTAAGTACATGTATCAGGGAAGAACCAATCCCGGATGAGCTCCAAAGGATCCTTCAGAAGTATTCGTCCGTCTTCCCTGAAGAGATCCCGTACGGACTGCCGCCCCTCCAGGGCATTGAACACATGATCGATTTCATTCCCGGAGCCTCCTTGCCCAACCGTCCCGCTTACCGCGTCAACCCAGAGGAGGCCAAAGAACTGGAGTGACAGGTTTCTGACCTCTTTTCCAAGGGATACGTTTGGGAAAGCCTCAGTCCATGTATCGTGCCAGTCCTTTTGGTTCCTAAGAAGGACGGTAGCTGGAGGATGTGTGTGGATTGCCGACCCATCAACAATATTATGGTCAAGTACTGGCACCTAATTCCCCACTGTTGATTTTAGAGGTTTAGAAAGAGATAAGGATGGAGATGAGAGAATTGGAGTAATAAGGAAGAGAAAGATTGCTGAATATTTCTTCTTATTCACACTTACTTCTTTACAAGAGATTACATGTATTTATAGACTTTTTACATTGAAATGAAGAAGAATCAAGGAAGAGGAGAGGAGGGGCGTGAAGAAGGGAAGAGAGATGGGTGAGCTGCTCCAATAGTCTTGTTGCACCATGCCCTGCTCTGACGCGCACCATGCCCTGCTCTGATGCGCCCATGCTTGTGCCCATACCTCTCTTTTCTTCCTCACTTAGTTTAGTTAGATTGTCTAGTTGAGATCTAACAGCTTCCTTTTCTTCTAGTTCCTTCTCAACTAGTTCTCCTTCTAGTTTCTTCACAAGTAGTTCTCTTTTTCCTTCCCTCCTCTTAAGTTTGAATTATTCTTCTTCTTGAGATCACATATTTCAACACTTCCCCTCAAGATTGGTCGGTGAAGATCCTTTAGACCGATCTTGCCATGTATGTGATCCCCAATGATAGAGGATGTTGCCTTGGTGAATATATCCGCTAGCTGTTCCCCACTTGCTACAAATGCGGGTTTGATGATTCCTTCTTGAATCTTTCCCCTCACAAAGTGACAATCCACTTCTATATGCTTGGTCCTTTCATGGAATACCGGATTGGATGCTATATGTATTGCAGCTTGATTATCACAATACAACAGCATCTCCTCAGCCTCATGTATTCCAAGATCTTCTAGGAATGCCTTCACCCATATCAATTCTTTTGTCACCTCCTTCATAGCCCTATACTCGGCTTCAGCACTTGATAAGGCTATAACTTTCTGCTTCTTACTTCTCCAAGTGACTAGATTACCTCCCACAAAGGTACAAAAACCGGATGTGGACTTTCTATCTTGCTTATCTCCAGCCCAATCCGCATCACAATATCCTTGAACCTTTGTGTTTCCATTAGCCTTCATCCATATGCCTTTTCCAGGGCTGTTTTTTAAGTACCTTAGCAGCCTCTCAATCATGTTCCAATGCTGCATAGTTGGTTTTTGCATATGTTGACTCACACGGTTCACTGCAAAGCAAATGTCCGGCCTTGTGATAGTGAGGTAAATGAGCTTGCCCACCATCCTTTGATACCTCTTAATATCTTCCAATGGCTCCCCCTCAGGATTACCTTGGTAGCCTTCTTCTATTGGAGTTTTAGCCGGCTTGGATCCTAACTTGCCAGTTTCTTCCAAGAGATCTAGCACATATTTCCTTTGAGAGATGAACATCCCATCTTCAAACCGTGTCATCTCAATCCCTAGGAAGTATTTAAGCTCTCCCAGATCCTTTATATCAAAAGCGATCTTCAAGAGTTTCTTGATTTGATCTACTCCATCTTTATCACTTCCTGTGATGATTAGATCATCAACATAGATCAAGACCACCACTACTCCTCCTTCATTTTGCCTTGTGAAGAGGGTATGATCAGCTTCAGATCTTATGAACTCCTTATCCAATAGACAAGCGCTTAGCCTTTGGTACCATGCTCTTGGAGATTGCTTTAGCCCATAGATTGCTTTCTTCAATCTGCAAACCTTGTTGCCTTCCTTATGATATCCTTGGGGTGGATCCATATATACCTCTTCTTCCAAATCTCCTTGCAAGAAGGCGTTCTTGACATCCATCTGCCATAGATCCCACTTCAAGTTCACTGCCACTGAGATTAGGATTCTTATGGAGTGGAGCTTAGCAACCGGAGCAAATGTCTCGGTATAATCCTCCCCATAGATTTGAGTGTATCCTTTTGCCACCAGCCTTGCTTTGTACCTCTCTATTTTCCCATCACTTGTATACTTGATTGTGTAAACCCATCTACACCCAACTGATTTCTTATCCTTTGGTAATTCGGTCAAGTACCAAGTGTGGTTCTTTTCCATGGACTTCATTTCCTCTTCCATGGCTTTTACCCATACTCCATTCTCACACGCTTCTTCATATGAGTTAGGTATGGATTCCTTGCTGATTCTTCCAAGAAAAGCTTCATGCTCCATAGGTAAGGATGCCAACGAGCAAAAAAGCTCAATGGGATATGTGATAGTGCTAGTTTGAGTGTTATCTCCCCCTTGTGATAAGAGAATGCTGTCGCCAATAGGATCGAGATCTAAGCTCGCCGTACGCACAGGACATTCTCTTATCACACAAGGAAGATTACTCGCACTAGACTCCCTTTGGAGCATGGCAGAGTTGTTGTAGCCATAGTAAACACGTTGTCGCCTTTGTCTTGTACTTCTTCTTAGAGGTACGGTTGGCTCAAGTTCTCCCTCACCATCATTCGCTTCTTCTTCAACAGAATTCTGATCTTGCTCCGCATGTGCCTCATCTTCTACTCTGGTTTCAGATGATTCGCTCTCTCCTTGTACTTCATTTATTAGAGCGTCATTAACCCGCATCCAATCCATAGGTAATGAAGTCACATCCTCCGGAGCTTCATGGTTCTTGTTTCCATAAAATCCTTCTTCTTCATTGAATCTCACCTCTCTAGATACATAGACCCTCCTTGTCTCCGGATTGTAGACCTTGTATCCTTTTTGTGTTGGTGAGTAGCCAATGAACACACACTTCATACTTCGAGGTTCAAGCTTGCTTCTTTGTCCCTCCGGTAGAAACATATAACAAGAACATCCAAAGGTCTTCATATGGTTCACGCTTGGCTTGCTTTTGTGTAGCACTTCAAATGGTGATTTATTATCCATATTTTTCGTTGGAAGCCGGTTGATCAAGTAACTTGAAGTCATTACTGCATCTCCCCAATGAAACTTAGGTACTCCTTTGGCAATCATGAGGGTTCTTGCTACTTCCATGAGATGCCTATTCTTTCTTTCTGCTACCCCATTTTGTTGTGGAGTGTATGCACACGATGTTTGGTGTATGATACCAAGATTATTGAGTAACTCCTTGAATCGTTTGCTCACATACTCCCCTCCATTATCACTTCTTAAGATCTTGATTTTGGTCTTGAATTGGGTAGAGATATATTTGGTGAAGTTAGTAAACGCTTCATATACTTGATCCTTTGAATGTAAGAGTGTGATCCATGTGTATCTTGAGTAGTCATCAATGAATGAAACAAAATATTTATATTGATCTCTTGAGTTACATGGGGCGGTCCATACATCCGAGTGTACAATGCCAAAAGCTTCATCACAAGTTGTAGATGAAGAGGGGAAAAACTGTCTACAATGTTTCCCTAGTACACATGCTTCACAAACTTCTTCTTCTTGAACGAGATTGGGTAAGACCATCTTGAGGATAGCTGAACTTGGATGTCCTAGCCTTCCATGCCATAATGAGCTATCTCCAATCTCCTTCTTGTTAAAAACTTCCTTATCCGCCTTCACTCCAAGAGCTTTTAGCTTTTCTTGTTTATTTGTTTCCAACAGATACACTCCATCCTCCACCTTCCCTTCTCCGAGTACATGATTTGTTTTAGGGTCCTGAAACTTCACAAAGTCAGTCCCAAACATTGCCACACAATCCAAATCTTTTGTTGCTTTATGAACTGATAAAAGGTTGGATGAGAAGCTAGGCATGTATAATGCTTTAGTTTCTTTTGTGAAAAGCTCTAACTCTCCTATCCCTTCAATCGGAACTGAGCTTCCATTGGCTATTTGTACATTTCCATGATAAGGCTCAAGATTTTTCAGCATGTCTTGATCCTTAATCATGTGATGAGAGGCCCCCGAATCCACAATGATTATATTCTTCTTAATGGAGCTTTTAGAGCTAAATAGGCTCTTACCGGATTCTGTGAGCTTGGATAGACTCTTGATGAGAGCCTCAAACTCGGATCTTCTGACCATCTCTTCAACAGGTTGCGTGACTCCCATGAAGGCTCTAGGTCCACCTCCATTCTCCTTTAGCCGCTTAGGCCTTAAGTGTGGGTAAAGAGTCCAACACTTCTCCTTAGTGTGCCCCTTCATCTTACAATGCTCACATTCCAAAACCCTCTTGTCGAATGTGAGATTCCTCTTTGCAAGATGTGCGGCCTCACTTGGTGCACGGAATAGGTCTCTTGACCCTTCCTCCCTTTGTATCATGCCACATACTTCAGCTAGACTTGGCAGCTTCTCAAATCTGAGTATGTGCTTGATAAGATCTTTGTAGGATGCATTGAGTGCCAAGAGAAGTCCAAACACTTGGTCTTGGTCACGTCTTTCTCCTAACTCCTTGGGGTCGATTGTGTGTGGCCTCAAAATCTCTAACTCGGCCCACAAGCTTCTATACTCCCCAAACATTTCCTTGAATGGCTTCTCCTCTTGTTGAAGCTCATTCAGCGCCCTCTTCACCTCAAATATTCTTGATATATTTGAGACATTTCCATATACTCCCTTGAGTATATCCCATAGTTCTTTGGCGGAATCAGCATATGAGTAGGCCGCCAAGATGGATGACTCTAGTGAGCTTTGAAGAAGAGAGAGCGTGTATTGTTCCTCTTGTTCCTCCTTAGCTTCTTCTTTTTCATTTTTCACTACAGCTTCCGCTACCTCCTTTGGCTCAACATATCGCCAAAGTCCTCTTCCTCTAAGGATGGTCTTAGTGGTTTTTGCCCAAAGGAGATAGTTGTTTCCTTTGAGCATGACTGAGATTGCTACTCTATTTGTCTTCATTTTCTAGTGACAATACACAATTCTAGTTCTTTCACAACTTGAAGATCCTATGATCCCAAGGATATTAATCTCAGAGTGAATAGAACTAGGAGGATGTATTGTTATAGATTAGAAGATTTGTAGAGTGCTAGAAGAGTTATAAGGTGAGATTTAAGCGGTTGAAGGATAAACCCGCTCTGATACCATGTTGATTTTAGAGGTTTAGAAAGAGATAAGGATGGAGATGAGAGAATTGGAGTAATAAGGAAGAGAAAGATTGCTGAATATTTCTTTTTATTCACACTTACTTCTTTACAACAGATTACATGTATTTATAGACTTTTTACATTGAAATGAAGAAGAATCAAGGAAGAGGAGAGGAGGGGCGTGAAGAAGGGAAGAGAGATGGGTGAGCTGCTCCAATAGTCTTGTTGCACCATGCCCTGCTCTGACGCGCACCATGCCCTGCTCTGATGCGCCCATGCTTGTGCCCATACCTCTCTTTGCTTCCTCACTTAGTTTAGTTAGATTGTCTAGTTGAGATCTAACAGCTTCCTTTTCTTCTAGTTCCTTCTCAACTAGTTCTCCTTCTAGTTTCTTCACAACTAGTTCTCTTTTTCCTTCCCTCCTTCTCTTAAGTTTGAATTATTCTTCTTCTTGAGATCACATATTTCAACACCCACTTGGATGACATGTTGGACGAGCTTAGTGGCGCATCCATTTTCTCCAAGGTCGACCTCAAGAGCGGCTATCATCAAGTCCGAATGAGAGAAGGTGACGAATGGAAGACCGCCTTCAAAACTAAGCAAGGGTTGTTCGAGTGGCTAGTTATGCCGTTCGGCCTGTCCAATGCCCCTTCCAACTTCATACGGCAAATCAACCACAACCTCTGAGCATTCCTCAACAAGTTCGTGGTCGTCTACTTCGACGATATCCCCATCTACAGCAAGAGCCTAGCCGAACATGCGTCCCACCTAGATACGGTCCTACATACCCTTCAGCAAGAAGAGCTTTACGCCAACATGGCCAAGTGCACCTTTAGTGCTCGAGAACTTATATTCTTGGGCTTTGTCCTCAGTGGTCACGGCTTGAAAGTTGACCAAGAGAAGATCCGGTCCATCCAAGAATGGCCAACCTCTACCAATATCAGCCATGTCCAAAGTTTCCATGGCCTGGCCAGCTTCTATTGTTGATTCGTTCGGGACTTCAGCTCCATTGCCGCCCCCCTAATGGTTAGTTAAGAAGTCTTCCGGGTTTACATGGGGAGAACCCAAGAGAAGGCCTTCCAAGAGCTCAAGAATCAACTCACTCAAGCACTATTGCTGGCCTTGCCCGACTTCAGCAAGACCTTCGAAATAGAATGCGATGCATCCGACATAGGTATTGGAGCTGTGCTAACACAAGGAGGGCGTCCCGTTGCCTACTTCAGTGAAAAGCTCAGTGGGGCTGTGCTCAACTATCCCCCTATGACAAGGAGCTCTATGCATTGGTCCGGGCCCTTGAAACCTGGCAACACTACTTCCTCTCCAAGGAATGCATAATCCACTTGGATCATGAGACCTTGAAACACCTTCGGGGGCAAACAAACCTGAAGAAGCGATATGTCAAATGGCTCATGTTCATCGAGATGTTTCCCTATGTCATCAAGTATAAGAAGGGAAAAGAAAACGTGGTGGCCGATGCCCTTTCCCGTCGACACACCCTCATCACTACTGTTGAGGCCAAGGTTCTTGGTTTCTCCCATCTAAAAGACCAGTACCAAGATGATCATGGCCTAAAGGTTCCCTATACCGAACATGGGAAGGAGTCCTTTAAGGATTTCCATATCCATGATGGATTCCTTTTTAAAGGCAAACGGTTGTGCATACCGGAAGGATCTATCCGGGAGCTTCTCATTCAAGAAGCCCATAGTGGCGGTTTGATGGGACACTTTGGAGCGCACACGACCTTGGACATGCTGAGGAGTCATTTCTATTGGCCTAAGATGAGAAGTATGGTCGATATTTTCTGTGCAAGATATTTAACCTGCAAGCGCGCCAAGACCAAGTCCCACCCGTACGGTCTATACATGCCCCTGCCTTTCCCAACCTCCCCTTGGGTCGACCTGTCCATGGATTTCCTCTTAGGATTACCTCCAATCGAACGTAAAGACTCAGTAATGGTAGTGGTCGATCGTTTCTCCAAAATGGCTCACTTTATGCCATGTTCCAAGGCATGGGACGCTACGGCCATTGCCGACCTTTTCTTCCAAGACGTCGTAAAACTATATGGCCTACCTCAAACCATTGTCTCCGACCGTGATCCAAAGTTCCTCAGCCATTTCTGGAGAACCATGTGGAAGCGCATGGGAACCAAACTTCTTTTCTCCACAGCAGCGTACCCTCAGACGGATGGACAGACCGAAGTCATTAATCGAACCTTGGGAGCTTTGCTCAGGTCGGCTGTCAATATCAACAAAGTCAACTGGCTCCAAAGCCTACCATATGTGGAATTTGCTTACAACCGGGTGACTCACTCAACCACCGGCCTCTCCCCATTTGAAATATGCTATGGATTCAATCCGCGTATACCGCTAGACATGGTTCCATTGCCTCCTGAGCGAATAGAAGATCAAAATGGGGTTGACAAGGCTGAGTATGTCCGCAAGCTCCATGAAAGAGTCCACAAACGAATCCTTAAGAAGACGGAGCAGTACAAGCAAAAGGCGGACCGAAGGAGGCAACCTATGATACTACAACCAGGGCAATGGGTTTGGCTACACATCCGAACTGAACGGTTCAACAAAACCCGATAGATAAAGCTACAACCTCGAGGAGATGGCCCCTTCCAAGTGCTAGAACGCATTTACAATAATGCGTACTGGATCGACATTCCAGGTAAAGGCAACATGTCCACCACTTTCAATATTGCTGATTTGTCCCGTTTTGATGCAGGAGATCAAGTTTTGAGGACAAAACATCCTCAAGAAGGAGGGCATAATGAGGCCCAAGCCACATCCGATCCCGAGGATAGCCAGCCGGATGATGCCAAGACAGATACAGACGAGAGCCAAGGGACATTGCCCAATATGTCAGTTTTGGTCATTGACCGCGAGCACTCGAGGCCATACCAAACAAGGATGAATCTAGTGATCGCCCAAGGCATGAAGAAGGGCGAATGGCATCAACACAAGCTGGCAACGTCGACAAGCGTCAAGGACCAAGTCCTTAGCGTTTTCACCTTGATACGGTTTAAACGTCCCACTAAAGACGTTTGGGAAAGGAACACTCTTTTTCCCTTGATTGGGTTTTATCCCTAAGTGGTTTTCCCAACAAGGTTTTTAATGAGGTTCACGACCCAGACGCATTAGGACCAAGCCGATCATCACCTTGCCAATCCATGGTTTGTATGGTTATCACTCAGCCCTAATCCCTATCCTTTCCTCTTTTCATGTTTTTACCGTTTTACTTAAAGACTTGAATTACTGATTAACGGGTCTGTAAAACACCCAATGACACACTGGTTCTTTGTAAGGGTTAGATGCCCTAATAATCCCGCCTATATAAAGGCATGTAACCTCGACATTAAAAGGCAGATTCGAATAAATGCATTTGGCTTAAAAGCTTGCTCTCGAATCTCAAGTAGTTTAAACATCGTTGTCCTTGAAGCTCGGCTTGGACTCCGATCAGTCGTATCACGGAGTTGTCCAAACACCGTGTGGTCGGCTATCGATCCATTGTTATCTTTCCATCTTTTCCATCCTTCCACCAACATACGCCTTTCATCATCATCATCGATATCATCATTCTCATCCATCCGTTTCATCACCCAACTTCCGCTGAACCTCGCATCGACCTTGCCTTTCCATACCATAGTACCATACCGGCATCAAGCCTACACCACCAAAGAACCCTTACCGCGTTCCACGTCTCACAGTCGAGAGACCGTACCGGTACCCGTACGACCGATTCCAACTCTCGGTATCAATCCGACTGGCCTGACCGTGAAGCTAGCGTTCCGAGAGCGTATCAAAAATAAACTAAAAACGGTTTGAATTTTAGAAATAAATAAAAAGGTCTTCGGGTCATTATAAACAGGGAGAATTGGAAAAAAAATAATTAGATGAAAACAGTTAAATTATGCATTTTTGTCAAGTTGCTACAATTTCCAAAAACACCTCTATTACATAATTAATATATTTTTAATAGCTACTCATATAGAAATATAAGAATGAAACATATATTTTAAGAATATTTTTTCATTATAGACAGTTCTAAACATGTTTTTAGGTGTTGAACAGTGTTATTTGCTTGTTCTCGAGGTGTGTCTCGGAACTTGCCTCTTCTTATTTCTTTCTTCTCTTTATATTCTTTACATGAACCTCATATCAATCTATTTATCTTATATTCCCAAACTTACTCTTAAAAGTAGATCATTGATCCTTGTTCGTGTGATTAAAAAAACCTATCTCTTAAGACTTATCAATGGGTCTCTCACAACCATTTGTTGCGTCTATTATTCTGCCTTTTTCACTTGAATAATCTGGTGTGGTTCTAGTTCTTTTCAAGTTTTCTTCCTCTCAGTTACATCTTCTCAGTGGTATGATTTGGAGTCGAATCCTTCAACATGTTTTGTATCAACTGGTATCAGAGCACCACTGAGAAGTTATCAATTGTCCTTAGAATTTTTATCAATTGTCGTTAGAATTTTTAGGATCGATATGATATTTTTGAAGTGGTTGTTCATCTACTGCGATTGAATTAGTCATCTGAACTGTTTATGTGTGTTAGTGTGAATTGTTTTAAAGTTATTGGTTGACCCTAAGATTGTGAGATCTTTTGCATTCGACCCTATATTGAGTCTATTTTAAAAAAAAAAATTGGAAAGTTTTGTGTTCATTTGATAATTTTGGTGTGTCGAATTGTCTTATGCTATCGCGATCTGCTTGTTGGTAGTTTAGGAGTCATTTTTGTGTCTTAAATTTTTTTTTTTGGTTTCTTTCTCCTGGAACTATTTAATGGTTTACATTTGCGTCTCTTTTCATGTGAAGATGTCAGAAAAAAAAAATCAAGCAACCAACCCAATAGACTCTACGAGGAGGTGCTAACGGCTAAGATGCAGAAGTTGGTGACAGATGAGACTGCTGCCATTCGAGATGAGTTGATGTATGTAACCTTGATGTTTACAACTAATCCACAGAGGCTTTAGCCTCTTAAAATGAATCTAGAATGTAAGATGCAAGAAGACAACCAGCTAATGTGCAAAGAGAAGTGATCGAGAGATCTCCCGCTAAGAGCTAGAGATTTTGAAGCTGATGCTTACTATACCAGCTCATAACCTAGAAAACATAGAAGACATAGAAGGGAAAGACCAGAGAGGAATCCGTACGAGGATAATTCTGTGGGATCAAGGCTCGTATTCCCCATTTTCATGGTAAGAACGATTCAGATGCATACTTGGAGTAGGAAAAGAAAGTAGAAATTGTCTTTGATTGTCAGTACTACATTAAGATCAATAGAGTTAAGATCAGAACTACAGAGTTATGTGATTATGATTTGATCTGGTGGGATAAACTTGTTACTTCTAGAAGAAGCAACCAAGAGCTACCGGTTGAAACTTGGAACGAGATAAAGAGACTTATAAGGAAGAAAGTTCTTCCAAACTATTACCACCATGAGTTGCATAATCAGTTGAGGAAGCTAACGCAAGCAGGAAGATCTATAGATGAATGTTTTCCAGAGTTAGAGATGCTTTTGATAAGGGCTGATGTGAATGAAGAGCCGGAAGCTATTATGTCGAGGTTTCTTGTGGGATTGCAACATGATATCCAAGAAAGAATGGAGCTTCATCAGCATGTGAGCTTAGAATACATGTTTCATCAAGTAGTGTTGTTTGAGTAACAACTCAAGAGGAATAGTTATACAATATCAAGTTATGGGACTGGGAGTAATACAACTAAGAGTGCTAGCTTATTCATGAGAGAAGAAGACAAAGGTTGAACAAAACACCTCTATGACAGCTCCAGGACCAATTGCAGTTAACTAAAGGGATAATAACTCATCCAATTCTCGATCTAGTGGAGTAAAATGCTTTAAATATCAAGGAATCAGAAATTATGCTAGTAAGTGTCAACAAAAGGAATATAATATAGTTGGAGAATGGTGAATATGAGTCCAAGAAAGAACAGCTAGAAGATGAGCTATCTAAGAAAGAGCCTAAAGATCTACCATATAAAGGGAAGCTTGATGATCTACCATGCCAAGAAAAAAATGGTTACTACCCTTTGGACGTTAAGCATTCAAGTTAAGCCCAAAGAACAAGAGCAACATGCCAATCTGTTTCACACCACGTGTTTGGTACAAGGAAAGCTTTGCAACATTATCATTGATGGTGGAAGTTGCACTAATGTTGCTAGTAAGACGTTGGTAGAAGGTTTGAGCTGGAGGTGAAGAAGCATCCTGAATCATACGACTTACAACAGCTTACAAATAAAGGAGAATTTCGGATAAAACATCAAGTGAATGTGCCTTAGACCTATGGAGGCTGGACACATCTTGTTGGTGAGTCCATGGAAGTATAATAGATGGGTGATGATACATCAAGGCTTCTCTAACTGGTATTATTTGATTTCAAGGGAAGGAAGAACATACTTGTTCCTTTGTTGCCTCATGAAGTAAAACTTCATCTGATACAGCTAAAAAGAAAATATAAGCAAAGTACTAAGGATACCTAATTCACATAGGCTTCAAACGAATTCCCTCTGATGATTTTGATACTTGATCTCGTGTGAAACTTTTGTAAATAGTTCCTCTAGGCTATCAGACAACTGGAGTATTTGTCGTCCCATTTTAGTAGTTCTTGAACCTCTCAAGTATCTTTTCAGCATAATGTTCTTGATACAGAGTAATAATGCCAGAATTTCTTGTGACCTTGATGCCCAGAATGACGACCGCAAGACCACATGTCTTCCATGTTAAACTATCCACTAAGCAAATTTTCAGTTTGTTGGATTATATCCTTAATACTGCTCATGAGGAGCATTTCATCAACGTACAGACACAACAAGATATACCGCTAGGAGTAGTTTAAAAGTAAATGCACTTATCACACTCATTGATGCTAAATCCATTTGACATCATCACATTGTCAAAAATTTCATTCCACTTTTTAGGAACTAATTCAGCCTATACAATGACTTCATGAGTCTACAGACTTTTTGTTCTTGTATTGGGATTATGAAACCTTCATGTTGTTTCATATAAATCTCCTCGTATAGATCATCATTTAGAAAAACAGTTTTCACATCCATTATGTTTCTTAAGGCTGCAATTCCTATCAGCATTCTCATTGAAATTATTCTCGTTACAGGAGAATATGTGTCAAATAAGTCTAAAGCTTCTTTTTGTCTATATTATTGCACCGCAAGTCCTGCCATCTACTTATCAATTGAGCCATCAGTCTTAAATTTTGTTTTAAAGATCCATTTTCACCCTAGTGATTTAAACCTTTTAGGTAAATTAGTAAGCTCCCATATATGATTCTACGTAATATAGTCAATTCAACTATTGACCGGTTTTATTCCAATAGGATGCCTCATGGGTAGACATATTTTCGCTGTATCTCCTTGGTTTATTCTCTAAAAGAAATACAATAAAGTCAGGACCAAATTATTTCTTGTTAAGAGTTAGTTTGCTTCATCTAGGTTCATCTTCTTTGTCTGATTCAGTCACTGAAACCCCAGTACTCCTAGACTCATTCACCAATATGTTTAAGTTTATGTCTTTATGAGTTTGTTTCAAACTCCATTTATGTTTGCACGTAAAGATATTTTCAAAGAACGATGCATTCCTTTATTTCATTATTGTATTAACATGGATATCTGGTTTATTTGACTTTTGTACAAGAAACCGTTAAGTTTTACTATTGAGTGCATACCCAATAATTTACAATCAACAGTTTTAGGTCTGACTGTGACCTTCTTGAGGAGTGGTACTGCAACTTTTGCAAAGCACCCACACACTTTCAAGTAGTACAAAGGTATAATTTCTTTTCAAAGCTCATATGACGTCTTTGGCAATTATTTTGTGCAGTATTTTGTTGAGGATATAGTTTGTAATGACCAATGTTTCCCTTCCCCCTCCCCCACAGTTCTGTTAGATTCCAGTAATATGGAGAGATCATTTGATGTATGATGCATTTCTCTTGACATAACGCATTGAATAGTCCATTATATTCACCTCCTTTATCACTTCGTACTATCTTAATAGTAGTTTCCAGTTGATTCTTAATTTCTACCTTGAACTCTTTGAATTTCTCCATGACATCATCTTAACTAAGTAGCAAGTATATGTAGCAGTATCTTGTAAAATCGTATATATATGTGACAAAACACTTCTTAATTGTTGAGAGTTGATTCCTTGATTAAATATTTCAACAAAGAAATCAGCAAGAAAAATCAGTAAGAAGCAAGGAAGTGAAGAAGAGAAGAAAAGGATCAAAACTTAAAGGAATAAGGAGAAGAAGTGTGTAACGTGGAAGAGACAAGACAAAAGTCAAGTGGGCATGATATGATGCAATATATGTTGGGCCAGCGAATTAGAACAAGTCCAAGTAATAAGTTATGTTTAGTTAAGTTATAACTAAGTCTTAGTTAGAGTCTTCGGAGTTGTTGTGTTTGTTAGAGTCTAAGTGAGATTGGTAAAGTAGGTAAGAGTGGTTGATTAGTAGTGTGGCTTTGAATAAGAGCCTAGAGAGTAGTAGTATGGGTCAAGTGTATGTATGTAAGTGATTACTTCTATAAGTATCACTATGTAAGATATTGAAATATATGTGAAACAATGTAGACATTAAACAAATTCTCTCTAAGTTACAAAGCAAAAAAAAACTAGAGAGAAAGAGTGATATAACCTCTAAGTGATGAAGATGTTAGAATAATACAACATGGTACCAGAGCTTCTATATTCTTGGAGCCTGTTCAAGATAGATGCAAAGAAGTGAGTCAGTCCAAAAGAAGGCTGAAGAAAGTAAGAGAAGAAGAAGGCGACAAGAAGAGGTCGTGAGAAGAAAACGAAAAAGAAAAGAAGAGAAGAAAAGAAGAGAGGTACAGACCTGAAGCTTGGTGAGAAAATGCCAAGAAGATTCAGCCATACTGAAGCTGAAGGGAGAAGAAGAAAACAAGTGAAGGCGGCAAAGAAGATGTCGTGAGAGAATAGAAGAAAATAGCAATCCACTATCGAAAAAGAAGAGAAGGAAAAGAAGATGGTGACAAGAGAGATCACCATCAACTTTCACAAGCGCATTCACAGCCGTACCTCAAAGAAGGCGGGCTTCATGTTTATCTAAAGAGACGAGGAGATCTTATGGAAGAAGCAATGAAGACAATGGTGTGGAGACAAGATTGTGTAGGAGATTTCTGTTCCTATTCGACATGTCTAGGTGAAACTTGAAGATGCTTGTTGAAGTTGAAAATCCAAGTGATTCATCAGCTAAAACAAGAATAAGAGAAGAGATCAAAGTTAAGAAAACTAAGGTAGAGATTCAAAGAGCCAAATAATCTAAGGCAAAAAAAAGCTAAGATGTGATTTATGGAAAAACGTAAGAGACTACGGTAGAAAGCCGAGTGATGGTGCCAGAGTTACAAGTCTAGAGCTAAAGTCGAAGTGATGGTTCTAAGATTCAGAATGAAATAGCTGGTGATCAAATGACACCAAGCAAAAAGGAGGCCCACCTGAATGAGGGAGCTGAAGCCAGTTGCAAGGACATCCGAGAAAGATACATGATAAGTGGTCACGGAGAAGAAAGCCAATGAAGACCTAAGGAGTAGCTCACATATGAAAGAATCTTGGAGAAGGCTGCGAAAAAGGAAGAAAACCCAAAGTCAAAACCAAGAATCAATAGACAAGAACTAGTCTATTGAGAAGAAGAAAGAGAAACAACAACATCAAGGTAAGGGAGTGGTAAGAAATATACCTTGTGTGATAAACAGAAATTGACCAAGGAGTAAAGAGACAAAAGACTTCATTCCAGAGCATTGGCAGTGAGAAAAATCATTATAGAGATGATGAGAAGGCACATCATCGTAAAGATGAAGACATAAGCACATGGAGACATGATAGGTTCCACGAGAGTGACAAACCCAAAGAGCACTCTCTAAAAACAACTGAGACTTCCATGAGAAGAAGAATCCTGAGGAGGCAAAAGACACAAGTCTAAACTATTGTTGCCAGAACGAGAGAAACTGGAGGAGCAATATACAATCAAAGGGATACGAGAGATTGAAGAGACAGAGTGTGGAGCAGAGAAGATGAAAGAGAGAAGCAGACAGAATAATCAAACTGATAGAGACAGATTCTGCAATAATGAAAGAAAGGAGTAAGCTCTAAAATTACAGAGGGAGAAAAGAAATATGTCGAGGCAAGAGAGCAGAGTTTCATACCCAAAACGTCAATGTTATAGATTCAGCCCCAAGAAATCAAGAAGAGATGGCAAACCTGATGCTGAACAAGTTCTCAGTAACAAGGATTTCGATGTTAGAGATGCTTTTGACATTGAAAATAAACCACGTTAGTCTCTCAGAGATGATGTACCATTAGAACCTGATGCTTATGGTTTGAGAAAAGATATTGAGAAAATACAATGGAACTCAAATCCCTAAAATTGAAATTGGGGATTTAATCAAGGGCTCAAGAGGGAGTGTTGAGAGTTGATTCCTTGATTAAATCTTTCAACAAAGAAATCAGCAAGAAAAATCAGTAAGAAGCAAGGAAGTGAAGAAGAGAAGAAAAGGATCAAAACTCAAAGGAATAAGGAGAAGAAGTGTGTAACGTGGAAGAGACAAGACAAAAGTCAAGTGGGCATGACATGATGCAATATATGTTGGGCCAGCGAATTAGGACAAGTCCAAGTAATAAGTTATGTTTAGTTAAGTTATAACTAAGTCTTAGTTAGAGTCTTAGGAGTTGTTGTGTTTGTTAGAGTCTAAGTGAGATTGGTAGAGTAGGTAAGAGTGGTTGATTAGTAGTGTGGCTTTGAATAAGAGCCTAGAGAGTAGTGGTATGGGTCAAGTGTATGTATGTAAGTGATTACTTCTATAAGTATCACTATGTAAGATATTGAAATATATGTGAAACAATGTAGACATTAAACAAATTCTCTCTAAGTTACAAAGCAAAAAAACTAGAGAGAAAGAGTGATATAACCTCTAAGTGATGAAGATGTTAGAATAATACAACATTAATGCCTCTAGTTTGAACATACTTGTAATTGCACAAATCTGTGTATACTAAATCTACATTTTTGGTTATTCTCTCAACATAAGGAGAAGAGGTTTTTGTGAGTTTCGCTTGCACACATACTTCACATTTATCCTTGCTAATTTTGCTCTTTGGGATCAATTTCAAATTCATCAGCTTTTGAATAGACTTATAATCTACATATCTAAACCTTTTATGCCAAATATTAGAAGACTCAACCAAATAAGCAACTGAATTCCTATTGATTGAAACTTTGAAACGGGTACATTTTTTTCTTAAGAATTTTTATAACACACATTTTAATCAATCCATCCTTAATAAAATATTTTCCTAATAAAATACTGTTCTACCTAAGAATTAACTGATCAGACTCAAACGTGATGGCAAAACTTTGCTTGTTCATCAGAATCCTAGAGATTAGTTTCGTCCTTTACACCACTATATCAGTACCTTCAATCTTAGAGTGAGACATGTTTCCCATCCACAGATTCACATCAGACTTATTCTTTTGGTAGGTGCTGAACATATTTATGTCAGTACATGTGTGTGGTAGCTCTGGTGTCGTACCACCAATCTTTATGGTTGTCGCCACCTGTTACCACGTTGGATTCAGTGACCACTGCACACAAATCAGCTTCAGTCAGGTGTACATGATTCTGCCCCTTAGCTTTGTTGAGACAATCTGAAGCCTTGTGCCGAATCTTGCTACATTGGTTGCATTTTCTAAAACATTTCTTGAAGTTGGAGCCCTTTGGAGCTTGAGCTATCTCAAACCTCGTGGATGGTTGATGAGTAACTTTGTTTAATATCACTTTATTCGGCATTACTATACCATTTCCCTTTTTCTATACTCAGCCATATTTGCATCATGAGTGAATTCTAATCCAGATTATCGCGCTTATTAGACTCATTTTGCAACCTCGAGACAATTTTTTGTGAATTCAACGGCTTTTGCTTGAAAGCAAGATAGTTTTTGAAGTCCCCTTAACTTGGAGGTACATTCTCAATGATGAAATTCACATGGAATGTCTCATACATCTTCATATCTTCGTCAGCTATCCATTGGAATATCAGCTGCAACTCATGTACTTATTCCGTGATGGGCCTCGAGTCCACTATTTTTTAGTTAAAGATATTTGCAGTACCAAATTTTCCAGAACCCACATTGAACACTTTGTACATTGTTTCCAATGTCTCCCGTAGAGTCTTGGAAGTGTTTACTTCATTTTGTACATCAAATAACTCATTAACCAGACAGTGAAGTATATGACCTTTGCACATGTAATATCCATGATTACATGCGTGGACACTAGCAAGAGCTGCAGAATCAATATTATCAGGTGGTAAAATTGGTTTGCCTCGGTAAGATACTTATTCAGTTTCAAGTTGTGTAGGAAAAATTGCATATTTTCTACCATGATTTGAAGTTTGATCCATCAAACTTGTCGACTTGGAGATTTGAACTCATTGAGCTTGGTACTAATGGTACCTGATGGATCCCAAACTACCGGAGACTCGGAAGAAGAATAATTTGATAAACCGGTCCAAGAAGTTGTCCCGAACAAAGAAAAACATTCCGGACAAGATTTAGCCTCTTCGTGGACCAAGTACTCACAAAAACGCTCACAGGACCAACCGGCATCAAGACAACCAAGGACCAAGTTCAAACCATTTTCACAGTAACCCGGAGAAAAAATTATACTAAATTCGTCTTTGGTCATGCCACTATTTTCCCTTATTGGATTTTATCCCTAAATGGTTTTACTATTAAGATTTTTGATTAGGTGTTGGCCTTGGAGCGCATTAGTCTTGCATGAGTTATCTTTCTAATTGGTCAATAATTTGTGGAGTAATCTCTTGAGTTTAATCCCTATCATTTCCTTGTTAAGTTATTTTCTGAGGTTTTTAACCAAGACATCTTTGTTTACTAAGGGATGCATTACCCGGGGTTAAATGCCCAAGGGCATGCTAGTATTTTGTAAAAGTCAGAAACCTAATGTTCCGACTATTTAAGTTGTAAAATTCACTTGTAATAATCAGACTTGAATAATATTTTGAAAACATAATCATTTCTCTCAAGTCTCACTTAGATTAGGCAGCGGATATTCCTAGTAGCACAGCTCAAATTTCAGATCAGTTGTATCACGGTATCGTCCAACTACCATGTGGTCGACTTTCGTTCTACATGTTCTTCCATCTTACTTCTTCTCCTGAAAGTTTTAAAAAATCACCCTTAAAATTATTGTCCATTCTGTTTCACTCCCATCACTACATATCTTACCAATTATCGCCTCTAACCTGTACAACTGTAACCCTCGTCCCAGTGATCGTATCGCCTCTGACCCATACCACTCTATCCCCATTCCAGTGATCACACCTTTGACCCGTACTGCTTTATTCCTTGTCTTAGTAACCATATCGCCTCTGACTCGTACCACTCTATCCCCTGTCCCAGCGACCGTATCGATCCGGCAACCTTGTGGAGCTTCTATCTACAAAGATGCATCAGATGGTATCAGAGCCATGACTGTACTACAAGGTTATGTTTTCTACTTTTTAGTTTGGTATGTTAAGTAGTTTTGCCAAAATGGTTATTTTCGCTTTGTTTCGGATTTTCCTAAGTGATTTGTAAAACTCCGTGTGTTAAACCTCTAGAGTTTCAAAGCCTTGTGCTTGTTGCTAGCTCTTGAGTTAGTCTGAAGTATTAGATCTTATCTACGCTTTATTACTCTCCATTGTTGCCCAAGTAAAACTCGAGGTTGAAGAAAAACATGTGAGAATCTTGATCAGTCAGTACGCGTGACTCTTTTGACTCCTAGCTAGACCGCGTGAGATTATTAATCATTGTCTCCAATCATTGGCAAGCTACTTTTGCGGTGACATCTTTGTGTGGTTGGATTTGTACCACTATCTTTAAAATTTTCTTTGACCACGTGTGCATTAAATCTTGATGCGTTCAAATCTGTCCTTTTTACCTTGAGCTTATCCTAATCTTATCATGTTAACTTCCTACCAGTGATAACTGAGACATTCACAAAGGCATTTTTTCTTGTTTTTCTTATGAGGTACCAAGTGACCAAAATGAATTACCCAAGGCTTCTCTAAGCATCCATACTGGCCGACTCCAGTGACCTCAATCGGTAGTCACCATCCTTTCTGATGGATATACTGACTGTTCTCAGTCAGTTCCAGCGACCGAGTCCATTGGCTGCCCTTGCTGGCCCACCGTTCCCTGTCCCGGCTACCACCACCATTTTAACCTAGCCGGTCCTTGTAACTCTGGTGAAGCTCCGCCTTATGTATGTCACTATCCATATCCAGCCATCTTCTATATGGTCAACCTCACCGGTTAGACTTTAGCGACTTTGATACCGGTGATCTTACTTTGGTCTTACACCGGTTAGACGCTGCCCTTCTAAATCACGCTGGCAGCGGCGCAAAAATTTGATATGCTAAAATTTACTCTCTCAAATTAAGAGATCACGGTAGTACTTAGAGATCGAATCTACAAGGACTCACGACTTCACAATAGATTATCTAGTTTCGAATTCAGCTAAGCAAATAATTAATAATTTTAAAAGCAGTGCAAAGTAAATAAAATCGGGTTGTGATCAAACAGGAAGAGCGTCAGGCTTATGGAACTTCTCAGAAAATCATATCTTGAATGTAAATCAATTGAGATAATCTAATTCAGTACCAATTCTTGAACTCAAGTACAAAGATAAAATAAACGAGCTGTCACTGTAAGAATTAACTATGAGTCAAAATCAAGAAACCAAATGGCTTTGCGAGTCCTAAAGTCTAAACATGCAGTAGTAACAAGTTGATTTGTTCATAAATTATCTAATCTAAATTTCTTTGCAATTATATAATTTGTTCACTCTAAGTTCTATCCAGTTCTAAATCACGCTATCGCGCCAATTTAATAACTTAAGATCTAGATTCCATGTGATCAGTATAGAAATAGTTTTAATTGCAACCTAGATGAATAACTAACAGATCTGAATCCTAATCAATCAATCCATAATTCATTCCATGAAATCCTTTATGAAATTTTTTAACCCTAACAAGAGATCTACTCAGAGATGACAATAGAAAACAAAGACATGAATGAAATAAATATCATTAAAACCGAGTAATAGAAACAGGGGTTCAAAATCTTCTCTCAAAGATGTTGACAAAGAAAGATCAGCCTCAAACTCGTACAACTACAAAGTGGCGTAAAAGAGAGAGATATAGAGATGATGATCGAATGATAAAAAACCTAAAAACTATAATTTATGACCTAAAACACGAGCTGGGGCCATATTGTAAATATCTCAAACTTCTGGGTAACAATTATAAATCTTCCAAATCGGCTGCATCGGTCAACTCAAAAGTTGTGTGTCGGTCGACTCAAAAGTTGTGTCGGTCGACACCAGTGTATCAACTTTGTTTCTCACATGCAATCCTCCACAAAATCTCCAAAATATCCACATAATCCCCAAATGTGTGTAAACCTTTAAAAGACTAAATAGAGACTCAAAAGAAATATAAAAGACTTGATAAAACACATATATCCTTGCTTAAAAACCATAAAACCATGATATATCAACTCCTTTAGACTTAGCTTTTGCTTGCCCTCAAGCAAACAGAAAAATAAACAGAGAAAGAAGTTTGAAAACAAAGAAACTCATATCGTCATCAGAGCACCACAATCACATTCACCATAGTAGAGTCACTAAAATTCTTACCTGAAGAGGTCCAGACCACCATGTAATTCATCACTAGCACTCACAGTATTCCTGATTAAACCCACAATTTCTCAACATAGTCCGACCTTCTAGACTCATTCTCGTACATCACAATAACAAACCATCCATACTGCAGTTTGATACTTTTTCTCTCTCCAGACTTATTATTTTCTCATTCAATTTTTTCTTTTTTCATTTTTTTATTTTTTTATTATATATATACATATTTTTAATAATAACTCAAAGCTTTAAGCTAATAATGACATCACGGGAAATTTTCATAGCCTCACTTCCAGATTTTGCGTGATCGTAGCAATATAGAGCAAAATAATGGGCTCATTGGAAATTTTAATATCCCTTTACTCAATTTAGAATAATCTCATCTTTATGAATTTATTTATTTAAAAGTAAGGAGAAGAGTACCATTAATTTAACACAGGCTGATCTGGTCAAGTTTGAACGTGGAGTCAAGCCCTTAGGAAATCGATAACATTGTTGAGGTAAAATAAAAAAAACAGAAATTATCTCAGACTTTTATAGATTTCTGTTGGAAATATGGGATTCTCAAATCAACCGGTTAGTCATTGATTTTTCCATTAGTCTCATATGCTAGTCAAGATCAAATCAATGGTCCCTTAAGTTTCTGCAATTGTGGTGGTTTTCTCATAAAAATCATTGTTTCTAGACTAATGTTTTGACTCAATAAAATAAAGAACTGACTCATAAAAAAATAAAAGATAACGTCAATAACTTCCTATCCCATACTTAAACAACACTGTCTCCAATGTTATAAAAACATGACTTTAGTGGAGAAAAGAAAAAATTAAACAAAAAGAATAAGGAGTTTGAAAGAACTTACCTTAACACTGCGTCAGCCGACACAAGAGATGTGTCGCTCAACACAAGGCAAAATCGATCGATCTGAGTAAGAACAATCGGTCTGAAAATTTACGCTAATTTCCTGCATGGTGGATCGATCGTGCTGAACTTGGAACGATCATTCCAGATTTTTTTTTCAATTTTTTTTGAATGAAATAAAAGAAAAACTTACATGTGGGTTGCCTCCCACCAAGCGCTTATTTAACATCATTAGCTTGACTGCAGTGACGCTTAAGTGCGATGAGAATGCGCACGAAGATCAGGGATTGGTGGATGTGGGTGTGTCGATCGACGCAGGTACATGTACATCCGAAAATTCATCTTCAATGTTCTGCAACTCCATGATTTCATCATCTTTCAGAGTCTTATTGTGCACAAGATTCACCCCTTTTTCACTATCCAACATGATTGCATTGCACTAATACCTTGGATTAATGTATGTTCTTCCAGAAAGAACTCCATCTTGCCTCTTAATAGAACCTACAGTCTCGGCAATCTGGGTATCTAACTTCTTAACATGAGTGTTTAGTGATTTAAATTTACCATTCAAATCAGTGTATAGGGCATCAATCTTGCCTTGAAGTCTACTGTAATCTTCTGCTGTCCTTCTAAAATCTGCTCCAGCATTGATTTCACCTCACTCGGTTCTGTTGATGCAGGAGGTGATTGATATGATCAAAGATGAGACCCAGCGATGAAGAGTTGTTGGACTATATTGTGAAGTTGTGGGTTGAGTCAGGAATGATGTGAGTGCTAGCGATGAATTACATGGTGGTCTGGATCTCTTCAGGTAATAATTTTAGTGGCTTTACTATGGTGAATGTGATTGTGGTGATCTGATGACGATATGAGTTTCTTTGTTTTCAAACTTCTTTCTCTGTTTAGTTTTCTTTGTTGATGAAAGCCATTCCTACAAAATTGTAAATCGACCTGATTTGGCAAATACACAAGCTCAGCGTCTTTGTTGCTACGAGTATTGCGATTAGGCATACACCTGAAACAAGCTAGACAGAAGGAAAGAACGAAGTGAGTAAAATTGAAAATAAAAACTTAGACTAACTTCTACACTTAAATCTATCGAAAAGTCAATTGAGTCCCCAGCAATGGTGCCAAAATTTGATATGCTCAAATTTATTCTTATAGCTACTTTCTCAAATTAAGAGAACACAATAGTATTTAGAGAACGAATCCACAAGAGCTTACGGCTTCAAGATAGATTATTTCGCTTCAAATTCTGCTAACAAGAAATTGATAATGTAAATAACAGTGCAAAATAATGAAATAAGTTGGTTCAAATTCACATGTGAAAGCCTCAGGCTTATGGAACTTCTCAGGAAATCATATCATGAATATAAATCAATTGGAAGAATCTAATTAAGTAACAGTTCTTGAACTCAAGCACAAAGATAAAATAACTAACTATCGCTCCGAGAATTAACTATGAGTAGAAATTAAAAAAACCAAATGTCTTTGCAAATCCTATAGTCTAAAAATGTATTAATCACAAGTTGATTTGTTTACAAATTATCTAATCCACATGTTTTTGCAATTATTTAATTTGTACACTCTAGGTTCTATTTAGTTCTAAATCACGCTGCTGCACCAATTTAATTATCTAAGATCTAGATTTCAGGTGATCAGTTTAGAACTAACTTTAATTGCAACCTAGGTGAAGAACTAACAGATCTGAATCCTAATCAATCAATCCACGTATCATTCCATGAAATCCCTAATGAAAATCTCAAAACCTAATAAGAGATATACTCAGACATGACAATTGATAACAGAGATATGAATAAAATATTTATCATAAATAAAAACAAAGTAAGGATTAACAGAGGTTTGAAATCTTCTCTCAAAAGTAAAAAGCAAGATTAGCCTCCAAAAACTCCAAAACAAAACTTCTCTTCTGCTTCGTTCTTCTCCAAGAGGAAAATGTCCTTCTCTCAAACCTAAAATAATTTTATTTATCCTCAAAATACGAGCTGGGGTAGTTTTGCAAATATCCAAAACTTCTGGATAAAAATTGTAAATCTTCCAAATCGGCTATGTCGGTCGATACAAAAGTTGTGTTGGTCAACACCAGTGTATCAACTTTGTTTCTTACGTGCAATCTTCCACAACAGCTCCAAATATCCACACAATCCCCAAATGTGTGTAAACATACAAAAGACTCAATATAGACTCGAAAGAAACATAAAAGACTCGATAACAAACATATATCATGGCTTAAAACCTATAAAAACTATGATATATCAGTGTCTGAACCTTGCCATACGTCTTCTCTGGTATCCATACCGAACCATTTTTGATAGAGGATCTGCCTAAACCCATTGACATAGGGGACTATCCTAACCAATCTTCAACCTCAGTTAGAACAACTGACCCAATGCATAGAGAGTTACAAAGCGATTCCGAGGGACTAATCCTAGGCGTTCTGTCTTATGACAGATTTGATCCATTCTGCCAATGAACATCCCGTCCTAGGCATCGATTTAGACCACCTGCTTTTGAACAAGACATACTGTTGTTGAAATATGTGATCTCAAGAAGAAGAATTCAAACTCAAGAAAAGGAGGGAAAAGGAAAGAACTAGTTGTGAAGGAACTAGAAGGAGAGCTAGTTTATAAGGAACTAGAAGAAAAGGAAGCTGTTGGATATCAACTAGACAAGCTAACTAAACCAAGTGAGGAAGCAAAGGAGGCATGGGCGCTGCAGGGAGAAGGTATGGGCACAGCATGGGAACAGCATGGGCGCAGCTGCACTGTTGGAGCAGCTCAACCACTCCATCATCACACCTCTTTTCTCCCTCTTCCTTAGATATTTTTTCCTTAGCTTATGCTTGTAAAGTCTATATATACTTGTGCATTGTATTGGTTGAAGAGAGGAAATAAGAAGAAAAATTCAGCAATCTCTCTCTCTCTTATTACGCCAATTCTCTTATCTTCATCCTTATCTCTCCCTAAACTTCTAAAATCAACATGGTATCAGAGCGGGTTCTTTATCCAACCGCTTAAACTCTCTTCATAATCCCTTTAAGCTATCTTCAAAACCTTCTAATCTATAGCAATACATCTTACCAAGTTCTATTCACTCTGAGATTAAAATCCTTGAGATCGGTTGATCTTCAAGTTGTGAAAGAGCTGGGATTGTGTATTACTACAAGAGAATGGAGGTGAATAGAGTAGCGATTTCTGTTGTTCTTAAAGGAGATAACTACCTTCTTTGGGCAAAAACTACTAAGACCGTTCTAAGAGGTAGAGGACTTTGGAAGTTCATTGAACCTAAGGAAGAAGCCGAACCATACAATGACAAGGAAGAGCAAGAAGAGCAGTTCACTCTTTCACTTCTTCAAAGCTCACTAGAGCCATCTATCCTGGCGGCCTACTCATATGCGGATACCGCCAAGGAGTTGTGGGATATACTCAAGGGAGTATATGGAAACATCTCAAATATATCAAGGATATTTGAGGTGAAGAGGGCGTTGAATGAGCTTCAACAAGGAGAGAAGCCATTCAAGGAAATGTTTGGGGAGTATAGAAGCTTGTGGGCCGAACTGGAGATCTTGAGGCCACAAATTATGGACCCCAAGGAGTTAGGAGAAAGGCGTGACCAAGATCAAGTGTTTGGGCTTCTCTTGGCGCTCAACGCATCCTACAAAGATCTTATCAAGCACATACTTAGATTTGAGAAGCTGCCAAGTCTAGCGGAAGTATGTGGCATGATTCAAAGAGAGGAAGGGTCAAGAGACCTATTTCGTGCACCAAGCGAGGCTGCACATCTTGCAAGGAAGAATCTTACATTCGACAAGAGGGTGTTGGAATGTGAGCATTGTAAAATGAAGGGACACACTAAGGAGAAGTGTTGGACCCTTCATCCACACTTGAGGCCTAAGAGGCTAAAGGAGAATGGAAGTGGACCTAGAGCCTTCATGGGTGTGGCACAACCAGTTGAGGATACGGTCAAGAGGTCCGAATTCGAAGCCCTCATCAAGAGCCTAGCCAAGCTCACTGAATCTGGTAAGGGCTTCCTCGGTTCTAAAAGCTCCATAAAAAGGACAAAGTGATTGTGGATTCAGGGGCTTCTCATCACATGATTAAGGATCAAGACATGCTTAAAAATCTTGAGCCTTATCATGGGAATGTGCAAGTGGCAAATGGGAGTTCAGTTCCGATTGAAGGGATAGGGGAATTAGAACTTTTCAAAAAGGGAACAAAAGCCTTATACATGCCTAGTTTCTCATCTAATCTTCTATTAGTTCATAAAGCTACCAAGGATTTGGATTGTGTGGCATTGTTTGGGACTGACTTTGTTAAGTTTCAGGACCCTAAAACAAACAAAGTGCTCGGAGAAGGGAAGGTAGAGGATGAAGTATATCTTTTGCACACAAATAAACAAGCGGATGTGAAAGCGCTTGGAATGAAGGCGGATGTAGAAGTATCTAGTAGGAAGGAGATTGGAGATAGTCCACTATGGCATGAAAGGTTGGGACATCCAAGCTCTGCAGTTCTCAAAGTGGCCTTACCCAATCTCATTCAAGAAGAAGTAGTATGTGAAGCATGTGTACTAGGGAAACATTGTAGACAAGTGTTTCCTACTTCATCTACATTTTGTGATGAAGCTTTTGGCATTGTACACTCGGATGTATGGACCGCTCCTTGTAATTCAAGAGATCAATATAAGTATTTTGTTTCATTCATAGATGACTACTCAAAATACACATGGATTACTCTTCTACATACCAAAGATCAAGTTTATGAAGCATTCACCAACTTCATCAACTATGTGTCTACACAATTCAAAACAACAGTCAAGATCTTAAGAAGTGATAATGGAGGAGAGTATATAAGCAAGCGGTTCAAGGAATTACTCAACAACCTTGGCACCATCCATCAAACATCTTGCGCCTATACTCCACAACAAAACGGAGTAGCTGAAAGAAAAAATAGACACCTAATGGAGGTAGCAAGGACCATCATGATTGCCAAGGGAGTACCTAAACTTCATTGGGGAGATGCCGTGATGACTTCAAACTACTTGATCAACCGTCTTCCAACCAAGAACCTGGATAATAAGTCACCATTTGAGGCATTGTACAACAAGAAACCAAGCCTACATCATCTCAAAACCTTTGGATGTAGCTGCTTTATGTTCACACCAGAAGGTCAAAGAAACAAGCTTGAACCTAGAAGCATGAAGTGTGTATTCATTGGATATTCACCAACACAAAAAGGATACAAGGTCTACAACCTGGAGACAAGACGAGTCTATGTATCAAGAGAGGTGAGGTTCAATGAAAAGGAGAGCTTCTATGGAGCTAAGAATCATGATACCCCTCAAGGTATGAGCTCACCATTTATGGAGTGGATACCGTTCTTTGAAGATTCAAGAACAAGGGATGATGTACATGAGGAGAATGACCCAACCTCAGATCATGAAGCCACGGATGAAGAAAGTGAACCTAATCCAGGTGTAGAAAGCATTGACATTGTCAAAGAAGAACCTGAGCCAACAGTACCTCTAAGAAGAAGTACAAGACAGAGGCGACAACGTGTTCACTATGGCTACAACAACTCTGCCATGCTCCAAGGAGAGTCTAGTGCGAGTAATCTTCCTTGTGTGATAAGAGAATGCCCTGAGCGTACGGCGAGCTTAGATCTCGATCCTATTGGCGACAGCATTCTCTTATCACAAGGGGGAGATAACACTCAAACTAGCACTGTTACATATCCCATTGAGCATTTTTGCTCGTTGGCATCCTTACCTATGGAGCATGAAGCTTTTCTTGGAAAAATCAGCAAGGAATCCATACCTAACTCATATGAAGAAGCGTGTGAGAGTGGAGTATGGGTAAAAGCCATGGTAGAGGAAATGAAGTCCATGGAAAGGAATCATACTTGGTACTTAACCGATTTACCAAGGGATAAGAAGCCAGTTGGGTGTAGATGGGTGTATACAATCAAATACACAAGTGATGGGAGGATAGAAAGATACAAGGCAAGGTTGGTAGCAAAAGGGTATACTCAAATCTATGGGGAGGATTATACCGAGACATTTGCTCCAGTTGCTAAGCTCCATTCCATCAGAATCCTAATCTCGGTGGCAGTGAACTTGAAGTGGGATCTATGGCAGATGGATGTCAAGAACGCCTTCTTGCAAGGGGATTTGGAAGAGGAAGTGTATATGGATCCACCCCAAGGATATCATAAGGAAGGCAACAAAGTTTGTAGATTGAAGAAAGCAATCTATGGGCTAAAGCAATCTCCAAGGGCATGGTACCAAAGGCTAAGTGCTTGTCTTTTGGAGAAGGAGTTCATAAGATCGGAAGCTGATCATACACTTTTCACAAGGAAAAGTAAAGGAGGAGTAGTGGTGGTCTTGATATATGTTGATGATCTAATCATCACAGGAAGTGACAAATATGGAGTAGATCGAATCAAGGAACTCTTGAAGGTTGCTTTTGATATAAAGGATCTAGGAGAGCTTAAATACTTCCTAGGGATTGAAATGACACGGTTTGAAGATGGGATGTTCATCTCCCAAGGGAAATATGTGCTGGATCTCTTGGAAGAAACCGGGAAGTTAGGATCCAAACCGGCCAAAACTCCAATAGAAGAAGGCTACCAAGATAGTCCTGAGGGGGAGCCATTGGAGAATATTAAAAGATACCAGAGGATGGTGGGCAAGCTCATCTATCTTACTATTACAAGGCCGGATATTTGCTTTGCAGTGAACCGTGTGAGTCAACATATGCAAAAACCAACTATGCAGCATTGGAACATGATTGAGAGGCTGCTAAGGTACTTAAAAAACAGCCTTGGAAAAGGCATATGGATGAAGGCTAATGGAAACACAAAGGTTCAAGGATATTGTGATGCGGATTGGGCTAGAGATAAGCAAGATAGAAAGTCCACATCCGGTTTTTGTACCTTTGTGGGAGGTAATCTAGTCACTTGGAGAAGTAAGAAGCAGAAAGTTATAGCCTTATCAAGTGCTGAAGCCGAGTATAGGGCTATGAAGGAGGTGACAAAAGAATTGATATGGGTGAGGGCATTCCTAGAAGATCTTGGGATACTTGAGGCTGAGGAGATGCTGTTGTATTGTGATAATCAAGCTGCAATACATATAGCATCCAATCCGGTATTCCATGAAAGGACCAAGCATATAGAAGTGGATTGTCACTTTGTGAGGGGAAAGATTCAAGAAGGAATCATCAAACCCGCATTCGTAGCAAGTGGGGAACAGCTAGCGGATATCTTCACCAAGGCAACATCCTCGATCATTGGGGATCACATATATGGCAAGATCGGTCTAAAGGATATTCACCGACCAATCTTGAGGGGGAGTGTTGAAATATGTGATCTCAAGAAGAAGAATTCAAACTCAAGAAAAGGAGGGAAAAGGAAAGAACTAGTTGTGAAGGAACTAGAAGGAGAGCTAGTTTATAAGGAACTAGAAGAAAAGGAAGCTGTTGGATATCAACTAGACAAGCTAACTAAACCAAGTGAGGAAGCAAAGGAGGCATGGGCGCTGCAGGGAGAAGGTATGGGCACAGCATGGGAACAGCATGGGCGCAGCTGCACGGTTGGAGCAGCTCAACCACTCCATCATCACACCTCTTTTCTCCCTCTTCTTTAGATATTTTTTCCTTAGCTTATGCTTGTAAAGTCTATATATACTTGTGCATTGTATTGGTTGAAGAGAGGAAATAAGAAGAAAAATTCAGCAATCTCTCTCTCTCTTATTACGCCAATTCTCTTATCTTCATCCTTATCTCTCCCTAAACTTCTAAAATCAACAACTGTAACATCCCCGTCCGGGGTAAATGGGGGCCGGGACGTTTTGGTGGTAAACAGCCAGGATAAAGAGAATGATTACAGGAAAATGAACTCTGGATCTCGAGAAAAAGATCACAGAAAAGGTTGGGAATGGTAAGTCATTCCCAAGCAACGAACCAAATGACTTAGCCATGTAAAAGAGGTAAAAGTGCACAAGCTAACAAGCTAGGTAAGCTGGGACAGCTAGACGAGCTGGAGTGATAGCTAGATTGAGTGATGTCCAGCTAAAGTGAAGTTAGCTAGCTCAGCTGACAGAAAGCTCAGCTAGTTCGATGGACTGACCATGTAGCTGACCCAGCTGGGTGGACTGTTCAGCTAGCTACCGAGCTAAGTGAGATAAGACAGCTGGGGCATGGGTGAAAGGTACATGTACCTGGTAACCGCTCAGGCAGTTACTTACCGAAAGGGTGCGATCCCAGCCACTTATTAATGAATGGCCAAGAATGCACGAGAATGGGTGCGAGATGGGGATGCGAGAATAGGGTGTAAGTTACACCCTGATTCTTATAAAGAAGGGGCATTGGGCGTGCCAAAGGATCCAGATCCAGTACACATTCCCAAAAAGGATGATCCAGTCCGCGGTTAAATCTTTGAAAAGATGGAGATAAATCCACCGCGAGATTGAGATCACAGAACAAGGCCAGGGAAGAACTAGAAGTTGTGAATGGGGAATGATGGAAAAGGATCAGGGAATTTCGTAAGAACTAGGGACATCATCGAAGACGATGATCCTCAAAAGTTCTGACGTAGCTGACTACCTGGTAATGGGAAAGCACGTAATGGAGAAATAAATGGGTGTATCCGGGTAGTCATTACAACGTAGGATCGACTCGTCCATGGTAAATGAAGAGCGATCAATGAACGATGAAAGCTTTCCATCGTTCACACCCAAGGGGTTAAATGTTCTCGCCTAGCATAAAGGAATCACCGAGAACAGACCAAGAATAATGGAAGACCATTACATGGCTCTAACTTAGGAAATGCCTAAGGAAGGATTGACTTGTACCGAGAGATAAACCGGTAAGGGAATCGTTAATCTCAAGAGTATCTCAATGGGTTGATCAACCGGGAAATCCATGGATAATCCACAGGAAAACTCGGAAAGATCCAAACCATAAGTAAACTCATCGGCCAAGTCTTTATTAACCAACAGGCGTACTAAGGAGTCATATATGGTAACTTCCCAATCCTTGGGTGGGCAACCGCGATCGGAATCAAAGGAGAGCATTTCGGTGAGAATAACCGGAATGAGATGATGGATGGACCAGTGAGCAATTGGCCATTAGGAAACCAAAGGGTGTGAACAATCTTGCATGAAAACGTGTACTTAGCCTATGGGGATGGTTGGTTGTATGGCTAAGTAACAACGTAAGGGGGTAATGGATGGTGAAAAGGAATGCATGGCAAGGTAAATGTGTACTACCAAGTACGTGCAAACTAAGTATGCACACTAAGAATATAAGCGGGTGGTGTACGGAATGGATCCAGAAAGAATCCGCATGTTGCCAAGGTAAGTAAACGAATCTGAACTATTGAGAAAGTTAGTCGTTAGATGTAAACCTGAATGCTAGGAAAACGGAATGGTTACATGTCTTGGCCAAGTTTAGGATCATTCTTAAGATTTGAAAGAATTGATAAAACTGGTACAAGGGAAAGATTCAAATAAACCAAGGGTATAAGAATAGCCTAAGGAAAGGCATTTCTAAAGGATATAAAGAAAAATCGAATGAGGTTAAGCCGTGAAAAAGGCAAGTATGGACGTTACTCGTTAACTGGACATTAGAGTGTCCGGGACGGGGCGTTACACATACATTCACCGTGTTCATAAACTCTGATCCCTAAACTTGTGCCTCTTATCTTTGACGGAAAAGTTGATCCTACGGCATATCTTGATTGCGAAAGACGCATGGACCATGTGTTTGACTGCTATGAATACTCCGAGGCAGTAAACATTGCCTATATCGTGGCCCAACTTACTGACCATGCCCTTAGCAAGTCAACCCGCGACCCACTGACCCGCCCCGCCGCGGGTTACCAATTTTTTTAAATCAAATTTTTTTATCCGCATGATCCGCAAACTTTAAAAAAGTTACCCGACCTGCCCCACATTAATAAGCGGGTTACCCGCTAGCCAGCTAAAAAAAATTAAAAAAAACTTAAATCATTTAAAAATATATATTATATCTAAAATTTTTATAAAATAAAAATATAAATATAAAAAAACTTGAAAAAATAAGTAATTTATTTTTAAAAAAACTTAAAACAACGTATTTTTTTAATTTTTTATTAATTTTTTTATCCGCATGACCCAAAAACTTTAAAAAGTTACCCGCACTCGCCCTGTATTAATAAGCGAGTTATCCATTAACCCGCTAAAAAATTAAAAAAAAACTAAAATCATTTAAAAAATATATATTATATAAAAATTTTATAAAATAACAATAAAAATACAAAATATAAAAACTAAAAAAATAAGTAATTTATTTTTAAAAAAACATAAAATAACATATTTTTTTTATTAAAAACTCATAATAAATCAAAATTTATAAAAATATATTTTTTTTTAACCTGCGGGTAACCCGCAGATAAGAATATGATAACCTACTAACTATTCAACCATCACCTGCATAACCCGCTAATTTTGAAACTTGTTTTTTGTTGACCCGCACCCGCCCTGCGGCGGGTCAAACGGGGTGGGGCCTAATCATCATAAACAAATATGATTAAACCTAGAAGGGATGTAATGTTGTTTTTTAAAGCCATTAAACCTAGATTTTTGTGACTTTTAAAAAAAAAAAATGAAAGTGATTTTATTTTTATTTTGAATAAAAGTCTCTAAAATGATGTCATTTTAGGTAGGTTTTTTATTTTTAAATTCAAATTAATTCCAAAATATTATTTCAATTAATATTTTTTATATAATGATATTTAATATAGTTCCTTAGAATTTTGAGATTATTTTCTAAAATGTATTTCCTATTTAATAATATAGATAATTTAAAATATATTAAAAGTCTTTACTGGCTGCTTTTAAATTGTTCAACCAATTAGTGTCTAATTAGTAAAAGGTAATTAAAAATCAGTCATAGTAAGAAATCTAAAATCTTAGCGAATAAGGATCTTTGTGCTATTAGAGTCTCAGCAAATTGAATGTCTTTCTTCTTTCTCCCTCTCTCTCATCTCGCCTGTTCTTACAATTATAAAGCTCAAAAAAATAATTTTTACACATTTAAGCATGTGAATTTGTAAGGTTGCCTCTCTAACACCTGCCTAACCAAGAAGAAATTAATAGAGAAGCCAAAATTCATAGGAGAAAGATATGTTAAATGAGTTACCAGATCATTTGTTATGTCGGATACTCTCAAAACTCTCCATCAAGGATTCTGTTCGCACTAGCGTTTTGTCAAAACGATGGAACGATCTCTGGTTACTGGTTCCTGTTTTTGATTTGGATTTTCATGATTTCCCACATGATATGGCCTTTTTGGAAGGCATGGATAGATTTTTGTTATCTTACACATAGCTATGTTACAAAGACCATAAACTATGGTTATTCCGGTGATGGAATTCACAGAAAAGATAAAAAAAATTTTGGCTTAAACATCTTTTGTCAAAATTGAGTACCAACAATTTATAAATAGATTCAAACCTCGTTATAGAGGTTCATCAAACCAGAGTAAATAAACATATATTTTAATTTTATAATTCTTACAAGCATCCAGAAAGATAAATCCATAACTTTTCAGAAAGTTTTGTTTTCCATCGCAGCAAAGCAGTTTATTATTTATAGAATAATCGGTGAACATTTTTAGTTTATTTAAAATTTAGATTTAGAGATTTTGGTTTAAAGTATTTTTTTATCTTCCACCGTCTTAATTTTCAGGAATATTTCTTTCGTTTGTAATTCTATTATATATATATATATATATATGTGGGGAACGTACTGATCGCTTATTTTTGTCTCAGAATATTATTGTACATTTCAGGTATTTTATAACTTGTTTGCACTTTAACCAGGAAACATATAAAATTGAGATTCTTTTGTTATTAATAAAAATTAGGTGATATCGTTTTATATAGCGTTTTTCGGTTGTATGACCAACTTTGTTTTGGGCCGGTGAAATGGAATTTCAAAGCTATGGTCGTGGATTTGCTTTATGTGACCGGTGAAATGGAATCTCTCAATTTCTCTTTATTTACGTTCAGTCTAAACGTTTTTTCTTCCTTCTTCTTACAAAATGTACTTTAGTTGTAAAGCAGCTAGAGTCAAAAAGTGTACTTTAGTTGAATAAATAATGTAATCATGCTGGAGGGACTAGGGAGTAATGTTGACGGAGAAGTAGAATCATTTAAAAAATTAAAGAAGCACTTTACGATAATGGTTTAAGCTTAAAGTAGTTATTTTCCATGTTTTAAAAATTTGTCTAACTTTGATTGCAGTCCATTTAAACGGTATACTCAGTAATGATTAATTTTTTTAAAATAATTAGTTAACTGATAAATCTTCGTTTAATCCGATTAATTTTCATCTCATCCGATTATTTTTCGCCTAATCATGCATAATCCAATTATTTTTAAACTGTAAATATAAAACAAAATTTTGCTTTTAATATTCAAATTTTGTTAAAATTAAATAAAAATCATAAAATTTTGTTTTAATACTATGAAAGTTTTCATATATTTACTATAATTTTTAAAACAATATTATTTAAAAATTTAATATAATGGATAAATATATTTTTAAAATATTAAAATAACCTAAAACTAATCCCAATTAATCACTATTTATTTTCTGATTAATCAGTTAGGCGCTACGCTCACCCCGATCTCCTATTAGTGCCTACCGATTTTTAAAACATGGGTTATTTCCTTTTTTCCAAATAGGTTTCAATTAAACAACAGGAGATTATTAGACTGGCGCCAATAAATTGGTTCATTATGAGAATGGTGTATATGATTCAAGAAAATGTTAGTAGAGAAATATCATGATATTATGTTTTTCATGAACTTACTAATTAAAAAAAAAATCTAACTACACTAACTATATGTAACATTATAATTATATATAAGGTTCTATGGACTTATAAGTCAAAAACCAATTGTTAATGATTATTGGTCACTCATATATCTATGGATTCATATATATTTTATATGTTAGTGTTTGTCATTTTCTATATCTAATGTGGAATCTTAACACATTTCTTCAGATGATGATTTTTAACATTTCATCTCAAACCGAATCCTACTTTAGGTTCAGTAATAAATTTTTCTTAGACCACCTTATTTAGATTAACAAACGAGACTCTAATACTATATTAAATTATATGGGTTTCAAACTCAAAACTAATTAAAAATATATATGTTAATGTCCCTTATATATTAGTATTATACGTTTCTACACCCCTCCTATATGTGGGATCCTAATATTATACCAATGCGATGTTCAAATAACTACATAAGCTATTGATTTTAAATAATGACATGCAGGAACTCCATAGTTCGTATAGTGACATGCACAAACTATGAGTTTCATGTTTGCAACTACACCAAATATTACAATATACACGATCGTTGTAATTAAAATTTTACTATTTTATTTTTAAAATCATAATAGTCTAGATCATTATATCCACTTTACACATATATATATATATAGTTGTGATTAAGATTTTACCATTTTACTTTTAAAATCATAATATCTAGATCACTATATCCACTTTACACACACACACACACACACACATATATATATATATATATATATATAATGAACAGAATAATTTGTGTAAAATCTTTATAAAAACCAACTTGAAAAGTTTTATGTTAAATTTTTTTAAAATATATTTTTAAAATAAAAGTTATATTAATATTTGAATTTTTATTTAGTATAAGAGTGGATACTAATTTCATTTACAGAATTTCAGAATAACAAATTCAGTCATTTGAAACCAAAAAATACTATGATATGTCCAAACAGATAAAAATTAAAATATTAATATTAAGATTATATTACTATTAATGTTCCATCTTATAAGCGTCTTCTAAAATATAATTAAGAGTAGAAGAACATATGTTACCAAATTCAGTCCTATGAATCCAAAAAAACACTAAGATATGTCCAGACAGATAAAAATTAGAATTTTAATATAAATATTATATTATATTACTATTAATGTTACATGTTATAAGAGCAGATCCAATGCACAATTTCTATGAATGTCTTTAGATTTAATTAATGATAAATTAAAAACACTACAGTAAAATGTATGGTGACTGCAGTGTATTTGGATAGACACCCATAATTTTTTGAAGACACTATAATTATTAAATTTAATATAGTTTACTTTTAAAACACTCTTTTTCTTAACTCCTTTTCTTATCACCAATGTTGATTGTTTAAGCGTCATGTGGTCTTCTATTACGAAGAGTAGAAGAAAATATGTTACTGTGCAATACTTCAGATATAAAGCGAACATATAAACATCTTTAAGACATGAATTAGCCTATTTCCCAAAGAGGTAAGCAGAATTCCAATCCATTAAAATTTTAAAGTAGATAGCACGGGACGATCATGCCTTAAAAGTAAATTGGTGTATAAAGGAGTTTTTTTCTTTTGAAAATTATGAATATTCTCGTAGACAGGCACAAAAAGAAATAAGCTAACTACTAAAATATAATTAGAATGTTTAACGTTGATATGATCCTAGATGACACGAGAAGCTTGCAACATGAGCTTGAACTAGAAGACAGTTTGAACAGAGAATAAGAAGCATCTTCAATCAATGTATGTTCTTGTCGTGCCAGCTGGTCCAATAACTCGATCAAGAACTAAAATATTTAACCATACTGTTGGACTTAATTAGATATGGATGCAACATAATCAAGACATCAATTATGGAGATAAAACTTGTCAAACCAATTTAGTTCTCGTCATCATCTGTGTGTAGCTCTCAGAAAATATATGGTGTGTTTATCTTGCGGAGTTCCATGAAATCATAGAATATGGCTGCAAAAGTTTATACTTTTGGCAAAGATGAATGCAGTACCGTGGTCGGACTGAACTTACAGGAGTTTTTAATCTAATTTTTGTGTTAAAAATTGTTTTCCTGTATTTGTGTGTGTGTTTATTGGATTTTGGTGTTTGAGTTGCTATTAAATTCCAGAAAATAATTAAATTATTTTAGTAACTAAATCAGTTTTTTTCTGGGATAAAAATAAATTTTAGTTAATCATTGTTCTGCTGATTTTAGTTAATTTATTTTGGAGTAGAATTTAATTAATAAATTTCTAAAACAATAATTATTAATTTATTTTAATTATTGTTGAATTTATGTGTTGATTTTTTAGTGACGGTTGCATTGTATATTCTGAGCATAAAAATTATGTCTGGAAAGATTTCTTTAAGCGAAAGTCTAAAATTGACACAATAGACAGGTTTATCTCAACCACAGTATTTACTAAATAGTGTCTGTGTATTTACGTAATGGCTCAGGTAAAGGAAAAAAGAGTATTAGCTGGAGCTCGTGGGACTGAGGATGTGGGTTAAGATGACGCACTGGGAGAATTATTTATTCATTTATTTTGAATATTTGATTATTGCTAATTCTGGCAACTGTTACGTTACTAGTTTTTATGCTCGGTGAATTTATTGTTTAACAACTCGTAAATGTTGAATTTGGATATTTTATGTTAATTGATTTATGATGTTGGGTGTTTTTATTATTTATAGGAATAAAAAAATTGTCATAACGTTTCAATTTGGTATTAGAGCGATTTGTTTCTAGGATTGTTAGATTGCTTGTCGTGCTGTATGTTTTTTCTTTTATGAGGTCTCAAGGTACATCATCTTCCGAGGCGATAACTATTTCACGGTATGACTCTTTTGTTTTGTTGTTTATCACTAATTTTGTAAAAAAAAATAACTAATTAATATATTAATCCAAATAGATTTGGAAGGCCTTTCAACAGTGGTCAGGGGCAGAGCTGGTAGGGCCGAAATGATTCCTGAGGAGACAGTGGTGCAAAGTGTCACAGTGGAGCAAGTGGGAATGTAGCCTCATATCAGGATTCATCAGCCTGGATTTGGTGGTGGCAATGCTGTGATAGAACATGGTGTAGCTCCGTAAGGGGCAAATCAGAACCAGATATGAGTGGTACTTGGGTTTTCGGTCTAAGTTGGAGAGGTAACCAACCGTGGTACTGGCTTCTGGTCCAGTGGCGCTACATGGAGCTCATGTCATGCAAGGAGGAGTTGTTCTGATAATTTTAAATGTTGTTATTGAGCCAGTTGCTGCATTATATCTCAAAGTGATACAGAACATACATGATTTTGGCACCAAGTACTTCATTGGTGGTGCCAAGCTGGTTGAGGCAAATAATTGGAGGTCCAAGTTGGAGAGGAACTTCCGCTCTATGAGATAGCCTGAAGAGTATCAAGTAGACTTGGCAGTTCATTTTCTGGAGGGTGATGTCCACACTTGGTGAGAGGGTGTGTTAGCGCGGAAGTATAATGTATGGTTGACTTAGGGCGAGTTCTGCAAAGAGTTCAACCTCAAATATGTTCCATAAGAGCATCTTGGGTTTATGCTTTAGGTGCGGGGACATGCCGATCATTGGAACCATAAGCATATATGGGGTAAAGTCTCATGTTTTGTTCGACCCCAGAATGTCTCACAGTTTTGTTACACCGATCTGGGTATATGAGAATGGGATCAGAAGCTATATGATGATCATTCGGGAGTTGTGAGGTTGTTGGATCGTATGCTGAGGAAACATTGTTGTGCTAAAGACATTGACATTCTTATTGTGGGAGAATTGATGCCAGATGACTAAATATGTGTCCAGGGGAATTGTATAACGTTATTTTGAACATGAACTAGCTTGGAAAGTTCAAAGATCATATAATTTTCATAGAGTCCGAGTTATTTTTGAGTGAGCGGGTAAGAAGTTGGTTTATCAGGGGCTAAGACCAGTTTCTGGGTGCATAGCGGTATCAAACATCCATGCTGAGAGGTTGATTATGTAGGGTTGTGAGGCCTACTTGGCAACTATATCAATGTCGGCTGAGGTTGGAGAATTGACTTTGCAAGATATCTTGGTTGCTTGGGAGTTTGATGATATTTTCCAGCCACTGAGAGGGCTACCACCAACAATATATGATCCTTTCACTATAGAGTTGGAACAAGGGACGATACCATTATCTAAGGTTCCTTACAGAATAGCTTCAGCAGAGTTGGCAGAGCTAAAGAAACAGCTGGAGGAGCATGTGGAAAAAGTTTTATTAGACCGAGTAGTTCACCACAGTGAGTGTTTGTTATATTTGGTAAGAGAAATACATGAGTTTTTGTTACCGGGGGCTTAACCTTGTTACTATAAAAACAAGAACCCTTTGCCGAGAACTGATGAGTTGTTGTATAAGTAGAGAGGGGCTACATGGTTCTCGAAGATTGATATGGTGTCAAGATACCATCATAGTCCCATAGATAAGGTTGATATCCAGAAAATGGCTTTTAGGATAAGGTATATAAACTACAAGTTTATGGTTATGTCGTTCACGTTGACTATTTCGCCCATTGTATTTATGATCGCGTATGATTCATGGCAGTTGAAGAAATATGAGTGCAATTACCCAACTCACGATCTGGAGATGGTAGCCATAGTGTTTGCGCTTAAGATTTGGAGATCATATTTGTATGGTGGAAAAGTTTAGGTTTTCATTAACCATAAAAGTCTGAAATACATATTTACTCAGACCAAGCTGAATCTGAGGTAGAGACGCTGGATGAAGTTGGTTAGAGATACGATATTAAGATAGCTTAACATCCTGGAAAAGTTAATCTCATAGTTGATGCATTGAGCAGGAGGCAAGTTATTTAAGACACGAAGAGAGATGTTAAGACCCTTGTGGGTATAGTGAGTGCCTTATGGTTGTGTGCTATATATGAGGAATCAGACTTGTTGGGTTTAGAGGAAACTAATCAGGCTGATATTCTGAGCACCGAGTGTATTACACATGTGCTTGGTCATGATTTGGTCAAGGCTGCTACAGCAGAGAAACCCAAGCATGAGGATTCTAGCAATGAAATTATACTACTGAATGGCAGGGTATATCTACCGAAGGATGGCGTGCTGAGGCGGAAAATTCTTAGGGAAGTGAACTAGAGCAAGTTTTTTATTCATCATGGGGATACAAAGACGTACCATGACCTCAAACAATATTACCTGTGGGTAGGGATGAAGAAGATGTTGAAACCTTAGTTGCAGGTGGTGATACTTGCCAGTTAGTAAATGAGGAGTTTACCTATTGGAGAGTGGAAGTGGAATATGATCACCATGAATATCATGGTTTGTTTGTTGGTTTCTCGGACCAATGATGCAATCTGGGTCATTTTCGACAGATTGACACATTTTATTGCCATCAAAACACCAATGAAGCTGAGATCTTGGCTGGAATATATATTAGTGAGATTGTGAAGCTGCATGAGATCCTAACTATCCGGTCAAATCACCACCCATCCCCTCGACCATGTAATCCACATCTAAGCATCCTTCCCATGATAATTCTTTTTACTTGAAAAATATACATGGTAAGTTTCCTATAACCACTTTCGTGATACCGATTAATGCACTTACATGGTTCAATATCTACATGTTCCCCCCCCCCCCCAAATTCTGTTATTCCTTAATAATTTGGGCTACCAGGCTGGAGCAAGTCTGGCATAAAGCCACAAAATGAATTAATTTAATCTCGGGATTGATCAGGGTAATTTCCCTTGTTTTCCTCGTTTAATTGCCGATCATCCTCTTTGGCAACATTTCTTCCTTTCGTACTTTGTATTTTTTACTCGAGATTTGTGTTTTCCTTTTGAATTCTCTTTGGTATTTTTCTGGGTGATCTCTCTGGTTTTCCATTTCCTCCATTCGAGTCTGAAACATGTTCTTATAAGGATGATTGAGAATAATTATTTTGGGCAGATACAAGGAATTCTGGTAACCAACCGACAACTACCATGCATGTCCTTTCTAACACTCTTTTGGTTATCCACCATTAGCCATCATTCATAACCCTCAGTCCCTCATCCAGTTACCTAGCTGAGTTTCCAGCTGTCCAGCTAGTGATCCAGTCCATCCAGCTGACCCAACTAGTGTTGACTACTCCCATTCAGCTAGCTCCAACACTTGAGCTGGTTTAACTCATTCTTTAGCTTGTTTGCTCTGAGTCCTTAGTATATGGTGATGCCAAGAGGTCCAAACAGATATATTTCTGAGACTAAACTGAGTCTTTGGTATATTGATCCTATTAGATACTTAGAGCGGGTTGAACCAGTGGCTTATATACTGAAGTTGCCGGATTTTATGCGATCCTTTCATAAAGTATTCCACGTATTGATACTAAATAATTTTTTCACAAGGAGATCAAGTGATAGCTGAGATTATAAATGATCTTTTGCCCAGTATGATTTTAAAGGAAGGCTACGGAAGTTTTAGACTGCAGGGTCAGGACGATTAGGAGGAAAAGTTCCAAAGATGAAAGCCTTGTGGGATCACAATGAGGCTGAGGAGGAAACTTGGGAAATTGAAGCTATGATGAAGCAGAAGTTTTCCAAGTGATTTGGCAACCTGGCGACTTACATTGAGTCCTGAGACGTTATTACCATGGTTGTTATTATTATTTTTATTTATTTAAGCTCTCATACTCGTTTTATTGTTGAAAATTTAACAATGTACTTTCTTTTTATTTTATTCAATAATAATATGGAGTTTTATTGAATATGATGTACAGTTTATTGTTGTTTATACATGGTTCGAACTTAGGGATCATGCCGTGTTGATCTGAATACTTGGTTTGGCAGTTTGGACATTTTCCAAATGCTGTTTATGGGGTTATGTGCTGTGGAATCTCATTAATGTGTTTCCGTAAAACACTTGAGATCTTACTATTTTAATGGACTTAACTGATCGGGTCACGTTTGTCTCCGAAATGCGTAGTCATTCTCACTGCACTGAGCTGTTGCGGGATCTGGTAGGCATATTTATATAACCGAAAGGCGATGTCGTGGTATTAATAAAAGGGTAATTGAAAATTTATAAATCAAATAAAAATCTGTGATATTATAAAATGAGAATTGAAAAGTTTGGGATTATTTGTGTTAAATTGGAAAGTTAAGCTAGGTTAAATTGTTAAGATCGAATGTATGTGGCTACTTTGCAAGAAGCAGAAATTTGAAGGACTTAAATGCAATTTCAAAAACCCTTGACTGCTCCTTTTTAAAATTTCTCTCATGCCAGCCAGTTGTTTTTTCTTCTTCATGTTTGTCATCTCTTAATAGAAAAAGATCGAGTGTGAGTTGTTGGTTTTGGCATGAGAGGAAGAGTGTCGTGTGGCTTGTCTGGATCCTTGAATTCTCTTCAGCATCTGAGGGTGGTGTTCAGAAAATATTGGGTGTAATTATCCTAGTTAGTTCCAAGAAATTTTAATATTTGACCGCGAATGTTTCTGCGTTTGGATAAGGTAAGTGCAAAGTCGTGGTCGAACTAAACTTACATGATTTCTGGCTCTAATTTTTGTGTTAAGAATTGTTTTTATGTGGTTGTGTGTTTTATTAGATTTTTGGTGCTTGAGGTTGCTACTAAATTCCAGAAAATTGCTTAAATTATTGTAGTTATTAAATCATTTTTACTAATTTTTAATTATTTTTGGTATAAAAATAATTTTTAATTAATCATTGTTCTGCCAGTTTTAATTTATTTATATTAGAGTGGAAATTAATTTTTAAATTGCTGAAAATAAATATTAATTTATTTTAGTTATTTTTGAATTTATGTATTAATTTTTAGTGATTGTTACATTGTTTCTTCTGATCATGGAAACATTAAGTTGGAAAACATTTCTGTAGACACATGTCTATAATTGATTTAACTGACGGGTTGATCGCCTCCTGGATATTTATTATTGACTGCATTTTTTGGTAATGGTGGAAGCAAAGTAAAAGAAAATGAGTGTAGTTGGGGTTTGTATGACTACGGCTGTGGGTTGAGATTACGTAATGAGAAGCTTATTTATTAATTTATTTTGAATATTTGATTATTGTTGAATTGTGCAAACCGTTAGGCGCTAATTTTTCTGCTGTGCAAATTTATTGTTTACCAAATCATAAATACTGAATTTTGATTTTTTAATTAATTGATTTATGATGTTGGATGTTTTTATTATTTATGTGAGTAAAAAAAAACAGATCAGGTTAGTTTTCTTTTTGATAAATATTTTGGTTAGTTTTTCTTCCCGATTGTTCCCTTTCTTCAGTTAGATGATTTGAATTGGATAAGTTTTGTTTTCGGGATCCATCATTCAGTTGAAATTGTGTTGTTGAGGCATCTAGTAGCTTTTCTCTGAGTCCATTCTACGGTTTGGGCTTGGGTTCAAGGCTATATAGTGGATTCGATATTCAATTATTCACTATCTCTGTAGATGGTTGAAGAAGGGTTTATAATTACCCCATGTAAGAACTAGTGGTTTTCTTTTGCATGTTTCCTGTAGAAGTTCACTTTTTTCCGTCGACGCTAGGCCCTCTTGATCTCGTCATCTATTTAGACTGATAGTAGCGGTGCTAGTTGTTGTGCTCTTTTCTAATTTTGGTCTTTCTTGTGTTTTAGTTGGCTTCTTGTTGATTGGTGTGTTTTTGGACGTCTAAATTCGACTGTAAGAGTACTTTTGGTTAGAGAAATAACAAAAATATTTAAGAAAAACATATAACCCATAAGATGAACACATCAATAAATATAATTTAATATTAATTAAGCATTAAATATATATATAGTTAGGATATCCACGGTAAATCATAATACTTAAACCTTTATCATTTTGTTTGAACTAGCTTATCCATATCAGTATTTTAGGGTATTTTTAACCAGAGTTTTTCATATAGGGATTCATCTAGAATCAGAATAGGATATGATAGGTTTATCTATTACAACATATCTATGACTACTTAATTACACAAATATATTTTATTTTTCGGTTAACATCCATATTACAATGCAATGGTTCATACCTCTTTCCATTATAGATTATAAGTTTTTTTCAATCACACATTAATTAGAAAACAATTTTTGATTTAGTTGCTAAGTAAAAAAAACATGTTCACATAATTTAGATTAGCTCACAAGTCAAATGTTTATAAATTAATTTTCAAACAAATTCATTTAGAATACACTATTTAGCATCCTAATGAATACCTTTTTTTCTTTTTGCTAAGAGAGTAAATACAAAATTAAAAAGAAAGATGTTACAGAAGATTGTATACCCATTTTTTGTTCCTTGCCAAAAAATTATAAAAACAAGGAGCAATAGATTAAAGTTAGGAAATTTCATGGATCCATTAGCAAAGCCACAATTGCATTAGGTTTCTGAATTTGTTTATCTTCCTTTGGTCATGATCGAGTTGGCGGTCAATATTTTCGAAGATAAATACTGAGCGGCGGTACTGCAACTTGGTTGTGAATGAGGTTGTTTCTTTGTCTCCAAACATTGTAATCTAAAGCGTGTGTCAGCAATAATGTAACACCCTAATCTCAGTAATTTGGATTACATTGTTAAGCCCAATTAAAAGCGTATTAATTCCAAATCCTAATTTAACGAGGATACTTATATAAAGGATATATTAGGGTTTTAGGTCTTTACTTTTGTGTCTCTCTGATCATGAGAGAGAGAGAGAGAGAGTCATGAGAAAAAAAGAAAAGAGATGGAGAGAAAGAAAAATCAAGAGAAAACAGATCCGACTAGTTTTAAGAGAAAGGAGGAACGGAGGTGAAGATAGATTATTTTCTTTCTCAAATTTCATGATGATATACAGGACATATAGATCTAGATATAGCCGCAAGCAGATTGTAATTAAGAGTTTTGATCAGAAAGTCTAGAAAATAAAAGTTTAGAAAGAAAACGTTTCCGGTAGAGTAAAGCATTGGTTGTATCCATTGTCTAGTAGATAAGGTGAGGGCTAACCGCACATTTCTTACTTTACCTTAAATCATTCTATGAATGTTTTGTGTCTAAATGTGTATTGACTTTCTGATCGAGTCTGTGTCTTTCTTGTTAAACCGGACTTAGGTGGTTTAGATGATTTCACATATTGTTTGACCCACATGTTTAGTTCTAGTGTGTGATATATATGTAGAACTGTGTTAAGTGACTTAGGCGGGATACTGCAGTATAGCTCGTATTCATGTGTGTGGAGGTTACGGAGGGCAAGTCGATCTGTCTGATCTAGTGCCCTAAGGTTGATAAAGCGTCCACTGAGCCGTGTGATTGGGAACTATCCGATAGATTTAAAGCTCTTCGGAGGGTGGACAGGCACTTATTTTGTTTAAGGACCATTGCGCATTTTTCTTGGGTGCTTTAGGTGCCGTGATTGTTACATGTTCTAGACCTAGACTTTTGTGGTTGTGGTTTAAGATGAGTTTGACTTGTGTGTTGCCCCTAGCATCTCATTCCTCACTGAGTGAATCCCCTGTTGCTCACCCCTCTCTTCTCTTGCAGGTTAGTTGGAAAGGTTTTTAGCGGGATCTGAAGGTCAACCCATTGACAAATATCACCCTAGGAACCGGGTATCACATTTAGTATCAGAGCTCTAGGCATGTCAAACCGGTTCAGACCCGGAAGGCAGTCCTAAGGGCAGTGGGTTTGCAATGAGGATGTTGCACTCTGTTAGTTGGGGGTGATTATAACATCCTGGTTTCAGATATATGATGGTGCATGATGATAGGGCTATAAGATTTGATTTGTATACCTATGTCACCAAAGTGCACTAATCTTTTCCATCACTAGTCCAGTTAGAACTCCAGAGTTAAGCGTGCTTAGGCTGGAGTACCACTAGGGTGAGTGACCTACCGGGAAGTGATTATCTGTACCGTGTGAGTGAGATCAAAACACGGAAAAGATCATGTGGTGATTTGTAGGGATAGTAACAACTCCTTAGAGCCTCTTGAGATAACATACGACTAGCCCTGGGCGTCCGGTTCGGTTTATTCGGATCGGTTCAGACCGAACCGGATATACCAATTTCGGATTTAATTTAGTAAGGAAAACATAACCGATCGGTATATTTGAAATCAGAAATTGGATTTCGGTTCGGTTCGGATAAATTTTACATAACCGAATCTATAACCGAAAATTAAACATTGTTATGTTTAATTACATATGATGAAAATTAAACAATAAACATTGTCATCACGAAAGCGGCTTCTTCTTCATTTCTTTCTTCCTCTTCGCTTCATCGCCTGGTTTTCCAATCCTTTATTTTTCATCGATTTGATCCTTAAATTCATCAAATCTCTAAAATTTCTTCTCAATTTTATTATCTCATCATTCACAAACCGAGAAACTGGTACGTTTTTTCAAACCTCATAGCAATTTAGGATATTAAATTTAGGGGTTTTCAAATCTATGTAGTTCTAAGATTTCTTTATGTGTTAGAAGTTTAGAAATGTGTATGTTTTCAAATTTTAACGGTTTGATACTTTGATTATCTTTGAAATTTGATTTTTGATTTTTTACAAAACCCTAACCGCGATTTAAGATTAGTAATTTGGGGGTTTTCAAATCGACATAGCTCTTAAGTTTATATATGTGTTATAGGCTTCTAATATGTTTTGTTTTCAAATTCCAACGGTTTGATTCTCTTCTGGGTATTCATAATCGAAATCTTGAATTTTGTTTCAACAATTTTAATGGGATTTTTGAAATAAATAAAGTTCTTGCTGTTATAAATCTTTAATGTGTTACTATAATAGTATAATGAAAATTCTATTCTTCTTCTTTTTAACCTTTAATTGTTTGATTTCTTCTCTATTTGTAACAATGAATCTTCTTTGGTTGTTTTAGATGTCTTCTGAAGCTAGAAGAGATGAACAACTTCCACCAGATCGTGGGAGTGTGCAACCTGGGAAGAAGCGGTCACGAGCTAGTGATTCTGAGCTACCACCGAAACCAAAGAAAGTATATCCTAAGCGTGCTGTTGTCTGGAAAAGCTTCATTCAAAGGGAAGATGATCAAAGTAAGTGCAATTGTAGGTATTGTGGTGTCGTGACACAAAATTAGCTGGAACTAGTGCTATGAAAAATCATATAGAGAGATGCAAATTATTTAAGGATTATGATGATAGGAAGAAACAAAAAGTTTTATATGGTGATAGTAGTGGGAATATGAAGGTTATTAAGTTTGATCCTGATCAGTTTAGAAAATCTGTGAATGAGATGGTAGTAGTGAATGAGTTACCATTTTCTTTCGTTGAATCTGCGGGCTGGAAACATTTTTGTTTCAATGTATTGCCTTTGTACAATACATTCTCTAGGAGGACTTGTTGTAGAGATATTGTTGGTATGTATATGTCTGAAAGGGATTCTTTGAAACATTTGTTTGCTTCTGAGAATCAGAGAGTGTCTCTAACGACGGACATATGGGTTTCTCCAACAACTTTCTACAATTATATGGTCATCACAGCTCACCTGATTGAAGTCATTTGAGTTGCGTTGTGAGACAGGTAAGATTAGTAGAGGTCACCTTCCTTTAGATTGTATAACAAGATGGAATTCATGTTTAATGTTGACTGCTGCTCTGAAGCTTAGGGTTGGTTTTGAGAAGATGTTGAATGAGGATAAGTTATATTGTGACTATTTTCTGGAAGAGGAAGAGAAGACAAAGGAGAAACGAGTTGGTCCACCAACTTCTACTAACTGGGATGAAGTTGAGAGGTTAGTGAAGTTTCTGAAATATTTTATCAATGTACCTTAACATTCTCAGCTTCTCAATCTGTTACATCAAGCATTTGTTACAATGAGATAGTCAACATAGAGAGAAATTTGATTGCCAAATGTAGGAGTAGTGATGAACATGTAAGAGCTGATGCATTGATTATGAGGGACAAGTTTGAGAAGTATTGGGATGGATTTTCTAATATGAATCCACTTGTCATTGTTGCTAGTGTATTTGATCCGAGAAACAAGTTACAATTTGCTTCACTTTGCTTTGACCAACTTTATGGAAAAGGAACCATAGAAAGTAGGAAGCTAGTCAGTGTTGTTATTACTATGGTGCAAACTCTTTATACTCAGTATAGTAATAGGCTTAGTAAACCATGTCAGATTGAGGATGTCAATGATCAGCCAAGTATTGTATTAGAACTTTCAGATGATGAAGATGGCTGTGAAAGGATGGATTCTATTCATAGTAAGATGGTTAGTTTGAGGAGTAATCAAGAGAGCTGTTCTGAGCTAGCTATCTACTTGGCAGAAAAAATTGAATCTCGCCAAGTTAACCATTTGGGTTTAAGCTTGGACGTTCTGTCATGGTGGAAGAATAACACCTCAAAGTTTCCAATTTTATCAGAACTAGCAAGATATGTTCTTTCAGTTCAAGTCTCTTCTGTTGCTTCAGAATCTGTCTTTAGTACTAGTGGCCGAATATTAGATCCTTATAGAAGTTCTTTAACTCCTTATATGGTGGAGGTGTTACTATGCACACAACAATGGTTGCGTTGTTCTTTTAAATCTGAAGCTGAAATTGCCAATGTAGTGCAAATGATGGCAGAATTGGAGTTCTTTGAATCATTAGGTTTGTATTCTATCTTTCTCTAATTTTATTGTGAAAATGATATAACTTAGTTTGTTTTGTTGTGCAGATTCTCGGAATACAACAGAATATCCTCAATGATTCTTGTTCGTTGGTATGGAAGGTAATACACTTATGGTATTTAAGTTTGCAAATTTTGAGCTTTGATGGTTAAGTTTTAGTTTTATTTCTAATTGTAACAATTTGTTATTTAGTATTTACTTTTATTGTTTTACTTTTACTATTTTACAGGTTGGTCTGATATTTTTTTGGATGGAACAACCTTCACTTTTGGTTTTGGTTTTTGGACAAAGCATAGCTGGTATTCAGTTCTTTTTGGTGAGGATTTGTAGCGACATATGATAGCTCTAACCACTTTGCTTGCAACTTTGTTTTACTAAGATACTAAAGTTGATATTTTGTAATGTATACTTGTGGTTTGTTTACAAACTACAAGTCTTTGTTACAAGTATTCAATCCTTTGGCGTATCAAATCTTTAACTAAGGAGTTAGCAGCTTGTAATACCTCTTTTGTACGTAGAATGTGGTTATAAATGTATGTTTTAGTAGTAATCGGTTTGTTATAACCGAATAACTTAATTTCGGTTTAAATTTCGGAACAGATTTGTATTGTGGTAACCGAACACTATCTGAACCGAATAACCCGATTAGATTTTTCTCTGTAATTAAGTATTTTTTTACAAATTCTAAATAACCAAAAATTCAAATAACCCGAACCGTTTAACCCGAAATACCCGAACGCCCAGAGCTACGTACGACCATCGGATGAGGTGGGCCCAACAGGCCTAAAGAGGATGTAGGGCCCATGGGCCTAGAGAGAGGATATGGGTCTACATGCCTAGAGAGGACGTGGGGGCTCACAGACGGTGACGATCAGGGCGTTACAAGTGGTATCAGAGCCCCAGGTTATGTCAAACTAGTTCGGACCCGGGAGACAGTCCTGAGGGAGTTAGATTCTTTAGATTTAGTACCTTAATAGTTGTAGTGGTAGTAAACTTAGAATACCGTAGAAGGAAATTTTAAAGATGATGCTTCAAAGTTCAAAGACGGGATCTTGTAGCTAGTGTACCAATAAAGTTTATTCTTGTATGGACACATGGCCTAGAATTCGAGGATAAATTCTGTTTAAGTGGGGAAGAATTGTAACACCCCGATCTCAGGAATTTGGATTACGGGTTTAAGGCTTATTAAAAGCTCATTAACTCCAAACTCTAATTTAATGAAGAGACTTATATAAAGGAGATATTAGGGTTTTAGGTCTTTATTTTCCTGCCTCTCTGATCAAGAGAGAGGTCATGAGAAAAAGAAGAAAAGACAAGGAGAGAGAAAAATCAGGAGAAAACAGATCCAACCAATTTTGGAAAAAGGAGGATCAGAGGTGAAGATGGAGTCTTTTCCTTCTAAACTTTCATGGAGATATACAGGAAATCTAGATCTAGACATATCTGCAAGCGGATTGTAATTAGGAGTTTCGATCAGAAAGTTATGGCAGTTCTTCTGAAAAGGATGTCTAAAGTTCCGAACTTGTCATTTTCCAAATTCAAGAGCAGTTTCCTGGTGAACCGTAAAGAGTTAGAAGAAGATCAATCTATAAATGGAAAGCTCCAGACGTCAGCTTTGTAGAGCTGCTGTGCGATCCGGATTATGATGTAAAACGCGACTGTAATAGGTGTTTGAAGATAACGGTGGATATGATATTTTTTTTTAAGAAAACTTAATTGATATAATTCGGAAACCATAATTTCTATTTGTGGGATTTTATATTTTTAGAAGGTTTCTAATTTTGGAAAGTTTTTAATTTTGGAAAGTTTCTATTAAACTAAAGTCTAGAAAAGGAAAATTTAGAAAGGAAAAGCTTCCAGAAGAGTAAGGCATTAGTTGTCTCCATTGTATAGTGGCTAAGGTGAGGGCTAACCGCGAATTTTTTTTGTCTTAAATCCTTCTATGATTGTTTGGTGTCTAAATGTATATTGTCTCTCTGATCAATTCTGCGTCTTTCTTGTTAAACCGGACTTAGGTGGTTTAGATGATTTCAGATATTGTTTACCCACATGTTTAGTGCTAGTGTGTAATATATATGTAGAACTGTATTAGGTGACTTAGACGGAATACTGCAGTATAACCTGTAGTCATGTGTGAAAAGGTACGGAGGTGCCCAAATTTATATTTTAAACCAAGTTGTTTATCTTAGTATAAATAAGGGAGAGACCCTAATTTCTATATCTTATGTTTTGTTTAAGGATCTTTAACCACTCTTACTCTCTTATTAAGTACTTTGGATCTTTGATCTTTTCATCTTTATAAGGTTTGATTTCATATCATATTTGATTCTATCCTCTTAATACTTATGATTATGCAAGGTTCAATTCATTTACTTTGTGTTTTCATGCCTATTAGTGAGTACTCTCTCTTAGAAACCTTGCGATGTTAGATCTATGTTGATTAGTGCTAGATTAATGGAGTTTATGTTTGTAATCATTACATCCATGCTTGTTAGGTTGAGTTTAATGCTAGATTAGCGAGAGATTGTTGGTTTAGATTTTAAGTATTTCTAACACCCACAAGGTTTTTGATGAAATGCTTAATCAAAACATTTCAAGCTCTTTTCGATCCTAGCTAATGAGAATTAATGTTTAGGATGTTTAGAGGTTAAGAAGACATGTTATTAATACTTAACAGTTAATTAATATTTAACAAGAGTTACGAACATTTAAGGTGACTAGTGAAGTGATTACTACCATGAGAATAAATTAGTTTAGTTTAGTGTCTTGGAACCATTGGATTAAATGAAAGAAGTAGAATAAGACTCCACTAGCTTAGCATTAATTTGTCTAGATCATCCATAAAATTTCCAAGGAACCTTCTATATTGATTTCATTTCAAAAACTATTTCAGTAATTTTTTCCGCTTTTTTTACTTTCAAATTTATGCTTACAAAAATCCAAAACATATTCACTTAGATTAAAATATGATTTGCACTTTAATGTGTTAAAACTAGATTACAAGTTGGATCGATCCCCATCAATGCAAAACGTATTTGGGTAATTGATACCTTGATTTGCAAAAATCTTAATATCAAGTTGGCATTGTTGCTACTTTGAACTTGTTAATACCATTAGGAATTAATTGTGTTTTGAGACTAAGTTTTCTTTCTTGTATTTACTACTTAACATATCTTATTCCCACTTTGATCTTTCTCTCTTGTAGGTGCATTAACCTTAGAAGTCACGGTCCACAAAACTTGGTTGATTCTGTTGAGGATATTCGCCGGTTAGAAAGATAAGGTATAAGAGCTACAAGAGAGCGGTTACAACTTTTACATCATTTAGGGATGAATAAGGAAGAACTTCCTCCGGGATTTCCACGGGTTCCTCAGCAAGGACAACCAGTCCTTAGACATATTGTAGCATTCAACGCACCAAACATTAGGGCTCAAGCATTCCGACACCTTCCATTACTGCTAATATGTTTGAGATTAAGTCAGCTTGATCAACATTGTTCAGAACCACAATGAATTGTCATTGGAAGACCATCTCGATCACCTAGATCAATTTGAGAGATTATGTAGAATGGTGAAGATAAATAGCATCTCTGAAGAATCCATCAAGACGATACTTTTCCGTTTCTCCTGAGGGAACAAGGCCTCTTAATGGAACAAGAACATTAGTTCAGATTTGGTATCTACTTTGGATATGTGTAAAAAGGAATTTCTTAATAAGTTCTTTCCTAATCAAAAGACAACAAAGCTTCGAAAGGACATTGCTAGTTTCAAACAAGGTTACCAAGAGAACTTATATGAAACATGGGAAAGGTTAAAGGGTTACACTAGGCGTTGACCTCATCATGGTATCTCTAGGGAGAATTTGCTGGATATTTTCTCTAGAGGCACACTTGAGAAGTATCGCCGCGCCTTAGACACGACAAGCTATGGAAGAGACTATGATAGAGAGTTGAGAGATACTAATGGATGGGATCAGAGCTTTAAAGATAGCTTCAAGGACATTAATGATAGACTTGACAAGATGAGCAAAGATTTCCTTCTCACGCAAAAACCGGTTAGCTATGTGGTAGAGTTTGATAGTGGACAACAAGGGTATCAATAGGGATATAGTGAGCTGGGAGTTTTGTTGAGGATAATGGAGAGACACACAAAGAAGTTAATTATAAGGGTAACCAAGGAGGATGTCAAATCAAAGGCTTCCACCAAAACTACTGAAACTATCCAAACCTCTCATACCGCAACCCCAATGTTGAAACCCACAAGACCAAACCTATCCCAAACCACAAAACCAAACTTTCCAATCAAACCAAAACATTGGTTGAAAGTTTTGGTTTGGTTGGAAAGTAAGGTCTTGGTTTCAATATTGTGGTCTTTGTTTTCCAAACGCCCTATGGGAACTCTACCTGAAATGCCAGAACCAAATAAAAAAGAATACATTAATGCAATTACCCGTCATTGTGGTAAAGAAATCCCCAGTGGTGATCTCAATGAGGACATATAGCCTAAAAGAAGGGGATTGTGATAGAGATATAGGATGATGAAGTTATTAGCAACAGAAATGGTTTGGAAAAATATCTGAGAGAGATATTGTTGATAAGGGTAAATGAAAAGTTATTGACACATCTCCTAAGAATCTTCCACATGATCCCTCTTTAAAAGCGAAAACATCTGCAAAAAAAAAGATAACCTCTTTGTGCCTCCACCATATGAACCCAAACTTCTATTTCTAAGCCATTTCAAAAAACAAATCATGGAAAAAGCATAGCAAAATTTGATAAACAAATGAGTGAAATCACATTCACAATGCCAATTCTTGATACTTTTTCCTGTCTCCTCTATATAACAAATTTCTCAAAGGTGCATTGAAGGAGAGACAAAAATCATTGGAAGTATTGTTGTCTTAACACATTAAGTGAGTGCTATCATTCAAAGGAAGATAGTAGCCAAGAGGGAGAATAACCTTGGTAGTTTTACTCTTCCCTATTCCCTTGGTCCTCTGTACTTCAACAAATGTTTATGTGATTTAGGACCTAGCGTTAGTCAATGCCACTCTCAGTTGCTAAACATCTAGGATTCACAAAGTACAAAGATTGTAGAGTCTCTTTGGTCCTTGCAGATCGGTCTATTACAACCCCCATTGGACTCCTTGAGGACCTACTGGTAATGATAGGGCATTTCGAGATACCAACAGACTTTATTGTCTTTGATATGGATGAAGAGCCAAAGGATCCACTCATTTTGGGACACCCATTCTTGAGAACCACTGGCTCTATGATAAATGTAAAGAGATGAAAGATCAATTTTCATTTAGGTGGTTAAATATTAAGCTTTGATATTCATAGATGTTAAAGAAGCCAACCATTGAAGGACATAAATTTTGGGTAGAAGAGATGGAAAATCTTGCTGATGAACTATTAGAAGACATAAAACAAAAATATCATTTTCAAAGTACTTTAACTGTTAGGCAAGGGATTATGGATTGCTAAATGGTGAAAACAAACGATATGAAAGATTATTAGACGCTAGTAGTTGAACCTAAGTCACATTGAGGATAAGAATTTCTGATGGGGAAGTAAATACCAAATGGCAAGGAAGAGAGGAAGATTGGAGTGAGCTAAAAGCTCTAAAGGTTGACCTCAAACCTGTTCCACAAGGTCTAAGGTACAAATTTCTTGGAATAAACTCTACTTACCCTGTGATAATTAGTGATTTACTTAATGACGAATAAGTTTCTACCCTTTCAGGAAATTTGAAACAATTTTGAAAAGTCATAGGTTATTCACTTGATGATATCAAAGGAATCTTGGAAACCTTATGTACGAACATGATCCACTTGGAAAATGAATCGATGACTTCTGTGGAATATCACAGACGTTTAACCCCCAACCTTAGAGATGTGGTATGGAAAGAGATACACAAACTTTTGGATGCGGGGATCATCTACTTGATCTCGGATAGTACATGGGTTTTCTGGTACATGTAGTACCAAAAAATGGAGGAATCACGGTTGTCAGAAATGATAGAGATGAGTTGCTACCAATGAAGACCATAACTGGTCATAGCATGTGTATTAACTATCATAAACTCAATACTGTATCTAGGAAAGACCATTTTGCTTTACCGTTCATTGATCAAATATTAGAGAGATTGGCAAGCCACATCCATTATTGTTTTCTTGACAGTTATTCGGGATTTTTCCAAATTCCTATACATCTAAATGACTAAGAAAAACAAATTTTACATGTCTTTATGGTACCTTTCCCTACTGTATAATGCCATTTGGGTTATGTAACTGATGTGCCGCAGTACATGGAACTAGCTCAGCACGGAGATCAGAACGTACCGATCAGTTCATCCGAGGTTCATCATCCCGATCATAGCAATATTTGCCATCTATCGGATCAACCCATGTATGTCCGGAAAGGAGCTAAGGATGGCTCCATGACCTGAAGACTAATCTGGCCATACCACAGACCGTATTTCCCAGCTAACTTGTCAAGCTAATATAAACAATAAAGTCAGAACCAACTTGGATCGAGAGAATTCTGATTCAGCTCATAGCCTATCTCTTATGACCCGTTTGGTCCGTACCGAAGGAAATACTCATGACCTGTTTAATCCATTCATGAAATTTGATGATCTTAATTTCTCTATGGCAAGACTTCTTAAGCTTTCTGAAGATTTGGGTCAAGTAGAGTTGCATCCTGTTCATGAAAATCAACTAATCAATCCCGCGGACAGCTCCGTTCGTCCATCTCCTTACCACGGTTCATGCAGCAGGATACATCATATCTGGACAAAGTAGCTGAAGGATAAGATTGACCAGTCTTCCTTGTTTTCCACACCATTGACTGACCTTTAATATTCTAGTCAATGTTGTCATTTTCTGTGCATTGTTTTCCCTATAATCTCTTATGTCTCTTTGACTACTAAGTAATATAAATATGTAAACACTGCAGATCATTCAATCAAGCCGATGTTCCTTTCATTTTGAGTCTATTTCTGTTGATTTTAGAGGTTTAGAAAGAGATAAGGATGGAGATGAGAGAATTGGAGTAATAAGGAAGAGAAAGATTGCTGAATATTTCTTCTTATTCACACTCACTTCTTTACAAGAGATTACATGTATTTATAGACTTTTTACATTGAAATGAAGAAGAATCAAGGAAGAGGAGAGGAGGGGCGTGAAGAAGGGAAGAGAGATGGGTGAGCTGCTCCAATAGTCTTGTTGCACCATGCCCTGCTCTGACGCGCACCATGCCCTGCTCTGATGCGCCCATGCTTGTGCCCATACCTCTCTTTGCTTCCTCACTTAGTTTAGTTAGATTGTCTAGTTGAGATCTAACAGCTTCCTTTTCTTCTAGTTCCTTCTCAACTAGTTCTCCTTCTAGTTTCTTCACAACTAGTTCTCTTTTTCCTTCCCTCCTTCTCTTAAGTTTGAATTCTTCTTCTTCTTGAGATCACATATTTCAACACTCCCCCTCAAGATTGGTCGGTGAAGATCCTTTAGACCGATCTTGCCATGTATGTGATCCCCAATGATAGAGGATGTTGCCTTGGTGAAGATATCCGCTAGCTGTTCCCCACTTGCTACAAATGCGGGTTTGATGATTCCTTCTTGAATCTTTCCCCTCACAAAGTGACAATCCACTTCTATATGCTTGGTCCTTTCATGGAATACCGGATTGGATGCTATATGTATTGCAGCTTGATTATCACAATACAACAGCATCTCCTCAGCCTCATGTATTCCAAGATCTTCTAGGAATGCCTTCACCCATATCAATTCTTTTGTCACCTCCTTCATAGCCCTATACTCGGCTTCAGCACTTGATAAGGCTATAACTTTCTGCTTCTTACTTCTCCAAGTGACTAGATTACCTCCCACAAAGGTACAAAAACCGGATGTGGACTTTCTATCTTGCTTATCTCCAGCCCAATCCGCATCACAATATCCTTGAACCTTTGTGTTTCCATTAGCCTTCATCCATATGCCTTTTCCAGGGCTGTTTTTTAAGTACCTTAGCAGCCTCTCAATCATGTTCCAATGCTGCATAGTTGGTTTTTGCATATGTTGACTCACACGGTTCACTGCAAAGCAAATGTCCGGCCTTGTGATAGTGAGGTAAATGAGCTTGCCCACCATCCTTTGATACCTCTTAATATCTTCCAATGGCTCCCCCTCAGGATTATCTTGGTAGCCTTCTTCTATTGGAGTTTTAGCCGGCTTGGATCCTAACTTGCCAGTTTCTTCCAAGAGATCCAGCACATATTTCCTTTGAGAGATGAACATCCCATCTTCAAACCGTGTCATCTCAATCCCTAGGAAGTATTTAAGCTCTCCCAGATCCTTTATATCAAAAGCGATCTTCAAGAGTTTCTTGATTTGATCTACTCCATCTTTATCACTTCCTGTGATGATTAGATCATCAACATAGATCAAGACCACCACTACTCCTCCTTCACTTTGCCTTGTGAAGAGGGTATGATCAGCTTCAGATCTTATGAACTCCTTATCCAATAGACAAGCGCTTAGCCTTTGGTACCATGCTCTTGGAGATTGCTTTAGCCCATAGATTGCTTTCTTCAATCTGCAAACCTTGTTGCCTTCCTTATGATATCCTTGGGGTGGATCCATATATACCTCTTCTTCCAAATCTCCTTGCAAGAAGGCGTTCTTGACATCCATCTGCCATAGATCCCACTTCAAGTTCACTGCCACTAAGATTAGGATTCTTATGGAGTGGAGCTTAGCAACCGGAGCAAATGTCTCGGTATAATCCTCCCCATAGATTTGAGTGTATCCTTTTGCCACCAGCCTTGCTTTGTACCTCTCTATTTTCCCATCACTTGTATACTTGATTGTGTAAACTCATCTACACCCAACTGATTTCTTATCCTTTGGTAATTCGGTCAAGTACCAAGTGTGGTTCTTTTCCATGGACTTCATTTCCTCTTCCATGGCTTTTACCCATACTCCATTCTCACACGCTTCTTCATATGAGTTAGGTATGGATTCCTTGCTGATTCTTCCAAGAAAAACTTCATGCTCCATAGGTAAGGATGCCAACGAGCAAAAATGCTCAATGGGATATGTGATAGTGCTAGTTTGCGTGTTATCTCCCCCTTGTGATAAGAGAATTCTGTCGCCAATAGGATCGAGATCTAAGCTCGCCGTACGCACAGGACATTCTCTTATCACACAAGGAAGATTACTCGCACTAGACTCCCCTTGGAGCATGGTAGAGTTGTTGTAGCCATAGTAAACACGTTGTCGCCTTTGTCTTGTACTTCTTCTTAGGGGTACGGTTGGCTCAAGTTCTCCCTCACCATCATTCGCTTCTTCTTCAACAGAATTCTGATCTTGCTCCGCATGTGCCTCATCTTCTACTCTGGTTTCAGATGATTCGCTCTCTCCTTGTACTTCATTTATTAGAGCGTCATTAACCCGCATCCAATCCATAGGTAATGAAGTCACATCCTCCGGAGCTTCATGGTTCTTGTTTCCATAAAATCCTTCTTCTTCATTGAATCTCACCTCTCTAGATACATAGACCCTCCTTGTCTCCGGATTGTAGACCTTGTATCCTTTTTGTGTTGGTGAGTAGCCAATGAACACACACTTCATACTTCGAGGTTCAAGCTTGCTTCTTTGTCCCTCCGGTAGAAACATATAACAAGAACATCCAAAGGTCTTCATATGGTTCACGCTTGGCTTGCTTTTGTGTAGCACTTCAAATGGTGATTTATTATCCATATTTTTCGTTGGAAGCCGGTTGATCAAGTAACTTGAAGTCATTACTGCATCTCCCCAATGAAACTTAGGTACTCCTTTGGCAATCATGAGGGTTCTTGCTACTTCCATGAGATGCCTATTCTTTCTTTCTGCTACCCCATTTTGTTGTGGAGTGTATGCACACGATGTTTGGTGTATGATACCAAGATTATTGAGTAACTCCTTGAATCGTTTGCTCACATACTCCCCTCCATTATCACTTCTTAAGATCTTGATTTTGGTCTTGAATTGGGTAGAGATATATTTGGTGAAGTTAGTAAACGCTTCATATACTTGATCCTTTGAATGTAAGAGTGTGATCCATGTGTATCTTGAGTAGTCATCAATGAATGAAACAAAATATTTATATTGATCTCTTGAGTTACATGGGGCGGTCCATACATCCGAGTGTACAATGCCAAAAGCTTCATCACAAGTTGTAGATGAAGAGGGGAAAAACTGTCTACAATGTTTCCCTAGTACACATGCTTCACAAACTTCTTCTTCTTGAACGAGATTGGGTAAGACCATCTTGAGGATAGCTGAACTTGGATGTCCTACCCTTCCATGCCATAATGAGCTATCTCCAATCTCCTTCTTGTTAAAAACTTCCTTATCCGCCTTCACTCCAAGAGCTTTTAGCTTTTCTTGTTTATTTGTTTCCAACAGATACACTCCATCCTCCACCTTCCCTTCTCCGAGTACATAATTTGTTTTAGGGTCCTGAAACTTCACAAAGTCAGTCCCAAACATTGCCACACAATCCAAATCTTTTGTTGCTTTATGAACTGATAAAAGGTTGGATGAGAAGCTAGGCATGTATAATGCTTTAGTTTCTTTTGTGAAAAGCTCTAACTCTCCTATCCCTTCAATCGGAACTGAGCTTCCATTGGCTATTTGTACATTTCCATGATAAGGCTCAAGATTTTTCAGCATGTCTTGATCCTTAATCATGTGATGAGAGGCCCCCGAATCCACAATGATCATATTCTTCTTAATGGAGCTTTTAGAGCTAAATAGGCTCTTACCGGATTCTGTGAGCTTGGATAGACTCTTGATGAGAGCCTCAAACTCGGATCTTCTGACCATCTCTTCAACAGGTTGCGTGACTCCCATGAAGGCTCTAGGTCCACCTCCATTCTCCTTTAGCCGCTTAGGCCTTAAGTGTGGGTAAAGAGTCCAACACTTCTCCTTAGTGTGCCCCTTCATCTTACAATGGTCACATTCCAAAACCCTCTTGTCGAATGTGAGATTCCTCTTTGCAAGATGTGCGGTCTCACTTGGTGCACGGAATAGGTCTCTTGACCCTTCCTCCCTTTGTATCATGCCACATACTTCAGCTAGACTTGACAGCTTCTCAAATCTGAGTATGTGCTTGATAAGATCTTTGTAGGATGCATTGAGTGCCAAGAGAAGTCCAAACACTTGGTCTTGGTCACGTCTTTCTCCTAACTCCTTGGGGTCGATTGTGTGTGGCCTCAAAATCTCTAACTCGGCCCACAAGCTTCTATACTCCCCAAACATTTCCTTGAATGGCTTCTCCTCTTGTTGAAGCTCATTCAGCGCCCTCTTCACCTCAAATATTCTTGATATATTTGAGACATTTCCATATACTCCCTTGAGTATATCCCATAGTTCTTTGGCGGAATCAGCATATGAGTAGGCCGCCAAGATGGATGACTCTAGTGAGCTTTGAAGAAGAGAGAGCGTGTATTGTTCCTCTTGTTCCTCCTTAGCTTCTTCTTTTTCATTTCTCACTACAGCTTCCGCTACCTCCTTTGGCTCAACATATCGCCAAAGTCCTCTTCCTCTAAGGATGGTCTTAGTGGTTTTTGCCCAAAGGAGATAGTTGTTTCCTTTGAGCATGACAGAGATTGCTACTCTATTTGTCTCCATTTTCTAGTGACAATACACAATTCTAGTTCTTTCACAACTTGAAGATCCTATGATCCCAAGGATATTAATCTCAGAGTGAATAGAACTAGGAGGATGTATTGTTATAGATTAGAAGATTTGTAGAGTGCTAGAAGAGTTATAAGGTGAGATTTAAGCGGTTGAAGGATAAACCCGCTCTGATACCATGTTGATTTTAGAGGTTTAGAAAGAGATAAGGATGGAGATGAGAGAATTGGAGTAATAAGGAAGAGAAAGATTGCTGAATATTTCTTCTTATTCACACTCACTTCTTTACAAGAGATTACATGTATTTATAGACTTTTTACATTGAAATGAAGAAGAATCAAGGAAGAGGAGAGGAGGGGCGTGAAGAAGGGAAGAGAGATGGGTGAGCTGCTCCAATAGTCTTGTTGCACCATGCCCTGCTCTGACGCGCACCATGCCCTGCTCTGATGCGCCCATGCTTGTGCCCATACCTCTCTTTGCTTCCTCACTTAGTTTAGTTAGATTGTCTAGTTGAGATCTAACAGCTTCCTTTTCTTCTAGTTCCTTCTCAACTAGTTCTCCTTCTAGTTTCTTCACAAGTAGTTCTCTTTTTCCTTCCCTCCTTCTCTTAAGTTTGAATTATTCTTCTTCTTGAGATCACATATTTCAACAATTTCTCTGTTCTTTGCTGAACATTTCGTGGTTTACTTGGTGAGTCATATCCAAGCAAAAGAAATCCTCTATCTCGCTTGAGATGTGCATCACATTAAGCAACAGATCGAGATTGCTTCTTTGTTAGACTGGTGCATCACATCCATCAACATCTAAGCATGGGAATATCTAAGGTTTTTCCGCAACCTTCGTGCGACCCTTCATATCACAGTTCTCCCTTTGGAGCTCATATCAAATCCTTACTGGTCGAGTGATCATATCAAAGGGTTCTTCATGTGGTATCAGAGCCACTCTTCTGGTATTTCATTTCCATTTTTCTCATCTTCCATTTTCTTCAAACACTTCTTCTTTTACCTATCTTAAATCCGGGCCCCTCATTACCATCTATATACTTACAAAAAAGGAAGCAAAGACCAATGATTAAAAAAGGTTAAAAAGTTGAATTTGTGGATTGGTGATGGAAGAGAAAGCCTGCTGGCTAAGGAGAAATCTAGCCTTTGAGGTAGTTAATACGGATTTTCACATCTAATCTCTTATTTTCTAGCTTGAAAACTCTATTTTTTTGCTTGGATTGAACATTGGGTTACTTTATTTGCTCACTTAGAACCTTGAGAAAAGCTTGCTGAGTGACCATTAGAATTCCGAGAGAAACACTTGAGGGGGTGAGATCAAACACTTGAGGGTGTGAGGATTTATCTACTAAACTTTTGTGTATAAGCTTTTCAGGAAACCATGAGTAGTGAAGATGAAAGGACCCAACCAGGAAACTCTTATGCTGGTTTATCTAACTTGCAGATGCGAGTTTTGAATGATAATATTACTAACCTTGTGAATTCAGGCTTGGAATAAATCCATCAAAGACTTAATGAGATGCATGTTAGTCAACAAACCCAAGCCATAACTGGAGCACGACGAGGCCGTCCAAGGAGGAACCATCGCATCCACGATGATGAGGAATATGTAGAGGATGATGTCCGTTCCATCAATCGACCTAGGAGAGGTCTGTGAAACCAAGATCCAGGTGATGATAATCCTTTTGCTAGGGAAGAAAGAGTTGATAATGGCTTAATAGATTTGAAGCTTAAAATCCTAGATTTTGATGGTAAAAATGATCCTGATGTTTTCCTTGAATGGGAAATAAAAATAGAACTTGTTTTTGATTGCCAAAATTTTTGTGAACTTAAAAAGGTAATATTGGCTGCTACTGCATTTCCTGGTTATGCTATTAATTGGTATGATCAAGTTGTGACTAGCATGAGAAGGAATGGAGGCCAACCAATAGCTTCATTGGATGGATTAACAACCGTGATGAGGAGACAGTTTGTTCCAGAATACAACCATCGTGACCTTCACCAAAGGCTGAGACGGTTGCTTCAAGGTACCAAGTCCGTAGAAGACTACTTCCAGGAAATGGAGATCTTGATGATCAAGGCCGATGTAGACGAGACATTGGAAGGAACCATGGGCAGATTTCTTGCTGGACTCAACCAGGATATCCAAGGCCGAATGGAACTTCAAGACTATGAAAGTCTAAACCAGATATTGCACAAAGCAATTCTGATCGAGCAACAAACCAAGAGAAAAAACTACCCAAAACCGGTCTTTACTCCCAAATCTAGCTATCAAGACAAAGGTAAGTCTTCAAACATAACAAATTCTTTTAAAACTGATATTTCTGCTCGTATTGACAAAGGAAAAGAGGTGGAGACTTCCAGCCGTGCTAGAGACATCAAGTGCTTCTAGTGTCATGGACTATGACACTATGCCAACAAATGTCCTAACCAACGAGTGATGATTCTCATGGAGAATGGTGAGACGGAGTCCAAGGATGACATAGAGGACAACGAGGATCTTGGACCAGTCTTTGATGAGGAATAAACGTTTGAATATCCACATCATGGGCCACTTCTTGTTGCTAGGAAGCCTTTGGATGACAAACTTGGTACCATATTCGATGAGGTGAATGACGACCTAGCCAGTAACTTTGGATTGACCTTTGAAGCTGATTATGGTACGATCATTGATGAAGAGGACAACCTTGACTACCCAGCTCACGGTCCCCTACCTGTTACCAGAAGATCCTTGAGTGTCCAGTCTTGAACCAACAAAAGAGAACAAAGGGAGAATCTTTTTCACTCTAGATGGTTAATCTCTGAAAATTTTTGTTCTTTGATCATTGATTGTGGTAGCTGCACTAATGTTGTTAGTGACATTCTTGTCAGGAAACTAGGACTTGTGACAAGGCCACTGACATGACCTTTTAGGTTGGAATGGCTAAATGAAACTGGTGAGCAGTATGTAAAGGAACAAGCCACAGTCTCTCTTACCATTGGACGCTATGAGGACGAGGTCATTTGTAATGTCCTTCCCATGGATGCATGCCACATACTTTTGGGTTGACCTTGGCAGTTCGACAAAAAGGCCATACACGATTGTTTTACCAACCGACATTCTTTTGATCATAAAGGAAAGAAGATCACACTAGTTCCTTTGACTCCTTTGGAGGTCCACTAAGATCAGGTTCAACTTAAGAACAGTCAAGACAAAGAGATCAAGGCGGACCTGCATGAAATATCTCGAAGAAACTCTAACTTCTTTATCAAAGAAGGCCAGGTAAGAATATCTCTTTACTCAAAGCCATTTTTACTTGTGTACAAAGAATCTCTTATGGATTTTTTCTTCTTCTGACCTTGCACCGGAGATTCCGAGTGAGTTGCTAGATGTTTTGCAAGATTTTTCTGATGTTTTCCCAGATGAGAATCCCAAGGGATTACCACCAATACGAGGCATTGAACATTTTGTTCGAGGTGCATCTCTACCGAACCGACCAGCTTATTGTACCAATCCGATGGAGACCAAAGAAGTGCAAAAACAGATTGGAGATCTTCTTGAGAATGGCTATATCCGGGAAAACCTTAGCCCTTGTGTTGTGCCTGTTCTGCTTGTGCCAAAAAGGATGGTTCATGGCGCATGTGCGTTGACTGTCATGCCATCAACAACATTATGGTAAAGTATAGGTATCCCATTCCTAGGCTTGAGGACATGCTAGACGAGTTGTATGGTTCAACCATCTTTTCTAAAATTGATTTAAAAAGTGGATATCATCAAATCCGCATGAAAGAAAGAGATGGATGGAAAACTGCATTCAAAACAAAACTAGGTTTGTATGAGTGGCTTGTCATGCATTTTGCTCTCACTAATACACCTAGTACATTCATGCGTTTAATGAACCATGTTTTGAGGTCTTTTATTGGAACTTTTTTGTTGTTTATTTTGATGATATTCTTGTTTACAGCAAAAGCCTTGATGAACATAAAGTGCATTTGAGATCTGTTCTTGAAATCCTTAGGAAGGAACGCTTGTTTGGCAATCTTGGAAAGTGCTCTTTTAGAACAGGTAACATGGTCTTCTTAGGCTTTGCTGTAGGTGCAGATGAACTTAGAGTGGACCAAGAGAAGATCAAAGCTATTCGGGATTAGCCTAGTCCATCAACTGTTGGTGAGGTAAGGATATTTCATGGACTTTCTTGTTTCTACCCAAGCTTTGTGCCCAATTTCAGTACTATAGCAACTCCATTCACTGAGGGGATCAAGAAGAATGTTGGATTCAAGTGGGAACAAGCCCAAGAAGAGGTATTTCAGATTCTTAAAGGGAAGTTAACGCAAGCAACTTTACTTGTTCTTCCAGATTTCTTTAAAACTTTTGAGATTGAATGTTATGCTTCCGGAGTTGGTATTGGTGCTGTTTTGATGCAGGATAGGAAAACCATTGCTTACAAGCTTGGAGGTGCCACACTCAACTACCCCACTTATGATCAGGAGCTGTATGCTTTGGTGAGGGCTCTCCAAATGTGCCAGCACTCCCTTTGGCCGAAGGAGTTTGTGATTCACACCGACCACCAATCACTGAAACATCTTAAGGGCCAGAAGAAGTTGAATAAGAGACATGCGTGTTGGGTCGAGTTCATTGAGACCTTTCTTTATATGATCAAGTACAAGCAAGGTAAGGAAAATGTCGTGGCTGATGCTTTCTCTCGTAGGTATGCTCTTCTCTCAGCCCTTGAAACAAAATTGATTGGTTTTGAATTTATTAAAGTTCTATATGCAACTGATCAGGATTTCAAAGAGGCTTTTCAAAAATGTTCCAAGATGACTTATGGAAAATACTATAAAAATCTAGATTTCTGTTCTATGATAACTGTTTGTGCGTGCTCCAATGTTCTTTGAGGGAGTTGTTTCTCAGGGAAGTTCATGGAGGAGGCCTTATTGGATACTTTGGAGTTAAAAAAATACAAGGCAGTTAATGATCACTTCTACTGATCAAGTTTGAAGAAGAATGTAGAAAGGATCTGTGGCCGATGTGTAACTTGTAAGAAATCCAAGACGAAGGCATCCAACCAAGGTTTGTATTCGGCTCTACCCATTCCCTCTCATCCTTGGATAAAAATTTCTATGGATTTTGTACTTGGTTTATGTACCGATCAGTACATCCAAGGTTCATCATCCCGATCATACCGACCGAGCCGTCTATCGGATCAACCTGCGTACATCCGGAAAGGAGCTAAGGATGGATCCACGACCTGAAGACCAATCTGGCCGTACCACAGACTGTATTTCCTGGCTAACTCATCAAGCTAAGATCAACAGTCAAATCAGAACCAACTTGGACCGACAGGAATCCGATTCAGCTCACAGCCTATCTCTTCTGGCCCGTTAGGTCCATACCGAAGGACATACTCATGACCTGACCAACCAGTTTGATCCGTTCATGGAATTTGATGATCTTAATTTCTCTAAGGAAAGACTTCTTAAGTTTTCTGAAGATTTGGGTCGAGTAGAGTTGCATCCTGTTCGTGAAAATCATCTGATCAATCCCATGGACAACTCTCTGTTCGTCCATCTCCTTACCACGGTTCATGCAGCAGACATCGAATCTGGACAAAGTAGCTGAAGGGTCAGATTAACCAGTCTTCCTTGTTTTCCACACCATTGACTGACCTTTAATATTCTAGTCAATGTTATCATTTTCTATGCATTTTTTCCCACAATCTCTTATGTTTCTTTGACTACTAAGTAGTATAAATATGTAAACACTGCAGATCATTCAATCAATCTGATTTTCCTTTTATTTCGAGTCTATCTCTCTTTCTTTGCTGAACATTTCGTGGTTTACTTGGTGAGTCATATTCAAGCAAAACAAATCCTCGATCTCATTGGACCTGTGCGTCACATCAGGCAACAGATCGTGATTACTTATTTGTTGGACTGGTGTGTCACATCAAGCAATATCTAAGTACAGGAATATCGAAGGCTCTTACGCAATCTTTGTGCGACCCTTCATTCCACAGTTCTCCCTTTGGAGTTCATATCAAATCCTTACTGGTCGAGTGATCCTATCAAAGGGTTCTTCAGTAACGCTCCAGCAACCTTTCAACGTTGCATGATGTCTATATTTAAAAATTTGATTGAAAGTGTGGTAGAAGTTTTCATGGATGACTTCTACGTCTATGGAAATTCGTTTACCTCTTGTCTTTCTAATCTTTGGAGGGCTCTACAGCATTGTGAAGAGACAAATCTTGTGCTGAATTTGGAAACATGCCACTCCATCGTCAAGGAAGGAACTATTTTGGGTCACAAGATATTTGAGCGAGGAACTGAGTTAGATAGAGCTAAGATAAAGGTGATGTTGAGTTTAGCTCCACCGGATTCTGTAAAAAGGGTAGGAAGTTTTTTGGGTTATGCGGGATTCTACAAACGTTTCATTAAAGACTTTTCAAAAGTAGCTAGACCTCTTACACGACTCTTGTGTAAAGAGGCAACTTTTGAGTTTGATGAAAATTGTTTGGAAACATTTGAGAGGATTAGGAAAGAATTTCTGAATTGGGATTTACCATTTGAAATCATGTTTAATGTAAGTGACTATGCAGTAGGAGCGGTTCTGGGGTAAAAAGTCGATAAAAACTCCATATCATATACTATATGAGTAGAACCCTTGATGACACGCAGTGTAAATATGCTACGATGGAAAAAGAGCTACTCACAATAGTATTCGTTTTTAAGAAATTCAGATCACACTTGGTTGGTTCGAAGGTAATAGTCTACAGGGATCACACAGATTTAAGGCATTTATTGGCTAAGAAGGATGCAAAACCAAGGCTCTTGAGATGGATTCTGCTACTTCAAGAATTCGACTTAGAAATCAACGACAAAAAGGGGGGGGTTGAAAATGGTGTTGCTGATCATCTATCAAAGATGAGGGTTAACAATAAAATCCGTATAGATGATATGCTTCCTGAGGAAGTTCTAATGGCAATTCAACTTCTTGAGATGACAAATGAAACATTACAAAAACTTGAAGAAGTAAGAAGTCTCAAAAAAGATGAACCATGGTACTTGGATTTTGTAAATTACTTAGTTTGTGGAAAGGAATCAATCAAGCTGGACCCTTATGCCAAGAAAAAGTTTTGTAGAGACATTAACCGATTTTATTTGGATGATCCATACCTCTACACACTTTGTAAAGATGTTTTGTATCGAAAATGCATCTCTGAAGGAGAGATTGATGGTATTTTACAACATTGACATGGTTTGAGCGTTGATGTCATTTCGCTAATTTTAAAACTGTTCAAAAAGCCTTGCAAGCAGGATTTTGGTGGCCCATGGTGTTCAAGAACTCACATGAATTTGTAGCAAAATGTGATCCATGCCAACGGAAAGAAAGCATTAGCATGCGGAATGAGATACCGCAATCTTCAATTTTCGAGGTACAAATTTTTGATGTGTGGGGAACAGACTTTATCAGACCATATTCATCATCCTTTGGTTACAAGTACATGCTAGTAGCGGTCCCTATGTCTCGAAATGGGTTGAAGCTTTAGCTAGTCCGACGAATGACGCCAGAGTTGTGTTAAAGATGTTTTAAACCATAAATTTTCCAAGATTTGGTATCCCAGATGTTATGATTAGCGATGGAGGTTCATATTTCATCAATAAAATATTTGAGAACCTTCTAAAGTGATATGGTGTTAAGCAAAGGGTTGCGACCCCGTATCACCCATAGACTAGTGGCAAGTCAAGATTTCTGACCGAGAAATAAAGTCAATCTTAGAGAAGACTGTTGGTGCAACTCAAAAAGATTGGTCTGCCAAGCTATATGATGCAATTTGGGCTTACATGACAACTTTAAAAACTCCAATCGGGATGACACCTTTCAATCTGTTGTATGGAAAAGCTTGTTACATGCCAGTAGAGTTAGAATACAAGGTGATGTGGGCAGTTAAACTTCTGAATTTCGACATCAAAACTACTCAAGAGAAGAAGATGATACAGCTGAATAAGTTAGATGAGATTAGACTTGAGGCATATGAGAGCTCAAAGAACAACAAAGAGAAGACAAAGCTTTCCATGACAACAAGATTGTATCCAGAAATATCAAAGTAGGGGACCAAGTTCTACTTTTCAATTCAAGGTTAAGATTGTTCCCCGGAAAGCTTAAATCTCGTTGGTCTGGTCCATTCAATATCAAAGAAGTTAGACCATATGGAGCTATTGTTCTTGAGAATAAATCCGGTGAAGACTTTGTGGTGAATGTTCAGCGAGTCAAACCATACTTGGCAGATCACTCAATGAATGAGGGAACCACAGCCTTCCTTTCGGAACCCAGTTCTGCATTAAACAAAAAAATGTTGAGATCATGACGTTAAACGAGCGTTTTTAGAGGCATTCTTATATTATCTTTATGTACATATTGCTTATTTTCAATTTATGCTTTCTATTTTGGATTTCTTTTGAGTCTAGGTTAATCGTAAACATAGGGATTTAGAATACATAAACTCTAAGGCACCAAAACCCCTTCAGCGTCCATGCACAGCGGCATCACTATGCAAGCACGTCTCTGGGTGAGGAGAGCTGGGAAATTTCAAGGGGTCGAGCAGCGGTATCAGCACCCTGTTGGACTTCAGCGGTCAGCCACAGTGGCATGACTATACCGGCACATCTCTGGGAGAGGAGAACTGGGAGATTGCAAGGGGTCGTTAAGCTGTATCAGCACCCCATTGGACTTCAGCGGTCAGCCACAGCGGCATGACTATGCCGCCACGACTCTGGGCGAGGAGAACTTGGAGATTGCAAGGGGTCATGCAGCGGTATCAGCATGCTGTTGGACATCAGCAATTGGCCACAGCGGCATGACTATGCCGCCCAGGTAAGTCCCCTTCATAAAAAACATTCATTTTTTCTTTCTTCTTCTTCCACCAGCAGGTGAGGTTTTTTCAATTTTACATTCTAAATTTTTTTTGAATTCTCTCTATTTAGCTTTGGGTTCCTTATTTGTGGTCAAACCCAAGCTTCCCAAGTTTCCATTGAGTGATTCCTGCCCAAACCTCTGATTTGTTTGGGTTCACTTGTTCAACATTGGAGGTACAATTCTAACTTGTTTTCTACATGAAGTTACCATTTATGTGAGAAATAGTTTGATTCTTCTCTGATGAACCCCTAACTTGCTTGAATCTCAAAACTTAAGTTTCTTGAGGTATTTGGAAACAAAAAGTTGGGAATTTTGATGGATTGTGGTTTCATTAGTTGCTTAATGAAGTATTGAGGTAATTTCTGCATTTGTTGCTCTGTGCTTTAAAAATATAATAAAATCTGGCTCTGTTGCGTACATTGTGCGATTTGCTTTGTTGGTTTTGATAGAATTGTTTCTGAACTCATGTGGAACTCCTTTCTTTTGTCTTACTAATCATTTTAGAATGATATATAATTAGGCAATGGGAATCACCAAGGCAAGTGCCGAACCCACTAAGAAGACCCATTCCTACAAGAGTAAAAGAAAGATGAAAGCTCATACACCTGCACCCACTAAACGAGCATACAAAGCAAGAGCTATTAACAAAGGAAAAGGGAAAGTGGTTGAAACTGATGAGTTACATGACGATGAATTTGCAGTTGAGCAGGAAATCCCCGAGCATATGGGCCATAACCTGAGCGACAATGAAAGTGATGATGAGACTGTTCACACCACAAGAAGAGAAAGAGCTATGAATCCACCTCCTAGGAAGCAATTACCAGTTGCATGCTGCTTTGAGCGATTCAAGAAGTTTAAGTTTGCAGCAACCCGGTATTATGATCCCATTTTTCTGAGTGAAGCAGGGTTACTCGAAGACGTAGAAGACATGTTCGAAAGTATGGGACTACGAAAGTTTATGAGTCTGGTGTATGACACTTATATGGATTTAACCAAAGAATGCATCTTAACTCTAAAAGTCTACAAGAACAGACCAAGACTATACGAATGGGACGATGTAGTGTACATCGAGTTCACCATCAAGAGAAATTGTACAAGGTTTCTATAAAAGAAATTGGAGAAATTTATGGCCTTGACACGGGACTGCACACCACCTTCAATTTGAAGCGCAACAAACCAGCTCCAATATGGAGCATCATTAGCATTAGCTCTTTCAAGAAAGGAACTACTAAAGCTACACAAATTAACCACCCAGCCATCCGTTACGTACATAAGGTTTTAGCAAACACTCTCTATGCATGATGATAGTCTGGCACTTTAAGTGAAGCAGATTACTGATGCATCTTGGTTGGTCGAAGACCATTTCTCAAATTTTCAACAACAACAGAGGACTAGGCAAAAATCAAGAAGATATGAGCATGGTTGGGTTGTTTATTCAATCCCTCGACTTTATTCAAGATTGGGTGATCACTTCCCTAGATGACACCAAAGTTGATGATGGGAAGATTGTTAACTCCAATTTACATAGCTTTGGGAATTGAGTTTCATGGCAAGGTACTCCCAGAAATATGAGTATATAGGTATTACCTCCATAAAACTGGATTTCTCGCAGGAGAACTCAATGGATCTTATGCCTATGAGGTTTAACTTTCTCCCAAGTTGAAGAAGAAACTTATTCTCCCACAAGTCGAAATCACCTCTTTGAGCACTCATACCAACTTGGCTTTTGAAGTACCTATGCACCGCTTGTATGACAGAGTAAGAGACAGTGATCTCCAGCAAATCACAATGAACCATCTCCTTTGCCTCCACCATCAGTCTATGGTAGCTTGTGTTATGATTTTGTACCATATGACAGTCCCATCTCAAACCCGGCCCTTAGAGAAGCTCATGCACACATCAACTTTCTCCAACGTCTAGTAAAATGGCAAGGTCGAGGTATGAAGAAATGCTTTAAGAAATTCAAGGAACTCGCGGCCAAGATAAAAAGTCTCAAGGATAGGTTCTCAGGCATAGGATGCTCGAACCCACAACCCGATAAATTCATTGACTCGATAGCTGATAACCCTGCAGAGACAACATCACTCACCGACGAGAAAATTCCTGAGCACATGGATGAAGACATAGAAGCGAGGCACTCATTTCATGGAGTAATGAGTTCAATGATAGATTTCCACAAACTACACAAGCTTCCATTAATGAATGACCCCAAAGATGGAAAATAAGAGCAACATGGTCATCCACACCAATCACACAGTCAAGCAACGAGTCATACTCCTTTGACTCTTCCACTTGGTTTTAGGTATGAAACTTGTCTTTCATTGTTTATACCATTTTATCGCTGTTTTCCCTTATCTCTTCTCCATCACTTTTGTGAAACCGAGACAGTATCATTTAAGTTTGGGGGAAGGCTTTATGTCTTTTAATCTTGTTTTGTTTTGTTTTTTCCATTTTGCATATTTGAGTCTCATGCATACATCAATTGCATAGAAAAATCCAAAACAATTGAAACCTTTGTAAAACACAAAGATTTTTGTAGTCTAATTCGCATAGTAAGATTGAGTCTAGAAGCATTTTTATTTTCATTTGCATATGGGATGTTTGGCTTGTAGAAGTTCATTCTTAGGATTAAGATCATTGCTCTTACTCATAGTTATTTGTTGCTTGAACATCTTTGGAATAATGAAAAATCCATGATTAGACCTTTGCACCTTTCGAAATTGATGTAGGAACATCTCCAGTTTGTTCTCAGCAGAGGTGGGGGTGATGGTGAATCAAATAGATGGCTGTACGACTCTCTCTAGATGAATTGGTGGTGATGTGATGTTGAAAAAGAACTGAACAAAACGGACTCAAAACCTATGATAAGCAGAAGTGGGATAAAAGATAGATATGATGTAGGAACAACAACAATATTGTTCTTACAGAGATGGGTGATAGATTGATTGACTCACTCAATTGATTAAAACAAAATAAGCTGAATGAATCACTCAAACAACATATTCTGCCGATTAATAGAAACTCAAAGAATCACTCAATACGAACTAAAGAACAAAATACACAAGAATTCACATCTATTGAGAAGAAAATAATTTATTATTACTTATTTCGATCAAGGGTTCTTACAATGTTACAAATGACCTGAGTTTTATAGGCTCAACCCCTAGGAATCTCTAAGTCTAAAATCTTACAAAAGAAATAAAATTACAAGAAAATTGAATGAGAAATATCAAAGGGATTATTTTGATTAGGGGTGAGCATTTTAACAGAACCGAACCATCCAAACCAAACTGAATTCAACCTGAACCAAACCAATCCAAACCTTGTATTCAAACTATTAGGTTAGATTTCTTCAAAACTCAAATGGTTCAGTTTAAACCATCCAAAGAGATTCTACAAAGATTGTAGAAACTCAAATGGTTCGGTATATACCTAAACTTTTGGATGCGGGGATATCTACCAGATCTCGAATAGTACTTGGTTTTCCCCGGTTCATGTAGTACTAAAAATGGAGGAATAACAGTTGTTATGAATGATAGAAATGAGTTGATACCAATGAAAACCATAACTGGTCATGGTCTTTGACTCCAAAAGACGTTCACCAGGATCAACTTCAGCTCCAAAAGGAGAAAGAAGTCGACCTCAAACCTGACTCAAACAAGCAGCAAAGTTCCTATCCAAAACGGGTGACATCAAAAGAACTCTCAATTCTAATCAAGTTATTATTTTACTTGTGTATAAAGAATCTCTCTTAAGATTGACTGACCAAGCACTGGTGTATCCGAGTGAGGTTGAGTCTCTTTTACAGGAATATAGGGATATATTTCCAGAAGAGAACCCTATAGGTCTTCCACCTATTAGAGGAATCGAGCATCAGATTGATTTTATACCTGGATCAACACTTCCAAACTGTCCAGCATATAGAACCAACCCTGTGGAGACTAAGGAACTTCAAAGACAAGTTGAGGAGCTAATGGGGAATGGCCATATCCGAGAGAGCATGAGTCCATGTGCTGTTTCAGTTCTCCTTGTCCCTAAGAAGGATGGTAGCTGGCGCATGTGTGTTGATTATAGAGCAATCAATAACATAACAGTGAAGTATCGACACCTTATTCCTCATTTAGATGATATGCTTGATGAATTGCATGGTTCTTGTATTTTCTTTAGGATCGATTTAAAAAGTGGATATCATCAAATTAGGATGTAAGAAGGATATGAATAGAAAACTGCATTCAAAACTAAGCATGGATTGTATGAATAGTTAGTCATGCCTTTTGGATTAACCAATGCACCTAGTACAGATTAATGAATCATGTTCTTATATCTTTCATTGGCATCTTTGTTGTTGTGTATTTTGATGATATTTTAGTGTACATCAAGTGCTTTAAGGATCATATAGAACATCTTAGGGATGTTCTTGATGTGTTAAGAAAAGAAATGCTTTATGCCAATTTTAAAAAGTGTACTTTTGGAACATGGCAACATTATCGATGGCCTAAAGAGTTTGTAATACACACAGACCACAAATCTCTCAAGTACCTAAAGGGACAGAACAAGCTGAGCAAAAGACACGTCAGATGGGTTAAATTCATATAAACGTTTCCTTATGTGATCAAGTACAAACAAGGTAAGGAAAATATAGTGGCTGATGTACTATCTCGGAGGTATGCTCTTTTAAACACTCATTATGCTAAACTATTGGGTTTTGAGCAGCTCAAAGGTATGTATGAAACTGATTCCGATTTTAATGATGCATATAAGTCGTGTGAGAAGTTTTCTGCTGGCCATTTCTTTAGGCATGATGGTTTTCTTTTCTATGATAACCGTTTGTGTGTACCTAAGTGTTCTTTAAGAGATTTGTTTGTTAGAGAGGCACATGTAGGAAGCCTTATGGGATATTTTGGTATTGCCAAGACTCTTAAAGTTTTGCAGGATCACTTCTTTTGGCAACACATGAAAAGAGACATCGAGCGGATCTGTGATAGATGTGCAACATGTAAACAAGCTAAGTCCAAAGTATAAAGCTACGGTTTGTATACTCATTTACCCATTCCTTATCATCCTTGGAATGACATCTATATGGATTTTATTGTTGGATTGCCTAGGACTAGAACCGGAAAGAACTATATCGTTGTTGTGGTGGATAGGTTCTCTAAAATGGTATATTTCATAGCTTGTCACAAAACTGATGATGCATTTCATATTGCTAACTTGTTCTTTAAAGAGATTGTGCGTTTACATGCCTAGAACAATAGATTCTGATAGAGATACTAAGTTTCGTAGTTATTTCTGGAAAACTCTTTGGTCTAAGCTAGGCACTATGTTGTTGTTCTCTACTACTTGTCATCCACAAAATGATGGGCAAACTGAGGTAGTTAATAGAACACTAGGAACAATCTTGCGTGCATTCAAAAAGAAAAATTTGAAATCATGGGAAGACTATTTGCCTCATTGTTAATTTGCATATAATCATGCTGTGCATTTTGTTTCTAAGTATTCTCCATTTTAAATTGTTTATGGGTTCAATCCCACCTCTCATATGGATCTAATACCTTTGTATGAGTGTGAAAGAGTTAGCTTTGATAGAAAGAAGAAGACAGATTTGGTACAACAAATACATAAGCAAGCAAGGCGTAAGATTGAAGAGAAAACTAAGCAGTATGTCAAGCATGCTAACAAAGGAAGGCACGACATGATCTTTGAAGTAGGTGATCAAGTATGGATTCACCTAAGGAAAGAGAGATTTTCTGATGAGAGAAATTCTAAGCTCATGCCTCGGATTGATGGGCCTTTTGAGATCATAAAGAAGATCAGCAACAATGTATACAAGCTGAATTTGCAAGTTAAGTATGAAATAAGTAATACGTTTAATGCTACTAACTTGATCCCTTTTGTTGCAAATGATTCAGATTTGAAGACAAATATTTTTCAAGAGGGAGGGGATGATATGATCATAGGCCAGCTAGCTAATGGAGATGAAGACGTGACCCAGCTAGCTAATGGAGATAAAGAGATCAAGATCAAACCAGCTGAAGAGGATGATGCATTAGTTATTCTTAGAGGTCCCATGACCCATGCAACGACAAGAAGACTTAATGAAGCTGTTGGGAGCATTCTCAAGATTTCATGGAAGCAAGACCATTGTCTTGGTCTAAGCTTGAACAACCAAGACACACTTATTATTGACAGCAGGAAATATCATCAAGGCATCATTGGAGAAGTTTTGAAGTTTCTGTTTGTACAGGTCCGTGCATAATCCGGAAGTATGGACCATACTTATCCATGCAAAATCTGAGTGTACAAAATCCAAGAATCTGGGTTTAGGCTCTAGGATGACTTGGGAGAAAGTTTGAAGATTGAGGATCGTGCAAAAGTCGTCTTAAAATATAAGATTCCAGATCTTTCTATTTTGACACATGTATTTTGTTTTAATCCCTATTTTTCTTCTTGTCCATTTAGGGCTTCCCTTTAGCATAGAAAATGGGAGCCAGCAGCCTTTGTCAAATTAACCTAATAATGAATCTCTTTGTGTGGCCGCCAGATCTCTCCTCCTCTCCCACTCTCTTGATTCTTCTTAATCTCTCATCTTCTAAATCTCATAATCTCTTATGGTATCAGAGCATGGTTTATGATTCTCTCATTCTTATCTCTATTCTAGCGGATCTGGTGGGTTGAAATCTCTTGAAATCTCTTGAAATCTTCTTGGTCTCTCTATTCTCTTGAAATCTCTTCTTGTTTCCTCTATTCTCTTGGAATCTCTAATCTAGCATTTGATTGTCTGAAATCTCAGTTTGTTTCCTCTATTCTCTTGGAATATCACTTCTAATCTAGCATTTGGGGGTTTGAATCTATGGATCTTTGATTTGGTGGTTTGATAGATTTGGTGACTTTGTAGATTTGGTGGTTTTAGTAGATTTAGTGAAAGAAGAACTAGCAAGTTGGTAGATCTAGTGAACCATGGATAGTTCTAAATCCATTGTGATTCCGGTGATTCTCAAAGGAGTGAACTACTTGCTGGGGGCTAGAACCACAAGAACAGCTCTTTGTGGTCGTGAGTTTTGGAGCCATGTAGAAGATCAAGCTCAAAAGGGAATGACAAAGGAAGGTGTGATGGAAATTATTGAAGATAAATGCTCTGAGGGTAGCAAATGGTTCCAAGAGGATCAAAGTATTCTGGCTACTTCAAAACTCCCTAGAAGCGCCTATACTTGAAGCCTACTCCTATTGTGAAACGGCTAAGGAATTGTGGGATACTCTAAAGAATGTCTATCAGAATGTCTCTAACCTCACCCGTGTGTTTGAAGTAAAGAAAGCTATCAACAATCTCAACCAAGAAGACCTAGAGTTCACTACACACTTTGGAAAATTTAGATCACTTTGGGCAGAGTTGGAGATGCTTAGGCCTCTCTCGGTGGATCCAGTAGTTATCAGAGAAAGGAGCGAACAAGACAAGGTCTTTGGCCTTCTACTTACCTTGAATCCTGCCAACAATGACCTGATCAAGCATATCCTTAGGACAGAGAAGCTACCAAGCTTGGAGGAAGTGTGTTCTTAAGTGCAACGTGAGCAAGGATCGGTTGGGCTCTTTGCTGGGAAAGGAGATATGGTCATGGCTCACAAGGTAGCATTCAAACTTGAAGATAGGAAGACCTTGGTGTGTGATAATTGCAAGAAGAAAGCCATATCAAGGACAAGTTCTGGATCCTTCACCCACATCTTAAGCCAGCCAAGTTCAAGACACAAGCTCAAGCACACCTTGCTGAGGATAGAAGCGATCAGGGACAAGCTGGATCATCTAAGCAAGGAGAAGAGCTTGCTATGGTTGCCTATACCAATAATGTTGTGAGAAAGTCAGACTTGGAGACCTTTATCAAGTCTATTGCCGCTCCTACCAATAAGGAATCCGGTATCACTCATTTAGCCTCTTTACCAAATTCAATTAGTAAAACATTGGTAATTGATTCAGGTGCTTCACATCATATGATTAGTAATCCTATACTCATTAGTAATGTTAAACCAGCTAGTGGAAATTTGATAATTGCAAATGGTGATAGGATTCCCGTAAGAGGAATAGGTGATTTAAAATTGTGTGATAAGAACTCTAAAGCCTTCTTTATGCCTGACTTTACTTCTAATCTTGTATCAGTGAAAAGAGCAACAAATGATCTTAATTGCCATGCTATCTTTGGTCCTAACAGATTTTATTTTCAGTATATTAAGAGTGGAAAGGTTATTGGGGAAGGAAAGACTATGGGAGACTTATATATTCTTGAAGATCCTTCATCGAGCCGCTCTCCATCATCTTCTTTCACATCATGTTTTGCATCTAGTTCCAATATATTATGGCATGTTAGACTAGGACATCCTCACTCTAGGGCTCTTGAAATAATGTTACCTCATGTGGTCTTTGATAATTCTAGTTGTGAAGCTTGCATTTTAGGCAAACATTGTAAAACCGTATTTCCCAAGTCCTCTACTATGTATGAACAATGTTTTGACTTAGTGCACTCTGATGTATGGACTTCACCTTTCTTATCTAGGGATAATAACAAGTATTATATCACATTCATTGATGAGAAATCAAAGTATACTTGGATCACACTATTATCATCTAAGGACAAAGTATTTGATGTATTTCTCAATTTCGAATCTTATGTGACTAATCAGTTTAATGCAAGGATTAAGGTACTTAGGTCTGACAATGGTGGGGAATACACAAGTCACAAGTTCAAAGATCACTTGAAGAAACATGGGATTTTACATCAAACTAGTTGTCCTTACACACCACAACAAAATGGAGTGGCCGAAAGGAAGAATAGACATCTCATGGAGGTAGCAAGATCTATGATGTTTTACACCAATGTTCCAATGAGATTCTGGGGTGATGCGGTCATGGCAGCATGCTACCTCATCAATAGGATACCAACAAGGATCTTAAATGACATATCACCATTTGAGGTACTAAATAAAACTAAACCTTTCCTTGATCACTTACGTGTCTTTGGGTGTGTTTGTTTTATCTTAAGGCCAGGTGAATTAAGAGACAAGCTGGAAGCCAAGAGCATGAGAGGGATGTTCCTAGGATACTCCACTACTCAAAAGGGCTACAAATGCTATGACTTCTCAAAGAACCGAACTGTTGTGTCAAGAGAAGTCAAGTTTCTTGAGAACCAAGGGTACTATGAGAAGAAGGATTAGGAGAGCTTGAAAGATTTGGCAAACTCACCAAATAATAGAGCTGCAAGTCTGAGATACCTCCTCAGTCATCTTGGAAACACTCCAGCAACTTCTAACATCATGGAAGAAACCGAAACCATTCAACCAGAACCAAACTCACTTGACAAGGAACAAGACCAAGATCAAGTGGAGGAAGTTGTTACTGAGGAAATGGTTACGGAAAGTCAAGATCATGGGTTATAACAAGAAGAAGAGAATGTTGTTCCTCTTAGGAGAAGCACAAGGCTAAAGGAAAAAATGGTTCAGGAAAGCCAAGAGCCTGGGTTGGAAGGAGGTGAAGAAACTATTCCTCATGAGTTAGAACAAGAAGAAGAGAATGTTGTCCCTCTTAGGAGATACAAGGTGAAAGCAAATAAGGGTTTCCTACAACAATCAAGCCGTGACACATCCCATTCAAGTTTTGTATTCTCTTGACCTTTTGCAAACAACTCATCAAGCTTTCTTAGGCAAGATTGAAGCTCAATGGATTCCCCAGAGTTATGAAGAAACCAAAGGTAGGAAACAGTGGTTAGAAGCTGTAGATGATGAAGTTGGAGCTATGGAGAGGAATCATACATGGGATGAGGTGGATCTCCCTTCGGGAAAGAAAGCGGTTAGCTCAAAATGGGTATTTACCATCAAATACCTCAGCAATGGCGATATTGAGAGGTATAAGGCTAGATTAGTAGCAAGAGAATTCACACAAACATATGAAGATGACTACACGGATACCTTTGCCCCTATAGCCAAACTTCACACAGTTCGGGTGGTCCTTTCCTTAGCAACAAATCTAGAGTGGGAGCTATGGAAAATGGATGTGAAGAATACGTTCCTTCAAGGAGAACTTGAGAAAGAAGTGTATATGACTCCACCACCGGGACTTGAAGATTCCATTGCTCCAGGGAAAGTACTCCGGCTTAGGAAGGCTATCTATGGGTTAAAGCAATCCCCAAGGGCGTGGTATCACAAACTAAGTTCTACCCTTAAGGACATAAGCTTCAAAAGATCTGAAGCTGATCACACTCTCTTCACCCTTCAAAGCTCTAAGGGAATTATTGTGGTCTTGGTATATGTGGATAACATTATCATTTACGGTAATGATAAGGCAGGTATTCAAAATACTAAAACCTTTCTTAAGACTATCTTTGACATCAAAGACCTTGGAGAACTAAGATATTTCCTAGAGATTGAAATTTGTCGTTCTCCAGAAGGCTTATTTCTTTTACAAAGGAAATATACCCTTGATTTGTTGAGTGAGACAGGAAAGCTTGGAGCAAAACCAGCCAAAACTCCACTTGAAGATGGCTACAAGGTCAAGCGAAAGGGGGAGAAAACTGAGGGAGAAGAAGAAGACCCATTACACAAATCTTATGCCGATCCTCTCCAATACCGTCAATTAGTGTGTAAGCTTATATATTTGACTATCACTAGACCTGACTTGTACTTTGCTGTGAACCAGGTGAGTCAACACATGCAAACACCCACGATATACCATTGGAGTATGGTGGAGCGGATCTTAAGGTACCTCAAAGAGAGTCCCGGACAAGGCATATGGATGGGAAAGAATAGGAATGCTGAGATTGTAGGCTATTGTGATGCGGACTATGCTGGTGACACAAAGGATAGGAAGTCAACCACAGGTTATTGCACATTCATTGGTGGGAACTTGGTTACTCGGAAGTCTAAGAAGCAGAAAGTAGTGTCATGCTCAAGTGCTGAATCAGAATATAGGGCAATGAGGAAGCTCACAAATGAACTAGTTTGGATTAAGGCACTGCTCAAAAATCTAGGCATTGAAACCATAAGCTCTATCATGATGCACTGTGATAACCAAGCGGCCATCCACATACCTAGTAACTCAGTGTTTCATGAGAGGATAAAACACATAGAGATTGACTGCCATAAAGATCGAGAGAAGATTGAAGAAGGAGTGACTCTACCGTGTTATACAAGAAGTGAAGACAAACTAGCCGATATCTTCACCAAAGCCCCAAGTCTTAAGGTTTGCAACCGTATATACAGCAAACGAGGTCTTGTGGATCCAACTCACCCTTGATCATATCCCCTACACCCATAGACGTTATGCTCTTTTCTCATCACAGATTTTTTCCCAAGTGGTTTTTTCTATGATGAGGTTTTTACCGAGGTAACGCCTATAGAGTATCCAAGCTTAGCCTTTGCTCACCGACGGCTAAGCTTGAGGGGGAGTATTGACATCGGAAAATATCATCAAGCCATCATTGGAAGAGTTTTGAAGTTTCTATCTGTACAGCTCCGTGCATAATCCGGGATGTACGGACCGTACTTATCCGTGCAAAATCTGAGTGTACAAAATCCAGGAATCCGGGTTTAGGTTCTAAGATGACTTGGAAGAACGTTTGAATATTGAAGATCATGCAAAAGTCGTGTTAAAATATAAGGTTCCAGATCTTTCTATTTTAACACATGTATTTTGTTTTAATCCATATTTTGTCTTCTAGTCCATTTAGGGCTTACCCTTAGCATATAAAAGAGGAGCCAACATCCTTTGTAAAATTAACCTAATAATGAATCTCTTTCTCTCTTTGTGTGGCCGCCAGATCTCTCCTCCTCTCCCACTCTCTTGATTCTTCTTAATCTCTCATCTTCTAAATGTTGAAATATGTGATCTCTATGATAGAAGAATTCAAACTTAAGAGAAGGAGGGAAAGGAAATCTAGTTCACAAGGAACTAGAAGAAGTCTTGGTTAGGATGTAACTAGAAGAATGGAAGCTGTTACATACTAACTAGAAGACTAACTAAGTGGAAAAGAGGAAGCAAAGGAGAGCATGTGGCGTCAGAACCAGGGCATGGGCACAAGCATGGAGGCGTCAGCAGCAGGGTATGGGCGCAGCATGAACAGGAGGCAAACAGTAAGCTGCTCCCTTCTCTCCTCTTGGCGCAAATTTCTTTCTTCTCTCCTTTATCCTTCACGCTTCTTCTTCCTTCTTCTCTTGATGTTTGTAACCTCTTCTCTATATATATCTATGTAAACTTAATGTAAAATATGAGTTGTGAATAAGAGAATAAGAAGATTAAAAGAGTAAAGGAAGCTTTGTTTATCTTCCTAAAGGCACCGGTGGAGCTTTAGCTCTCCGGCGCCATGCTTCTCCTTAGTTCATCTTATTTCATCAACCATTATCATTCTCATTCTCATTACATCAGTACTCACGCCACCATCTTCATCCTAAACATTCTCCAAGTATCCAAACCTCAAACACCTTATCATTCTCACGCCACAACTATCACTCTCTCAACAATCCCTAAGCCTCCATACTCTTAATTTCAACATGGTATCAGAGCAAGTTGAGTGATCTATTGCCTAATCTCTTGTTATTCTTGTAGCTCTCTACAAAGTCTTCTAATCTATAACCATACACTTTCTTAGTTCTATTCACTCTGAGATTAATATCCTTGAGATCATAAGATCTTCAAGTTGTGAAAGGATTAAGGGTGTGTATTGTTACTAGAAAATGATGAAAACTTGAGGGAGATTTCGTTGGGCTCTCCTTGGCTCCTTGCCTTGAGGAGCTCGGTCTTTTGTTAAACACATGAGAGAAAATTTTCTGGGGTAATTTGTTCCTCCAATGTGTTTTCTAATTAATGGGGTGTGTGTGAGAGAGTAAATATTTTTCTTTGTGGTTCTTGTGTGTGGAGTCTAGATCCACATACAAAACTTTGAAAAGGGGTTGTATCAATATCAATTCCTTGGTGATCCTCTTTGGAAACAAGATCCAGAGGATTTTTTAAGAATCATTCATCCGTGAAGAAGCTTGTCATGGCATGATGGTTTTTGGCATGTATGGCATGGGAAATAAGGCATCTAGGAGATGAAGAATGTTTTTGGCGTGATGGTTTAGAAGAGGAGAAGGCTGGGTGGTGACCTTAAGTGGTGATCCAAGCAAGCTCCAAGTGATAACAAATCATTGAACAGGAAGTAAAGTGGCTGGTGATCAAATGAAGACATCCAGCAAGAAAGAAGAGGAACCATTAAACCGGCGGTACAAAAAACAGTCAAAGAAAGTGTGAATCTAGTTCACATAAGACTTCAAGGAAAATATGAGACAGCTCATAGTAAAACTTGGAGAAAAGGAGAAGCTTACCTTAGAAAGATGAAGCTGAAGAAGGTTGAATCCCGGAAGAGACTTCCGGAAGAGACGTGACAAGAGGAGTTCACGTAGAAGACTTGCATGAAACAGAGATGAAGCACAAGGCTGAGATGTTTCCTGCAAAGAAAAGGAAGTGGTCAATAATTTTTGATCAAAGAAACACAGTTGATAAGAGAAAAATCAATTGTGGAAAAGAAGCGGTGAAGAGATAGTAAGCAATATTTTTGGATGGGCTTGTGTTGTGATTCTTGAGAGTTTGATTCCAGTTATGGTGATTGGAAACTCACATTCGCTTGTAACTTCAAGCGTTAAGGAGGAGAAGAGTAAGGCTGATGAGAGAGGTGAAACCTCAGAGAAAGACGTTAAGAGCGATTGTTGCTCTGAGAAGAAGAAGAGCAACAGCGACTCAGTGAAGCTCTTGGCGAATTCTCAGCCTCAGTAACAGGCGAATCAAACTCTGCAACACTCATTTCCAAGAAGTTCATGACTTCCTAAACCAATCTCATAGGCTAATACTATCTTTTATTGGTGAATCTTTCAACAAGCGGAAGATTCAGATGGTCCAAGAAGTAGTTGCTCCAAGGTATTGATTAAATGGTGCTTATGGAGGGTCATATTCTTCCACATGGTCTTCATCCTCTCTTGAGGCCGAATCACTTGATCCAGGAGGTCTTGAGAGAGTGGTGATCATACTCAATCATGTGGCGATCCAAGCGGAGCAATCTACAAGAAGAAGTGTGTATAGGCTCAAGCAAGCTATTCATGGTGGTGTTATGTGGAGGTAGATGATGTCCTTTGCAGCCTAATCCAAAATGGCTAGCAGACGAAAGCTTGTCCTAATTGGCAAGTGGGATAGATAGTCCAAGAGGAGGCGGCATCATTGGCATAATCAAGCTTAGTGCTCTTTCCTTTGCAAGAGTGGTCCCTTGGCAACGGGCTAGTCTTGAAGGAAAGTGTTGAAGAAGCGGTGAGCTCTAAATTATGCAACGGTCTTCCTTGTCAAGTTTGGTTCTTCCCATACTCGAACCAAGCTTGAGGGGGAGTGCTGAAGAAGACCGTTGAAGCACCAAGTTAGGTGACGGTCCAAGAAGAAGAGAACTATCACATTGTACCATGGATAGGTGCGGCATTCTGAGAGGAAGCCGGGAGAGTCTTATGATAAGTGGGATTAGAGCGGATGGCTCTTTGAAGAATCAAGATCAAATCTATGAAGGGTTGAAGCCAAGATTGATCTTGATAGATGGAGTGTGAAGCTCAGACCAAGAGGCGTTCAACTAGGAGGCTGTGGAACGGTAAACAAGGCAACAAGGCACTTCAAGCACCGTATGAGGAGACGATGGCAAGAGAAAGCCGAGAGACAAATACGAGTAGCTATGGATGATGTTGTAAGAAAACCGAAGGAGAAACCACCTTTCAGACCTTATTAATGTTGATTTTAGAAGTTTAGGGAGAGATAAGGATGAAGATAAGAGAATTGGCGTAATAAGAGAGAGAGAGAGATTGCTGAATTTTTCTTCTTATTTTCACTCTTCAACCAATACAATGCACAAGTATATATAGACTTTACAAGCATATGCTAAGGAAAAAATATCTAAGGAAGAGGGAGAGAAGAGGTGTGATGATGGAGTGGTTGAGCTGCTCCAACAGTGCAGCTGCGCCCATGCTGTTCCCATGCTGTGCCCATACCTTCTCCCTGCAGCGCCCATGCCTCCTTTGCTTCCTCACTTGGTTTAGTTAGCTTGTCTAATTGATATCCAACAGCTTCCTTTTCTTCTAGTTCCTTATAAACTAGCTCTCCTTCTAGTTACTTCACAACTAGTTCTTTCCTTTTCCCTCCTTTTCTTGAGTTTGAATTCTTCTTCTTGAGATCACATATTTCAACACTCCCCCTCAAGATTGGTCGGTGAATATCCTTTAGACCGATCTTGCCATATATGTGATCCCCAATGATCGAAGATGTTGCCTTGGTGAAGATATCCGCTAGCTGTTCCCCACTTGCTACGAATGCGGGTTTGATGATTCCTTCTTGAATCTTTCCCCTCACAAAGTGACAATCCACTTCTATATGCTTGGTCCTTTCATGGAATACCGGATTGGATGCTATATGTATTGCAGCTTGATTATCACAATACAACAGCATCTCCTCAGCCTCAAGTATCCCAAGATCTTCTAGGAATGCCCTCACCCATATCAATTCTTTTGTCACCTCCTTCATAGCCCTATACTCGGCTTCAGCACTTGATAAGGCTATAACTTTCTGCTTCTTACTTCTCCAAGTGACTAGATTACCTCCCACAAAGGTACAAAAACCGGATGTGGACTTTCTATCTTGCTTATCTCCAGCCCAATCCGCATCACAATATCCTTGAACCTTTGTGTTTCCATTATCCTTCATCCATATGCCTTTTCCAGGGCTGTTTTTTAAGTACCTTAGCAGCCTCTCAATCATGTTCCAATGCTGCATAGTTGGTTTTTGCATATGTTGACTCACACGGTTCACTGCAAAGCAAATATCCGGCCTTGTAATAGTAAGATAGATGAGCTTGCCCACCATCCTCTGGTATCTTTTAATATTCTCCAATGGCTCCCCCTCAGGACTATCTTGGTAGCCTTCTTCTATTGGAGTTTTGGCCGGTTTGGATCCTAACTTCCCGGTTTCTTCCAAGAGATCCAGCACATATTTCCTTTGGGAGATGAACATCCCATCTTCAAACCATGTCATTTCAATCCCTAGGAAGTATTTAAGCTCTCCTAGATCCTTTATATCAAAAGCAACCTTCAAGAGTTCCTTGATTCGATCTACTCCATATTTGTCACTTCCTGTGATGATTAGATCATCAACATAGATCAAGACCACCACTACTCCTCCTTTACTTTTCCTTGTGAAAAGTGTATGATCAGCTTCCGATCTTATGAACTCCTTCTCCAAAAGACAAGCACTTAGCCTTTGGTACCATGCCTTTGGAGATTGCTTTAGCCCATAGATTGCTTTCTTCAATCTACAAACTTTGTTGCCTTCCTTATGATATCCTTGGGGTGGATCCATATACACTTCCTCTTCCAAATCCCCTTGCAAGAAGGCGTTCTTGACATCCATCTGCCATAGATCCCACTTCAAGTTCACTGCCACGGAGATTAGGATTCTGATGGAATGGAGCTTAGCAACCGGAGCAAATGTCTCGGTATAATCCTCCCCATAGATTTGAGTATACCCTTTTGCTACCAACCTTGCCTTGTATCTTTCTATCCTCCCATCACTTGTGTATTTGATTGTATACACCCATCTACACCCAACTGGCTTCTTATCCCTTGGTAAATCGGTTAAGTACCAAGTATGATTCCTTTCCATGGACTTCATTTCCTCTTCCATGGCTTTTACCCATACTCCACTCTCACACGCTTCTTCATATGAGTTAGGTATGGATTCCTTGCTGATTTTTCCAAGAAAAGCTTCATGCTCCATAGGTAAGGATGCCAACGAGCAAAAATGCTCAATGGGATATGTAACAGTGCTAGTTTGAGTGTTATCTCCCCCTTGTGATAAGAGAATGCTGTCGCCAATAGGATCGAGATCTAAGCTCGCCGTACGCTCAGGGCATTCTCTTATCACACAAGGAATATTACTCGCACTAGACTCTCCTTGGAGCATGGCAGAGTTGTTGTAGCCATAGTGAACACGTTGTCGCCTCTGTCTTGTACTTCTTCTTAGAGGTACTGTTGGCTCAGGTTCTTCTTTGACAATGTCAATGCTTTCTACACCTGGATTAGGTTCACTTTCTTCATCCGTGGCTTTATGATCTGAGGTTGGGTCATTCTCCTCATGTACATCATCCCTTGTTCTTGAATCTTCAAAGAACGGTATCCACTCCATAAATGGTGAGCTCATACCTTGAGGGGTATCATGATTCTTAGCTCCATAGAAGCTCTCCTTTTCATTGAACCTCACCTCTCTTGATACATAGACTCGTCTTGTCTCCGGGTTGTAGACCTTGTATCCTTTTTGTGTTGGTGAATATCCAATGAATACACACTTCATGCTTCTAGGTTCAAGCTTGTTTCTTTGACCTTCTGGTGTGAACATAAAGCAGCTACATCCAAAGGTTTTGAGATGATGTAGGCTTGGTTTCTTGTTGTACAATGCCTCAAATGGTGACTTATTATCCAGGTTCTTGGTTGGAAGACGGTTGATCAAGTAGTTTGAAGTCATCACGGCATCTCCCCAATGAAGTTTAGGTACTCCCTTGGCAATCATGATGGTCCTTGCTACCTCCATTAGGTGTCTATTTTTTCTTTCAGCTACTCCGTTTTGTTGTGGAGTATAGGCGCAAGATGTTTGATGGATGGTGCCAAGGTTGTTGAGTAATTCCTTGAACCGCTTGCTTATATACTCTCCTCCATTATCACTTCTTAAGATCTTGATTGTTGTTTTGAATTGTGTAGACACATAGTTGATGAAGTTGGTGAATGCTTCATAAACTTGATCTTTGGTATGTAGAAGAGTAATCCATGTGTATTTTGAGTAGTCATCTATGAATGAAACAAAATACTTATATTGATCTCTTGAATTACAAGGAGCGGTCCATACATCCGAGTGTACAATGCCAAAAGCTTCATCACAAAATGTAGATGAAGTAGGAAACACTTGTCTACAATGTTTCCCTAGTACACATGCTTCACATACTACTTCTTCTTGAATGAGATTGGGTAAGGCCACTTTGAGAACTGCAGAGCTTGGATGTCCCAACCTTTCATGCCATAGTGGACTATCTCCAATCTCCTTCCTACTAGATACTTCTACATCCGCCTTCATTCCAAGCGCTTTCACATCCGCTTGTTTATTTGTGTGCAAAAGATATACTCCATCCTCTACCTTCCCTTCTCCGAGCACTTTGTTTGTTTTAGGGTCCTGAAACTTAACAAAGTCAGTCCCAAACAATGCCACACAATCCAAATCCTTGGTAGCTTTATGAATTGATAGAAGATTAGATGAGAAACTAGGCATGTATAAGGCTTTTGTTCCCTTTTTGAAAAGTTCTAATTCCCCTATCCCTTCAATCGGAACTGAACTCCCATTTGCCACTTGCACATTCCCATGATAAGGCTCAAGATTTTTAAGCATGTCTTGATCCTTAATCATGTGATGAGAAGCCCCTGAATCCACAATCACTTTGTCCTTTTTTATGGAGCTTTTAGAACCGAGGAAGCCCTTACCAGATTCAGTGAGCTTGGCTAGGCTCTTGATGAGGGCTTCGAATTCGGACCTCTTGACCGTATCCTCAACTGGTTGTGCCACACCCATGAAGGCTCTAGGTCCACTTCCATTCTCCTTTAGCCTCTTAGGCCTCAAGTGTGGATGAAGGGTCCAACACTTCTCCTTAGTGTGTCCCTTCATTTTACAATGCTCACATTCCAACACCCTCTTGTCGAATGTAAGATTCTTCCTTGCAAGATGTGCAGCCTCGCTTGGTGCACGAAATAGGTCTCTTGACCCTTCCTCTCTTTGAATCATGCCACATACTTCCGCTAGACTTGGCAGCTTCTCAAATCTAAGTATGTGCTTGATAAGATCTTTGTAGGATGCGTTGAGCGCCAAGAGAAGCCCAAACACTTGATCTTGGTCACGCCTTTCTCCTAACTCCTTGGGGTCCATAGTTTGTGGCCTCAAGATCTCCAGTTCGGCCCACAAGCTTCTATACTCCCCAAACATTTCCTTGAATGGCTTCTCTCCTTGTTGAAGCTCATTCAACGCCCTCTTCACCTCAAATATCCTTGATATATTTGAGATGTTTCCATATACTCCCTTGAGTATATCCCACAACTCCTTGGCGGTATCCCCATATGAGTAGGCCGCCAGGATAGATGGCTCAAGTGAGCTTTGAAGAAGTGAAAGAGTGAACTGCTCTTCTTGCTCTTCCTTGTCATTGTATGGTTCGGCTTCTTCCTTAGGTTCAATGAACTTCCAAAGTCCTCTACCTCTTAGAACGGTCTTAGTAGTTTTTGCCCAAAGAAGGTAGTTATCTCCTTTAAGAACAACAGAAATCGCTACTCTATTCACCTCCATTCTCTTGTAGTAATACACAATCCCAGCTCTTTCACAACTTGAAGATCAACCGATCTCAAGGATTTTAATCTCAGAGTGAATATAACTTGGTAAGATGTATTGCTATAGATTAGAAGGTTTTGAAGATAGCTTAAAGGGATTATGAAGAGAGTTTAAGCGGTTGGATAAAGAACCCGCTCTGATACCATGTTGATTTTAGAAGTTTAGGGAGAGATAAGGATGAAGATAAGAGAATTGGCGTAATAAGAGAGAGAGAGATTGCTGAATTTTTCTTCTTATTTTCACTCTTCAACCAATACAATGCACACGTATATATAGACTTTACAAGCATATGCTAAGGAAAAAATATCTAAGGAAGAGGGAGAGAAGAGGTGTGATGATGGAGTGGTTGAGCTGCTCCAACAGTGCAGCTGCGCCCATGCTGTTCCCATGCTGTGCCCATACCTTCTCCCTGCAGCGCCCATGCCTCCTTTGCTTCCTCACTTGGTTTAGTTAGCTTGTCTAATTGATATCCAACAGCTTCCTTTTCTTCTAGTTCCTTATAAACTAGCTCTCCTTCTAGTTCCTTCACAACTAGTTCTTTCCTTTTCCCTCCTTTTCTTGAGTTTGAATTCTTCTTCTTGAGATCACATATTTCAACACACCTCTGGGTCAACCTTTCCCGCGAAGGTAGGTTGGACCAGTTTGTGGACCGGGGCCTCGGGTCAAGGTACACGGTCTTCTCGGTCATAGACGCTTGGTCGTTCCCTTCATCGGGGTCATCCTGGTCAGGGTTGTATGGGTCGTACCCTTCGTCGGATGGGTAGGCTGGAATGGGTTCTTCAAGGGGACGATTGGCAACATCGATCGGCTGGTTTGGGAGAGGCTGTTGAGCATCGGGTGGAAGGTCATAGTTTTATACACTCCAACTAGGCTGTTTGACCCGTAAGGAGATCGGTATGGTTGGTGAAGCGCAATAGCAAGTGTTAAGCAGACGAGAGGTTAAACGAAGGGGATTGACTTGACCCTAATGTTACCAAAGAGGGACACTGGGGGATAGAGGTGGTAAGTAAGGAAGTGAAGCCTCACGATACAACTCCTTGGGTGAGTTCCGAGTCAAGACTTAAGAAGAGCTCAAAGGAGGTTCGTTCACAAGCTTAAGTTACTTCTAAGGATTGACTCGACCTAGAAACAACTAAAGGAGTAAACAAGAAAATAAAGGGGTTGAAAAGCAAGGGGAATGCCTCACAATTCAGCACCGGGGAGCGAGTTCCTAGCAACAATTCGGAAGAGCTCACTCAGTGTTTCGTTCAACAGCAACTACTTGAAGAACTAAGAAAGAAACAATAAGCAACAATGCATTCAATAATCAAAAACTAGTTGTCGAATACAAGTGGGGTTCAGGCCTTTAAATAGGCCGCCAAGTAAGGTTCAGAGGTTCACAAAAGGACAAAGCCCAATGCTTAAAGACAAGCACAATTTGGGCTAAAAGGAAAACAAACTAAAGCGAGTTAAATAAAGGGAAAAAGGAAGGCAAATGTGTTGGGTCTTTATTGGATAGGATCATTGCCATATTGATTGAGTCCAACCAATCCGGCAATGATGCACCAAGTCTCCTTGCCTCATTAAGAACCCAACCGGTAAACCTCTTTGGGATAAATCCGAATGGGAAAATAGTACAATTCTCTTGGCGTCTTGATGAGGTCCTTACCAACTGATGGTAAGGACAGTGAAGATAGGTTCACTTGTATCCTGCTGATTGCTTCGTTGTGGGTCTGGATTCACCGTCCATTGCCCATAGATTCCTCGATCCCAAGCATCTTGAAGGTAGGCGTTGAAAAGGGTCCTACAGCGTTTGGCCTTGGTCCGCTTGATGTTGCCGAGCTGTACGGTAGGAATCGTCTGGTCTTGATGAAGTATGTGGCCTAAGGTTGGGATGGGACGAACTGGTTCCATGATGCCATGCGGCCCGGGACAATACCCAATGCCGGATGGAACCTCGGTCTGGACTGCGGTACGATCAGGGTCGGTGTTACACGGGACTGGTTCTGACGCCTCCATACTCTTAATTTCGAGGAAGCCAATGACAATGTGAGTATTCCGAGAGCTAGAAGATGTCATCCGAGGAGCTTGAAGATTAAGTTTGAGACAAGAAGCCCGAGGAGACATGATCCGAGTGAAGCTTAGAGAAAACAAAGCCTAATCCGCAAGGAAGAGTAAAGGCCATGGGATTCAGTATCCTAGGTCTCATTAAGGTTAGGAGTCATCAAAACCGTCTTTGGAGCAAGCAAGGATCAGCTAGTGGATATTATCATCATGGCATCATCTTCTATCAATGAGAATTACGTACATGGCAATATTGGCCTTAAGGACACCTACCGACCAATCTTGAGGGGGAGTGTTGAAATATGTGATCTCTATGATAGAAGAATTCAAACTTAAGAGAAGGAGGGAAAGGAAACCAAGTTCACAAAGAACTAGAAGAAGTCTTGGTTAGGATGTAACTAGAAGAATGGAAGCTGTTACATACTAACTAGAAGACTAACTAAGTGGAAAAGAGGAAGCGGAAGCAAAGGAGAGCATGTGGCGTCAGAACCAGGGCATGGGCACAAGCATGGAGGCGTCAGCAGCAGGGTATGGGCGCAGCATGAACAGGAGGCAAGCAGTGAGCTGCTCCCTTCTCTCCTCTTGGCGCAAATTTCTTTCTTCTCTCCTTTATCCTTCACGCTTCTTCTTCCTTCTTCTCTTGATGTTTGTAACCTCTTCTCTATAAATATCTATGTAAACTTAATATAAAAGATGAGTTGTGAATAAGAGAATAAGAAGATTAAAAGAGTAAAGGAAGCTTTGTTTATCTTCCTAAAGGCGCCGGTGGAGCTTTAGCTCTCCGGCGCCATGCTTCTCCTTAGTTCATCTTATTTCATCAACCATTATCATTCTCATTCTCATTACATCAATACTCACGCCACCATCTTCATCCTAAACATTCTCCAAGTATTCCAAACCTCAAACTCCTTATCATTCTCACGCCTCAACTATCACTCTCTCAACAATCCCTAAGCCTCCATACTCTTAATTTCGAGGAAGCCAATGACAATGTGAGTATTCCGAGAGCTAGAAGATGTCATCCGAGGAGCTTGAAGTCAAGATTAAGTTTGAGACAAGAAGCCCGAGGAGACATGATCCGAGTGAAGCTTAGAGAAAACAAAGCCTAATCCGCAAGGAAGAGTAAAGGCCATGCGATTCAGTATCCTAGGTCTCATTAAGGTTAGGAGTCATCAAAACCGTCTTTGGAGCAAGCAAGGATCAGCTAGTGGATATCATCATCATGGCATCATCTTCTATCAATGAGAATCACGTACATGGCAAGATTGGCCTTAAGGACACTTACCGACCAATCTTGAGGGGGAGTGTTGAAATATGTGATCTCTATGATAGAAGAATTCAAACTTAAAAGAAGAAGGGAAAGGAAACCTAGTTGACAAGGAACTAGAAGAAGTCTTGGTTAGGATGTAACTAGAAGAATGGAAGCTGTTACATACTAACTAGAAGACTAACTAAGTGGAAAAGAGGAAGCAAAGGAGAGCATGTGGCGTCAGAACCAGGGCATGGGCACAAGCATGGAGGCGTCAGCAGCAGGGTATGGGCGCAGCATGAACAGGAGGCAAACAGTGAGCTGCTCCCTTCTCTCCTCTTGGCGCAAATTTCTTTCTTCTCTCCTTTATCCTTCACGCTTCTTCTTCCTTCTTCTCTTGATGTTTGTAACCTCTTCTCTATAAATATCTATGTAAACTTAATGTAAAAGATGAGTTGTGAATAAGAGAATAAGAAGATTAAAAGAGTAAAGGAAGCTTTGTTTATCTTCCTAAAGGCGCCGGTGGAGCTTTAGCTCTCCGGCGCCATGCTTCTCCTTAGTTCATCTTATTTCATCAACCATTATCATTGTCATTCTCATTACATCAATACTCACGCCACCATCTTCATCCTAAACATTCTCCAAGTATTCCAAACCTCAAACTCCTTATCATTCTCACGCCACAACTATCACTCTCTCAACAATCCCTAAGCCTCCATACTCTTAATTTCGAGGAAGCCAATGACAATGTGAGTATTCCGAGAGCTAGAAGATGTCATCCGAGGAGCTTGAAGTGAAGATTAAGTTTGAGACAAGAAGCCCAAGAAGACATGATCCGAGTAAAGCTTAGAGAAAACAAAGCCTAATCCGCAAGGAAGAGTAAAGGCCATGGGATTCAGTATCCTAGGTCTCATTAAGGTTAGGAGTCATCAAAACCGTCTTTGGAGCAAGCAAGGATCAGCTAGTGGATATCATCATCATGGCATCATCTTCTATCAATGAGAATCACGTACAAGGCAAGATTGGCCTTAAGGACACCTACCGACCAATCTTGAGGGGGAGTGTTGAAATATGTGATCTCTATGATAGAAGAATTCAAACTTAAGAGAAGGAGGGAAAGGAAACCTAGTTCACAAGGAACTAGAAGAAGTCTTGGTTAGGATGTAACTAGAACAATGGAAGCTGTTACATACTAACTAGAAGACTAACTAAGTGGAAAAGAGGAAGCGGAAGCAAAGGAGAGCATGTGGCGTCAGAACCAGGGCATGGGCACAAGCATGGAGGCGTCAGCAGCAGGGTATGGGCGCAGCATGAACAGGAGGCAAACAGTGAGCTGCTCCCTTCTCTCCTCTTGGCGCAAATTTCTTTCTTCTCTCCTTTATCCTTCACGCTTCTTCTTCCTTCTTCTCTTGATGTTTGTAACCTCTTCTCTATAAATATCTATGTAAACTTAATGTAAAAGATGAGTTGTGAATAAGAGAATAAGAAGATTAAAAGAGTAAAGGAAGCTTTGTTTATCTTTCTAAAGGCGCCGGTGGAGCTTTAGCTCTCCGGCGCCATGCTTCTCCTTAGTTCATCTTATTTCATCAACCATTATCATTCTCATTCTCATTACATCAATACTCACGCCACCATCTTCATCCTAAACATTCTCCAAATATTCCAAACCTCAAACTCCTTATCATTCTCACGCCACAACTATCACTCTCTCAACAATCCCTAAGCCTCCATACTCTTAATTTCGAGGAAGCCAATGACAATGTGAGTATTCCGAGAGCTAGAAGATGTCATCCGAGGAGCTTGAAGTCAAGATTAAGTTTGAGACAAGAAGCCCGAGGAGACATGATCCGAGTGAAGCTTAGAGAAAACAAAGCCTAATCCGCAAGGAAGAGTAAAGGCCATGGGATTCAGTATCCTAGGTCTCATTAAGGTTAGGAGTCATCAAAACCGTCTTTGGAGCAAGCAAGGATCAGCTAGTGGATATCATCATCATGGCATCATCTTCTATCAATGAGAATCACGTACATGGCAAGATTGGCCTTAAGGAAACCTACCGACCAATCTTGAGGGGGAGTGTTGAAATTTGTGATCTCTATGATAGAAGAATTCAAACTTAAAAGAAGAAGGGAAAGGAAACCTAGTTCACAAGGAACTAGAAGAAGTCTTGGTTAGGATGTAACTAGAAGAATGGAAGTTGTTACATACTAACTAGAAGACTAACTAAGTGAAAAAGAGGAAGCAAAGGAGAGCATGTGGCATCAGAACCAGGGCATGGGCACAAGCATGGAGGCATCAGCAGCAGGGTATGGGCGCATCATGAACAGGAGGCAAGCAGTGAGCTGCTCCCTTCTCTCCTCTTGGCGCAAATTTCTTTCTTCTCTCCTTTATCCTTCACGCTTCTTCTTCCTTCTTCTCTTGATGTTTGTAACCTCTTATCTATAAATATCTATGTAAACTTAATGTAAAAGATGAGTTGTGAATAAGAGAATAAGAAGATTAAAAGAGTAAAGGAAGCTTTGTTTATCTTCCTAAAGGCGCCGCTGGAGCTTTAGCTCTCCGGCGCCATGCTTCTCCTTAGTTCATCTTATTTCATCAACCATTATCATTCTCATTCTCATTACATCAATACTCACGCCACCATCTTCATCCTAAACATTCTCCAACTATTCCGAACCTCAAACTCCTTATCATTCTCACGCCACAACTATCACTCTCTCAACAATCCCTAAGCCTCCATACTCTTAATTTCGAGGAAGCCAATGACAATGTGAGTATTCCGAGAGCTAGAAGATGTCATCCGAGGAGCTTGAAGTCAAGATTAAGTTTAAGACAAGAAGCCCGAGGAGACATGATCCGAGTGAAGCTTAGAGAAAACAAAGCCTAATCCGCAAGGAAGAGTAAAGGCCATGGGATTCAGTATCCTAGGTTTCATTAAGGTTAGGAGTCATCAAAACCGTCTTTGGAGCAAGCAAGGATCAGCTAGTGGATATCATCATCATGGCATCATCTTCTATCAATGAGAATCCCATACATGGCAAGATTGGCCTTAAGGACACTTACCGACCAATCTTGAGGGGGAGTGTTGAAATATGTGATCTCTATGATAGAAGAATTCAAACTTAAAAGAAGAAGGGAAAGGAAACCTAGTTGACAAGGAACTAGAAGAAGTCTTGGTTAGGATGTAACTAGAAGAATGGAAGCTGTTACATACTAACTAGAAGACTAACTAAGTGGAAAAGAGGAAGCAAAGGAGAGCATGTGGCGTCAGAACCAGGGCATGGGCACAAGCATGGAGGCGTCAGCAGCAGGGTATGGGCGCAGCATGAACAGGAGGCAAACAGTGAGCTGCTCCCTTCTGTCCTCTTGGCGCAAATTTCTTTCTTCTCTCCTTTATCCTTCACGCTTCTTCTTCCTTCTTCTCTTGATATTTGTAACCTCTTCTCTATAAATATCTATGTAAACTTAATATAAAAGATGAGTTGTGAATAAGAGAATAAGAAGATTAAAAGAGTAAAGGAAGCTTTGTTTATCTTCCTAAAGGCGCCGGTGGAGCTTTAGCTCTCTGGCGCCATGCTTCTCCTTAGTTCATCTTATTTCATCAACCATTATCATTCTCATTCTCATTACATCAATACTCACGCCACCATCTTCATCCTAAACATTCTCCAAGTATTCCAAACCTCAAACTCCTTATCATTCTCACGCCACAACTATCACTCTCTCAACAATCCCTAAGCCTCCATACTCTTAATTTCGAGGAAGCCAATGACAATGTGAGTATTCCGAGAGCTAGAAGATGTCATCCGAGGAGCTTGAAGTCAAGATTAAGTTTGAGACAAGAAGCCCAAGGAGACATGATCCGAGTGAAGCTTAGAGAAAACAAAGCCTAATCCGCAAGGAAGAGTAAAGGCCATGGGATTCAGTATCCTAGGTCTCATTAAGGTTAGGAGTCATCAAAACCGTCTTTGGAGCAAGCAAGGATCAGCTAGTAGATATCATCATCATGGCATCATCTTCTATCAATGAGAATCACGTACATGGCAAGATTGGCCTTAAGGACACCTACCGACCAATCTTGAGGGGGAGTGTTGAAATATGTGATCTCTATGATAGAAGAATTCAAACTTACGAGAAGGAGGGAAAGGAAACCTAGTTCACAAGGAACTAGAAGAAGTCTTGGTTAGGATGTAACTAGAACAATGGAAGCTGTTACATACTAACTAGAAGACTAACTAAGTGGAAAAGAGGAAGCAAAGGAGAGCATGTGGCGTCAGAACCAGGGCATGGGCACAAGCATGGAGGCGTCAGCAGCAGGGTATGGGCGCAGCATGAACAGGAGGCAAACAGTGAGCTGTTCCCTTCTCTCCTCTTGGCGCAAATTTCTTTCTTCTCTCCTTTATCCTTCACGCTTCTTCTTCCTTCTTCTCTTGATGTTTGTAACCTCTTCTCTATAAATATCTATGTAAACTTAATGTAAAAGATGAGTTGTCAATAAGAGAATAAGAAGATTAAAAGAGTAAAGGAAGCTTTGTTTATCTTCCTAAAGGCGCCGGTGGTGCTTTAGCTCTCCGGCGCCATACTTCTCCTTAGTTCATCTTATTTCATCAACCATTATCATTCTCATTCTCATTACATCAATACTCACGCCACCATCTTCATCCTAAACATTCTCCAAGTATTCCAAACCTCAAACTCCTTATCATTCTCACGCCACAACTATCACTCTCTCAACAATCCCTAAGCCTCCATACTCTTAATTTCGAGGAAGCCAATGACAATGTGAGTATTCCGAGAGCTAGAAGATGTCATCCGAGGAGCTTGAAGTCAAGATTAAGTTTGAGACAAGAAGCCCGAGGAGACATGATCCGAGTGAAGCTTAGAGAAAACAAAGCCTAATCCGCAAGGAAGAGTAAAGGCCATGGGATTCAGTATCCTAGGTCTCATTAAGGTTAGGAGTCATCAAAACCGTCTTTGGAGCAAGCAAGGATCAGCTATTGGATATCATCATCATGGCATCATCTTCTATCAATGAGAATCACGTACATGGCAAGATTGGCCTTAAGGACACCTACCGACCAATCTTGAGGGGGAGTGTTGAAATATGTGATCTCTATGATAGAAGAATTCAAACTTAAGAGAAGAAGGGAAAGGAAACCTAGTTCACAAGGAACTAGAAGAAGTCTTGGTTAGGATGTAACTAGAAGAATGGAAGCTGTTACATACTAACTAGAAGACTAACTAAGTGGAAAAGAGGAAGCAAAGGAGAGCATGTGGCGTCAGAACCAGGGCATGGGCACAAGCATGTAGGCGTCAGCAGCAGGGTATGGGCGCAGCATGAACAGGAGGCAAGCAGTGAGCTGCTCCCTTCTCTCCTCTTGGCGCAAATTTCTTTCTTCTCTCCTTTATCCTTCACGCTTCTTCTTCCTTCTTCTCTTGATGTTTGTAACCTCTTATCTATAAATATCTATGTAAACTTAATGTAAAAGATGAGTTGTGAATAAGAGAATAAGAAGATTAAAAGAGTAAAGGAAGCTTTGTTTATCTTCCTAAAGGCGCCGCTGGAGCTTTAGCTCTCCGGCGCCATGCTTCTCCTTAGTTCATCTTATTTCATCAACCATTATCATTCTCATTCTCATTACATCAATACTCACGCCACCATCTTCATCCTAAACATTCTCCAACTATTCCGAACCTCAAACTCCTTATCATTCTCACGCCACAACTATCACTCTCTCAACAATCCCTAAGCCTCCATACTCTTAATTTCGAGGAAGCCAATGACAATGTGAGTATTCCGAGAGCTAGAAGATGTCATCCGAGGAGCTTGAAGTCAAGATTAAGTTTAAGACAAGAAGCCCGAGGAGACATGATCCGAGTGAAGCTTAGAGAAAACAAAGCCTAATCCGCAAGGAAGAGTAAAGGCCATGGGATTCAGTATCCTAGGTTTCATTAAGGTTAGGAGTCATCAAAACCGTCTTTGGAGCAAGCAAGGATCAGCTAGTGGATATCATCATCATGGCATCATCTTCTATCAATGAGAATCCCATACATGGCAAGATTGGCCTTAAGGACACTTACCGACCAATCTTGAGGGGGAGTGTTGAAATATGTGATCTCTATGATAGAAGAATTCAAACTTAAAAGAAGAAGGGAAAGGAAACCTAGTTGACAAGGAACTAGAAGAAGTCTTGGTTAGGATGTAACTAGAAGAATGGAAGCTGTTACATACTAACTAGAAGACTAACTAAGTGGAAAAGAGGAAGCAAAGGAGAGCATGTGGCGTCAGAACCAGGGCATGGGCACAAGCATGGAGGCGTCAGCAGCAGGGTATGGGCGCAGTATGAACAGGAGGCAAACAGTGAGCTGCTCCCTTCTGTCCTCTTGGCGCAAATTTCTTTCTTCTCTCCTTTATCCTTCACGCTTCTTCTTCCTTCTTCTCTTGATATTTGTAACCTCTTCTCTATAAATATCTATGTAAACTTAATATAAAAGATGAGTTGTGAATAAGAGAATAAGAAGATTAAAAGAGTAAAGGAAGCTTTGTTTATCTTCCTAAAGGCGCCGGTGGAGCTTTAGCTCTCTGGCGCCATGCTTCTCCTTAGTTCATCTTATTTCATCAACCATTATCATTCTCATTCTCATTACATCAATACTCACGCCACCATCTTCATCCTAAACATTCTCCAAGTATTCCAAACCTCAAACTCCTTATCATTCTCACGCCACAACTATCACTCTCTCAACAATCCCTAAGCCTCCATACTCTTAATTTCGAGGAAGCCAATGACAATGTGAGTATTCCGAGAGCTAGAAGATGTCATCCGAGGAGCTTGAAGTCAAGATTAAGTTTGAGACAAGAAGCCCAAGGAGACATGATCCGAGTGAAGCTTAGAGAAAACAAAGCCTAATCCGCAAGGAAGAGTAAAGGCCATGGGATTCAGTATCCTAGGTCTCATTAAGGTTAGGAGTCATCAAAACCGTCTTTGGAGCAAGCAAGGATCAGCTAGTAGATATCATCATCATGGCATCATCTTCTATCAATGAGAATCACGTACATGGCAAGATTGGCCTTAAGGACACCTACCGACCAATCTTGAGGGGGAGTGTTGAAATATGTGATCTCTATGATAGAAGAATTCAAACTTACGAGAAGGAGGGAAAGGAAACCTAGTTCACAAGGAACTAGAAGAAGTCTTGGTTAGGATGTAACTAGAACAATGGAAGCTGTTACATACTAACTAGAAGACTAACTAAGTGGAAAAGAGGAAGCAAAGGAGAGCATGTGGCGTCAGAACCAGGGCATGGGCACAAGCATGGAGGCGTCAGCAGCAGGGTATGGGCGCAGCATGAACAGGAGGCAAACAGTGAGCTGTTCCCTTCTCTCCTCTTGGCGCAAATTTCTTTCTTCTCTCCTTTATCCTTCACGCTTCTTCTTCCTTCTTCTCTTGATGTTTGTAACCTCTTCTCTATAAATATCTATGTAAACTTAATGTAAAAGATGAGTTGTCAATAAGAGAATAAGAAGATTAAAAGAGTAAAGGAAGCTTTGTTTATCTTCCTAAAGGCGCCGGTGGTGCTTTAGCTCTCCGGCGCCATACTTCTCCTTAGTTCATCTTATTTCATCAACCATTATCATTCTCATTCTCATTACATCAATACTCACGCCACCATCTTCATCCTAAACATTCTCCAAGTATTCCAAACCTCAAACTCCTTATCATTCTCACGCCACAACTATCACTCTCTCAACAATCCCTAAGCCTCCATACTCTTAATTTCGAGGAAGCCAATGACAATGTGAGTATTCCGAGAGCTAGAAGATGTCATCCGAGGAGCTTGAAGTCAAGATTAAGTTTGAGACAAGAAGCCCGAGGAGACATGATCCGAGTGAAGCTTAGAGAAAACAAAGCCTAATCCGCAAGGAAGAGTAAAGGCCATGGGATTCAGTATCCTAGGTCTCATTAAGGTTAGGAGTCATCAAAACCGTCTTTGGAGCAAGCAAGGATCAGCTATTGGATATCATCATCATGGCATCATCTACTATCAATGAGAATCACGTACATGGCAAGATTGGCCTTAAGGACACCTACCGACCAATCTTGAGGGGGAGTGTTGAAATATGTGATCTCTATGATAGAAGAATTCAAACTTAAGAGAAGAAGGGAAAGGAAACCTAGTTCACAAGGAACTAGAAGAAGTCTTGGTTAGGATGTAACTAGAAGAATGGAAGCTGTTACATACTAACTAGAAGACTAACTAAGTGGAAAAGAGGAAGCAAAGGAGAGCATGTGGCGTCAGAACCAGGGCATGGGCACAAGCATGTAGGCGTCAGCAGCAGGGTATGGGCGCAGCATGAACAGGAGGCAAGCAGTGAGCTGCTCCCTTCTCTCCTCTTGGCGCAAATTTCTTTCTTCTCTCCTTTATCCTTCACGCTTCTTCTTCCTTTTTCTCTTGATGTTTGTAACCTCTTATCTATAAATATCTATGTAAACTTAATGTAAAAGATGAGTTGTGAATAAGAGAATAAGAAGATTAAAAGAGTAAAGGAAGCTTTGTTTATCTTCCTAAAGGCGCCGGTGGAGCTTTAGCTCTCCGGCGCCATGCTTCTCCTTAGTTCATCTTATTTCATCAACCATTATCATTCTTATTCTCATTACATCAATACTCACGCCACCATCTTCATCCTAAACATTCTCCAAGTATCCAAACCTCAAACTCCTTACCATTCTCACGCCACAACTATCACTCTCTCAACAATCCCTAAGCCTCCATACTCTTAATTTCAACACTAAATCTCTTAATCTCTTACTTATCACCATTCAAGCCGTCTCACCTTCAAGCTGATCATCATCTAGGCAAGTGGCTTGTGTGTGTCTTTTTCCCTTGATTTGGTTTTGTCCCACTGGGTTTTCCAAACTAAGGTTTTTAATGAGGCCTCAAGTTCATTTTCATATCACCTAGATGATGTATCTTGGTGCATTTCAGATGCATTGTACCAACATACTATCTATCTTATGTTATTTTTAAACTATGTTTTTATTTCGTATTTTTATGTCGCAAACTCTTTTAATGTTTGGTCTAAGCCTTTGGTCTGGTTATAAGTTCCAAGGGGAGCATGTTCACATCCTCATTTCCAAGGCTTGAGCCTGTTCAAGTCCTCTCTCTATTTAAGCATGTTTTAGGTTTCATTTTAAAGCATCCAATCTTATTTTCTAAAACTGAGTTTTCTCTTTTGTTCTCTCTTCTAATTGTTTGTAAGTTCTAGAGTGATCTTTTTGGTGTGTAATATCCAACAAGCTAAGGGTTATTATTAGGTGTGTCATATCCGAAATATTCATCTAGGAGTATCAAGGAGCCTTCCGCAGCCTCTTGTGTCACAATTCGATCCACAACTTTGATAAACTTTTTATTTGATTCGTTTATAGAAGGATCTATCCACATCCATTCAGAGAAGCATCCTAGATCTCATCACATGATGGCTATATTTACTAATTTGATTCAAAGGGTGGTAGAAGTTTTTATGGATAACTTCTCCGTCTATGAAAAATCGTTTACCTCTTATCTTTCTAATCTTTGCAGGGTTCTGCAGTATTTTGAAAAGACATATCTTGTGCTGAATTGGGAAAAATGCCACTCCATGGTCAAGGAAGGAATTCTTTTGGATCAAAATATATCTGAGCGAGGGACTGAGGTAGATAGAGCTAAGATAGAGTTGATGATGAGTTTAGCTCCACCAGATTTCATGAAAGGGGTAAGAAGTTTTTTCGGTCATGTGGGATTCTACAGACGTTTCATTAAAGATTTTTCAAAAGTAACTAGACCTCTTACATGACTTTTGTGTAAAAAGGTAACTTTTGAGTTTGATGGAGAGTGTTTGAAAGAATTTTAGAGGTTTAAGAAAGAATTGATCAGCGCTTCAATTGTACAAGCTCCGAATTGGGATTTACCATTTGAAATCATGTGTGATGCAAGTGACTATGCAGTAGGAGCGGTTCTTTTGCAAAAAGTCAATAAAACTACAAATCATATACTACGCGAGTAGAACAATTGGATGATGTGCATGGTAAATATGCTACGATAGAGAAATAGCTACTCGGAATAGTATTCGCTTCTGAGAAATTCAGATCATACTTGGTTGGTTTGAAAGTAATATTTTACATGGAGCACAAAACTTTGAGGCATTTATTGGCTAAGAAGGATGCAAAACCAAGGCTCTTGAGGTGGATTCTGCTACTTCAAGAATCTGACTTAGAAATCAAGGACAAAAAGGGGTTGAAAATGGTATTGCTGATCATCTATCAAGGATGCTGGTTGACTATGAAATCCCTATAGATTATTCACTTCCAGAAGAAGCTCAAATGGCAATTCAACTTCTTGAGATAACAAATGAAACATTATAAAAACTTGAAGAAGCAAGAAATCTCAAAGAAGATGAACTATGGTACGTGGATATTGTAAATTACTAAGTTTGTGGAAAAGAACCAATCAAGCTTGACCCTTATGCCAAGAAAATGTTCTTTAAAGACAATAACCAATTTTAGTGGAATGATCCATGCATCTATACACTTTGTAAGGATGGTTTGTATCGAAGATGCGTCTCTGAAAAAGAGATTGATGGTATTTTACAATATTGTCATGGTTTGAGCGTAGGAGGTCATTTCGATAATTTCAAAACTGTTCAAAAGCCTTGCAAGCATGATTTTGGTGGCCCATGATGTTCAAGAACGCACATGAATTTTTCGCAAAGTGTGATCAATGCCAACAGAAAAAAGCATAAGCAAGCGGAATGAGATACCCCAATTCCCCATTTTCAAGGTAGAAATTTTTGATGTGTGGAGAATAAACTTTATGGGACCATTTCCATCATCCCACGGGTTGTGATCAGCGATGAAGGTTCACATTTCATCAATAAAGTATTTGAGAACCTTCTAACATGATATGGCGTTAAGAATAGGGTTGCAATCTGTATCACCAATAAACTAGTGCCCAAGTCGAGGTGTCCAACCAGGAAATAAAGTCAATCTTAGAGAAAACAGTTGGGGCAACTAGAAAAGATTGGTCTGCCAAGCCTGATGATGCAATTTGGGCTTACAGGACAGCATTCAAAATTTCAATAGGGTCGACACCTTTCAATCTGTTGTACGGAAAAGCTTGTCATATGCCAGTAGAGTTAGAATACAAGGCGATGTGGGCAGTTAAAATTCTGAATTTTGACATGAAAACTACTCAAGAGAAGAGGATGATACAGCTGAATGAGTTGGATGAGATTATACTTGAAGCCTATGAGAGCTCAAAGAACTACAAAGAGAAGACCAAAGCTTTCCTTGACAAGAAGATCTTATCTAGAAATTTCAAAGTAGGGGACCAAATTCTACTTTTCAACTCAAGGTTAAGATTGTTTTCTGAAATTCTTAAATCACGTTGGTCTGCTCCATTCAATATCAAAGAAGTTAGACAATATGGAGCTATTGTTCTTGAGAACAAATCCGGTGAAGACTTTCTGGTGAATGGTCAGCGAGTCAAACCATACTTGGCAGATCACTCAATAAACGAGGGAACCACATCCTTCCTTTGGGAACCCAGTTCTGTATAAACCCAAAGAATGTCGAGCTCATGACGTTAAACGAGCTCTCTTGAGAGAATGGGAACAAAGGAGCTAAGAGTTGAACAAAAGGAGATTTCATAGGAGACTAAGAAAAAGAGATTGGTCATGAGGTTGGGGACTGAAAAAGAACAAAGAGTATATTCTTATGGGGAGAATAAAGTTAGAAGGATAGGAAATAGGATGTGTTTCCCAAGATGTAGCAGAATAATGAGAGTTGAGCTTTGTATGCATCAATTGTTTCCTTTCTTAGATGGATTTTTCATTTGAGTAGCATTCATGTTTTTGAGAGAAACCACCTAACAGAAACCTCTTGTTAAGTCACCACAAAAATCTTTTAACCAAAAAACCGATTGAGAGTGATTTGATTTCCATAAGCGAGACCATAGTATAAACACCTTAATGAATGTTAAAGAGTTGTCTTCCAATTAATTATGAGTTTTTGCTTAAGCTTAGAGCTTGCATTGGAATGAGCATGGAGAAGTACTAGAGAGTAGGATGTTGTTCTTGCACCATTTAACTGTCTTTGAGGAAAATGTGTTTCATCCTTCGTTTGATACTTTATGGCTTTAAATCCCATTCTTTAGACTCCTACTACTTCTTGTCTTTTATTGTTTGCTTGTGGACAAGGAAAAGACAAGTTTGGGGGAGTTGATATGTTAAGATTTTATCTCTTTGAAGTAGGCTTTCATTGTTAATATTTTGCATTGCATTTGTAGAGTTAGGAACACATTTTTCATAGTTCCTTGTTTAATAGGAGCATGGAGTAAAGTGTGGTGGTTTGAAGTCATAAAGATGAATATTTGGACCAAGAAGGGATGTTTGCGGAAAGAAAGATTATCACAACGACCATGAGAAGCATTCTAGCACACCACTGGGGAGTAGCGGCCCAACCCAGCGACGTAGGAAGACCGCCTGCTGAGAAACTTCATGAACTGGGAGATTGCAAGGCCATGAGCAGCAGCCTCAGCACACTTTTGAATCTCAGCGGTCAAAGCCAGCGACGTAGGAAGACCTTTGCTGAGAAACGTCATGAACTGGGAGATTGCAATGCCATACGCAGTGGCCTCAGCACACTGCAGGATGTCAGCGGCCAAAGATGGCGAATTAAGGCGGCGCTGTACCGGTTTCTGTTTGGGAAATTCATCCTAAACTGAGCTTAACCAGTCCAAAATTTTATTTTAAACCAAGTTGTTTATCCTAAAATAAATAATGGAGAGACCCTAATTTCCGTATCTTATATTTTGTTTAGTGATATTTAGCCACTCTTACTCTCTTCTTAATTATTTTGGATCTTTGATCTTTTTATGTTTATAAGGTTTTGATTTCATATCATCTTTGATTTTATTCTCTCAGTACTTATGATTATGCAAGGTTCAATTCATTTACTTTGTGTTTTCATGCCTATTAGTGAGTAGTCTCTCTTAGGAACCTTGGGATGTTAGATCTAGGTTGATTAGTGTTAGGTTAGTGAAGTTTAGGCTTGTAATCATTAGATCCATACTTGTTAGGTTGACTTTAATGCTAGATTAGTAAGAGATTGTTGGTTTAGTTTTTAAGCATTTTTCACATCCACAAGGTATTTGATGAAATGTTTGATCCAAACTTTTCAAGCTTTTTTCGATCCTAACTAATGAGAATTGATCTTTAGGATATTTAGAGGTTAAAAAGACATGCTATTAATGATCATTAGTCAATTAATTTTTAACAAGAGTTATAAACATTTAAGATGATTAGTAAAGTGATTAGTACCACAAGAATTGATTAGTCTAGTTTAGTGGTTTGGAACCATTGAATTAACTCTAAGAAGTAGAATAAGACTACACTAGCTAATAATTGATTTTTCTAGATCATCCATAATATTCGCAATGATCCCTCTTTATTAATTTCATTCCAAAAAACCATTTTAGTAATTTTCCCAATTTATTTACTTTCAAATTCTATTTACAAAACCTCAAAAACATATTCACTTATATTAAAACATGATTTGCACTTTTATAATGTTAAAGTTAGATTTCAAGTTTGCTTGATCCCCATCTATGCACAACATATTTAGGTAATTGATACCTTGATTTACAAAAATCTTAATATCACTAAATTAGTGGAATTTTAAAAGGTTGATAATCCATTACTTCAAAATATTTTCTTGTTATTAAAATATATGTAATTATAATATATATATATACTGTAAATTTAAAATTAAACATACAAATATATCATTTGTTATACTTAATAAATGAATCATAAAATATTTTTAATTTAGTTCATCATTTTGAAAGAAAAAAGTGTTTCCATTAACATTATAAATATATTTTTGAATTAGATATATAATTATGAACTAATTAATTGGAAGAAATGAAACAATTTTCATTTGTGATAAACTCTATAGCTAATATTTGATTAACCTGCATACAAAATATAAAATCTTCACAATCGAGGAAATATTTAAAAGATAGTTTGTTTCCATAAATCAAAATTAACCAGAAATATGCATTTTGAACAAAAAAGACATATACATAAAATTTGGTTCGAAAGTGAAAAGTTAACATTTGATAATGTTCAGATAATTATAATTAAATTGGTAAGATTTTATTTTAACTGTAACATTTAAAACTTTTAAAGCTAACACCATATATTGAAAATGTTTTGTTTGAAAAAATTTAAAATAATAAATCCAAATGCAATAAATCTAGGACGATAAAATATATTCAATTTCTCTATATGATTATAGTCATAAAATTACTTAAATTCAATATGCATATATGTAATCTATTTTAATTATGTGATTTCATATATATATGTTAAAATTATATTATATATACACTTTAATAAACAGCATAAAAGTGTATTCATATGTCAAATTTTGAATAAGAAAAATATATGATGTAATCAATATCCACTATTTATATATAAATATATAAATCGTTCCAAATCATATAGTTAAATGTAAAAATATTTATTTGAACAATATAATGAATAGTACGAATTTAATAATAATTTTATTTCAAAATGAGTTATAAATGACTAAATTATTGGTTTATTTATTTTATTTAAAATAATGCCAGTTTCCTAAAAACACTAAACAATTAGAATTATGTAGATTTATATTCAAATTAAATCTTATATATTATTTCAATTAAGATTTTTCTATTCTTTATACAATAACATTTCTCAAATAATTTTTCTATAATTATGAGGTTATTTTCTAGAACGTATTCTCAAGAATGTGGTTTCAATTAATAGTATAGATGAAAACACAATAAATAAAAATGCGATTTAATTCTAAACTTATAAGTCAATCTTTATTTACTTTTGCTACAAATGGGATATTTTTCAAAAAAAAAAAAAAAAAAAAAAGTCAGTTCCGGTCAAATTTGTTGAGTTGCATCACCAGTCCAATGTCCGGCTCAAAAAATCAAAAATTTATAAACACCAATTTTATTTTATATATTTTTAAACACCATTATATAAACATCTCATCTACCCAAATCGCCTCCTTCTCCACCGTCGTCTATAAATCCAAATCCAATGTCGACGGTACGGAAAATCACACTAAAGAGCTCCGATGGCGAAAACTTCGAAGTCGACGAAGCCGTGGCACTAGAATCACAAACCATCAAGCATATGATTGAAGATGATTGTGCTGATAATGGTATCCCACTGCCTAACGTCACTAGCAAGATCCTTTCAAAGGTTATAGAGTATTGTAAACAGCATGTTGAAGCAGCTGCTAAGTTTGAATCCACCACCACCGCCGCTGCTGGTGCTACTACTACCGTTGCTTCTGGTTCTAGTGATGAAGATCTTAAGACTTGGGATTCTGAGTTTATTAAAGTTGATCAGGGCACTCTCTTCGATCTCATTTTGGTTTGTTCTTTTTCTTAAAATTAGCTGATCAGTTTGTTTTGCTTCAAGGTTGATTTAGGTTTTGAGATCTGGATTTTCGAATTGAGATCTGATTTTAGTGTTTGTTAGTTTTTTATATTGATTTAGCAATTTTTTTTAATTTCATATCTAATTTTGAGATTTTTGGTAAAATCGGTTTCTAATATTTTTTTTTTAGGGTTTTGAAAATTTGTAGTCTCAGATTTGAAGTATAATTTTAGGATTCATGTGAGACATAACATTTAGGTTTGTTTAAGATTGAGTTCTAATTTCTGGTATATTTTGCTTTTGAAATCTTAATTTTCAGATTTGAGGTTAAATGTTTAAGTTTAAGTTTTGCTTAGATCTATTATAAATTTCAGATGTTACGGATTTCATAGTTCTTAATTCACGATTTGATGTCTAATTTTGGGTTTTTTTAATTTTACTTTCAGAATAGTACTGTTTTAACTTTTAATCTTATTGGATTGTATTTAGCTGAAGACCATTTTTGACTCCTTTTGTGCATATCAAATCAAATTAGCCTTGAAACATAGAGTAAATCATTGGAAAATTTATTCATTCAATATCATGTTTTCTTCTTTCTTAAATGATGGATGATGTTGATTTCCTTAGGGATTTGTTGTTATTGTTTTCTTTGTGAGCACAGTTCAATATTATATGATTTACTTAAACCATCTAAGAGCTGTTGGAGACAGCTGTTAAGTCTTTTTCTTTTGAGTATTTATCATTGTTTATGAGTATTTATCATTGTTTATACCTAATGATAACTTTTGAGTATCTTAATTCCTTTGTCACCGTTCTGATAATTAGCTGACCTAAACTTTATTGTTCAACAATGACACATTTAATGTTCTCTGTTAAGTAATATATGATACATTGAGTTTCTTCAAGATTTGTGTCATTGTTCTCTTTTTGTGCAGAGCTCAATATATATGACTTGCGTTTTTTGAACCTTTTGTTTATCCAGAACGCTTATAGCAGTTAAAGAGAGAGTTTGAATCTAAATTTCTTTTCTGTGTCTGTTTAGGCTGCAAACTACCTGAATATCAAGGGATTGTTGGACTTGACCTGCCAAACAGTTGCCGATATGATCAAAGGAAAAACACCAGAAGAAATCCGCAAGACTTTTAATATCAAGAATGACTTCACACCAGAGGAAGAAGAAGAGGTTCGCCGTGAGAATCAGTGGGCGTTTGAATGAATTGACGAAATGGTCATACTTGGTCATTCTGTGGTCCTCCACTCTCTGTGTCTCTCTGTTTAAATCCTCCCTTCTTTGACTATTATCTATGATCTTCTTTGTGTTGGTCCTGATAAGATATTGTGTTTGGATGTTTATGCTATGAATGTATGAATGTCATTTTAATACTTATCTACCAAACATATGAAAATTGTTCCTCAAGAAAGTGTATTTTGTTAAGATCACATGTTCAATGTGTGTGTGTTTTTTACATATTGACACATTTCATTTGATTATCTTCATTTTGCTTCGCACCATCATGACAGACTTGTCTCCATGTTTGTTACCACTTATCTTACGTTCTTTTAATGTGGTTTATCTTCATTATTATGCTGTGTCATTTTCTTGTTCTTCACTATAAATGTGTGAGCAAACGTGAAGTTGTAAATAATTAAACGTAAGTGTAATAAGAAGAATAAGTTCTCCTTTCTCCTATCTCTCATTGACACACTTCATTTTTAAAATGTTCCTATTTTACGTCTATATATAATATATATATATACATTTAATTTTATTATAAGTTTATAACACGTTACGCTATCGATCCGTTCCGTATTCAAAGTTCAGTCAAAGTGCTGCCTGTTCAATTAAAGCGATATCCGTTCTATCAAACCACTTTCTGTTTAGACTTTAAATAGTGTTAATATTTGTTTAAATTTATTTATAAAAAAAAGCTATGCTTTCTCCTAAATCAAAATGGTAGGTTCTCCCTCCTCCACAGTCATATAGATGGCTCTACCTCCTAAAAGGACTGCGAAATTTATGGTCTTATTATGTGTAATAGTATTTCTATATATCAGTAACTTATACTTATATTTTTTTTTTTTTTTAAATATATATATTTCAAAGTGTTTTATTAAAATAATGATTAACCATGTTTTATTATTTATAATATTTATCATGTCGAATTTGGCAAAGCTCAATATTGATGTCATTGATGTCTGTGGAAAATATTATTTGACATGAAAATTAGATTTATAACTGTATTTAAAATTAATGGATTTCCTTAATACCATCAGTCCGTCGGAGACAATGTCAGAAGAAAATCAAGCAAAAACCATTATATTTTTACATTACCACATCCATAATAATTTAAAAGAAGAATATATTACGAGAGAAAATTCCGTAGAACTTTAGATTTGATCTAACAGAAATATCTGATCTTATCATAAACATTTGCACATCACAAATATTTTCACTAATTTAACAACGTAACTTGGTTCCGATGGAATGGATTAATATCATTGTCCTAGAGTTACATACTGACTAAGTATTAAACATAATAATATAATAAAAATAATATAAATAATTTGTACCGAACGTTGATAATTTGTACCGAACGGTGATAGCCCGATTTCTCATATTCTCCACACGATTTCAAGCCCAATCCTCTATATTTCTTCCTTTGGCTCCCACAAATGAACAAACCTATAATTACATAAAAATACATAAACTGTCTTGTTCTTACTAAAAATATTCAAGATGTGATAGTAAGTAGACTCTAAAACCCGTGAATAAAATGTGTTATCAATAACAACAACGAAAAATAAAAAATTCTGAGTGATATATTTGGTTTTGTTTGTATGATATTTTTATGTTTTGTAAGCTTTGGAATAAGCATATCACGGTAGAGTATTATAATCCATCCTTTTATCAATTTGTAAAATGTTGTTGTTATATTTTAAATTTTATAAGTTTATTGTAAATTAGTTTTTATATAATATAACTTTTATAAGTTTATGTATTTTCTTTATTAATGCATACTTTATTAATGTTTAATATCAGAAGTTATCAAATTTTGAGACTGAAGATAAAGGATTATGTCTAGCAGACAGTTTTACCACTCATACTATACATACAGATAAAAAAAATTCTTCATTCAAAAAACTCAGCTGGAAGCCCGAGTACTATTTCTAGAAATGCAAATTTTATTATAGGCTCTGGAAAATCAACATTTCTTATGCCAAGGAGATCAAAATTTAAAATAACTAATGTATTATATTCCCCTACATTTCATATAAATTGATGCCAAATAAAGTTAGATGCCAAATATTTTCCATAGCCCAAAATTTTAAATTTTTTTACTATTAAACCGAACAAACCGATTTTTGAACCGAAAATACCGAATGAAATTAATAGTTTGGTTTAATTCAGAATTAACAAAAACAACTAAAACTGAACCGAATAATCTGATTTCAAAACCGAACCGAATCGAATGTTTTTCTGTTTAATTCGGCAGATTTTTAGACAACAAAAAAAAAACCTAAAATCCGAATAAACCAAACCGAATAACCTGGAAAAACCAGCTGCCCAAGGCTAATTTTAACACTCCTATATCCGGTATGCGAAAGTGCTATAAGAACATTTGAAAGTAGTATTTCTTGCTCGTCAGGATGGATAAGAATCTGAAAGAAACTTAAATGACTATAAAAAAGTGATAACATTTATGATTAGCTAACCTCTGAAACATTTTGTCTATGAATAGTACCAGGAAGTGATCCGTATTGATGTAAATATATATATATATATATATATATATATATATATTTGTATATTTATGATATTAATGAAACTATAAAATTACCTAAAAATCTCAAAAAAATCTTATTGTTATCTTAACAAAACAAAATTCATAAATTTAGTATAACTAGTGTTTATTAGTTATTGAATATTAATTTGTAGAGATTTTCTGCAATTAGTGTTTTTTTTATGTTGGCAATTCTCTAACCCATACCTTGGATACTATGGGAGTTAAAACCCCTTAACTTATATATATCAAGGTAAAATATTTTTTGAGGCTGAATTGACATGCATAATTCATTTTTGTACAAGTTTCCTGGTTCAATGATATATGCAGAAAATATACAGTATAACCTTTATAAACTAATATTCGATAAATTAATATTCTCTCTAAATTAATAAATTATCATAGTCCCGAGTTGAGCCGGTGTAATATTTGACAATAAGATAATAAGATAATAATTTTTTTTTGAAATTTTCTATGTAAATATATGGTCTCACTAATAACATAAATTAATAACCATATAAATGTATTGTATATATATAATATATTTTAATAAAATATAGTTTTATTGTTGTTTATTTATCAGTAAATTTATAATTTTGTGTGAGTTTATTTCTATTTTTTATTAAAAAAAATTCAAAATATATGATATTATTTTTAACAAAACACATTCAAATATTATTTTATTTTTTAATTTTTATGAAATATTTTTTTGAAATTTGGAAAACTTTATATAAATTAATAATTTATTAATTTATAGATAAATTAATACTTTCTAAATTAATAAAATTCTCGGGTCCGGATATTATTAATTTATAGAGATTTTACCGTAGGTTTGTTTTGGAAGAAGAAAATATTTTATTAATTGTAACAACTGCCAATACAAGCACACTCACAAGAGAAAGGAAATACTGATACAAGAACATTTGCCTTGGTTTGACAAATGTCTATTCACACAACGAATCAATGTTACTAGAGACAAGAAAGACATAAATGTAGCAAGCGATAAGATTAAGATTCTAGCGAACCCTCCTACAATTAAGTCTCACCTCGTTACCATTTCCAATGATACTACTCATCTTAATCATGGATTGCACAAAAGCCCTCTGGAAATCTTCATTAGAACTCGCGTACTGGGCCACGAGTTTCTTAGTAGAGGGCACTGCTAGAAGTGCTTCGTCAGATGAGAAGAGTGACTTGCCTTGCATAAGCATCCGGTAGTAGATATTGTCGAATGACGTTGTGGTATCATCCATGGTCGATCCAGCGTTCTTCACCTTGTTATGGGTTGGACAAACTCCTTTCAAGCTGGCTGCGAATGATGGGTTTAGTGTTGGGTCTACCTGCTTTTGTGTGTTGAAGTTGTGGATCCTGTTTTGGAACGATGAGCAGTGGGCAAATCCTAATGTATGTCCTCCTGCAATTGCAATGATCAAAACACATAGTTAGACATCACTGGGCCACAGTGGTGGCGGATGTACGTGGGGTAAGAGGGGGCAACTGCCCCCGGTAAATTTTGAATTTTTCCCATTAAACCTTCTTATTTTCTATTATACCCCTATTGTAATTTACAATTATAATCTTAGTTTTTTGAAAAGTTTCAATGTTGCACCCCATAAAATTTGTTTGTAGATCCGCCCCTGAAGTGGGCCACCTAGTGCTTTTATAACTGTTTAGGTGACCAGCTATAGCAAAACTGTTTAGGTGACCATCTATAGCTAAACTGTTTAGTTGTTTGGTATGTATATATTTGTTACGTCTTTTAGTCAATTATATTTAGGATGTATCTGTTTAGTATATGAATGTTACATCTTTAGCTTAGTTTAATCCAAAATATTTAAGAAAATAACCCTCTCAGTTTTTTACTATTGATATTTTAAAAGTTTTTTCTTGTTTCATTTTATTCGATTTTTTTTCAAATTTCTATGCAACTTTCAATTATGTTTTCATTTTTAAAAAAACTAAGAAAATAAATATTATTTAATATAATTTCTTAGATACTATACTTTTAGCTAACACATATTAAGTATATATTTAGTGGATGAAAGAATGTCGAATACCAGAGAGAACTACTAGATCTTGCATAGAGAGGCCTCTTTGGCCAAAATTTTGACGCAATTGAGAGATGTTGAAAGTAGGAGCTGGTAGTTGTCTTGTTTCTATTGCCTTTGATATTCTTCCATCTTTTCTCCCTTTTGGCACATTCCATGTAGGCCCTCCTGACTATAATAGTATCCAACATAATATTTAGAATTAACCAAAAAAAAATATTATACAAATCATTAGAATCTATAATATATTAGGAGGGTAAAGTTTTGAACAAATGCTGAAAAAGTTAACTTAATACTAAAATTTAAACTATAATATTAGACTTTCTTATTTACTTTTGGGTAAATTAACTATTTGTGCATGGCGTGGGATATCTTCTAGTTACCAAGTTAAAGTAGTATTTGGATTAGGAGATGTAGAGATACTTACGAGAGCAACTGCATCTCTTGCAGCGAGTGAAAGAATGTCGGCACATGAGACAACACCAGGACATTGTTCTTCTAGAGCCTTCTTTGCATTATCAATTACATAAAATGCATGAAGTGAGATGTTAGGAGGTCCATCTTTCTCTGCTTTGTTCTTCCCCTTTGAGTCTAAGAGAACTGACCCATCACATCCCTTTAATGGTCAAAAATATTCACAAACAACATTAGTAATTTTTACATATCATATATACATGAGATATTGGAATATGAGAAGAATGTGAGTGTAAGTTGTGAATACTCTGATGAAGCAGTCATGGAAATGCATTCTTAAGAGCGCAGCTGGGACAGTTTTATCATTTGACATGGCTTTCTTGACTGCATTGGTGACGACGTGGTCGGCTTGTGGACATGAATGGTCATAGTAGTGAGGACTGAGAGCTTGGACGTTTAAAGAAACTGCTAAAATGACGGTGAGAAGGATATTGAGCATATGTGCATTCATTTCAGGAAACTTTTTGAAATCTTAACTAGTTTACAAAGTAATTTATCAATCTTTCTGGATTGAAAATCAATGTATTTACTAAAATTTGTTGGGTTGTTTATGTGTTGGAGAATGAACAAGAATTTATAGACATAATAACTAAACGAAAATTAATTTTGGGAGATAAAGTTGTTAGTGAGAGGATATGGTTGTTAAGCAAATTAGGTCATAGAGACAAGACTTGATTTGGTTGTGGTGGAGTAGAGTTGAAGGATTAATAATTTAGATTCCTGAGATCGACAGAACAAAACAAAAGAAAAAATGTTCAGTAGAACAATAATATGTGTGTAGTACAAGAGATTTATGGTTTACTTAGAAAAGTAACAAAATTTTATGAAAGTTGATGGAAATTTGAAATTGAAACTCTGAAAAACAAGTTGACCAATAATTTGGTTTCGGTGGAGTAGAGTCGAAGCATTTTATAATGTAGCTAGATACCTAGCATAAAAACAAAACGAATAATAGAGTAATGGAAAGACAGACCCAAACAAAGAAAAAGGACAAAGAGAAGAAAACTTCAATTGATCAATAATTAAAAATGTGTGTGGTACGAGATATTCTTGTCTGTGTAGAAAAATAACCAATTTTAAAGAAAGTTGATGGATTTTGACATTTGACGTTAAATAACTCAATAACTAAGTTTGCTTAAAAAAAAATTCAAACTACTAATAAGAATGTTGCAAATATTTTTTTTAACAACAAATGCTCCCACCAATATTTAAACAACCTACCGAGTACTTATGAAAAAAGAAAAAAAAAATCGTGATAATTTTTTTTTCCGATCCTAAAAAGCAAAAGACTCCGTGTCTCAAACGGTATGTCATTGACTCAATGTCTACAACTCCAGGTACGATGTTAAGTAGCTAACTTTTAATTTTCTTCTTCTAGTTGTCGTGACGTGTTACGTATTAACAGTTTTTTTCTCTTTGGTCAAAACGTATTAACTGTTTATATTGTAGGGCAAATATTAAATTTTCTTCTTCTGCCAATCACAGTATTTTATTTTTATAATCAAAGATATAAATGTAAAAATATTTCCATTTGTGTGGCCAGTGTATTAATAGTTCAGTAGCTAAATTTCAAATTCATGTTATAATTTATAGTTTATACATTAAAAACGATATCATAATGGATTGGTTTAGAGTATTAAAATGGGTGTATTTACAATGTATATACAGTATAACCTCTATAAATTAATACTCTATAAATTAATAAACACTATAAATTAATAAAATTTCTATAGTCCTGATTCGTACCAATATAAAAATTATCTAATTTTGATAAAATAATAAAAAAATAATTTTTTAGAAACTATGGTCCCAATAATATCATAAATTAATAATCTTATCATATATACATATATATATATATATGAAGATAATATATTAATGTACTATTTTAATATTCTTTTTAAAAATTAAATGTTCTTAAATCTCATTTTCATTTTTATTGTATCAAATAATTGTTGTATTGTTTATTTAAATAACTATATTGTAGTATAGTTTATAAGTTTATAACTTATCTTTTAAATATCCAATATACTTTCAACTTATGAATATGTATCATATATATTTTGACCCATTTAATAAAATTTAAATTTAATATATAACATTAATATAACTTTACATTATGAATATTTATTGTTTCTATTTTAACAATTTTAATAAATTTTAAAATCTAACATATGAGATTATTAATCATAAATTTGAATTTGTGTATATCATTTTCATAATTAAATTCATTTAGTATTTGTTATTCATGTTTTGAAAAACAATCTTGTTGCTTGTAAATATAAAACTTTCAAAATTAAATCATATAATTTCAATTAAAAATTTAATATAATATTGAGGTAATATCAAATTATCTAATTTTATTCTATAATTTAAATAATTAAAATTCAAATAAAACTTCTATAAATTAATAAATATTAATTTATAGTATAAATTAATATCACTATAAATTAATAAAATATTAATGTCCCAATATTATTAATTTATAGAGGTTTACTGTATATACGAATATGTATAATATAAACTAATTAAAATGTATAATATTGATAACTCCTCATTTATTATAAATAGTAGCAGTTATAAATTAAAAAACACTGACCGAAAACAAAGTTAAAAGAAAAGATATTTGTGGATAGTAAACTTATCTTTCCAATGATATGTAAAATTTGAAGTAAGGTTTATAATTAAGAAAGATGCAGTAACTGGCAAAACTAGGATTGGGCAAAATACTCAAAACCCGAAGTACTCACCTGAACATGATCCTAAAAGTAGAACTAAACCTAAACCCGAACCCAAATTAATAAAATACATGATCGAGTCTTAAATTTTTATATTCGAAGAACCAAATCCGAACCCAAACCGAACCGAGAACTGAATGAGTACCCAAAATACCTAAAATATAATTATATAAATATAATATGAATTATATATAGTTATATTAATTATATATATTGTATATATCCTAATTATCCAAAATTACAATTATAAATTAAAAAGTATAAATTATTTTAGACTATAATAACCAAAATACCAAAATAACCAATATATTTAAAGTTTTAGTTATATTTGTAAAATTTTAATTTATTTTATTTTATTTTCTAATATTTTGGGTATCCGAACCGAACCTGCATAGAAGCGAACCAAACCTAAACCGAAAACTATTAATACCCAAAAAGTATGGAAACTTCTTAACCCAAAAACCTGACTCGAACTCGAACGGGTACCCAACGCCTAGGGTTAGTCAAAACAAAAGCAGATCGACCTGTCAGGATGTGGATTAATCGATTCATGGTTGGAGGTGTTTTGAGATTGATCGATTGGTATAGTACTGATCAATCTGATATTAGGATGAAGTGGTGATCAATCGTTTTGGTTGGAGATTGGTCGATCAGAAATTGCAGATCCTTTTAGATTGATCCATCTGGTTGGACAACAATTGATCTGGCATTGTGGGTTTGCTCATATTGATCTATGGCTTGTAGATCGATAGGTCGGACATTGATGGATCATTTGTTGTTGGACCGATCGATGCAGATTTTAAAAAAACTTGTTACATTAATTGTAACATGTTAATCATCAAATTGGTCACGTAATCCTTTACGTAATAGTAAGGAAAAGATTTGTAATCGATCATGATAATCATTATATATGCAGATCGATAGATCTAAAAGATCATGAATTTGTCTCTTTTGTCCTTCATTCATGGACTATATAAAAATTATGTAACAGTAGAAAATGCAAGGGAGTATTACTAATGTGCCTCAATTTTTTACATTTATTACTAAATGAACATAATTTATTTTTTTATAAGTAGTTTATTTTTTTATAAGTAGTTTATTTTTTGGATTATTATAACCAATAATAGCCCTGGAAAGCTATGGAGTGAAAATTATATATTACAAAATAGCCATAACTACTTAATTGCCCGCATATCCAAAATATCACTCCGTCCTAATTTACCACAGAATTATTATTCTCGCATAATTATTTTCTATCACCAGATAGTTTTTGAATATAGTCATTATCACATAGTTGTTCAAGTGACCACAGAGTTATTTCCAGGCAGATAGTTATTTTCAATTTCCATCGATTTTTTGAATTTAGCTCGTTAACGCAAAGTTATTAGTGCTCACAAGATTATTTCCAGCCACATATTTCATTTTAATTGTCATCGAGTCTTTTTATTTAGCTCATTATCGCAGAATTATTATAGTGACTGAATAGATATTTTCTTTGATAGTGTTATTTTTAGTCACCACCAATTTTTTGAATTATCTCCTTACCGCATAGTTGTTAACGTGATTACAAAGTTATTTCTAATTCACAAAGTTATTTCTTTTGATTGCAAAGTAATGTGAATTAACTCATTATCACATAGTTATTTGTTGTGATGGCAGAGTTACTTACAATTCATCGGGTTATTTTTTTTATACTGCAGAGTTATATAAATTAGCTCGTTCTCAAACCTGTTAACATGATGAAAGAGTTATTTCCAATTTACCGAGTTATTTTCTTTCAATGCAAATTTATGTGAATTACCATATTATCACAAACTTGTTAATGTGATGACCAAATATTTTCTGCCGCAAAGTTATTTCTTTTTACCACAAACTTATGTGAATTATCTCGTTACTGGAAACTTTTTAATGTATTAGGAGAGTTATTATGAGTCGCACACTCTTTCCTTTCACCCCAAAATTATGTACATTTTGTAGTTGTCGCAAACATGTTTCACTCTACTTGTCGCAAACTTGTTTAAGTATAGTTGTCGTAACTTGTTTCAGTCTAGTTGTCGCTTATTTTCAAAACGTTACCGCAAACTTATTCTGGGAGTTAGAGTTTAGAGCGAGTCAAGTGAGAGAGATTATAGAGAGAGACATTATGGGGAGAAAATTTGGAGAGAGAGTGGAGAGAGAGAGAGAGAGATTAGGGAGAGATAAAAAGAGTTATTGAGAGAAAGAGAGAGCTAGTAAGAGGGAGAAAGCGAAAGTTTAGAGAGAGAGAAAGATAAAGTTTAGAGAGAGGAAATTTAGAGAGAGAGAGAGGGAAAGTTAAGATAGAGAGTGAGAGAGAGAGAGAGAGCGAGTTTAGAAAAAGAGAGTTGAGAGAAAGAGTATTTAAATATAGAGAACGTTTAGAGAGAGAGAGAGAGAATTTAGAGAGATTTTAGTAAGAGAGGGAGGATTTAGTGAGAGAGAAATAGTTTTGTGAGAGTTTTGAGAAAGAATATAGAAAGAGAGTCTAGAGAGAGTATATTTAAAGAGAGAAAAAAATTAGAATATATTTTATATTTTATTATTATTATTATTAAATTTTAAATAATTGTACAAATATTTTTTTATTTTGTTATGATATTTTCGTAAATATTTTTAGAAATTACATATTTTAAACCTTTTAACCATGTGAAATAAGATACTTCTAAATATGATCCATTTGATGCTCTTTCTTGGAGTGATGAAAGGTATTTTTAACATTTATTGATGACTACTCATATTTTGGATATACTTATGTATTGCATGAGAAGGCTAAATTGTTAAATGTCTTCAAGATATTCATTGATGAAGTGGAAAAGTGATTTGAAATTAAACTTCAAATCATGAGACATAATAAAGGTGGTGAGTTTATGGAAAATTCACCAAGAGTGGACAATGTCAAGGTCATTTTGCAAAACTTCTAAAAAAGAGGAGTATTTGTGCGCAATACACAATGTCATGTAAATCTCAGCAAAATGGGGTATATGTGGGGAACCATACTTTGATGGAAATTGTTAGGAGTATGTTAAATAATTGTAATTTACCCATGTCGTTATAGATGTATGCATTAAGGACTTAACTTATAACTCAAACAGGCTTCCTAGTAAGGTAGTTCATATCACTCCATTTTAACTTTGGATGGGTAGGAAATCTAATTTAAAATTTACATGTTTGGGGTTGTCCCGTATAATTAAGGTTGTATAATTCACATGAAAAGAAATTACACTAAAAATGGCCAGTGAAGTTTTCATTGGCTATCCGGAAAATTTTAAAGGGTATATATTTTACCGTCCTAAACATAGTAAGAGAATAATTGAAACAGGTAATACAACTATGTAAAGTTCATTGAACACGATAAAACTAATGGGAGTGTTGACAACAAAAATTAGACATTAATAAAGACCGGGATGAAGGTTCTTCATCATTTGTCGCACCAGAGGTTGTTGTTCCTACTGTCACATCACATATAAATGACATAATATAACAAAATAATGATGTGCTAGTTCTACAAACTATTGAACCTGTCATAATTCAAGAATGGAATAATGCACCACAACAATCATTAAGACAATCCACATGAGACAGAAGATCAGCTATTATAGATTATTAAATTGGTTACACTATTGATGATAATTGTGACATAATCCATGATTAAGAGCCGACCACATTTCAAAAACCCATGAATAGTGATGATTCTGATAAATGGTTTAATGCATTGGAGGAAGAAATTTCTTTGATGAGTTTTAATAAGGTACGTAAGTTAGTGGAGTCACATGATGTCTTCAAAAACATTAGCTTTAAATGGCTCTTTAAGACCAAACGAGACTCAAAATAAAACACAGAAAATTACAAAGCTCTCCTTGTTGCAAAAGGTTTCACCCACAAAGATGGCATTCACTATAAAAAAACTTCTCTTCGGATTCAAAGAAGGATTTCTTAAGAATTGTTTGGGGTTTTGTGTCTCATTATGATTTACAACTCCATCAAATGGATGTGAAAACATCTTTCTTAATGGAGAGCTTGAAGAGGAAGTTTATGTGGAACAAACTGAAAGTTTTGTGACCAAAGGAAACGAAAATCATGTTAGTAGGCTGAGGAGGTCAATGTACAGATTGAAACAAGCTTCAAGATAATGATATATAAAGTTAGTTCAATAATACCTTACTAGAAATTATTGTTGATGGATGTATCGACATGAAAAATCAGTGTGAGCAAGTTCATTATTCTGGTGTTGTATGTTGATGATATATTATTGGTTGTGAATGGCATGGTGTTGTTGTGTGACATAAAAAAAATAACTCACCAAGAACTTCGAAATGATCGAGATAGAAATTAATTGTGATAGATCACTAGGATTGTTAATTTTGTCAGATAGGATACATATATAAACTCTTAGAAAGATATAGCATGAAAAATTGCTTCAGCGTAAAGGCTTCAGTTAAGCATTGCTACTTCTACTATAGAGGCCAAAATTGTGGCATGCTATAAGGCAACCAATCAAACATTGTGGTTACAGAACTTTATCCACAGTTTAGAATTGTTGACTCCATAGCTAAGCCACTGAGAACTTATGTAAATTCCGCAGCTGTCTTCTTTTCAAAGAATGACAGAAACCCAAAATGTGCTAAACCTATGGAGATAAAATATTTTGTCTGTGAAAGAAGAAGTACAGAAACACAAAGTAGCATTTAAGAATATGAGAATAGATATGATGGTAGTGGATCCATTGACTAAAGGACCATCACCAGGTGTGTTTGTTGGCCATGTAGGAAGGATATGTATTATAGAAAATACCTTGTTGTATTAGATATGCTATTGTTAAGTTGTTACTCAAAGATTGTATTCAATCAAGTTTGTCTTTTATGCAAACAAAATATGTTATCATAATGGTTGTATCCAGGGGCGGAGCCACACTAAAGTAGAGGGGGCAGTTGCCCCTGGTAAGTTTTTTAAAAATCATGTATTTTCTTTATATTTTTGAATATGCCCCCTCGTTATTTTACCTTTAAAACTAAAAATTTTAATTATGCCCCATAAAATAAATTTCTAGATCCGCCCCTGGTTGTACACATAAAATAGTTTTAAGATAACATACATAGTTGAGGTTTATATAAATAGTACAGTTGAGTTTGAAAGAGAACCTATCGTAGTAATTGATCGGCAACTGCCTTGACTCAACTATCTCTAAATTTTATGATACTTCAAATTTATTAAACTTGATGAAAGATATGCATTATAGATATTGAATCAATAAGTTAACACAATGACCAGTAGGAGAATGCAAGAATATTTACATTAATATTGCCAATGTATTAATACAATAGTTAAAGTTCAAATTCATATCATAGTTTAGAATTCTAATACATGAAATACGACATCAAGAAGGATCAGTCTCAATTATAAAACATTAGAATTGAGTGTATTGATAACCCTCTTCCCTTACCTAATATAAGATCTAAACATATAATTTCTAATGAACCACTGATGAAACATCCCGATCCAATTTTTTACTATTCTCATAAATAATAAAAACATCCAACATCATAAATTAATTTAATTAAAATCACCAACTTAACATTCATATTGAATAAATATCAATTCAAACAATAGAAACTACCAACCTAACGGTTCAGTGAATTTCAACAATAAATAAAAATCTGAAATAATTATATAAAACCCTCTCGATACGTCATCTCAACTCGCAACCGCTGTCCCACGAGCTCCAGCTAAAACTTATTTTATTTTCATTTACATGCGTCATTACAAAAAGACGCAGTCAATATTTAATAAATAATGTGGAGGTGATCAAACCGTCAACTGGGACAATTATGGACATAAAGTACAAAAGTTTCTTGACATAATTTTCTATGCTCGGAAGAACAATGCAACAAATGCCAAATGCCAAAAATCAAAAAACAAATCCAACAATAATTAAAATAAATTAAGAATTATTTTCAGCAATTTAATAATTTATTTGTAATACCAAATAAAATTAATTAAGTTCAGCCAAATAATAATTAAACAAATATTTTTAAGCCATAAAATTAAATGAAATCAGCAAAATCACGATTTAATTACTATAAAGTAATTTTTTGAAATTTAATAGCAATTTAAACACCAAAAATTCAATAAACACACAACTCAAATGAAAAATAATTTGTAACACAAAAATTAGACAGAACACATGTAAGTTCATGGTACTGCACACAGTTTAGCCAAACGTAAAAAAAATTCACCACCAAATTGGAACTCACTGGAATAAATACCCCCTATAATTTCCAAACACCACTTAAAATACAATATAATAATACTAAAATTATTAACATAAGAAAACTTATAACTCATCTCCTCAACATTACGTCCCTCAAAATCACCAACTCCTCCAAATCATGCCACCAATATTCCCAACAAGATGAATCAGACCACCCATAACCAACTAAATTGACTAGGAGAAGATCTTACGCACAGATGGCGACAAGAAACTGAAGGATCCGAACAAGGAAGAGAACCCCAGCACCGATTAACTCCCTTCCTTTACGTAAATCTTCACTCGAATATCACCCCAAAAAAATCACACCAGCAGAGCTTAACAAAACACTCATGACACCACACAAATCCAGCTTAATACCCAAACAAAACAACATGTCTTACCTTTTCTCCTTCCTCACGCCAATTCTCAGCACTAAACTCAGCCTATCTCTCACCTTCTCTGACATCAACAACACCACAAAAGTTAGCCTTCTCCTATTCTCTTCCTCACACCAACACATCCTCAAATACACAACTCTCTTCTCTTATCCCCTAGGCTACACATGTTTTTTTCTTTCTTTTGAAACATGGTGGCTAGGCGACGATACAAAGAAAGGATTAGGGATAGGGAGTTTTCTCAACTTCTCATTAATTTCAACTAACACCATAAATTTTCTAATCTTTACAAAGCAGCCTCAAAAATATGATCTTTTAATTTAACCCATCTTAATTTCTGATTTAACAGAAACAACCCCAAACTTTTTTATTCTCCTTTTTAATAACATCCCAGATTTTTATTTAATTAAATAAATCTAAAATACTCAACTCTTTAATTCAAAATAAATAAATTCAACCTTTATTTTCTGGAACATGGATGTTACAAATGACATCTAATAACTGAGGAAGTTGTGCACACAAAGCAGTGATAACTAAGACCTTCTAAAGTGCATCCAATGTACTACACTGATGTCGATAGTTTTGTATTGCAAACTACTACCGAATAAACCAACAAAAATTTGCAACTGTACAACTAATCGTATGTAGTATTTTAGGATTGAATCAGATAGACACTTGTAAGTTAAATATAAATTAACGTTATGAGGTACTAGAGCTACAACAGAATAATGTTTTCTGTTGTGAATGAGAGCTGAAAGTACAAGTAAATTGTATTTTATGAGATATCAATGGACAAAACGTTGGGAAGCAGGGAGTTCTTAGGGTATCATGGATTGCATCATCCTAGGTCTTTAGAGAAGGCCATATCAAGGTCTTTAACGTTTGGAAGCAGGGATGCTCTTTTGAGGATATGGCTTTCCATGGGCCAGTGTATACATGGCGTAACAAAAGATAAGAAGGGTTGATCTCAAACAAATTAGATAGAGTACTCAAGAATGATCAATGGGACCATGTTTTCCTCGGTCGTATAGTGTTTTCGATGCGAGAGGTTGCTCAGATCATCTTTGGTGCAGAGTTCATTTAGATAATGAGATTCAAATCAAGAAGTAGCCTTTCAAATTTATAAATGCTCTGGTGAAATTGGAGGAGTTTAGGCCAATGGTAGAAAAGTTTTGGAGTGAGACTTAACCCATCTTTCTCTCTACATACTCGCTGTTTCGGTTCTAAAAAAACTTAAAGATCTGAAACCACTTCTTCGGAACTTAGCAAAGGAAAATTTAGGGAAATTGTCAAAGAAAGCAAAGGAATCCTACCAGTTATTGTGTGACAAACAAGAGAAGAATTTAAACGACCCATCACCAGAAAATATGGAGGAAGAAAATGATGCTTATAGAAGGTGGGATCATGTTTCGGCTATTGAAGAAGATTTTTAAAACAGCGTTCCAAGCTGCATTGGCTAAACATAAGAGATCAAAATAATAAACCTTTCACCAGGCGGCTGCAGCTAGAAAAGCACAAAACACATTCGAGAAATTAAATGTCGAGATGGCCGAGTGGTATTTAAGGGAGACAAGATTAAAGAGGAAGCTGAATTTTTTTTCAGAGACTTTCTCCAACATATCCCAGAGGATTATGAGGGAATATCAGTCGAACATCTTGCAGAGCTATTACTAAATAGATGCTCGGATGAGGAGTAAAGTCAGCTGATTAAGAGATTAACCGAGGAAGACATTAGATATGTCTTGTTTTCTATGCAGAATAATAAATCACCAAGACCTGATGGTTTTAACAAGGATTTATATAAGGAGGTTTGGCCAATAGTTGGTAAGGAGTTCACTATTGCTGTTCAGTCTTTCTTTGATAAGGATTTCTCCTGAAAGGTATGAATTCTACAATTCTAGCATTTATCCCAAAGAAATCCGCAGCTCTTGAGATGTCAGAGTATAGACCTATCTCCTGTTGCAATGTGATATACAAAGCCATCTCAAAGATTATTTTTAATAGAATGAAAGGCATTCTTACCCAGCTCATCTCTCTTAATCAATCAACTTTTGTGAAGGAGAGATTATTAATTGAAATTTTGTTGCTTGCGAAAGAACTGGTGAAAGATTACCATGAAACCTCGGTCTCTTCCCGATGGGCTATAAAGATTGACTTATCAAACGCATTTGATTCAGTTCAATTTCCATTCATGTTTAACACCCTCGAAGCTTTGAATTTTCCTGATAAATTCATTCACTGGATTTCACTATGTATAACAATTGCCTCCTTCTCAGTTCAAGTTAATGGGGAACTTGCATGATTCTTTCAGAGTAAGAGAGAATTAAGACAAGGCTGCTCTTTGTCCCCGTATTTATTTTTCATTGCTATGTATGTGCTATCTAAGTTGCTAGATAATGCGGCGAGTTCTAACGAGACAGGTTACCATCCGAAATGCAAGAAGTTTGGCCTTACACATCTAAGGTTTGCAGATGTCATCTTGTTTTTCACTGACGGAAAGGTTCGGTCGGTTGAGAGGGTAGTTAAAGTATCTAAAGATTTCACTAAGATTTTGAGGCTGATACTAAGTCTGAAAAATTCACCATTTATCTTGCGGGTGTCCCAATAAACATTCAAGATAAAATTTATGCAAGGTTCTCTTTAACTTTGGATCAGCTTCCAGCAAGGTATTTAAGCCTCCCTTTGCTAACTCAAAAGATGACTACTTCAGATTTTCTTCCGCTAATTGAAAAAATCCAAAATCGCATCAGTTCTTGTTCTGTTAGATTCTTATCAATGGCGGAAAGGCTTCAGCTCATAAACTCTGTGTTAATGAGCATCACAAACTTCTGGTTATCAGCATTTCGGCTCCCTAAAGTGTGTATTCCTGAAATCGAAAAATTATGCTCTGCTTTTCTTTGGTCGGGTCCAGCATTGAATCCAAGTAAAACAAAGGCTTCATGGAACATGGTCTGCAAAGCTAAGAGCAAAGGAGGTCTGGATCTAGTTCATCTATCAGAGACCAATACTGTTTATTGTCTTAAGCTGTTATGGAGAGCTGTCTCATCCCAACCGTCACTGTGGATTAAATGGGTTCAAACTTATTTGGTTCGAAATGATACTTTCTGGTCTCGACGAGAGAACACTAATATGGGCTCATGGATGTGGAAATTGTTTCTCAAAGCTCCACCTCTCGCTCGAATCCTGCATAAGGTTGATATTCGAAATGAGCGCAGAAAAGATGATAAGTTTAAAGCAACTTTCAATTCAAAACACACATGGTACTTGATTCATGAAGCAAGTCCATCTGTTACTTGGCACACAGGTACTTGGTTTCAACATTCAACTCCAAAATTCTCCCTTTATGTATGGCTAGTGATTCACAACCGTTTAACAACAGGTGATCGTATGTCCCATTGGAATGTGGGAGCAAATGTCTCATGCATGTTGTGTGGGGAACCAATGGAAACACATCGGTATTTGTTTTTCTCTTGTACTTATTCAACAGAGGTCTGGAAATCATTAGTTCAGGGGCTATTGAAATCTCGGTTCACAACAGATTTGATTCAGCTCATCTCTCTCATTTCCGACAAAATTCTTGACAGGGGTAATCTGTTTCTAACCTGTTATGCTTTCCAATCTACTGTATACTCCATGTGGATAGAGAGAAATGGTTGTCATCATGGAGAAATACAGATCACAACAAGAATCCTCATCAAACAGATCGACAAACAGATCTGAAACCGATGTTCAACGCTAACCATAAACTAACTGGATCTCTTTAGCTATAGTTTTCTTCCAGAAGTTTTTGAACTCTCTCATCTACCATATGATCATCTTAAATCTCTCAAATAATGATGCACTTGATGTAAAAACAATTTTTTGGTTTGAATATAATTTTACTTTCTCTTCAAAAAATGCAAGAAGATAGACTCAATGATATTCATAGTTTCCAACCACTTCGTCGTCTTATTCTTACTCTTTTATTTTGGTTTCTCTCAGACTTAGATTTTAATGTATACCCTTCTGTAACTGACTACTACTTCAAGAAAATTGTTACATGCCTCTCCTTGGGATTTCCTATGCAATGAGACTTTTTACAAATGGTATCCGTTATATTTGTTTTCGGTATTCCTTCAATACATTATTTTAATAATTATATGAAATAATGTGTACATAATTAATACCTTATTTTGTGAATCTCATAGGTAGAGTATGTAATGAATTTCAGATCTGTATACTATATTTGTCTTTCTGAAACTCTTCTTCTAACTATTCGGAGGACTTCATAGTCTCTTTCTCTGTGACATTTTTGCACAAACCTGCATGTGATAATGATGAAAAAATGGCATGGGGTTTGAAAGAAAAGGTTGTGGTTGTGGGTAGTGAACCACTAAAAGGGAATGGCCATTTAGGATCAACAAGATGGTGGTGAAAAAATTAAAGATGATTCTGAATGGTTTTACTCATTTTTTCAATCTAACATCTTCAATGATAATATAAACTACTCAGGTTAAATGGTTAAACTTAAATGGAGTTGAATTTCAATCCAATACAAATCTCTGCAAGATGGAACTTTAGGGGAGTGTCTGCATCAGAGCTTCTAAGAATTATCCGCTCAGCAAATTTTGGAAGGTGTCCAAAACATAACTTCCAGGACATAATTGTCAGATACCATGAAGATGGAGGTTGTTCTGGCGCATCCACTGAAGCACTGGAATATGCTTCTGGCTCATTCAGGCTCCTCCAAGAACGCTGGTTTCGTTGTTGTCTCCTTCTTCCATTTCTTGATCCGCCATGCTAGGCGTTTTAAACCTTTTTCAATTCATTAGGAGTTGCCTTGCCATCACAGTTCTCATAACCGTCGATGTTTCTTTCCTTCTTCTTTTGCTTTTCTTGTTTTTAATTTTTTTTTGTGTTTTTCCAAAATTACTAAAGTAACTCCATAAATTGTAAATGCAAATAAACATGAATGAAACAGTAATACTTATCACCATGAAGGAGACAGAGACTCTGGCTTAGGATAGATCAAGTGCAATGATGATTGTAACATCCATATTCCGGAAATAAAAAGTTGATTTTATATTTTTGGATTAAGAAGCTAATTTTAAGGATCTTATTAAAATAATATAAAAGTATGAGGTGTTATAAAATGATAAACTTAGAGTTTGAGGTTGATTGTTTTGAATGTGAAAGTTGTGATGAGTTAGTTTGATAAGACCAGAAGTTATGGGCTGCTTTGCAAAGATCAGAAAGTCCAGAGACTTAATTACAATTTTTGAAAAGTAACCCTAATATTTCTCTATTTAAACCATAAAATTTTCTAATCATAGTGTATTTTTGGAGTGAATAGAAGAGAAAAAACAGCATTGGTAGGGTTTGAAGTATTTGACGTTTGGACATTCAAACAAGCTCTGAAATAGCTGATTTTTGAGAGCAGCTTCGTGACAGTGTATTCTTCAGATTCAACAGTGGAAATTAAGTTTCAGTGGTCAATTTGAGAGAATTATGAAATTTAGTTGGGCTAGTCGTATCTGGAATTTAAGGTTTCGCTTCAGCACCTGTCGATAGTGTGTAGAGAATCAAACTGTGACTTCTTCTCATTTTGAGCAGATATTTTGCAGAGGTGTTCTTGACTTGTTTATCTAGGATTTGTATGTTGGAGATCTTATTAGGAGACTGGGAGTTTAGTGAACTAATGATCATTTGAAAATGCATATTTCTAGCCCTTGTGTTGTTGCTTTGTAGTGTTTCCTTGTTATTGATGTTTTGGGATGTACTTTATTGGAGCAGTGTTGAATTTTATGGATTATTCCTAGTAAAATATATTTTTGTTAGTTTTTTTTGTGTTATTTGTTGGTTGAGTGATTTCTGTACTTGTTGATTTAATTTTTGTTCTGATTTAAATTAATTAATTAATTGTTAATTAATTCTGAAAATTGTAGCAATAATTAATTGTTAAAATTAATTAAATTTTTGAAAAATTGTGAGAATTAATTATGTTCAAACAAATTGCTGAAAATTTGTTAAAATAGATACAAAATATATTGCTGAATTATTGCTAAATTTAGTTAACTGTTGAAGTTTTTACAGTTTAAATTGTTGAATTTTACAAGCATATGTATAATGTTTGAAACTATTTGTTGGCATATGTGTATATATGTGAGACATTTTAATTGTCGAACTCAGTGTTTATTAAATACTGATTCATCTCTTTTTAATGATGAAAATAGTTTAGCTTGTTGGAGCTCGTGGGACTAATACCGTGTAAAAGGGGATGACATGTGAAATTTAAGTTTTAGAGATAATAGAGAATGATGAAGAATGGCGAGATAAGAGAAAAGATTTTCTGAAATTTCTTGTATTATTATTCTCTTATTCACTTGCTTATATTTACAAGAGGTTTACATGAGTATATATACACTTTACAAGATAAGAGAAGAAGAAGAGAGAAGAAGAGAGAGGCGTGAGGCTTCACTAGAGGTGGGTAGCTCGGTGATGATGGCCGAGCTACTCCAACAGTGTCTCAACAGTAGGCGGCTCCCATATCTCCCATGATGTGCCCATACACCAACTTGTTTCTCCTCTTCTACTTAGTTACTGAACTAGTTACTTTTTAGTTCATTACTAACAGCTTCCTCTTTCATCCTAGTCGATTCCTTCCTTGTTCCCTCTTCCTTGTTATTTGAATTCATCTTGATTAATTCATCACTTGAGTGAGCACTTACTTTAACACTCCCCCTCAAGATTGGTCAGTGAAGGTCTCTTAGACCGATCTTGCTATGAATGTGATCACAAGTGATATATGAGGTTGCCTTGGTAAAGATATCCGCTAGTTGGTTCTCACTTGTTACAAAAGCGGGTTTGATGATTCCTTCTTGAATATTTCCCCTCACAAAGTGACAATATACCTCTATATGCTCGGTCCTTTCATGGAATACCGGATTGGATGCTATATGTATTGCAGCTTGATTATCACAATACAAAAGCATTTCTCCAGCTTCGTGTATTCCAAGATCCTCTAGGAATGCCTTCACCCATATTAGTTCTTTTGTCACCTCCTTCATAGCCCTATACTCGGCTTCAGCACTTGATAAGGCTATGATCTTCTGCGGTAAGCTCCAAATTATGCAACGGCCTTCCTTGTCAAGTTTGGTTCTTCCCATACTCGAACCAAGCTTGAGGGGGAGTGTTGAAGAAGACCGTTGAAGCACCAAGTTAGGTGATGGTCCAAGAAGAAGAGGACTATCACATTGTACCATGGATAGGTGCAGCATTCCGAGAGGAAGCCGAGAGAGTCTTATGATAAGTGGCTTAGAGCGGATGGCTCTTTGAAGAATCAAGATCAAATCTATGAAGGGTTAAAGCCAAGATTGATCTTGATAGATGGAGTGTGAACCTCAGACCAAGAGGCGTTCACCTAGGAAGCTGTGGAATGGTAAACAAGGCAACAAGGCACTCCAAGCACCGTATGAGGAGACGATGGCGAGAGAAAGCCGGGAGACACATACGAGTAGCTATGGATGATGTTGTAAGAAAACCGAAGGAGAAACCACCTTTCAGACCTTATTAGGTGTGGTGATCCGAGAAGCAGCGGGAAGTGGTGTCTAACGGATAGAATATACTCCCAAGAGTCATCAAGAGGAAGCCAATGACAATGTGAGTATTCCGTGAGCTAGAAGATGACATCCGAGGAGCTTGAAGTCAAGATTAAGTTTGAGACAAGAAGCCCGAGGAGACATGATCTGAGTGAAGCTTAGAGAAGACAAAGCCTAATCCGCAAGAAAGAGTAAAGGCCATAGGAGAGGAAGCCGTGGTCTCATTGAGGTTAGGAGTCATCAAAACCGTCTTTGGAGCAAGCAAGGATCAGCTAGCGGATATCCTTATCATGGCATCATCTTCTATCAATGAGGATCACGTACATGGCAAGATTGGCCTTAAGGACACCTACCGACCAATCTTGAGGGGGAGTGTTGAATTATGTGATCTCTATGATAGAAGAATTCAAATCTAAGAGAAGGAGGGAAAGGAAACCTAGTTCACAAGGAACTAGAAGAAGTCTTGGTTAGGATGTAACTAGAAGAAAGGAAGCTGTTACATACTAACTAGAAGACTAACTAAGTGGAAAAGAGGAAGCAAAAGAGAGCATGGGGAGCCAGAACCAGGGCATGGGCACAAGCATGGAGGCGTCAGCAGCAGGGTATGGGCGCAGCTTGAACATGAGTCAAATAGTGAGCTGCTCCCTTCCCTCCTCTCTTCTTCACGTAAACTCCTCTCTTCTCTCCTTCCTTCTTAACGCCTCTTCTCTTCTTCTCTATGTAAAAACTCTATAAATATACATGTAATGTGATGTAAAGAGAGGTGTGAATAAGAGAATAAGAAGATTAAAAGAGTAAAAGGAAACTTTGTTTATCTTCCTAAAGGCGCCGGTGGAGCTTTAGCTCTCCGGCGCCATGTTTCTCCTTAGTTCATCTTAATTCATCAACCATTATCATTCTCATTCTCATCATCATTCTTATCATCATCCTAAACATTCTCTAAGTATACAAACCTCAAACTCCTTATCATTCTCACGCCACAACTATCACTCTCTCAACAATCCCTAAGCCCGCAGCTTGAACAGGAGTCAAATAGTGAGCTGCTCCCTTCCCTCCTCTCTTCTTCACGTAAACTCCTATCTTCTCTCCTTCCTTCTTAACGCCTCTTCTCTTCTTCTCTATGTAAAAACTCTATAAATATACATGTAATGTGATGTAAAGAGAGGTGTGAATAAGAGAATAAGAAGATTAAAAGAGTAAAAGGAAACTTTGTTTATCTTCCTAAAGGCGCCGGTGGAGCTTTAGCTCTCCGGCGCCATGTTTCTCCTTAGTTCATCTTAATTCATCAACCATTATCATTCTCATTCTCATCATCATTCTTATCATCATCCTAAACATTCTCTAAGTATACAAACCTCAAACTCCTTATCATTCTCACGCCACAACTATCACTCTCTCAACAATCCCTAAGCCTCCATACTCTTAATTTCAACAGAACCTTTGTGTTTCCATTGGCTTTTATCCATATGCCTTTTCCGTGGTTGTTTTTCAGATACCTTAGCAGCCTCTCAATCATGTTCCAATGCTGCATAGTTGGCATTTGCATATGTTGGCTCACACGGTTTACTGCAAAGCAAATGTCCGGCCTTGTGATAGTAAGATAAATGAGCTTGTCCACCATCCTTTGATATCTTTTAATGTTCTCCAATGACTCCCCCTCAAGATTATCTTGGTAGCCTTCTTCTATTGGAGTTTTTGCCGGCTTGGATCCTAGCTACCCATGTTCTTCCAAGAGATCAAGTACATATTTCTTTTGAGAGATGAACATCCTATCTTCAAATTGTGTTATCTCAATTCTTAGGAAGTACTTAAGCTCTCCCAGTTCCTTTATATCAAAATCGGTCTTCAAGATCTTCTTGGTTTGATCTATTCCATCCTTGTTACTCCCTGTGATGATTAGATCATCAACATATATTAGTACCACAACATTCCTCCTTCACTTTGTATTGTGAATAAAGTATGATCAGCTTCAGATCTTATGAACCCTCTCTCCAAAAGGCAAGTGCTTAGCCTTTGGTACCATGCTCTTGGAGATTGCTTCAGTCCATAGATTGCTTTTTTTATCTACAAACTTTGTTGGCTTCCTTATGATATCTTTGGGGTGGATCCATATACATTTCTTCTTCCAAATCTCCTTGCAATAAGGCATTCTTGACATCCATCTGCCATAGATCCCACTTCAAGTTTACTGCCACCGAGATTAGAATTCTTATTGAGTGGAGCTTAGCAACTGGAGTAAACGTTTCTGTATAGTCTTCCCCATAAACTTGAGTGTATCTTTTTGCTATCAGCCTTGCTTTATACCTCTCTATTTTTCCATCACTTGTATACTTGATCATATAAACCCATATACACCCAACCGGTTTCTTATCCCTTGGCAATTCGGTCAAGTACCAAGTGCGGTTTTTCTCTATAGACTTCATTTCTTCTTCCATGGCTTTTACCCATAGTCCACTCTCACACACTTCTTCATATGAACAAGGGATGGATTCCTTGCTAATTTTTCCAAAAAAGGCTTTATGCTCCATAGGTAATGATGCCATCGAGCATAAATGTTCAATAGGATATGTGATAGTGCTAGTTTGAGTCTTATCTCCTCCTTGTGATATGAGAGTGCTGTCACCAATAGGATCGAGATCTAAGCTCGCCGTACGATCAGAACACTCTCTTATCACACAAGGAAGCTGACTCGTACTAGACTCTCCTTGGAGCATGGCCGAGTTGTTGTAGTAGACACGTTGTCGCCTCTGTCTTGTACTTCTTCTTAGTGATACTGTTGGCTCAGACTCCTCTTCTTCAACATCCACTCCTCCTACACCTGGGTCATGTTCTACCTCATCCGTGTTTTCATGATCCAAGATTGAATCATTCTCTTCATATACATCAACCCTTGTCATTGCATCTTCAATGAACGGCGTCCAATCCATAGATGATGAGACTATTCCTTCAAGAGTATCATGACTCTTAGCTCCATAAAAGTTTTATTTTTCATTGAACTTCACCTCTCTAGACACATAGACCTTTCTTGTCTCCAGATTGTAGACCTTGTAGCCCTTTTGAGTTGGTGAGTATCCAATGAAAACATACTTCATGCTTCTAGGCTCAAGCTTGTTTCTTTGTCCTTCTGGTAAGCACTCCAATCCAAACGCCTTAATGTGGTGTAAGCTTGGCTTCTTCTTGTACAATACTTCAAACAGTGACCTATCTTCCAAGTTCTTGGTTGGAAGCCGGTTAATCAAATAGTTTGAAGTCATAACCACATCACCCCAATTAGATTTAGATACTCCTTTTGCAATCATGATAGTACGAGCTACCTCCATTAGATGTCTATTCTTCCTTTCCACTACCCCATTTTGTTGTGGAATGTATGCGCAAGATGTTTAATGAATGGTGCCAAAGTTGTTGAGTAGCTCTTTGAATCTCTTGCTCACATATTCTCCTCCATTATCATTTCTTAAGGCCTTAATTGTTGGTTTGAATTGTGTAGAGACATAGTTAATGAAGTTAGTGAATGCTTCATAAACTTGGTCTTTGGAGTGTAAGAGTGTGATCCATGTGTTTCTTGAGTAGTCATCAATGAAAGAAACAAAGTACTTATATTGATCTCTTGAATTACATGGGGCGGTCCATACATCCGAGTGTACTATGCCAAAAACTTCATCACAAGTTGTAGATAAAATAGGAAAATCTTGTCTACAATGTTTTCCTAGTACACATGCTTCACACACTACTTCTTCTTGAATGAGATTGGGTAAAACCATCTTAAGAACTGCTGAACTTGGATGTCCTAGCCTTTCATGCCATAATGGGCTATCTCCAATCTCTTTTCCACCAAAACCTCTACATCCGCCTTTATTCCAAGAGCCTTCGGATCCTCTTGTTTATTTGCCTCCAAAAAGTAAATTCCATCCTCCACCTTCCCTTCTCCGAGCACATGACTTTTTAGGGTCCTGAAACTTAACAAAGTCAGACCCAAAAAAATGCTAAACAATCCAAATCCTTTGTAGCTTTATGAACTGATAGAAGATTAGATGAAAAACTAGGCATGTATAATGCTTTTGTTTCCTTTTTGAAAAGTTATAACTCTCCTATCCCTTCAATCGGAACTGAGCTTCCATTGGCTACTTGCACATTTTCATGATAAGACTCAAGGTTTTTAACATGTCTTGATCCTTGATCATGTGACGAGAAGCCCCTGAATCCACAATAATTTTAGCCTTCTTTATGGAGCTTTTAGAACTAAGGAAGCTCTTACCGGATTCTGTAAGCTTAGCTAGGCTCTTGATGAGAGCCTCAAACTCGGACCTCTTGACCGTATCCTCAACTGGTTTTGCAACTCCTATGAAGGCCCTATGTCCACTTCCATTCTCCCTTAGTCGTTTAGGCCTCAAATGCGGATGGAGAGTCCAACACTTCTCCTTGGTATGCCCCATCATCTTACAATGCTCACATTCTAACCCCTTCTTGTCTTCAAATGTGAGATTCCTCTTTGTAAGATATGCGGATTCACTTGGCACACAAAATAGGTCTGTTAACCCCACCTCCCTTTGTATTATCCCACATACTTCCATTAGACTTGTCAGCTTCTCAAATCTAAGTATGTGTTTGATAAGATCCTTGTAAGATGCATTGAGTGCCAAGATAAGCTCAAACACTTGATCTTGGTCATGTCTTTCACCTAACTCCTTGGGGTCTATAGTTTGTAGCCTCAAGATCTCCAACTCGGCTCACAAACTTCTATACTCCCCAAACATTTCTTTGAATGGCTTCTCTTCTTGTTGAAGCTCATTCTGCGCCCTCTTCACCTCAAATATCCTTGATATATTTGAGATATTTCTATATACTCCCTTGAGTATATTCCACAGCTCCTTGGTGGTATCTGCATATGAGTAGGCCACCAATATGGATGGTTCTAGTGAGCTTTGAAGAAGAGAAGGAGTGTATTGTTCTTCTTGCTCTTCCTTAGCTTTTTCCTTTTCATTCTTCACTACAGCTTCCGGTTCTTCCTTTGACTCAACATACCGCCAAAGTCCTCAGCCTCTAAGAGTGGTCTTAGTGGTTTTTGCCCAAAGAAGATAGTTGTCTCCCTTGAGCATAACTGAGATTGATACTCTATTTGTTTCCATTTTGTAATAATAATACACAATTTTAATTCTGTCACAATTTGAAGATCTTATGATCCCAAAGATATTAATCTCAGAGTGAATAGAACTTAGGAATGTGTATTGTTATAGATTAGAGGATTTGTAGATTGCAAAAAAAAATTATAAGAGAGTTAAGTGTTGGAAAACTCAACCCGCTCTGATACCATGTGAAATTTAATTTTTAGAGATGATAGAGAATGATGAAGAATGACGAGATAAGAGAAAAGAGTTTCTGAAATTTCTTGTGTTCTTATTCTCTTATTCACTTGCTTATATTTACAAGAGGTTTACATGAGTATATATAGACTTTACAAGATAAGAGAAGAAGAAGAGATAAGAAGAGAGAGGTGTGAGGCTTCACTAGAGGTGGGTAGCTCGGTGATGATGGCCGAGCTACTCCAACAGTGTCTCAACAGTAGGCGGCTCCCATACCTCCCATGCTGTGCCCATATACCAACTTGTTTCTCCTCTTCTACTTAGTTACTCAACTAGTTACCTTTTAGTTCATTACTAACAGCTTCTTCTTTCATCCTAGCTGATTCCTTCCTTGTTCCCTCTTTCTTGGATTTGAATTCTTCTTGATTAATTCATCACTTGAATGAGCACTTATTTCAACATGACATACCGTGGATTGTTGTTTATTTATTTTATTGCTGATATTGTTTTCTGGTGATGAATTATTATGCACTCTGGGTTGTTAGCTGGAAATTATGCTAATGCGGTATGAGAATTTACTGAGTTAATTAAATTAAATTTTTTTTGTGAATTATTATCATCAAAAATATGGCTGGGTCGTTTTAATGATGCCTCTTACCATGAAGGAGATAGAGACTCTGCTTATGATGGATAACAAGAAACAATGATGGTAAAGTACTCAACTGGATCATGAGACAATTTCAAGGACGATATTCAGTAGAAGAATCAGAACTGTCTGCTCTAATATGAGCTATTAAATCGGAGTGGGATTATGGCTATAGAAAGGTAGAGTTTGAAATGGATAATTTCAATATCATTCATTTAATATCAAAGAAAAAGATAATTTCATATTCATTCATTTAATTAACAAAGATATGGATAATTATCGCCTTAAGAACTATGTAGATTCCATCAAACAATGGGGAACCATGTTTGAAACCATTACCTTTAATTGCCTACAACTCAAGACAACAAACTTTATACAAAGATCGTTTAGCTAGAAACTTTTTAATATCCAATAATGCATGGTTACTGTATTGTTATTGTTCTGATTTTATGATCTTTGTTGTAAACCGCGATATTGACAAGCTCGATTAATAAACTTTTTAGAAAGAAAATAAAGATAAAAATATACATCAATGCTATATTACAATTATATATGTTTTCAAGAAAATAATATATATTATTATGATAATAATTATTAATAAAATAATGAACCAATTTGAATTAAATATCCTTTTTGTTATATTTCTTTATTATGTAAACATTATTTTATTTTTTATGGAGAAAATGTTTAGTATATTATAAAAGTACATAGAGTTAGACTAGTTGCAAAATGTATTTGCCTAACAATTTATCAACAATAACTCGGTAAGCTTTTTCTGTGGGATGGTAACTGTCCCAAAACACATAAGAAGATGAATTTTTGCATGTAAAAGGATTGATTATGTTGCACAATAGTGTTGCTTCCACTAACCCTGTTCCACAACATCCTCTTGTCGATACTTCAAATCCTAGAAAAGAAGAAATCGTTTTTAACTAATGAAGTCAGTTCTGATACATCGGTACGTAGGCTATTAGTCGGACAACTACTTCCTATACAAACATTAGAAATTAGAAATGAAAATTTTTAGATTTATGCTTACCTTCATTTGTGATGAATGTTTATATGTTCACTAACTTTTCTTATTTTTCTGCTGTAAATTCTTTTATTTTTATTGGAGGATAATTAGAGACATACACGCCATATATTTGATAGACAAAAGAAAAACTCATATCTAAGTCGATGTTCATCATAGAATTAATAGTAAATATAGGATGATGTACACATATAAAACCGTGTACACATGTATAAGACTGTTTATACCTATTTAAAACTGTGTACACATATGTAACATGATATATTTATATATATATATATGTGTGTAATTGTTGCATATGAGAAAAATAGTTATAGAAGAGAGAAAAAATGAAAAACGAAATAAGAAAGAGATAAATATAAATTTTTAATTTTTTTTAAAGAAAAGTATCAAAAACTGGAAAGAGACAATAACTAAGATTTTTTTAATTCTATAAACTACCTAAATAGAAAACAACTAAAAACTACTCGTTTAGTATTTTATAATCTTAAAAATTACCCTTCTTCTAATTTATTTTTGTTCACTAAACTTAAAAATATCCATCAAATCATTTTATAATTGTTTTATGCTTATTCTAATTGTGATGTTACATCCATAAATTTGCGAGTATAGTCTCTATATGTAGATATGGGTAAGTATAATTTGTAGGATTTTATAAGAAGTCATACTTTAAATCTTCCAAATTAAAGTGACATAACATATTAATTATGTAACCAAAGTTTGTGCGAAAGAAGATGTGCATTAAAACTTACCATAGTTTTTAGGATATTTTATCATGTCGTAAAGAATGTCATATACGTCAATAACCACAATTTTGCTCTCTGGTAACTCTTTCCTTAAATCCTCCAATGCCGGAGTTATCTTTGCGTTGAAATGAAGAGCCATTTTATTTAGTTTCGTTGAGCAATTACGCTTCAATTTTCCACGCAGTGTTCGGACGGATGGTACACATCCAATAGGCACCGCACTAAATACTCCAATTCTACGAGCTCCAAGTCCATATAAATCCTATATATAATATTAACATTACATATGAATTCAAACTGGTAAAAGTGAACTTTTACTATGAAATATGAATGATCAATATGAATTAAATCGTGTTTTTGCAATGGTAAATTTGATAAAACCCCTTTAACAAAAAAAATTCATTGAGAATATACATGTTTTTTTTTGTAAAGACGAAGGAAAAAAGAATAAGAGGAATCAAAAGAAAATGGGAAACAAGAAAAATGAGATGCATTACCTAACCAATTTTAATACTTACTTTGACAAATTTGGAACACAAATCAGCCAAATAATCAGCATATGCAGTTCTGTTATATTGGAGGAAGCGTGCTGTATAGGTATTAGCAATATCATTACTGCTGGCTACCACAAGATAAAGACTATTTTCCACCATAAATTTGGCTTTATCTTCACCAACTATTAGCCTTAATTTTTTTTTATACTCTTCAAAATATTTTAGTTGATCCGATAAGGGTATCACTTTCTGAAACGTTTGAAAAAATTTGAATTAAAAGACTAAATTATTTGAAAATAAGATAAATTCATTAAGAAAACCAAAACTATGTTAGAAAATACCACTAGTTTAGCTGTTAAAGGATCGTAACCAGCACCGCCTGAAGCAAAATTTATACCCTTAAGAAGATCTTCACTTTTAAGCTCTGGATTTAAGTATGCTGGTATTGTCTTTGATATTCCTAGTCTTTCCGCTGCCATATATTTAAAATAAATAAAATCATAAATTTATCACGATATTGTCATTGATGCACAAATGCAATCACTATCTTTCAACACGTTTTAATAAAGTGAACATGAGTTAAATTTGAATGTTTTGGATTATTTTTTTCTCCCGATTAGCATCAGATATCCGTTCGCCAACTTTCAAAGCAAAAACTAAGAGGCAACGATTTACTACTTTTGAAAACGTGTTAGAAACTTTAAGAATATCCTCTTAAAAACGTGTTGGAAACTTACATTTCTGTTTAAAAGATTATATATTTTTTTTGGCATCTATTTTTATATGTTTTTATTTTATAAAAAAATTGATAACTAATGTAGTATTTATGTGATCATGCACATCATTTTCGTCTTATAAAGAATTTTACATAAAATGATTATTTTAATTTATAAATACATTAGATTTTAAATATATATATTTATGCATAATCTAAATATATTTAATTTTTTGTTATTTAAAACAATGTTAAATGTATTATATTGATATATGTATATATATAAACGAATCAGGTATACACACTTTCAATAAATTATACATACCTGTTTCATACCGTTTTCAAAAAAAAACATTTACATTTTATCTGGTTCGCGTACTGACTTTTGATTCTTTTTTATCCTTTCTAAATTAATGATTACAAGACAAAATCTTCTTCTCTATGACATATTATTTATACCTGGCAATCATAATGAAATGGGGTTTTAATATTACGGTTTACCATCTAAGTGTTGTAGAACTTGTAATTTGTATTGTACTATGCTATTTTTCTATGTGAAAGTTTAGTTTTAAATAATCATTTCACATAAAATAGTAGTGTATTTGTTAAAGAGTACCTGTACAAAATTTAAATGTACAGTTAATAAAATAATGTGTTACATTTTTGTCAAAAATTTTACCGACAATTATTTTTTTCTAAAACTAACTTCAATATTTGTAATTTAACTACTTCCTTTTCTCATAATTTACTCAAGTAACTATTAAATAGAAGTAATTTTTAAAAACAGTGATGAGATTATTCTTACCGATGATATCAGATGGAACTTTTCCATCAGAAAATCTTCCGGTAGCAATTTTGCCTGGAAAATCTTTACCGTAAGGAAAAAAATTACATTTTAAAATTGTTCGGAGATTGTTGTTGTTTCCACTATCCATTATTGAGTCTCCAAATGTTATGATGCCAGGAATGGTAACATTCGGTGGTAGTCTTATTGTACCTTTATTCAAAAATTGTGTTGTGTTAAATTGATTTAGTAGACAAAAAATACTTTTAATTAATAAATTAATTCTTATTCGAGTTATAAAAATATAATAAGCAAAATAAAAAACTATTACTAATTAACCAATATATACAATAAAAATAAAATTAAATAGGAAAATTTCAATTTTTTTTGAAAAATCACGTAGCAATAAAATTAATGCATGGGCTAATATTTTGAAAATATGATACGAAAAGGTCTAAATCATGTATCATATAAATTCAGATAAGAAAAGATAAATTAAGTAGTTTCTTTCTTAAAACTATATTTTTATAAAATAAAAAACTTAACTACATAAAAAATAATTGAAGTAAAAACATAAGAGATTCTTAATTATCATATACATATATTTTTGTTCTGAATGATAGCAAAAATTATCAATTGAACGCATTTCATGTAATACAAACAAAAATGTTGAGTATATTTTAGTTACAGCATTGTAATTATTTTTCCATTTTTTTCAATGATAACATTTTATTAAAGAAAAACAAAAACATTTCAGGTTATATTTTTAAAAATCTTTAACCCTAGACAACACCAACTCATGAGTCATTAGTCATATTATAAATCGAAACTTTTGTATATTTAGTGATACTTTTTTTGCTTACTATCAATTATTAGTTATATGAAATTATTCTTGACTTTAATTATCTTTACATATTATATCAAAAAACAAAATCTCCATATAATCATTATAATAACAATGCCTAAGAACTTAAAACAAAGGCCAATACTCATTGTCATAGTTTTATCAACAAAAACAAAAGTTTTATATGCTTACATTGAAGTTAAATGATATGAGTTGTATTCAAGTTTTTTTTTGTCTTTGTCAACTACTAGAACTTCTAAATTTCACGAGTTTATACCTTCTACCTTGGAGTTGATTTCAGTACTTTGGTCTAAAGTTTTCCTGCTAGCTTCTACCACCGTTAGCAAGAAGATTAAGTACAGAAAATGTGACATCAGAGAATCAGTAAAAAATAAAAATAAAAATATTCTCAAGAGAGTGGGGTAAAGAAAAATAAAAAGAATAGTAAAATGTACAGCGTTTTTGTGGTAAAAGATTAATTTGTATTTTCCTTAATATGTGTCATAACTTTTTTTTTTCACTTCTTTTTTAGATGAAAAAATAAATTCTAGAATAACGATGACTGAACACCAAAGAAGCGGGGCGAGGAGATTGAACGATAAAAGAAGATGTTTATATAGTGCTGAGATTTTTGCTGCATTTTAAAAAATAGCATGCGATAATTTTGGCACTACCACATGTTCACTAATTGCATGCTTTTCCTTCTATTTGTGCCCGATTATTTTGCGTAGTGGTTGGTGTATGACATTCAAAACAATTAAATACTGGTCTATAAATTGTTCCCAAAGGTGGCTTCAAATTAGACTCGTTATGGTTATTAGCTAGCTCGTTAGTTTTGTCATATACAATGGAATATGCAAATATATGAATACGGCAATAACTGATAAAAAAATATTCAGAAGATAAAATATAATGAAGTTTAATTGAAAAATAAACAAATTATTCAATTATCAATGATCAAAGACAAACTTTTTTTCTTCTTAAAACAATTTTCTTTTTTCTTATTTTGGAAATACCTATGTTAAATAACATTTTAAGATTAATTAGAACAATTTTTACTCAAACCATTTCAGAAACGTCTCTATATCCAAACTTTTCATCTACTTTTATTCAAAATATCCTGATACATGAAACGGTGGGCATGGGCAGATCCTGCATTTCTGAGCAGATCCGCATACGCATTCGGCCGGATATATGTTTTGATATCCGGATTCTCATCTGGAACCTCAGATATCCGACTTGCGGAAATCCGTTAAAAACCATAGATATTCGGCCGGATCCAGATATCTGATTTAATATTTTTTAAAATAATTATTGTATAAAATATTTAGAAAGAAAAAGAAAATTTTACTATAATATTATTAATAATTATAAATAATTAGTAATAATTAAAATAATACAAAGTAGGGCTTATAATCTATATACATATGAGAAGTATCGTATATCAGTAGATACGGCTCAAACTATGTCCTCTTTTTAAATACATACAAAATATAAGTTTCATATCTAAATACACATTGTAGAAAGTTTAAAATATAAATACACATGAGCTATAATATGTCTCAATTCAATTGTCTAGTGACATGGGTTTCTATCGGTTAACAAAATTAAAAATTTCTCTTAACCATTTAAAACCAAACTAGATTACGACCCGATTATAAAATTAAACCGGGTTATAACCTGTAACCGAATTAGATGATGAAATCAACCCATCCAAATCAATTCGAAACCCAAATCTTCTGTAATTCGAAAAATCCCTAATTCGTAAAATGTCCAGTTCGAAACCTTGGAACAATCGAATACCGCCATAGTCGAAGCTGACAGAATATCTACATCTATGATGCTCATCGGGAAATTAATCGATGGATTCCTGGTGGAGATCGCACCCGATGCCAATATCAAATCAGATAAATTATACAATCTAGCGAACAGTTATAGCTCTAGCATGTGATCGCCAGGACGCTATTAGAAGCTCAAACGCCATCAGCAACAAGGAATATAACGTTAACGGAAAGGAGGGGGCAAGGACAGGTGGATGCGGGAAATGGAAGAAGACGGTTACAGAGAATCAGGTGCTTCACTTGGATATGGATATGATGAGGACGCGTGTTCATAAGTTGGAGAGAGCGTGCTCCAACATGAAGAAAGTAATCGGAAAGATGGATGAAGAAGGCTCACTGCCAACGACGACCCATCAGCCGAGAAGTTGGTCAATTACGAAAAAATATGGATGTAAATTGAAGACATCGAAGCTCCAGAAATATTACTCATTACTTACAAAGATTGGGAACCACCTTGAATACTTTCGATTTAGGATAGAAGAAGATTAATTTGGGGATTTTGGGATTGTAGAGCTTGATTTTGATTTGGGGATTTTTGATTTGGGAATTTTATTATATGATCTCAGGCTGGTCGGATTGGATTAAGCGAATCGGGTTAATATCGGTTTATGTTTGAGTTGGGTTACTAGATCGGTTTACTATCAAGATTCGATGGGTTGAATTAGTGGTTTGCTGATTTTGGGTTTATGTGTATTTTAGTTTCGAACAATTCAAATATATGTATTTAAGAAGAGGTCATAGTTTGAGCCGTATCTACTAATATACGATACTTCTCATGGGTATATAGATCGTAAGCCCTACAAAGTATAAAGGAAAAACTAAAGTATATATTAATATAATATAAATAATAATAATAATATTATGATTATAATAGTATAATATAAATATGACAGGATCCGGAAATCCGGCTGGATTTTTATTTGAATCCGGATCTGTATCCGATCGGATCATGATTCTATTATCTTTATGCGTCTCGGGTACACCTGGATATCCAGTTTCAAAGCGAATACGGATGAATCCCGGATCCTAGATAATAAGTTCTACCGTGCTTTGCAGCTTAAGTTTTACTCGCTCTTGTTCAACGTGATGGGTCTCACTAATAATAGATTGGTTGCAAGATCAGGATGGAAATATAAAAATATATGAAACTTATTTCGAGCAAAAGAAGAATAATACTCGATGTCTCCACATCTATAATTTTTGTAGCAAATAACTGTTCGACAATACTAATAACCGATTCGTTAATAAAATGAAAGAAATCAAATAAACGAAAATTTAGCCATAGCAACAATGTCCAAAACCAAAAAACATGTGAAACATCATCAAAATCCCACATTATTTATTTTCCTTTTTACCTTCTTGTTCTGTTAAGCTTCAAATACCTTGCGCAATTCAATTTTCACTGGAGAGATAAATGGAACAATTCTTTAATCTTCTTTGATCCTTGAAGGCTCTCCAACTGTGTTCTACATTTGAGAATACCATTTTCCTATGCATGTGTTATCAACCATATCTTTACTTGATCGAAAGTACCTTATTGGCCTCAGAACACCAAATACAGAGAGATCAGCCTAGTTTGGTTTCGGCCCACCTGTTAATTAGAAGCTACAATATCATGGACCAATCAAGAAATTGAAGGCTATGGTTTTGCATAGACTATATTCAGTATCATACCAAGGTAAGGACGCTCATTCAATGCATCGATCCATGTCTTAGCAGCATCATAAAGAGCAGCACGTTCATCTGTAATGTTATTGTAATACCTCGATCCCAGGAATTTGGATTACGTCGTTAAGGTCCATTAGAAACCAATTAAACCCAAATACTAATTTAATGAGGAGACTTATATAAAGGAAATGTTAGAGTTTTACTTTTATTTTCGTGGTCAGCTGATCAGAAGAGGAGATAAAGAGAGAAAAGAGAGAAGAGAAAGAAGAAGAAGGAGAAAACAGATCCGACCAGTTCTAGGAGAAAGTACAAACGGAGGTGTAGGTCATATTATTTTCTTTTTATATTTCATTGCAGTTTTTAATGGGTTGATCCAGCTATAACCCATCGGTTATAAACTAATAACCCTAACTCACCCCGCATTATAACCGCGGGTTTAGCGGGTTGGTTCGTGGAATTTAAAATCAAATTAATAACAAAAAATTAAAGCTTTACAATATAAATTCATCGATAATAAAATAAATGCATATTCTATCTTTCATAAATAAAAAATAGTAACAAAAATTATAAAATGCATACTAAATCAACAAATTTTCAAAGATTCAAATATGAAATTGATTTGAACATTGTCAACGTCTCCAACTTGTTAAGAAAAAAAAAAACAAAATGTTTTCTTCAAAATTTCTAAAATAAAACAAATTTGAAGAAGGCTTCTCTACTACCTCTTTGTCTTCAGCGTCAATCCCCATCAATCCGCGGATCAACCCGCAACCCATGCAGGTTTGTCTATCAAAGACCATAGACCATGATGGATCAACCCGCAATACTCATTTTTTGGGCAATCAAAACATTAACCCTAACCCGCCCTATAACGGTGCGGGTTTAGGGTAACGCGCAGGGTTTCAATCCGAACTGACTTCCCTAATTCTAATCCTTCGAACTCTCATGTAGCCCTGAGACATATTATCTGGTATCTGGGATCCGATCCGGCCGAATGCGGATCCGGATCCGGATAATGGAAATGTTTTTGGATACCCGGATATAAATAATATTATAATAATATTTTATTATTATTTATATTATATTAATATATTTTATTATTATTTATATTATATTATATTAATATATATATATATTAATATATTAATATTTTGTATTATTATAATAATAATTCTATTTATTTATAATTATAAAATTTAATATAATTTTTTATTTTTTTATTTTTTAATTATTTAATTTTTTACAAAAAAAAAATTAGCGGATATCCGCATCCGGTTTTTTTGCGGATATCCGGGATCTCGATGTCTGGGATTTTTGGATGCGGATCCAGATTTCAAAATCACAGATCCAGCCGGATGCGGATGCAGATCTGGATTTGTCCAATAAAACCGGATATCCGGCTCCGGCCCAGGGCTACTCATGTATAACATCCACAATAGTGCTTATCAAAGCCTTTGACTTCAAAAATTCAAATACCAAATGCTTTAGAACCGCCTTGAACTTAAACTAATTTTCACGCAAGATTGCAATAATTATCCATTTTCCTAATTCCTAATTTCTAATAAATTCAAAATTTCCCTTATTATGTTCAACCAATAAGTATAGCATTCAGAGAAAAAGAATTGATCTAATTTACAGTGATTCTCTTCTTTAATTTACTAATTACTGACTGTAATCAATGTTTTAAAACTCGCTAGGCGCTAGTCGGACGGCGAGGATAGGTCTAGTGCCTAGAGGATTAATCGGGTAGTAAACAGGGATTAATCGAGGATTAGTTTTAGGTTATTTTAAAAATATATTTATCCATTATATTAAACTTTTAAATAATATTATTTTTAAAATTATAGTAAATACATGAAAATGTAGTATTAATAATTTATTTATGATTTTTATTTATAATTTTAACCTAATTTATTATAAAACATCACAAATTCTCAATATAAATTTCTGAATATACTTGAAATTTTAAAAATAATTGGATTTTACATAATTATGCAGATGATAATCGGATTAGGTGGGGATTAATTGTATTTGGCGGGGAGTAATCGGTTGACTGACTTTTTCGAGGGATTAGTCATTAATCGAGGCGGCGAGGGTGGGCCTAGTGACTAGGCGGGGTGTAATCGAAACTAGATGGGAATTTTTAGAACATGGACTGTAATCAAACTGATCTAACCATGTTCAACCGATTTATATCCATTTCTCTTGAAATATTGAATCAGTAACTGCAATATTCCAAAAATTTAATCAGATCCAGAAAAATTGAGATTGGGCTTGATGTGATACAGTACCTTTTACTTATTGCACAAAGGACAAGCTTCATACTGATACAGAACAACTTTCTTTGGATTAAACTCCTAAGCATGAACGTCTTGAGCAAGAGACGAAGCAGCAGAAGCAGAGAAGAAAAAGACTCCAGCGACTCCACCGGCAAAAGATGGCATTGGTAGATCACCGAATCTTCGAGAGATAGTGTAACACCAGTCTCATCCTCCCTCTAAAATGGTCCCAGAAATCAATTATTGTATTCCAAGAAACCTAACTCATAAATATCCAAAAATCTAATAACTAAAACTTTATAGAAATATAAATCCAAATCTAAAAACTATTTTAAATAAAAAAAACTAATGTCGTAAAGCAAATCAAAATAAAATTAAGCGAAAACAATTTTTCTAAAATAACACCGTATTGTCTTGTACCTCTGCCTATTCGTCATGCTTACCTAAAAAGAGAAATAATAGAAGGGAAATTGCTGAGTATCAGGAGAATTACTCACGAGGAATGAGATGCTAGGAGCAACATATGTCTGCATAACCAGCTTAACACCATAGCCATGATAGTGCAGATTCAAACATATAGCAAAAACGGCATCTAAAGCACCCAAACATGGCAACCAATGGTCATAAACAAGAAAAGTTCTCGTCCAACCTCCGAAGAGGCTTACTATGAGATAGTGCCCAATCATATCGTCCGTAAACGTTTTATCGATACAGCCAGAGTTACAGACCAGCGATAGGCTGACTGACCGTACCTAACATACAAAAAACTTTGGCAGTACAGCAGAAGCGCCGACTCTTTACCTCCATACACTCTCCACATATATATATAACATATCATTAACACCATAACATGTAAAACAATCAATATGTAAATTTCTCTATAATTCCTAGGTACGAATTACACAAAAAAGCAGACTCAATCATAGAAAACTCAATCACAGAGACAATACATATTCAAATCATAAACTACCAATAGAAGAGCTTATGCATATGTTAAACAGGGATGTAGTGGGGATTGCGTGCCTAACCCTTACTTTGGCCACATAAAGTTGATTCGTAACTTCGGGATGCTTGAACCAATTCTAAATCTGTAACCGGCAAAAAAAACTCAGTAGAAAAGTTTATTGAATGAAAACCGGTTAAACATAACCAAACCAGACCTAACAAACCAAACTGGCCAAAGTCAATGGTCAACAGTCAACAAAGTCAAACCGGTTAATAGTCATATCAGTCAACTCAATCAAACCAGTCAACGGTCAAACCAATCAAATTAAATCAAACCAGTCAACGGTTAAACCAGTCAACAGTCAAACCGGTCAATGGTCAAACTGGTCAACTCATTCTAATCAGTCAACCAAGTTGACTCACCGAGTCACCAATGAGTCATGACGAAGGAAGACAGCGGTGGCTTACCAGAAATTCTGGTGGCAGCACCTGAACAGTAGCGGTGGTGCTTAAGATTCACGTGCGGTTCCTCCAGCGGTACGTGCAAGCATCTGCAGTGGCGCGTGGAGCTGCAGTTCAGGCTACGGCTTTGTCTCAGCTGTGTGGTTCCTCTAGTGTCCTCCAATTTGCTAGAATCCAAGCGGTTTGAAAGATATGATCAATCAAAGGCTTAGGTTTAAAAGGAAAACTGGTTTGGCAGTGTTTCAGGTGATAGATCGGCCTGAAGTGGTGGCAGCGGATAGAACACCAACTCTAGAGAGTTTGGATTATTACAATTCTCTCCCATTTATGAAGAATTCGTCCTCGAATTCAAGTTTTGCTCAGTTTAGTAGATCCATACATGGTAGCTTAATCTTAAACAATATACCCACAACTTTGAACTCTTCTTTGATTCTGGCGGTCGGAACTTTATTGGTCTTAACTCGAATACATACTAGAAGGATAACATCGGTTCTCCAACTAGGGGTAACCCTGATGTCTAACAAAATCTACCTAATCCCACCCCAAGAAAAAAGAAAAGAAAATATATCCTATGTGCGGTACTAACAGGCAAACATCAACAATGATACCACATAAAAAATAAAGCCAAAACTAGACATACCAGCTATGGGCTCTGCTCCACCATGATCTCCAACATAAACACTCGTGGGTTGATGGCTTGATGCTTCCCATGTGGTCTCGGTTATAATTGCACTCTCCTTGGGAAATCCATGCTTAAATGGCCTGACTTCCCACAATATAGCAGTCTCCTTGTTTTGCTAGACAGCTCCTCACAATGTGACCAAACTTTTCACAATTATGGCATTTGATACACTCTCAATAGTGGTGACGATGACAACACTGACATCTAAGTGGTCCAATCTGCTATACTGCCCTTCCCTGAGTCTCTGAAGCTTTTTCTATCTTTGACTGTGATCCCCTTACGAGCCTTTGCTACTCAGCTAGACCGCTTCCTAGATAACAACCTTCTCCACCAACTCAACCATGATAGTAGCTCAGAGTACAACGATTGCAAGATCTTCAATCACAAACCCTTCACAAACCCTTCATAAACCTTCGAATCAACTCCTCTTCATCCATCACTCTTCCAGCAAATCTGCGGAGATGACTGAACTCCACCTCATACTCTCTCACACTCATAGTGCCCTGTCATATATCTTGAAAAGCGTTTTCCTTCTCATCCATGGTCTCTCGTGGAAAGTATTTCTTAGTAAGCTGCATCTTAAAATCCTCATACATCAGCACGTAACGACCACGAATCCCCTCAACAACTCTCTCCCACCAAATTATAGCATTATCCTTCAGACACTGAGTAGCTAAGTCAAGACGGTATTCTATTGGGCATCTCATATGATCCTGATTGTGCTTTAGCTTCTTCCTCCAATTATCTACAGCGATGACATCAACATATCCCCAAAAAAGCTCTAGACCCATATCCTTCATCTGTCTCATCAGCTCCCAGTAGTTAGGCCCTTAAGATGTCTACGGCATGGCATGGTGGTGGATATGGAACTGGCGTAACTACTGGTGGCGGATCCTGTTGTACCCAAACACCATGTGGTTCAACCCTATCACCAGCATCCTCATGCAACTGATCCCCAAACCTCTAGTGGTACCTAAGCAATTCCATGAACAATGCAGAATGCCTATCCACCTGTTCGGGCTGAACGACAGCTGTTTGAGGGGCATCTTTCTATGGGGCGGCTGGTGGAATGACAACTGGCTCGCATGGCAGGGCAGCCTGATGAGCTATCTCTTGTGTTGATATCCGTGCAGTTTCCTGCGTTGCAACCTAAGCAACCTCTTGAGTAACCTGCTGTATAGAAATCTGTGCAGCCTGCCTTGCAGAAACCGGCGAGTCACCAGCGAGTCACAGCAGAGGAAGGCAGAAATGGCTTACTGGAAATTCTGGTGGCGGTGTGTGAACAGTGGAGATGGGGCATGAACAGTAGTGTCAGTGTATGAACAGTAGCAGTGGCGTGAGATTCTTGCGCGGTTCCTCCAGTTGTGCGTGTGGGCGTATGCGGTGACGTGTGGAGCATCGGTTCCTCTGGTGGCCTCCGATTTGCCAGAATCCAAGCGGTTTGAAAGATATCATTGATCAAAGGTTCTGGTTTAAAAGGGAAAGTGGTTCGGCGGTGGTTTCAGGTGATAGCTCCGGCGTGAAGTGGTGGCAAGGGATAGAACACACAAGCTTAGTGTTTGAGACAAAACTTCTGACGAGGTTTGGTACAATGAGGATTTGATGAATAGAAATGAGATGGTGGCTTCTTTATATTGAGGAGAACTCTAGGGTTTTCCACAAAACAAATGAAAGTCTATGTTTAGAGAGTTTGGGCTGTTACAGATAGGTTTGGAGGAGGACGATGAAATAGTCGTAATCGCCATGGTTTGAGTGAGACGTGAATAGTTGCCGATGGAAAATGAGATTGAGGGTGAAGCTAGTTTTGTAACTCTCTTCATAGCTAAGATCTGTGATGAGATCTGAGATTGTATTTTGATTGTAAATGTGTTTTAGTGTTTGTTCAACAAAAGGGTTCTCAGGGTTTAAGGTGATAAATTTCTCATAAACAGAGAATTTTTTTTTATTTATTAGCAATGTTTATATTTCTTGAGGTTAAATGACGAAAAACTTTTAGTTAAATTTAAAATTATTTTAAACTTATTGGTATCAGTTACAACTCGAGTAAAACTGAGTAGCAGTTATATTCAGTATACTTGCAATATATCTCTAGTTGTATTAGACATTGCGTATAATTAACCATAATATATCTCTAATTGTACCACGAATATCAGATTCGAACCCTGGTCACGCGGACAACAAAGTAAGGTTTGAAACACTAACATATCTTGTTTTCTTATTATCATTTACAGTTATATATAACCTTATTTTATTGATTTTCTAATTTTATTAAGGATAAAATTATCAATTTTACAGAGAAGGATACATGGAAAAAATCTTCTCACTAGGGATGGATATATGAGAAATAAGTCCGGTTTAAGCTATGTCCACCACTTTGAATTTCCAATTTACTCCGAGTGTAAAATAAATAAAAACTATTTTTAAGAGAAAATTGGAAATAAAGGTAATTTTTATATGTCTTTTGTTTTAAAACTGGTGAAATAATATTTAAAATAATGAAAACATAAATATACATTTTTTCCTTCCAATAATTTTATTAAATCAAAAGTTTTAAGTCATACAGAACTATCAGAAACCATATTATTACATATGTATGTATATGTGCCATATCATAAAAATATATATTTAAAGAAGTAAATTTGACGATACTTTCCGTTGATAGTCTTATAATGCTAACGGATTACTGAATCCATTATTTTCCTTCTCCGTATCTGATCTTGCTTGAATGCGAAATTTGGTGGTGAGAGCATCTGTTGTATGGACCTTCATATTACACACTGCATGAAAACCCGATGTTTCCAACTTTAATTCTGCAAGATAGACATTCTGATACCAAAACTTATGTAACAGAGTCATTTTCAGAGGTTTTAACTTTTTTTTCTACCAAATTGATTCCAAAAGAAAAATATATCTTCCAATGATTGATTCTGGTTTGTTTTTCCAAAGCCCATGTTGCCAGGATCAAAAACTCATATTAGGTCTTCAAACCATACATAGAGGGTGATGATAACCTCCAAAAGCACCACTTCAATCTCATACCAATTAATTAGGGTTAATCGGTTAAAGAATGAAAAGAAAACACAATCATAGGTATGACACCAGTAACACCGTAGACAACGGAAAACACTCTACAAGAGAAAATGGTACCTCGATAATTGTTTGGAAGACAGTTTGTCAGAAGGAAAATATATTTAGCCGACCATAAACCCACAACTTTTTTAGCTTGTATAGGGATATAGCAATATTGATTTCTGGGTTGATTTGTTTGTAAATCAAATCTGAAATACATGTAAAGATCAAGGGTTGCAATCCATAAATTAAATAGGAGAAACCCATTTTTTTGGAATCTACTTTCTGACGATATGAATTGCAAAACCTCTCCATTCCTTAAGTGAACAATGTAACTGGAAGCCACCATAGTAAGATTCACTTGTGATTGTACTGAAACTAAGAAATTCTTAACCAACCGTTTCAAAAGTTTTTGCACTTTTTCAATCGTATACCTTTAATTTCAATTTTAATCAAAAAATTAAAAAAATTTATTTACCCCATTTTATACCCATTCCTATATTTAATAAACCATAGTAAAATAAATAAAATCTCTAAAATCCCCCAATTTGATTTACCCCAAAAAAATTTACCCCAAGTTGATCTACTCCAAATCGATTTATACGACTCCTCTGTGTTTTTCTTCTTTTTTTTGGCGACAATTTTTTTGTCTTCTTCTTCTCCGGCGACAACTCCTTTATTTTCTTCCTTTTTGATGAAGTTCTAGCTTTGATGAAATTGAAATTTTGCTTGGTTTAGTTATAGCTTTGATGAAATGAAATTTTGCTTGGATTTTTTTTTGTCGAACTCAATTTCTATTCAAAAACAAAGTTTAATCTCCACAAGGGAGCATACAATTAGGCATAGAGAACCTAAAACAACAAGCAACAACCAACATAAAAGTTGGGTAAATGAAAGTGCTAAAATCAATAAGGGGTAGGGGCAAGCACCAATGATCAACCAAAGTAAAAAAGTCACAAAGACATTCCGGAAAGAAGACATCTTCAACATGACGATCTAAGATGAGTTTCCAAAACGGAACAAATATTACCTCCAGCGAGGTTGAAGTTGAGTCGTTAGCATCATCAAATGCTAAGCAAGGAAATGGAAGACATCTTCACTTCTGCTACAAGCAGAACAATCTTCAACAAATTGTTCCCTATCAAACCACTATACACTATCGTCGTAATCGGGAGCAGAGAAGGCTTCTTCATGGAGAGTGGGGGACAATGAAAGTCCAAAAGCACCGGATTCCTGGTAGAGTTATAATGATTGGAGAGTTTGGTCCCATATTCAACCAAAGGTAAGTAATCTCCAACATAGCAATATAGAACTCAAAAGAGAACGGTATAGCTGCTGCAACAAACAAGAACAAAGACCCGCAACAGGGCGGTAACAGAGCCACAAGAGGGCATAAAAACTATCAATCCCATCAAACACAACCTAGTTACTCTCAATTTCAAACCCAATTATACAAACTATTCCCTAATCCAATATTGATCCAACTCAGAAGAATAACAAGGTGAAGAGGAGACTACCTGAGAAAGTGAAAGGGTTGGAGAGGGGAAAGAGCTTCGGAACAGTAGCAAAACGCGATGGTGGTGGGGAGGGGGAGAGAAGCCAAAGGAAACCTTCAGTCCGGCGAGACGAATCCCAGCGGCGGAGAGAAAGAGTCTATGGCGCAGTAGAAAGCAAGAAGAGTGGATACAAGAGATGACCGAAGCCTTTGAGGCAAGGGTGGATGAAGGCCTGGCAGGTCTGGTGGCTCCGGCTGGTGAGGTAGAGGCAACTGCTTCATGGAGATTTTCATGTTTAAAGGTAATACTCGACAGAGAAGCACTGGAGGAGGAGCTTCATAGCGGCGAGGAAGCTACATCGGCGGCTGTCTTGGTCTTTGGGTCTTAGAGAAAAGCTCTAGGGCAAACTGTTTGTACCATCTTTTTGCGTGGTTTAGTTCTAGCTTTTCTTGGTTTTGTTTTAGCTTTGATGAGTAATATGTTTTGAAATTCGAAGTACTATTTACTCAAAATTGAAATTTGAAGCACTCATTTGTCTCGAAGCACTATCTCAAACAGGTATATTTTGGATATATTTGTTACAATGCATAGTATGATTATTACAATATAGACAACACATAGACACATATTGGAAAACTGAGATTGTTTAGCCTAGAAATTTGGATGTATTTGTTAGAATTGAATTTCTCTCTTAGCATTATATTTTGTACTTGTAAGTATTTAAGTAAATGTAAAGATAATAAGGGTCTTTGGGGGTAGATTTTTTAAGAAAAGAAAAGATCTGGCTAAAGAAGATTCATGATATGTATTTGCCCCAAGCTCATGGCCGGGAGGATGATGATAGATTTATGTTGATTTATCTTTGCACTATTGCTGGGATAGTATTCGCTACTGGTGATAAGAAAGCTATACCATTATAATACATCGAGCTGGTGTTGGATTTTGATAAGGTTCGTGATTCTAACTCCGATCATATACATTACCAAACACTTGTCATTTCTCACTCTCATTAACTTCTCATATATAATGTTAGGTTTGCTCGTATCCTTGGTTCTTTTACTTTCTACTTACGTCCATGAAGAAAAACAAATGAGAACTGGTGAAAAACATTTCCTATAATTTGGATGGGTTTACATAAGTCTTTCAAATATGGGCTATGTAAGCAATTCCTTGAATTGGACATATGTTTGGAACAAAGACTGACTCTGAATTCCTAGAAGGTCCTCGATGTTGTAACTGGAAAGGCTCTGGAAAAGAAAATTTAAAAGATATTAAAGATCTTGAGAAAACATTCTGACAGGAGGTAGTTCTATTATATCTCCATTGATATTTTCTTTTCGTCATCTTATATTTGTAACCTTGACCTCTATCTTACTTTTGATTTTTCTTTTGTAAAATATTATTTATCCATTCATTTCCTCTATAGGAAATTGTGATGTGAGTCTGTCTGCAGATTATTGGAGGAATGATGAAGTCATGTTGACGTGAAAATTTTGTATAGCTTGATCCAATCAGGTTATGATTTTGGAGATCATGTTTGGTTTACTGTTATGGATAAACTCTAAGTTGTAGAAGAAGGTGATGATATTGAAGGTGATAAGAAGTGTTTTGAAGATCAGGATGAGGTTCCATATAAAGATAACCAAATGTCTGGTTTGGAGAGTATTGAAAAGTTAAATGTTGGTCGAAAATCTTCTACATCGAAGACAAGAAAGAGGAAGGTTATACTTCGGGTGCAAAGACATGTAAAAGAAGTCTTAATGAAGAAATAAAGGCTCTCATTGAAGGGTTTTTTTTATTCTACTTTCAAGACATTTGTGGATGCAATTGGCAAGCAATTGGACAAGTTTGAGGGAGATTTAGTCGCACGAAATGATAAAATAGGTGGGGAGATATTAGGACTCAAGGAAACGCTAGCTACATCTGGAGTTACAGTAGAACCGGTTAGGACATAATCCAATCCACCCGAAGATGAGCTTAGATCTCTGGTACGTTAAAAGTAATCATTTTATATGATGTTGTGTGCGTTCTTTTACTTCTTGTTGAATATCCTATAACAATATTTGTTATCCTATGAATTGTAATGTTTAGCTATTGTTTTCTTATATAATGTTGTTATTTTTCTCGTATTTACAGGAGAAAACTTCTTATTTGATGACATGTTTTCTCAAAATGCCGCCTTAGACATTTTTGCAAGTACACAAGATTTCCTAGAGAAAAAAGTAGGACACCTATCTCAGAAAAGAAAATGTCACTGATGTTGATCCTTCAATGGATTGTTTGGGTAAGAAGGTGATACGATTTGGATATAGAAAATGGTTTTATAGATAATAAAAATGGATTACAAAGAAACCTTGAGGAATTTGATAATGGAACTCCTCCCACTCCCCCTAATACTCTCCACAAAATACTTGATAAAGTTCTCTCCCTCCTTTCCACAATATATATAGGCAAATATTAAAGAGATAACCTAAACTAACTATGGTTTACTCTTACCCCAACTTTGGTTAATTGTCAACATTAGTAAATAACAATATAATTCTCACTATCTAATTCACCACTTGTATCATTACTCCGCCGCTCAAAAATTCACCATGTCCTCAAGGTGAGTTTCTATCTTTGAACATTGCTCTGGAGGATGTCCACGAAGGTGAGTCAGCTCGGTAGCCTTTGCAAGTGAAACAATCTTCTAATCATTGGTTTACCATAAACCCATATTTCCTTGGCAGTAAAGTCTATTTTGTTGCTATTGTCAAGTAGTGGTATCTCATTCAAGATCAACAGCCTCTTATCTTGTGTCTCATCCCCAGTTTGAAGCTTGGAGTAAGTGAAAAATCCATGAACATCACCAATAGAGATAGTTCCAGAACTTGTACTATCAACTTCACAACCACCCAATAAAGCTTGGTTCCATATAAAAATTAAGCAAGTGAAGTAGTCCAGACCTGAAGATCTTTTAAAATTCGTTATGATCTGCTCCACATCTTTGTATTGAGTTGAGAATCCTGCATCGGGCGCAGCAACTTGTGATTATTGGAGAACAGAAACTTAACATCAAACTTATCAATACTCCCTCCCTCCAACTGAACCTTGTATGTAAGGTTGAAGTTAGGAAACTGCTTTTCCATTCCCGCTTTCATCGTAAACTTTGTGCTGTCAACGATCTTGGCAATCCATTCTCTTCCTTGTCTTTCACCTTGCCCCTCCATTGGTACACTTGTGATTGTTCTCCAAGGCTTTTTGCCAACAGAATAATCATCCCAAACCAAACCATCGTTCTTTCCACTGATTCCAGCAAAAGTTGTTACATAAGCATTAAGAAAACCCACCCAAGATAGCCTTATTCCGCTTTCTCGATTAACACTTGCCCAGCTCACTTTCTCCATTGTCTCTTCACCATCATGATAGGTGCTCACAGTCTCAGCAGAAATACCAATGCTATTATCCCAGGATAATGACCCTTCTCTCCAAAAATATGTCACTTGCATCAACTCTTTGACAAATTCTTTTTCCATGTATGTTATATTCTTGACTTTTGTATTGTGAGACACCAATCTGTCAAGGAGATCATTCATAAGACAGAGAGAGATAATGCTATTACATGTTAGCTTGACTTGCTTCACTTGAACTCCATCACAAAACACCACCACCTCAACAACAAACACTGTTTTCCACACCTGCTGTTTGTAAACATTGTTCTTCCTCCTTTTGCGATGCTTCTTTCTAGATATTGGTATCTTCAGGACTGGTCTTTCTTTATGGTTATAAATCGCCATAACGGTTTATCATAGACCAGTGGTATGACACAATTAGGCTATGCAAATCCTCTCTTAAGTTTCAACCATGTTCTCTTCTGCACTTTGAAAACCTGTTCAACAAGAATACTTTTCTTGTTCATTACCCAGATTGTCCTCAACACGCTATCAGCCAACAATGGACAACCATTTAAGGTTCTACTAACTTTCAAGATAGTCTTAGGTGGGCTGTGAATCTTCCTTTTGATATTTTTCTGAAATCTCAACCACCTTTGCCACATTTTGTCAGACACTTTGGATGTGTTCATGTACTGCACAATAAAGAAACCTCCAAGTCTTTGAGATCCGCTCACTGACAATGTTTGATGTCTCCTAGACATGTTCTTCTTTAGCATCCGAATAGTTTCTCCATTTGCAAGACCCTAGCTATGCATTCAAAGCTACTGCACTTGTAAAATCTCTTTCCCTTAACTCTTCTTCTCCTCTCCATGAAATCCATATTTCTAATGAATTCCATACAACTCTTAGATTCAGCGAGTTCTTCTTCGTTCTCATTGTTGTATCCATATTCCCTCTTTGACACATTTTCACAAACACCTGGTAGGCACTTTCACACATCTGCATCTTTGTCATCCATAATACTTTTGAGCAACTTCCATAAAGTTTCAGAGATAAGCACAAATAAATACACAAATCTCTTCTCTTCATTTACTTGTATCTTCTTATCTTCTGCTTGTGGTTAATCTCATTCTGTCTCAGAGAATTCTCTTTGTGCCTCTTCTTTTTCTTTCTCCTCTTGGTCATTTTAGCAAACACTTGGCAGGCAGATTCACTCTTGTTGGCTTCTGTCTGTTTTTCTTCCGCATGTTGGAGCATTTCTTCTTTCCCTGCTTCCTCAAAACCCACTATTGATCTCATCACATTTAAAAGAAGACTTATCTTGCTCTTCAGTCTTGTGGATTTTCTCAATCATGCCCAAACAACTCCATATACTGCTCGATATGCTGTCATGTTCCTCGCTTTGCATTAGAACAGACTCAATAGTCTCTTTGCTCTTGCTGAATCGCTGGAGCAAACCGAATTTGAGCTCTTCCCACTTGTTAAATGGAGAGTGTGAAATCTCTTCATAATACCAAGCTAAAGCGTCTCCTTCTATGAAACCATGTGCGAACTGCCTCATTTTGAAATCAGAAAAGACTTCATCGGACCCATAGGACTCAACCCAAGAAATCCACTCTTCCGGATGGTCACCAAAGAAAAGCGGAACATCAATAGATCCATCAGAGTTATACACCGGATACCCAAGCTCCACTTTTTCCATCTTCCTGTCTCACTAGAATCTACTCGCTCTGATACCAATTTGATACGATTTGAATATAGAAAATGGTTTTATAGATAATAGAAATGGATTACAAAGAAACCTGAGGAATTTGATAATGGAGCTCCTCCCATTCCCCCTAATACTCTCCACAAAATACTTGATAAAGTTCTCTCCCTCCTTTCCACAATATATATTGGCAAATATTAAAGAGAGAACCTAAACTAACTATGGTTTACTCTTACACCAACTTTAGTTAATTGTCAATATTAGTAAATAACAATATAATTCTCACTCTCTAATTCACCACTTGTATCAGAAGGTCAAAATAGAGAGCAAGAACAGAGGGAAAAAAAGAGGAGGGAATGGTTAACAAAGATGCAGATATACAGGTAAAGATTTTGAGGATACTGTTTTTGTGTAAAGATTTTGAGGATACTGTTTTTGTGTATGTTCTGCCTGACAATTGGGACGTGTATCAAGAGTGGCATAGACAAATTAAGTATGTTCATCAATGTTTATTTTATTATTTAATAAGATTTTATGCCTATATTGTAACATAGAGATTACGTTTCTGTTTGTAGCAGCACTGTCATCCTATGTCTAACTGTTCTTATTTCAGCGATGTTTAACTGAATCATGTAGCATAAAGTGTGATTTCAAAATAAAGTAAGTAATACTTTATATAGAATTTGTGATATTAATCGATTTATTCTACATTGTTTTACTTGTGGTAAACCGTGTACATATTTTACAGGAAATAGATGCAATGATCTATATTTTTCGAGAACACACATCATTTGGTCGACTTCAATCAGATCGTGTTGGTTTCATGAATTTTTTGTTCAGCGTGCAGATGAAGAACGAACACACAAAGGTTTTGCTCAACAAAAAGAGACAGAAATGGGATAGGTAAGGATTTTTGAGTTGTATTACGAATCTCTCATACCTCGAGTGGTGCTCATGATGCCCTCAGTTTGTGTGTTCATAGTTTTGTTTAAAAGAGATGATAATCTCTTTCCTTTGAGCCATATAACTACCTGAGTGTTGACAAACTCTACACCAAACTTGATATGCCCCCGCCTACTGAGGATTTTCGGACGCGACAAATGACCCACAAGCACCTCCGATCCAAGCACCAACCATGCTTTCAGCAAGCATCAAGAGGATCAAGGTCAGAGAAGATAAAGCCAAGTTCCATGTGTGAGCTACACTTATGCAAGAAGAAGACATTTGCCTAACAAGCCAAGTCCAAAGAGGCTCTCAAGGAGCTTTTAGCGTCTTCTCAAAAATCACTTGAAGGACCTAGGTTCTAACCTTGGAGTCTTCACCATCAGTTGTTGAAGACGCACCCCTATGTCACCAAGAATGATCGCACTATTTTCCCCTACTCTGATTTATCCCAAAGAGGTTTACCATATGGTTTTTAACGAGGCAAGACATGTTAGGATGATTACCAAGTTTGAATTCTATCTTTAGGAGGTTTATCATTTTACCAAACCTTGTATCTTTCTTTTCCTTTACTCCCTCTATTTATGTCTAAGTGTTTTAACTTACTAAAAGCCCATTGTTTATGTGGTTTCTTTCAGCCCATTTGTTTAGGGTTTCCTTTCCTTCCTTGTGCTTATAAATAAGTTGGACCTATCCTTGTAATAGTTAGAATTGAATAAATATTATACCTTAAGGCTTTCTCTATATTCTCACTAGCTTAGGTTACCAGTGAATCCTCAAAGCTCCGGTTGGATTCCTGATTCGTCGTATCATGGATTTTCCACAATCCGTGTGGCTAGCTCTTGATCCATATCTCTATCTCATTATCATCTCTTTGGGAAGTTCTTGGTTGAATCATCCTTAGATCTTCATCCATCATCTCCACTTAAACCATTTACAGTGAGGAATCATCATTGATTCCTAGCCCATTTCTATCTCTTTTCTCACAAACCTTCACTTGAGGTTAGATCTCCTGGATTCCCATAGGCGGGACTGTACCAGCAGGTATTAGAGCCCAAAATGTTCTGAAAGAGCTGAAGATCTACCAAGCAAAAGGTTATATCTATCCTTATCTATCTCATTTGTATCATTTTGTCATTTTCGTTCATCTTGTGTTCATCATGTTTCTTCCACTTTTGTTTTATTTTCACCACATCTATTGAATCATATAACCATAGGTTGTATGTTAGCTTCATCTCTATTCCTTTTCGTTTGCATTCACTCTTTGAAAATGATTATAAATGTCATTTTAAGTCTGTTTTGCTAAAATTATTTACATCTTGTTTTGTTTCTGCTTTGCTTCATTTCATATTTTTAAAAGGGAAAATTGATAAGAAAGGAGATTTTTACTTTTTTTTCCATATACGTCTCTTTTTTTTATTGGTGAAATAATATTTAGAATTAATGAAAACACGATTATTCTCTCTTAATAAAAAATCAATAAATTTTAAAACCTCTAATCAAAACAGAGTTTTTTTTGGAAATTTCCTTAGTAAATATGTATATATATATATATATATTTAAATATATATATGTAACAAATTTTGATATATATATATACATATATATTTAAATATATTTGTAACAAATTTTGACAATTCCCTATATATTTCTTATATTGAAATAAAACATATGAAAAATAAAACAAATCCCTAATTTCTTCATATTTTTAGCCCTATCAATTTGGGTCATTATCCGTTAGAGGCTGTGGGACGGGTGCGGGTCAAAAATATATGTTTAAAATTAAGCGGATAATGTACTTTCATTGGCAGGTCAAACATCTATCCACTAATATTTAAGTTTCTTTTATTTTATATAAAATTGTGTGTTGTTATGAGGTTTCAATAAAAAAACTTGATGTTTTTAAATGTTTTCTAAACCAAATGCGTGTTGTTTTGATTTTTTCTTATGTTTTATAATTTTTTGTTTTATACATTTTAGATACGATTTAATTTTTAAATGGTTTAAGATTTTTTTTCATTTTAGTGGATAACCCGCCAGACCTGCCTGATTAATGCGGTATGGGTGTGGATTACTATTTATATTTTTTTGTTGTTTACACGAATAAAATTTTATTGTATCAAATTAATATAACCCCATGGCGATTAGCAGGTCACGGGTCGACCCATTTGACAGGGATAAATTTATTCCTCAAAATCATTTTACCCAATTCATCTTCTTCTTTATCTTTATCACCCTTTCTGATTTTTTTCACGTTCCACTTTTACAAATATTCCTCATTTTCAGACCTGTTCACCTTCTTGTTCATTAACAACAAAATTCCACTTCTTATTCTCATGCAATATCCAAACACCACAACTAACATAAATATTCATTATACTCATGAAGTTGAAAAAAACTCTAGTTTGATATAGAAATTCATGATTTTTAGAAGAAGAAAAAGATTTTTTTTTGGCAAAATATTTTCAAATAATAAACATTTTTAATTATAATTCACTTATTAATATTTTCACTAAAAATTAGCATATATACGATTTCCTATATTTAGTTTAAATCAGAATATTTAAATTCCTTATTTTCAGATTTTGAGTCAATCTTTATGGAAATTCAAATTTTATCAGAATACACATTCTAATATGTCGTATAATATTTTGCAGAATAAGAAGAACTACAAGAATACATCTTCTATTTTTTAATGAACAAGAAGAAGTACAATAATACTTATTCTAAAAATTAGAATGTTTATTCTAATTTTAGAATGCATGTTCTAATTTTAATAGAACATGTACAACTGTTAGAACATGAACAACCAGGAGAATACACGTTCTAGTTATTTAGAACATGAACAAGTGTTAGAGCACACATTATAACTTTTGTAAAATATTTCCAAGTGTTAGAATACACATTATAACAGTCAGAATACGCATTCTATTAGTCAGAATACACATTTTTAACGTTATAGAACAAAATTTATCCACCTAAAATCTACTTTAAAATGTCTATTTAAAAAAATCTTTAAAGTTGCTTAGAATAACTTTATCAACACAATTAGCACTGATTTGCTGAAAATATATATTATTCAAATAGTAGGGGAAAATTAGGAAAATATAAATATAAAGGTATAGATGGACAAAACGATTTTAAGTCCTTTATTTCCAAATTTCCCTTTTTAAATACTCTTGAAATCCATGTTCTTGCATCTAGGATTTATAGTTTGTTCACATCTTCTTGCATAAAAATTTAAAACCCCATAAAATGTTTCTGTGTTTTTGCGAGTTTTGGTGTTCTTGATGTTTAAAGGTTAAATCGGTTTTAGTCTTGAAATTTTCATGTTCTTGGTTGTTATGTGTTGATTGAAATGTCTGGTTTGTTCTTGTGTCTTGGTTTCACCATTGTTGATGTTTGAAGTTTTAGGTGGAAGAATAGTCAATTTGGTCATAGTTTTGAACTTTCACAAATGTAGTCAAGAAAAGCATCTTTTGATTTGAGTTTTTGTTGACCTGAGCGTGTGATGGCTGTTGTGGTCCTGACATGGTTTGATGCTTCTGTCTCTTAGCCATTTTAACATGTTTGCAATTGTAATAATTGGCTAATCATTAATTGGTCTTTTGAATGTTGAATATTCCTTTGCTGCATTATTTGGCACATGTTCTTATCTTTTCATGGCATCTTATGACCGTTTGTAAAAGATTACCAAGACTAATACTGATGTACTCATGTAAATCTTGTTTTTACTTGAGAGGTACGGGAATTACTGGGGAACGGCCAGGAATACCCAGTCACTGCCCCAGGAATTACCAGTCACTGCGAAGGGAATTCCCAAGTCACTGCCAATGTAATTAACAAGTCATTACCGAGGGAATTACCTAGTCACTGCCAAGGATTTACTGAGTGACTGCCGAGGAGTTACCGTGCTGACAGCCGAGTCTCAACCCGCACCATACCGAGTCATTGCCAAGAAAAATTCTGTACGAATACCGAGTCATCACCAAGGTATTGCCTAGTCATGACCCATATCGGACATCAAGTACCACCGAGTTACAACCTGTAATGCACCAAGCCATGACCAAGCACCGACCATCGGTTATACCTCCAACCACCGTCTGGCTGTACCTCTGGCTACCACCTGGTCAATCTCCTGTGACTTTTTTCACCTAACCTGCAGTGACTTTTCCGACCAACTTCTAGTGACTCTCCGGTGACATTCCGATGACTTTTCTGGCAAACTTCCAGGGACTTTCCACTTTCCGATAATGTTTTGGCAGTTTTCTGACAACTTTCTGGTGACTTTTCTGGTCCTTTTACAACCACCGTCCATTGATGAGGATGAAATTTATACATTTTTAGCATGCATATTTCATCACTTTCCATTGTTTCTTCACCATTTCTCTCTTTTATTCATTCGTTTACATATTTATTTTACTCATCTTAGGTTTGCATTTGCATATAAGGTATTTCTGGAGCAAAATGGACTAAGGAGGAGCAACTCGATGTATAAAATCGGTTTGATCCCGAGTTTAAAGGAAATAAGGTATTTTTGAAATTACTCGATGACACAATTAGACATGATCTCGAGTTTGACACTTCAAGATGACAACTTTGACACAACTTGACCAAATAACCCAAGTCAAGCTTCCACCTTTGAAGAATGATCCAACTCAACTTCTGGACTCGACCAAACAAACCAAGTGCAGCCCCATTTTTACCATTTTTACTTTGCTTAATTACTTTTACTTAGGGTTTTAAGCTGGGGCTATAAATACTTATCTCTAGGCTATTTTCCGCCAAGTTTGCTTTTACTGCATATCTAATTAGTTTGTTTCTGAGTTTGAATTTAAGATAGAACCATGTTCCAATTACTTAACTTTGCATATAGACTAGGCTGAAAGCTTGCTGTGATTTGAATTCATCTCCCTATCCAATTGAACCTAATCTCGACTTTGAAATATCTTGTTTATGCATTGTGAGTTGATCTCGTGGATACCATATACATAATTGGATTTTTTTACTCTTTCTACCACTCTTTGTTAAACCAAGTAGCTGATTCCCATCTTTGAAACAGTTAGAATCCATTCCCCCAAACTAACATTCTTTCAAGCCATTATTAACCTCTCTGAGATTGTGAGGACATTTCTGTCTAATTGAGCTTTGTTAGAACGTGTTAGTTGGAGTTAACAAGGGTAGAATCTCATATAGTCTGGTTCACATCTTTTAGATCAGTTAGGACTAGTGGGTTATTTATCTTGGGATTTGGTTAAGTGTATGATGTCTTTAGGTTGTGTAAGTCGGTTTCATCATCTCGAGTTTGCAACCCGAGTCTGACATTCATTCTGAATTTTTGAAAAGAAAACAAAAGATAAGGATATAAAAGATATGTTTTAGAAGTTCTGGAAGTTTGGAGTTAGAAAAAGAAAAGAAAAGCGTCTAGTGAAGGTTTTGAAAGAGTTAAAAAAGAAAAGAAAATATCTAGGCTCAGAAAAGAAAAAAGAAAGAAAAGAAAAGAAAAGTGTTTAGAAAAGAAAGAGCCTTAGAGAAAAACAAAAAGGAAAAGAAAACTCAATCCGCTAGATCATTAAGAAAAGAAAACTCAATCCACTAGATCATTAAGAAAAGAAACCACTCCTTAGAACCTGAATTCAAAACAAAAAGCCTTCGTAAAAAGAAGAATCAAAGGCCAATGGAAGCCTAAAGGGTAAATTTAGGAGAGCCCAAAGCCTAAAGCCTAAAGAATCAAAACCACTCTTATGTGTTTGGGTAGATGAGAATCTTTTCTTGTATGCATAGGTTGATCAAGGATTTCGAGTGCAACCCCATTTTTACCATTTTTATTTTACTTAATTTCTTTTATTTAGTGTTTTAAACTAAGTCTATAAATATTTAGAATCTAGGCTATTTTTAGCCAAGTCTATTTTTACTGTATTTCCATTTAGTTAATTTCTCCCTTAATTACTTTTAGTGTTCTTCATTTTCTGGGTTTTTAGATATCTAGATCTACCATTTTGTAGTTCAAATGTGCATTTTTGTTTCTCTTACAATCTCGTTAATATACTCAGTCTGTTTATGTTTATGAATTTATTTTGATTTCTGAGTTTTTGCATTTGATTATGTGTTCTTCATCTGAGTAGTAAAATTTAGGGTTCTTGAGGAAAAGTAGGTCTGGGTTAGATTTCATCTCTTTAATGTTGCTAATGCTTTAATTCTTTCATATTCTTCTGGATTAGGGTTCTTAATGCATATTCTTCTCTGATCAATTGGAATATGATCCTAGACATTCACTGCTCAAAATGTGTTCAATGATTGTCTGATGATCTTAATTCCAGAGATTTTTTTTCATCCTATCCTAAGAGATTAGAAGTCTAGGGAGCATTTTGGCTTCAATGATATTGATCTTCATGCCTATCTCAGTTATGTTTTATTGATGAGAATCAAGATTAGGAAGTCTCTGAGATCTGAGGTTAAACACCATGAGAGTGGGGTTAGCTTGTTGTGATGATCATTGTCTAGAAGTTAGCTTGCATAAGTTGTTTGTGTAGTAAAACATCATTTTAGATAGATTGAATCCCAGATCTTACCAAATACTCATGAACCTTAATTGTTAATCTGCTTAATCATCTCATCTTGCTTTTCTTATTTTCTGTTATTGCATTTCATACTGTTTTTAAAATTACTAGATCAAAACCATCTCATCCTTGGCTTAGCTTAGGATAATCTGATTGCATCTGCTTTGATTACATCATTCTCATTTGGATTGATATCTCAAGTACTATGATGACATGATTTGAGGAATTCATTGTCTAGGAAGAAACCTGTTATCATTTATTTCACTTATCTTAGGTTTGCATTAGGTTTTGCATATACATTACATTTTGGAGTATACTCAGGTGGTTTTGGATGATATCTGGAGTTAAAAGGACTAAGGAGGGGTAACTAGATGTATGAAGACGGTTTGATATCATGTGATATCATCAAGTGAATACCCTAAAGCTCTACGAAACTTTATAAGTTCACACAGAAGCAAAATAGTCTCAGCATTGTTCAGCATAAAGTTGATTATCACAGGGTAAGTGGAGTTAGGACCAGGAAATGCGTACCTTAGCTCAGCTGGAAGTGTTTTGAGTTCTACCTTTGGAGTTTTCAGCCAGATCCACACTGTGGTAGAAGACGCTGAGCGGGTTATTGAGAAGAAGAAGAAATGGAGCTTGTGGAACAAGCGACTAAGCACATCTTGTGTAAGGAACTAAACCCTTGTTCTCCTAACTATATGATTGCTTTGTAACTAAGAGAAAGAGGTGTTAGAAGCCTTGATAATGACTTGTAGCCGTTAGAAGAAGAAACCAAGAAGAAGAGAACAAGGAGGAGTCACGAGGCGCCTTAAGGAGTAAGGAGCTGTCACTTTCAGTCTAGAGCAAGGAGCTGTCACTTTCAGTCTAGAAGCGCTCAAGACTCTAATCCCAACCATTCATGTCCCTTTCATTCTCTTTGTAGTTAACCTAGTTGTCTGTCTATAAATGTTAGTGTGCATACATTGTAATGTATTAAGTTAAGGAAATCAAAAACATCCTTCTCTTCTCTTAAGCGCCTTAGTTCTATCTCTCCCACTCTTGTCTCTTCTCTTCTTGTCTCGTCGATAAGAACTTCTATAGATCACTAAGGATCTCTTTAAACTTACATGGTATCAGAGCTTTCCTCTATTTCCTTTCCTTCTAGGATAAAATCTGTTTGATTCTAGTTTCCGATTTCATCTCCTAAACAAACCTTGTTATTCATATATCTTTGTCCAATGGATAATAGCTTTTGATAGCTCAGTTCTAGTCATCAAAAACTCTCTTATTCATTTTGAAATCTCTCTATTATCTCCCTTAATCATCTGTGTGGAGTGATTCCTTCCAGAAATTGTGTTTAAACTCACATTATCCAGCGGTCCATAGCTGAGTTCCTCCTTTTAACTTCCGGTCTATTGCTGTTTATCTCTTCATCTTTCATCTGTTCGTCGCAAGCTACTCTATGGAAAACAACAAGATTATCTCTCTTCCAGTCACTCTTAAGGGAGCTGACAACTATCTCTTGTGGGCTAGAACCACAAGGGCCGTCCTAAATGGGAAGAAAGTCTTCCACCATGTTGAACCGGAGGAAGGCAAAGAGGAGTCCAAAGCTGATGAAGCATGGTTCTCTGAAGACCAATCTGTCCTAGCGGCCCTTCAGGGCTCACTAGGTATTACAGTCCTTGAAGCCTACTCCTATTGTGAGAGTGCCAAAGAACTATGGAGCACTCTGAAGAATGTCTTTGGAAATGTATCAAACCTTACCCGGGTTTTTGAGATCAAAATGAGTATCAACCAGCTGAGCCAAGGAGATGTTGACTTCAACACATTCTTTGGAAAATTCAGATCCTCTTGGGCAGAGTTGGAAATGCTGAGGCCACATACCCTAGATGCAGAAGTCCTAAATGAAAGGAGGGAGCAAGACAAAGTATTCTCCGTCCTGATGGTGTTGAACCCGGCTTATAATGACTTGGTCAAGCATATCTTGAGAGGAACTAAGCTACCAAGTCTTGATGAGGTATGTTCTCAAATCCAGAAGGAACAAGGATCTCTTGGATTGTTTGGTGGCAAAGGAGGAGAACTGGTGCTGGCAAACACAGCTGAAGGAGTAACTGCCAACAAGAACCTTTACCGCCGTGGAGACAACACTCCCTTAGTACGCAGCTATTGTAAGAAGCCTGGTCATGTAAAGGAGAAATGTTTCAGCCTTCATCCACATCTCAAGATGTTCCCTGGTGGCTCATACACTAACAAATGGGAGTCACGCCCTTCCCGTCAAGGCCATTGGAGGGACAACTCCAACCGTGAACAAAGAGACTCCAAAGCTCACCTTGCCTCAGGCGGTTCATCTTACCATGAGAATGAGCCTCTAACTCCAACTCCAAACTCTGAGTTTGTGAAGAAGTCAGACCTTGATGCTCTCCTTAAAGCAATCAAAGACTCTGGTAAGACTATAAAACCTGTGAGCTATCAAGCTCTTTGTGAAATGGATAAACTTGTAGCTAGGAATAAGAAACCATTGATTGTTGATTCAGGGGCAAGTCATCATATGATAAGTGATCCTAGTCTCATTAGTAACATTAAACCTGCACTAGGACATGTTAGTATTGCTAATGGAGAACAAATTAAAATTGAAGGTGTTGGTGACTTAAACTTGTTTGATAAATGTTCCACAGCATTTTACATGCCCACATTCACTTCTAACTTGCTATCCGTTAAGAAGGCCACATCCGATTTAAACTGTCTTGCTATCTTTGGGCCTAATGATGTTTGCTTTTAGGATATTGACACAAGTAGAGTCCTTGGGCATGGAACAACCATGGATGGATTGTATGTGCTTGGAGACCCTAAGAATTCTTCCTTGGTATCATGTGGTTTTGGCTTAAGTGTTGGCGTAACTAATGATGTTATTTGGCATACTAGATTAGGACATCCTCATTATAAGGCCCTAAACTTATTATTTCCTAATATTCAAGTCCAAAATAGTGATTGTGAGGCTTGTATTCTAGGAAAACATTGCAAATCTATTTTTCCTAGATCTTCTACTACTTATGACAATTGCTTTGATCTAATCCATTCGGATGTTTGGACTGCTCCTTGTTTGTCTAGAGAAAACCACAAATACTTTGTCACCTTTATTGATGAAAAATCCAAGTACACATGGTTAACATTGCTTCCATCAAAGGATAAAGTTTTAGAGGCATTTATAAATTTTCATGCATATATTACTAATCATTATAATGCTAAAGTGAAAATTTTGAGATCAGATAATGGTGGAGAGTATATAGGTCACACATTCAAGCAATTTTTAAACACAAATGGCATCCTTCACCAAACAAGTTGCCCATACACTCCACAACAGAATGGTGTAGCTGAAAGAAAGAATAGACATCTAATGGAAGTAGCAAGAACCATGATGTTTCACACCAATGTACCAAGGAAGCTCTGGGGTGATGCAGTTGTTGCGGCCTGTTACCTCATCAACAGGCTTCCCACTAAAGTTCTTCAAGATCAATCTCCATTTGAGGTACTCACAAAAACTAAACCTGTTCTTGATCACTTACGTGTGTTTGGATGTATTTGTTATGTCTTAGTGCCTGGAGAGAACCGGAACAAGTTAGATGCCAAGAGTACCAAAGGAATGTTCCTTGGTTATTCAAGTATAAAAAAGGGCTATAAATGCTTGGTTCCAGAAACCAACAAGATACTGGTGTCCCGGGATGTAAAGTTCTTGGAAACTCAGGGATACCATTCAGAAAAGAACTGGAAGAGCCTCCAAAACCTCTCTCAATCCCAATCTGAACGTGCAGCTCATCTCCGGACCTTGCTTGACAACCTCGGCCTTTGTCCACCTGGTGGACAGTCTGCAGCTCCTCTTGCTCCTGAGGGGGAGATGACACATGATCATGATCAACAAGAGCCTGCGGATAAGGAAGTTGACACTCAAGAAGTAGATGAACAAGATACAATTAGAGAAGAGAATGAGAGAACACAAGAAGCTCCTACATCAGCTGAACCAACCATGGAACTTCGAAGAAGTCAGAGATTGAGGAACACACAAGAAGCTTCTACATCAGATGAACCAACTATGGAACTTCAGAGAAGTCAGAGATTGAGGAACAATAGAATATACTACAATTGTCACACTGTTGCTCATCCTTCACAAGCCGTGTGCTCTTTAGCTCATATTTCACAAGAACATCAAGCTTACATCATCAGCCTAGACAAAGAAGAGATACCAAGAACATATGACGAAGCTAAAGAGAAGAAGGTTTGGAGGGATGCAGTTGGAGAAGAAACTGCAGCAATGGAGAAAAATCACACATGGGATGAGGCGGTCTTACCTAAAGGGAAGAAGACTGTGAGTTCAAAATGGGTATTCACAATCAAGTACAAGAGCAATGGGGAGATCGAAAGGTATAAGGCTAGACTAGTTGCAAGAGGATTCACACAAACTTATGGAGAAGATTATAGAGACACCTTTGCTCCTGTTGCCAAACTACACACTGTGCGAGTAGTCCTCTCCATTGCTACTAACTTAGAATGGGAATTATGGCAAATGGATGTGAAGAATGCTTTCCTTCAGGGAGAGCTTGAAGAAGAGGTGTACATGACACCACCATCTGGTCTAGAAGACATTGTTCAACCTGGTAAAGTTCTTAGACTAAGGAAAGCAATTTATGGTCTCAAGCAATCTCCTAGGGCATGGTACAGAAAGGTAAGTGTCACTCTCCTTGATCGTGGCGTCATTAGATCAGAAGCGGATCACACTCTGTTCATTATGCAGAGCCAAAAAGGTATTATAGTCATTCTCATATATGTAGATGATATTATCATCTCTGGGAATGACAAGGTTGGTATTCAAGAAACAAAAACCTATTTAGAGTCAATATTTGATATTAAAGATCTAGGAGAACTAAAGTATTTCCTTGGGATAGAAGTTTGTAGATCAAAGGAAGGTCTCTTCTTATCTCAAAGGAAATACACCCTTGATCTGTTGGATGAAACAGGTACCTTAGAGAAAAAGATAGTAAAAACGCCACTGGAAGATGCATACAAAGTTCACCAACAAGAGGATCTCAAGGAGGATAAATTGTTTGAAGATCCAAAGCTATACCGCCGGCTTATTGGTAAACTCATCTATCTTACCTTAACTAGACCTGACTTGTGCTTCTCTGTGAACCAGATCAGTCAGCATATGCAAGCACCAAGAATGTCCCATTGGAAAATGATTGACTGCATTCTGAGATACCTCAAGGGCACCCCAGGCCAAGGCATTTGGATGGGATGCAATGCCAACACAGAAGTGGTAGGTTATTGTGATACAGATTGGGCTGGGGATAGAGAAGATAGAAGGTCAACAACTGGCTATTGCACATTCATTGGAGGAAACCTAGTCACTTGGAAGAGCAAGAAGCAAAAGATAGTGGCATGTTCTAGTGCTGAAGCTGAATACCGAGCAATGAGGAGGTTAACCACAGAACTAATGTGGTTGAAGATGCTGTTGAAGGATTTGGGAAGAGAAGTCACTACACCAATCACTATGCACTGTGATAATTAAGCCGCAATTCATATAGCCTCAAATTCAGTTTTTCATGAGAGAACCAAGCATATCGAGGTGGATTGTCATAAAGTAAGGGAGCAAATGCAACAAGGAGTCATCTTACCTTGCTATACAAAAAGCTCAGACCAATTGGCTGACATCTTCACTAAAGCAGCCAGCCTAAAGACATGTGAGTCTATTCATGAGAGACTCGGCCTTGTGGAGTTATTTAAGGGGGATGATGAAGATCCCCAACTGTGATGATCACACTCTTTTTCCCTATGTATAGCTTTTCTTCCCTAGTGGTTTTGCTTACTAAGGTTTTTAATGAGGTGTTATTCACAGTTCAAGCTTTATCATAAACATCATTATGATTAAAGCTTGAGGGGGAATATTGAGAAGAAGAAGAAATGGAGCTTGTGGAACAAGCGACTAAGCACATCTTGTGCAAGGAACTAAACCCTTGTTCTCCTAACTATATGATTGCTTTGTAACTAAGAGAAAGAGGTGTTAGAAGCCTTGATAATGACTTGTAGCCGTTGGAAGAAGAAACCAAGAAGAAGAGAACAAGGAGGAGTCACGAGGCGCCTTAAGGAGTAAGGAGCTGTCACTTTCAGTCTAGAGCAAGGAGCTGTCACTTTCAGTCTAGAAGCGCTCAAGACTCTAATCCCAACCATTCATGTCCCTTTCATTCTCTTTGTAGTTAACCTAGTTGTCTGTCTATAAATGTTAGTGTGCATACATTGTAATGTATTAAGTTAAGAAAATCAAAAACATCCTTCTCTTCTCTTAAGCGCCTAAGTTCTATCTCTCCCACTCTTGTCTCTTCTCTTCTTGTCTCGTCCATAAGAACTTCTATAGATCACTAAGGATCTCTTTAAACTTACACGGGTTGTTGCTGAAAGTTTCTCTGCAGCGTCACCCAAGCTCATATAAGCTACTGTATCTCCCATTGATTTGCTTGCATTTAATATCTCATCACACCCAGTTGTATCCTCACTGAGGAATGTTGATTTTAGAAGTTTAGGGAGAGATAAGGATGAAGATAAGAGAATTGGTGTAATAAGAGAGAGAGAGATTGCTGAATTTTTCTTCTTATTCACACTCTTCAACCAATACAATGCACAAGTATATATAGACTTTACAAGCATAAGCTAAGGAAAAAATATCTAAGGAAGAGGAAGAGAAGAGGTGTGATGATGGAGTGGTTGAGCTGCTCCAACAGTGCAGCTGCGCCCATGCTGTTCCCATGCTGTGCCCATACCTTCTCCCTGCAGCGCCCATGCCTCCTTTGCTTCCTCACTTGGTTTAGTTAGCTTGTCTAGTTGATATCCAACAGCTTCCTTTTCTTCTAGTTCCTTATAAACTAGCTCTCCTTCTAGTTCCTTCACAACTAGTTCTTTCCTTTTCCCTCCTTTTCTTGAGTTTGAATTCTTCTTCTTGAGATCACATATTTCAACACTCCCCCTCAAGATTGGTCGGTGAATATCCTTTCTACCGATCTTGCCATATATGTGATCCCCAATGATCGAGGATGTTGCCTTGGTGAAGATATCCGCTAGCTGTTCCCCACTTGCTACGAATGCGGGTTTGATGATTCCTTCTTGAATCTTTCCCCTCACAAAGTGACAATCCACTTCTATATGCTTGGTCCTTTCATGGAATACCGGATTGGATGCTATATGTATTGCAGCTTGATTATCACAATACAACAGCATCTCCTCAGCCTCAAGTATCCCAAGATCTTCTAGGAATGCCCTCACCCATATCAATTCTTTTGTCACCTCCTTCATAGCCCTATACTCGGCTTCAGCACTTGATAAGGCTATAACTTTCTGCTTCTTACTTCTCCAAGTGACTAGATTACCTCCCACAAAGGTACAAAAACCGGATGTGGACTTTCTATCTTGCTTATCTCCAGCCCAATCCGCATCACAATATCCTTGAACCTTTGTGTTTCCATTAGCCTTCATCCATATGCCTTTTCCAGGGCTGTTTTTAAGTACCTTAGCATCCTCTCAATCATGTTCCAATGCTGCATAGTTGGTTTTTGCATATGTTGACTCACACGGTTCACTGCAAAGCAAATATCCGGCCTTGTAATAGTAAGATAGATGAGCTTGCCCACCATCCTCTGGTATCTTTTAATATTCTCCAATGGCTCCCCCTCAGGACTATCTTGGTAGCCTTCTTCTATTGGAGTTTTGGCCGGTTTGGATCCTAACTTCCCGGTTTCTTCCAAGAGATCCAGCACATATTTCCTTTGGGAGATGAACATCCCATCTTCAAACCGTGTCATTTCAATCCCTAGGAAGTATTTAAGCTCTCCTAGATCCTTTATATCAAAAGCAACCTTCAAGAGTTCCTTGATTCGATCTACTCCATCTTTGTCACTTCCTGTGATGATTAGATCATCAACATAGATCAAGACCACCACTACTCCTCCTTTACTTTTCCTTGTGAAAAGTGTATGATCAGCTTCCGATCTTATGAACTCCTTCTCCAAAAGACAAGCACTTAGCCTTTGGTACCATGCCCTTGGAGATTGCTTTAGCCCATAGATTGCTTTCTTCAATCTACAAACTTTGTTGCCTTCCTTATGATATCCTTGGGGTGGATCCATATACACTTCCTCTTCCAAATCCCCTTGCAAGAAGGCGTTCTTGACATCCATCTGCCATAGATCCCACTTCAAGTTCACTGCCACCGAGATTAGGATTCTGATGGAATGGAGCTTAGCAACCGGAGCAAATGTCTCGGTATAATCCTCCCCATAGATTTGAGTATACCCTTTTGCTACCAACCTTGCCTTGTATCTTTCTATCCTCCCATCACTTGTGTATTTGATTGTATACACCCATCTACACCCAACTGGCTTCTTATCCCTTGGTAAATCGGTTAAGTACCAAGTATGATTCCTTTCCATGGACTTCATTTCCTCTTCCATGGCTTTTACCCATACTCCACTCTCACACGCTTCTTCATATGAGTTAGGTATGGATTCCTTGCTGATTTTTCCAAGAAAAGCTTCATGCTCCATAGGTAAGGATGCCAACGAGCAAAAATGCTCAATGGGATATGTAACAGTGCTAGTTTGAGTGTTATCTCCCCCTTGTGATAAGAGAGTGCTGTCGCCAATAGGATCGAGATCTAAGCTCGCCGTACGCTCAGGGCATTCTCTTATCACATAAGGAAGATTACTCGCACTAGACTCTCCTTGGAGCATGGCAGAGTTGTTGTAGCCATAGTAAACACGTTGTCGCCTCTGTCTTGTACTTCTTCTTAGAGGTACTGTTGGCTCAGGTTCTTCTTTGACAATGTCAATGCTTTCTACACCTGGATTAGGTTCACTTTCCTCATCCGTGGCTTCATGATCTGAGGTTGGGTCATTCTCCTCATGTACATCATCCCTTGTTCTTGAATCTTCAAAGAACGGTATCCACTCCATAAATGGTGAGCTCATACCTTGAGGGGTATCATGATTCTTAGCTCCATAGAAGTTCTCCTTTTCATTGAACCTCACCTCTCTTGATACATAGACTCGTCTTGTCTCCGGGTTGTAGACCTTGTATCCTTTTTGTGTTGGTGAATATCCAATGAATACACACTTCATGCTTCTAGGTTCAAGCTTGTTTCTTTGACCTTCTGGTGTGAACATAAAGCAGCTACATCCAAAGGTTTTGAGATGATGTAGGCTTGGTTTCTTGTTGTACAATGCCTCAAATGGTGACTTATTATCCAGGTTCTTGGTTGGAAGACGGTTGATCAAGTAGTTTGAAGTCATCACGGCATCTCCCCAATGAAGTTTAGGTACTCCCTTGGCAATCATGATGGTCCTTGCTACCTCCATTAGGTGTCTATTTTTTCTTTCAGCTACTCCGTTTTGTTGTGGAGTATAGGCGCAAGATGTTTGATGGATGGTGCCAAGGTTGTTGAGTAATTCCTTGAACCGCTTGCTTATATACTCTCCTCCATTATCACTTCTTAAGATCTTGATTGTTGTTTTGAATTGTGTAGACACATAGTTGATGAAGTTGGTGAATGCTTCATAAACTTGATCTTTGGTATGTAGAAGAGTAATCCATGTGTATTTTGAGTAGTCATCTATGAATGAAACAAAATACTTATATTGATCTCTTGAATTACAAGGAGCGGTCCATACATCCGAGTGTACAATGCCAAAAGCTTCATCACAAAATGTAGATGAAGTAGGAAACACTTGTCTACAATGTTTCCCTAGTACACATGCTTCACATACTACTTCTTCTTGAATGAGATTGGGTAAGGCCACTTTGAGAACTGCAGAGCTTGGATGTCCCAACCTTTCATGCCATAGTGGACTATCTCCAATCTCCTTCCTACTAGATACTTCTACATCCGCCTTCATTCCAAGCGCTTTCACATCCGCTTGTTTATTTGTGTGCAAAAGATATACTCCATCCTCTACCTTCCCTTCTCCGAGCACTTTGTTTGTTTTAGGGTCCTGAAACTTAACAAAGTCAGTCCCAAACAATGCCACACAATCCAAATCCTTGGTAGCTTTATGAACTGATAGAAGATTAGATGAGAAACTAGGCATGTATAAGGCTTTTGTTCCTTTTTTGAAAAGTTCTAATTCCCCTATCCCTTCAATCGGAACTGAACTCCCATTTGCCACTTGCACATTCCCATGATAAGGCTCAAGATTTTTAAGCATGTCTTGATCCTTAATCATGTGATGAGAAGCCCCTGAATCCACAATCACTTTGTCCTTTTTTATGGAGCTTTTAGAACCGAGGAAGCCCTTACCAGATTCAGTGAGCTTGGCTAGGCTCTTGATGAGGGCTTCGAATTCGGACCTCTTGACCGTATCCTCAACTGGTTGTGCCACACCCATGAAGGCTCTAGGTCCACTTCCATTCTCCTTTAGCCTCTTAGGCCTCAAGTGTGGATAAAGGGTCCAACACTTCTCCTTAGTGTGTCCCTTCATTTTACAATGCTCACATTCCAACACCCTCTTGTCGAATGTAAGATTCTTCCTTGCAAGATGTGCAGCCTCGCTTGGTGCACGAAATAGGTCTCTTGACCCTTCCTCTCTTTGAATCATGCCACATACTTCCGCTAGACTTGGCAGCTTCTCAAATCTAAGTATGTGCTTGATAAGATCTTTGTAGGATGCGTTGAGCGCCAAGAGAAGCCCAAACACTTGATCTTGGTCACGCCTTTCTCCTAACTCCTTGGGGTCCATAGTTTGTGGCCTCAAGATCTCCAGTTCGGCCCATAAGCTTCTATACTCCCCAAACATTTCCTTGAATGGCTTCTCTCCTTGTTGAAGCTCATTCAACGCCCTCTTCACCTCAAATATCCTTGATATATTTGAGATGTTTCCATATACTCCCTTGAGTATATCCCACAATTCCTTGGCGGTATCCGCATATGAGTAGGCCGCCAGGATAGATGGCTCTAGTGAGCTTTGAAGAAGTGAAAGAGTGAACTGCTCTTCTTGCTCTTCCTTGTCATTGTATGGTTCGGCTTCTTCCTTAGGTTCAATGAACTTCCAAAGTCCTCTACCTCTTAGAACGGTCTTAGTAGTTTTTGCCCAAAGAAGGTAGTTATCTCCTTTAAGAACAACAGAAATCGCTACTCTATTCACCTCCATTCTCTTGTAGTAATACACAATCCCAGCTCTTTCACAACTTGAAGATCAACCGATCTCAAGGATATTAATCTCAGAGTGAATAGAACTTGGTAAGATGTATTGCTATAGATTAGAAGGTTTTGAAGATAGCTTAAAGGGATTATGAAGAGAGTTTAAGCGGTTGGATAAAGAACCCGCTCTGATACCATGTTGATTTTAGAAGTTTAGGGAGAGATAAGGATGAAGATAAGAGAATTGGTGTAATAAGAGAGAGAGAGATTGCTGAATTTTTCTTCTTATTCACACTCTTCAACCAATACAATGCACAAGTATATATAGACTTTACAAGCATAAGCTAAGGAAAAAATATATAAGGAAGAGGAAGAGAAGAGGTGTGATGATGGAGTGGTTGAGCTGCTCCAACAGTGCAGCTGCGCCCATGCTGTTCCCATGCTGTGCCCATACCTTCTCCCTGCAGCGCCCATGCCTCCTTTGCTTCCTCACTTGGTTTAGTTAGCTTGTCTAGTTGATATCCAACAGCTTCCTTTTCTTCTAGTTCCTTATAAACTAGCTCTCCTTCTAGTTCCTTCACAACTAGTTCTTTCCTTTTCCCTCCTTTTCTTGAGTTTGAATTCTTCTTCTTGAGATCACATATTTCAACAAGGAACCCATACTTACTCTCAGCTTTTGTCAATGCTATCTGTAAAGGATCATCCACTAAAATCTCTTCTGCTACTTCATCAGAGACCTCTAAAGAATCATCAATCAATAATGTCTGCCCATCCAGCATAGGTTTCTTCAGCAGCTTGCCCATCTGAAATTTCATGATAATATCTCCCAGGTGGAGATCAATTCGCCCATTTCAGACATGTATCATTGCTCCTGCAGTGCATAAGAAAGGTCGTCTGAGAATAAGATGATCCTTTGGTTCTTCTTCCAGCTCTAAAACAACAAAATCTGCTTGGATGAGTGCATTTCCAATGCTCAGATGTAAGTCCTCTAAAATTCCAATCGGTAATTTCACAGAGCGATCAGCAAAAACCAAAGAGATTTTGGTTGATTTTAATTTTGTTAGTCCAAGTCGCTTAGCTACAGAGTATGGCATCAAGTTGACACTGGAACCTAGATCACACAAAGAGCAAGCAAAAGTAAGTGAGCCAATCTGCACAGACCAAACAAATCGCCTAGGGTCTCCAAGCTTTTTGAGTGTCTTGTTTTGCAGTACAGCACTGCAATCCTTAGTGACTCGTAGTCTTCTTCACCAAACATTTTGCTTGTCACCAATCTCTTCATGTATCTTTTCATTGCTGGCATCATCTAAGTTGCATCAGCAAGAGGTAACTTTACTATGATATCATGAACCATCTCTTTGCACTTAGTCTCTTCCAAGTCCTTCTGTGAGTTCTTCGGACAAGTGGATAAGGGATCTTTGGAGTGTAGACACGCGCAGGCGGTGGTGCAATTTCTCTATCAGCAAGATCCTCAACTTTCACATTCTCTGATTCCTCTCTCTCTTCTAGATCAATGACTATACCAGCATCTTTATTTTTCTGTGCTGTAGGTTCCAACACTTTTCAACTCCTCAGTGCGATAGCATTAATAAATTCCATTCTAGGATTCTGCTCACCCTTCACTGGAAGGACTCCCTGCTGTCTCTGCACTGCATATGTGGTCTTAGCAATTTGAGTGTCTATCAGTTTCATGTGAGTAGAGACAACCTCACACTTGCTATTAAGATCATTGTAATGTTGTCCACCTTCAGATTGATCTAATTAGATGATTTTGTTGCTGGAGGAGAAGCTGCTGCATAAGAACCTTAAGTTCATCTTGAGAATTATTAGATGAGGTTGCAAGAGCTTGGAAAGGGGCTAGAGGTGCTGTCTGGAAGCTCTTAAAGGGGTTTTTATGTTGGAATTTACCCTAAAATTTGGTCTGGTCCGATTTTTTCATGTAAACCTTTCCCTGAAAATTTTGTGGAAACTTTTTCTGAAAACCCAGATTTTACAAGCCACTATGTCTTGAAAATCACTGAGAATTACCAATAACGCCCGAATTTTGCATGAACGTTTTTCCTTTAAACTCCTGACCCTGGGAGATCACCTGTTGTGGGTAGACTTGATCATGTGGGTTCTCCACATTTGTGCTCCTATAAAATAGATTTGGATGATTTATGTAGTTTTGATTGAAATCCCTGTTTTGCACAAACCCTTTTCTATTCACATAATTCATTCCTGAAACTCATCAGACTCTTCCTCAACCATTTCCAGACAATAAATTGCATCTGATCCATCTTCACACAGCTGAACATTTCTCTAATTTTCCTTCATAAAAAATCTCACTTTTGCAGTCAACTTTTCTATCTTCTTAGAATCCATATTGTTCACACTGCTGACTCTTTTACCTCAATCATACTCTGGGCACCTAGTACTAGAACTTAAAGCCAAATTCTCAATCAGTTTATATGCTCCAGTTATGCTCCTAGTCATTAAATCACCATTGCTTGCAGCATTTAAAGCATTTTTATAATCCCAATTGACTCCATTATAAAAGATGCCAAAGAGTTTTTCATCCGAATATCCATGATGAGGACACTCTCTGTGATATTCTTTAAATCTCTCCCATGCTTTGCATAAACGTTCTCCTAGATGTTGCCTAAAAGTAGTGATCTTGTTTTTCAGAGTGGTTGTCTAGGTTTTAGTGTAAAAATGGTCCATAAAAACAGATGTACATTCATACCAAGTTGTGAGAGACATAGGAGTGACTTAAGCCATCTCAATGCCTTATCATCAGGTACTCCATTTGCCTTTGTGGTACTACAAATCTCTTCATAATTCTCTATGTGATCCATGGGGTTCCCATAAGGTAAACCTTGGTACAGATGTTGCTTCGCCAATGCGATAAACTGAGATTTGATCTCATAGTCTTGTCTTGCTGGTTCTGGCAGACAAATGGCAGCTCTGTTCTGATAGAAAGAACGAGGTGTGTCGACATCCCCAATAATACTCGGTGGCTGATGTTATTGTTCTTGCAGTAGCCGCTGGAACTGCCTTTGAATATCTTAGAGTTGTGCAGCTGTAGCAGCTTGAGCATCAGAAAGTGCTCGGTTGTCGATGTTATCGCCCATGTTGGCTTGTTTCGACTTTGCTTTCTTAACCTTTTTGTTAGTACATTCTGTTCTTGCTAATTCATGATTTGTGAGATTCAGGAGGTTATCACAGCCTTCACTTCTTCTCTGCATACACCTGAAACACACAAGAGATCAATAAAGAAATTGTTAGTAAATATTTAGAATGATCAATCAATATGTGGAACGATCGATCAATGGGAGCTAAAAGCGCCATAAGTTTTGCATGATAGATCCGTGCATTTTCCGCACCAAACAAATAATAATCTGAGGAAATGCCCGGTCTCATTCATTATCCAGGTTTCATCTTTTCATCTCTCTTTCATATACATCATTGTTATATACTCTTTTTTGGGCTTATTTCACACGATGGTGTGAAGTAATGGGGGAGAGTTCCTGGTTATTTCATTGTTTGACATTTATTGTTTTCTTGTTGATTCTTTTTATTGTTTTACTTTGAAACAATGAGCTTTTCTTTGGACTAACCAAGTTGCTTTAACACTTGAAGGACCATCACTACAGTAGTTGATTAAGATTTTACTAAGTAGAACGCTATGGGTGGATAAGTCAAACCGAAAAAAATTTGTGTTTCTAAAGGGTTTGAATGATCTAATGTTGACTCCACACTAAATGAATCTAAACTTCTTAGCTTGGGGTTGGTATACATTGAATCTGATTCATCTTCCAGTTCTATCAAGATAAGTTGTTGTGATATCTCTTTGATCTTCCCTATGTCTAATGAAAAATTATGTTCAGGGACTACAATGCCTCATATACACGTCCCCTCACAAGGAACACGATAGTGATGGCGAGCCTCACACACATGTCTCCATACAGGGAACACGATAGTGGGTTCACATATGCGTCTCCTCACAAGGAACACAACAGTGATTAGCAGTTCGTGAAATAAGCATAGGCTGTAAGAAAAAAAGAAAAAAAGAAAATTGACATGGGAAAGAGAAGATGAGAGATATTGCAAAAAACTTTCTGTCTGATCAAAAAGCTTGGAAGAGAGAGTGTATATGTGCTTTGATCGATACTCCCTTACTGAGATCGCATGATGAATTAATTACAAGAGTCAACAATGGAGATTTCATATTTCTCTAAGGGACTTAAGCCTATTTGGGAGACTGCTAATCTTGTTGTTATTATACTCACATATATATTTAATATTGGTTTTGTGGTGTGTGGATTCAAAGGTGGTATTTTAAAGTTTGGTGAGTTTCTATTTTCAAACCTTGACTTTATTATTTGTAGTTTGCTTGAGGACAAGAAAATTACTAAGTCTGTAGCTGATACACTCCTGGAACGGTGGCTTCACTATCAGTCCAATCGGAGCCGATACGGACAGCCGGAGGCCCATACGCGGAACCTGTGAGGTTGCAGATACGGGCTGAGTCGCGGTCAAGTTCTCTCAATGGCTGGTTCTTTGTGGGATACGGATCCTAGGTAGAGCGTTATCGACATGGTAAAGATTCCTTGGAGGTAGGCTCTCGAAGCCAGTACGGTCTCTCGGTAGTGAGTTACCAATTCGGTAAGATCCTTTGGCCGTAGGCTCTCGATGCCAGTACGGATTCTCAGCAATAGGACAACATGCAGTACTGATGCGTGCGGATGCGATGGAGTGGGGACGACAGTGATGATGATAATGACTCAGGACAAATGAAAGCAAGATGATGATGGAATGAATGATGTGAATGATGGAATGAGAAAGATGGATAGAACGTAAAGATAAAGAAAAATTGATCGATAGCCAGCCACATAGTATTTGGACAACACCGTGATATGACTGATCGGAGTCCGAGCAGAGCTTCGAGGACAACAATGTTTAACCTTAGTGAGATTTGAGAGTAAGCCTTAAGAGAATGCATTTATTCAAATCTGCCTTAAAAGGGCGAGGTTACAAGTGTTTAAATAGGTGGAATTCTTAGGGCATCTAACCCTTACAAAGGATCAGCATGTCCTTGGGTGTTTTACATGCTTGTTGAAACTGTAACAAAACAAGTCCTTAAGTAAAAATGTCAAAAAAACAAAAAAGGAAGAGATAGAGATTAGGGCCGATCAGCAGCACACGAACCATTGTTTGGCAAGATGATGATCGGCTCGGGTGAAATGCATCCGGGCCATGAATCTCGTTAAAAATCTTGTTGCGAAAACCACTTAGGGATAAAACCCAAGAAGGGAAAAAGATTATTATGGCCAAAACGTCTTTAATGGTGTGTTTTCACTGGGTAAGGGTGAAAACACTAAGGATTTGATCCTTAGTCTTCTGTCCTGGTGCGGGTCCGGTCCAAGCTTCCTTCTCAAGGCCTTGGCTGATAACGAGGTTCAACCTTGTTTGGTACCGTTTGGAATGGTCACAGTCAATGGTTGAAATCGGCATGTTGGGCAATGATCCTTGGCTTCCTTCTGATGTGCCGCAGTACATGGAACCAGCTCAGGACGGAGATCAGAACGTCCCAATCAGTTCATCCGAGGTTCACCTTTCCGATCCTACCGAACGAGCCATCTATCGGATTAACCCACGTACATCTGGAAAGGAGCTAAGGATGGATCCACGACCTGAAGACCAATTTGGCCGTACCACAGAGCGTATTTCCCGGCCAACTCGTCAAGCTAAGACAAACAGTCAAGTCAGAGCCAACTTGGATCGAGAGGATTTTGATTTGGATCACAACCTATCTCTTCTGGCCCGTTTAGTCCATACGGCAGGGCATATTCATAATCAGACCGACCCTTTTGATCCATTAATGGATTTTGATGTTCTTAATTTCTCTAAGGCAAGACTTCTTAAGCTTTCTGAAGACTTGGGTCAAGTAGAGATGCATCATGTACGTGAAAGTCACTTGAACCATCCCGCGGACAGCCTTCCGTTCATCCATCTCCTTACCGCGGTTCCTACAGCAGGATACATCGAATCTGGACAAGTAGCTGAAGGGTCAGATTGACCAGTCTTCCTTGTTTTCCCCACCATTGACTGACCATCAAAATTCTAGTCAATGTTGTCATTTTCTATGCATTATTTTCACACAATCTCTTATGTCTCTTTGACTACTAAGTAGTATAAATATGTAAACTCTGCAGTTCATTCAAGCAATCCAACTTTCCTTTCATTTTTGAGTTTATCTCTCTGTTCTTTGCTGAACATTTCGTGGTTTACTTGGTGAGTTATATCCAAGCAAACAAACTCTCTATCTCGTTGGACCTGTGCGTCAGATCAGGCAACAGATCAAGAACGCTTCTTTGTTGGACTGGTGCATCACATCCAGCAACATCCAAGCACGGGAATATCAAAGGCTCTTCCGCAACCTTTGTGTGACCCTTCAATTCATCAGTTCTTCCTTCGAAGTTCATATCAAATCCTTACCGGTTGACTGACCCTATCAAAGGGTTCTTCACGTGGTATCAGAGCCACTCTTCCGGTATTTCATTTCCATCTTTCTCATCTTCCATTTTCTTCAATCACTTCTTTTTCTACCTATCTTAAATCTGGGCCCCTCATTACCATCCATATATAAAAAAGGAAAAAAAAGAAAGCTCTACGAAATTTAAAAAAAAAAGAGAGAAAAGAAGTTCAAAAGTTGAATTGTGTGGATTGGTGGTGGAAGAGAAATCCTGCTGGCTGAGGAGAAATCCAGCCTTTGAGGTGGTAAATACGGATTTTTCACATCTAATCTCTTATCTTTCTATCTTAAAAACTCTCTTGTTTGCTTGGATTGACCATTGGGTTACTTGATTTGATCACTTAGAACTTTGAGAGAAACTTGTTGAGTGACCATTAGAATTCTGAGAGAAACACTTGCGGAGGTGAGATCAAACACTTGAGAGTGTGAGGATTTTTATCTACTAATCTTTTGTGTTTAAGCTTTTCAGGAAGCCATGAGTAGTGAAGATGAAATGAGCCGACCAGGAAACTCTTATGCTGGTTTATCTAACTTGCAGATGCGAGCTTTGAATGATAATATTACTAACCTTGTGAATGCAGGTTTGGAACAAATCCATCAACGACTTGATGAGATGCAGGTTAGTCAACAAACCCAAGCCAGAACTGGAGCACGACGAGGCCATCCAAGGAGGAACCATCGCAGCCATGATGATGAGGAACACCAAGAGAATGATACTCGTTCCATCAACCGACCTAGGAGAGGTCTGTGAAACCAAGATCCAGGTGATGACAATCCTTTTGCTAGGGAAGAAAGAGTTGATAATGGCTTAGGAGGTTTGAAACTTAAAATCCCAACTTTTGATGGTAAAAATGATCCTGATGCTTTCCTTGAATGGGAAAGAAAAATAGAACTTGTGTTTGATTGCCAAAATTTCTCTGAACTTAAAAAGGTTAGATTTGCTGCTACTGAATTTACTGGTTATGCTATTAATTGGTATGATCAATTTGTGACTAGCAGAAGAAGGAATGGAGACCAACCAATAGCTTCATGGGATGAACTAACAACCTTGATGAGGAGACGGTTTGTTCCAGAACACTACCATCGTGACCTTCACCAGAGGCTGAGACGTTTGCTACAAGGAACCAAGTCCGTAGAAGACTACTTCCAGGAAATCGAGATCCTGATGATCAAGGCTGATGTAGATGAGACATTGGAAGCAACCATGGCCAGATTTCTTGCTGGACTCAACCGGGACATCCAAGATCGAATGGAGCTTCAAGACTATGAAAGTCTAAACCAAATGTTGCACAAAGCCATTCTGATTGAGCAACAAACCAAGAGAAAGAGCTACTCCAAACCAGTCTTTACTCCCAAATCTAGCTATCAAGACAAAGGTAAGTCTTCAAACATAACAAATTCGTTAAAAACTGATGTTTCTGCTCGTGTTGACAAAGGAAAAACAGTGGAGACTTCCAGCCGTGCTAGAGACATCAAGTGCTTCAAGTGTCATGGACTAGGACACTATGCCAACAAATGTCCTAACCAACGAGTGACGATTCTCATGGAGAATGGTGAGATGGAGTCTGAGGAAGACATAGAGGACAAGGAGGATCTTGGACCAATATTTGATGAGGAAGAACCATTTGAATATCCACATCATGGGCCACTTCTTATTGCTATGAAGCCTTTGGATGACACACATAGTCCCATATTTGATGAGGAGAATGACGATCAAGCCAGTAACTTGGGATCGATCTTTGAAGCTGATTATGGTCCGATCTTTGATGAAGAGGACAGCCTTGATTACCCAGCTCACGGTCCCCTACTTGTCACCAGAAGATCCTTGAGTGTTCAACCCAAAACCAACGAAAGAGAACAAAGGGAGAATCTCTTTCATTCTCGTTGTCTAATCTCTGAAAAAGTTTGTTCTTTGATCATTGATGGTGGTAGTTGCACTAATGTTGCTAGTGACATTCTTGTCAGGAAACTAGGGCTTGTGACAAGGCCACTGACTCAACTTTTCAGGTTGGAATGGTTAAATGAAGACGGTGAGCAGTATGTGAAGGAACAAGTCACAGTCCCTCTTACCATTGGTTGATATGAGGATGAGGTCGTTTGTAATGTCCTTCCCATGGATGCATGCCATATACTTTTGGGTCGACCTTGGCAGTTTGACAAAAAGGCCATACATGATGGGTTCACCAACCGACATTCTTTTGATCATAAAGGAAAGAAGATCACCCTAGTTCCGTTGACTCCTATGGAGGTCCACCAAGATCAGGTCCAGCTTAAGAGTAGTCGAGACAAAACAACTAAATCGGACCAACCTGAAGCATCTCAAAGAAACTCCAACTTCTTTATCAAAAAGAAAGTCAGGTAAGAAAATCTCTTTTCTCTCAAAAGCCATTTCTTTTACTTGTGTACAAAGAATCTCTTATGGCTTCTTCTTCTTCTGACCATGCACCGGAGATTCCGAGTGAGTTGCTAGATGTTTTACAGGATTTTTCTTATGTTTTTCCAGATGAGAATCCCAAGGGATTACCACCAATACGAGGCATTGAACATCAAATAGATTTTGTTCCGGGTGCATCTCTACCAAACCGGCCAGCTTATCGTACCAATCCAATGGAGACCAAGGAACTACATAAACAGATTGGAGATCTTCTTGAGAAGGGCTATATCCGGGAAAGTCTCAGCCCCTGTGTCGTGCCTGTTCTGCTTGTGCCAAAAAGGATGGTTCATGGCGTATGTGTGTGGATTGCCGTGCCATCAACAATATCACGGTAAAGTATAGGCATCCCATTCCTAGGCTTGATGACATGCTAGAAGAATTGCATGGTTCTACTATCTTTTCTAAAATTGATTTGAAAAGTGGTTATCTTCAAATTCGCATGAAAGAAGAAGATGAATGGAAAACTGCATTCAAAACGAAACTAGGTTTGTATGAGTGGCTAGTCATGCCCTTTGGTCTCACTAATGCACCTAGCACCTTCATGCGTTTGATGAACCATGTTTTGAAGTCTTTTATTGGACATTTTGTTGTTGTTTATTTTGATGATATTCTTGTTTACAGAAAAAGCCTTGATGAACATAAAGTGCATTTGAGGTCTGTTCTTGAAATCCTTAGGAAGGAACGCCTGTTTGCTAATCTTGGAAAGTGTTCTTTTGGAACAGATAACGTGGTCTTCTTAGGCTTTGTTGTAGGTGCAGCTGGACTTAGAGTAGACGAAAAGAAGATCAAAGCCATTCGAGATTGGCCTAGTCTATCAACTGTTGGTGAGGTGAGGAGCTTTCATGGCCTTGCTGGTTTCTACCGAAGGTTTGTGCCCAATTTCAGTACTATAGCAGCTCCACTCACTGAGGTGATCAAGAAAAACGTTGGGTTCAAATGGGAACAAGCTCAAGAAGAGGCATTTCAGATCCTTAAAGGGAAGTTAACTCAAGCCCCTTTACTTGTTCTTCCAGATTTCACTAAACTTTTGAGATTGAATGTGATGCTTCCGGAGTGGGTATTGGTGCTGTTTTGATGCAGGATAGGAAACCCATTGCTTACTTCAGTGAGAAGCTTGGAGGTGCCACACTCAACTATCCCTTTTATGATCAGGAGCTGTATACTTTGGTGAGGGCTCTCCAAACGTGGCAGCATTACCATTGGCCAAAAGAGTTTGTGATTCACACCGACCACCAATCATTGAAACACCTTAAGGGCCAGCAGAAGTTGAACAAGAGACATGCGCGTTGGGTCGAGTTTATTGAGACTTTTCCTTATGTGATCAAGTACAAGCAAGGTAAGGAAAATGTGGTGGCTGATGCTTTACCCCGTAGGTATGCTCTTCTCTCAGCCCTTGAAACAAAGTTGCTTGGTTTTGAATTTATTAAAGATTTATATGCAACTGATCAGGATTTCAAAGAGATTTTTCAAAAATGTTTCAAGGTGGCTTATGGAAAATACTATCAAAACTCTGGATTTCTGTTCTATGATAACCGTTTGTGTGTGCCCCATATTCTTTGAGGGAGTTGTTTCTCAGGGAAGCTAATGGAGGAGACCTTATGGGACACTTTGGAGTTAAGAAAACATACAAGGCAGTTCATGATCACTTCTATTGGCCAAGTTTGATGAAGGATGTAGAAAGGATCTGTGGCCGATGTGTAAATTGCAAGAAATCAGAGGCTAAGGCATCCAACCAAGGTTTGTATTCGGCTCTACCCATTCACTCTCATCCTTGGGTAGACATTTCTATGGATTTTGTACTTGGTTTGCCTAGGACTAAATCTGGACGAGATTCCATTTTTGTGGTGTTTGATAGTTTCTAAAAAATGGAATATTTCATACCTTGTCATAAGTCTGATGATGCTGTACAAGTTGCTAAATTGTTCTTTAGGGAAATTGTTAGGTTGCACGGAATGCCTAAGACAATTGTCTCTGATCGTGATGTTAAGTTCCTTAGTTATTTCTGGAAAACTTTGTGGTCTAAGTTAGGAACAAGATTGATGTTTTCCAGAACTTGTCATCCACAGACAGATGGTCAAACTGAGGTTGTGAACTGAACTTTGTCTGCATTGCTAAGATCATTAGTAAAGAAAAATCTTAGGCTTTGGGAAGAATGTTTGCCTCATGTTGAGTTTGCTTATAATCATGCATTACATTCTACTACCAATATCTCACCTTTTGAAGTTGTCTATGGCTTCAATCCCTTATCTCCACTTGATCTTTTGCCTTTGCCTTTGAGTGAAAGAGTTAGTACAGATGGCAAGAGGAAGGTTGATACAATCGAGAAGTTGCATGAACAGGTTCGAACAAATATTGAAGCCAAGACTGAAGTTTACAAAAGATATGCCAACCAGAAACGAAAGGAGGTTGTTTTTGAGGAAGGAGATCTTGTTTGGGTTCTCCTAAGAAAGGAACGATTTCCGGAGGAAAGAAAATCTAAACTCATGCCCTGGGTCGATGGTCCATTCCAGATCCTTAGAAAAATCAGTAACAATGCTTATCAGCTTGATTTGCAAGGTAAGTATAACATTTCTTCAAGCTTTAATGTTGCTGATCTTTCTCCTTTTCTTGTAGATGATCCGGATTTGTGGACAAATCCTTTTGAAGAAGGAGGGAATAATGTGCTGCAGTACATAGAACCAGCTCAGCACGGAGATCAGAACGTCCCAATCAGTTCATCCGAGGTTCACCTCCGATCTTACCGACCGAGCCATCTATCGGATCAACCTGCGTACGTCTGGAAAGGAGCTAAGGATGGATCCACGACCTGAAGACCAATTTGGCCATACCACAGAGCGTATTTCCCCGCCAACTCGTCAAGCTAAGACTAACAGTCAAGTCAGAGCCAACTTGGATCGAGAGGATTTCGATTTGGATCACAACCTATCTCTTCTGGCCCGTTTGGTCCATACCGCAGGGAATATTCATAATCGGACCGACCCTTTTGATCCATTAATGGATTTTGATGTTCTTAATTTCTCTAAGGCAAGACTTCTTAAGCTTTCTGAAGACTTGGGTCAAGTAGAGATGCATCCTGTACGTGAAAGTCATCTGAACCATCCCGCGGACAACCTTCCGTTCATGCATCTCCTTACCGCGGTTCCTACAGCAGGATACATCGAATCTAGACAAGTAGCTGAAGGGTCAGATTGACCAGTCTTCCTTGTTTTCCCCACCATTGACTGACCTTCAAAATTCTAGTCAATGTTGTCATTTTCTATGCATTATTTTCCACACAATCTCTTATGTCTCTTTGACTACTAAGTAGTATAAATATGTAAACTCTGCAGTTCATTCAAGCAATCCAACTTTCCTTTCATTTTTGTGTTTATCTCTCTGTTCTTTGCTGAACATTTCGTGGTTTACTTAGTGAGTTATATCCAGCAAACAAACTCTCTATCTCGTTGGACTTGTGCGTCAGATCAGGCAACAGATCGAGAACGCTTCTTTATTGGACTGGTGTGTCACATCCAGCAACATCTAAGCACGTGAATATCAAAGGCTCTGCCGCAACCTTTGTGTGACCCTTCAATTCATCAGTTCTTCCTTTAAAGTTCATATCAAATCCTTACCGGTTGAGTGATCCTATCAAAGGGTTCTTCACTTGGTCATGCCTCTAACACTTAGGAATACTTTAGGAGATGCAGATCTAATGACGTTTTGACAGATATGGGTTTAGCAAGGTGCGGATGCAATAAAAACTCAATTTTTCGATAGGTTTTCTCAAGGTTTTAGTTCATGAATGCAAGATAACTAAGACGTGGAAATATTAAAACTTATAAAGCAAGCAAAACGAGCTAAGAACAAAACAACCTCTGGGTTTTCAGAGCCTTTAGGGCTCTGATACCAGTTGATACGCTCCAAATGGGTGGTTTGACTTGCAAGGAGATCACTACGGTCGATGAAGCTCAAGAGCAGTTTCCAATGGATGATAGGTTAAGCTAAGGGGATTGAATCGACCCAAAGACAACCAAAAGAGGGAAAGAACGGATAGAGATTGCAAGTAAGGATATGAAGCCTCACGATACAACTCCTTGAGCGAGTTTTGAGTCAAGACTCAAGAAGAGCTCAAAAGGAGGTTCGTTCACAAGCTTAAGTTACCTCTAAGGATCTACTCGATCTAGAAACAACTAAAGGAGTAAACAGGATAGAAGAGGTTTGAAAAGCAAGGGAAATGCCTCACGATTTAGCACCGGGGAGCGAGTTCCTAGCAACAACTCAAAAGAGCTCACTCGGTGGTTCGTTCAACGGCAACAATTTGAAGAACTAGAAGTAAACAATTAAGCAAAAATGCATTCAATATTCAGTAATAGTCTGAGGATTACAAGCAGGAGTTCAGCCATTTAAATAGGCTGCCAATGTAGGTTAAAGGGTTCACAAAATAACAAGGCCCAATGCTAGACAACACGCGCAGTTTGGGCTAAAGGAAAGAAACAACTAAAGCGTGTTAAATAAAAGGGAAGGAAGGCAAATGTGTTGGGTCTTTCTTGGATAGGATCATTGCTGTGATGTTTAAGTCCAACCCATCCGGCAATGATGCACCAAGTCTCCTTGCCTCATTAAAAAACCCCTCCGTTAAACATCTTTGGGATAAACCCGAAGGGGAAAAATAGTACAATTCTCTTGGCGTCTTGATGAGGTCCTTACCAAGTGATGGTAAGGACACTGAAGATGACTTCTCTTTCATCCTGTTTTGGGTTGTGCTTCACCATCCATTGCCCATGAGTTCCTCATTCCAAACCATCTTGAAGGTAGGCATTGAAGCGCCTCCTATAACGTTTGGCCTTGGTCCGCTTGATATTGCCCGGCTGGATGGTAGGAATAGCCAGGGCTATGTGAAGTATACGGCCTATAGTTGGGATTGGTTCCATGATACCATGTGGTCCGGGACAGTAACCGGTACCAGATGGAACCTCGACACGGATAGCGGTATGACCGGTGATGAGGCCTAAGCCTCCTCTGATGGGAACCAAGGTTCATTGTCCAACATGCCGGTTTTGGCCATTGACCGCGAACATATCCAGTGCTATCAAACAAGGTTAAACATGATAATCAGCCAAGGACTGAAGAGGGATGCATGGACCAGACCCGAGATGCCAAGTATCACCCAGGCCCAAGTCCTTAGCGTTTTCACCTTGATCCGATGAAAACATGCAACTAAAGTCGTTTAGAGTCTGTTGGAGCAAATTGGTTCTGAAGTAATGGTAACCGTTAGATTGAATAAGAGCATTACAGCCATTAGATTAGTTATGTTTACTTAGATGTAGTTTTTTTGTTTAGTGTCGATGTTGAGACCGAGTATTATGGCTCACACTCGTTACTCTGTTTCACAAGCGCAAGTTTCGTTTCTTCTTGTTTCTGTAAGGCTATTTTATGGCCATGATTTCCATTGAATAAAGTATGGTTTTAGCATTCTAAACAAAGAGCTTTGACTATTACAGATTGGTATCAGAGCTCCGTTAGCGTGTGATAAATTGAGAGAGAAGAATCTGTAGCTTCAAAGAGTGAAAATGGGAGATGAGAAAATGAAGCTGCCACAGTTCGATGGGCACTGGGATCATTGGTGTGAGGTCATGGAGAATTTCTTCAGATCAAAGGGCCTGTGGAGTACGATTGAGACTGGTTTCAAAGAATCAACAATGGTGCTCACGGCAGAACAGACACAACAACTGGAAGACGCCAAGAAGAATGACCACAAGGTGAAACATTACCTCTACCAATCCATTGATAGAGTAACCTTCGAACAAATCTTGGACAGGAGAACCTCCAAGATCATTTGGGAGTCAATGAAAAGAAACTTTGGTGGAAATGAACGAGTGAAGAAATCCTTACTGTAGAAGCTAAGAAGGGATTTCGAGGTGTTGGAGATGAAAGAATCTGAGAGCGTGAAGGAATATTTCACGAGAGTATTAGCAGTCACAAACCAGATGAGAAGCAATGGAGAAACAATGAATGATTCAAAGGTGGTGGAGAAAATTCTCAGGACCCTCAGCGAAAAATTCATGTATGTGGTGGTGTCCATTGAAGAATCTAAGGAGATTGAAAGCATTCATCTCGATGAATTACAGAGCTCTCTCATTGTTCATGAGCAAAAGTTCAAAAGATTGATAAAACAGATGATCAAGTCTTGAAGGTAACTCATGGTGGAACAGGATCTTTCCGTGGAAGAGGAATGACGTCAAGGGGAAGAGGTTTCAATGGGAGAGGCAGAGGAAGAGGTCGTGGAAGGGACAAGAGCACAGTGGAATGCTATAAGTGCCACCGCCTAGGGAATTTTCAAAATGAGTGTCGATTGTGGGACGATGAAGCAAACTATGCTGACTTTGATGAGAAGGAAGAGATGCTGTTAATGGCATACACAGAAGAGAAAAATGAAGACGGCAACACAAGTATTAAGGAGGATGCAGAGAAAGTGTTCATGACGTATGCTGAAAAAAACGGGAGTATAAGAAAGAGAGCATGGTTCCTTGATTCGGGATGCTCTAACCATATGAGTGGAGATCGAGACTTGTTCTCCTACATGAATGAAGATTTCAAACACTCTGTCAAGCTAGGGAACGACAAGAAAATGGAGGTTATTGGGAAAGACAATGTGAAATTGGTTCTTAACAATGTAGTGTGCACAATCAGTGACGTGTACTATATACCGGAGCTCAAAAATAATTTGTTAAGTCTCGGCCAACTACAAGAAAATGAGCTGACTATCATCATACAAAAGGGAGTCTGTAAGATTTTTCATGAAGAAAAGGGTCTTATCGCAATGAGCAAGATGAGTTCCAATAGAATGTTCATGTTGTTTAATCAAATCGGAGAGTCAAGTCAACAACGCTGTCTGCAAACAACCACAGAGGATACACCGAAGATTTGGCATGAGCGCTATGGGCATCTCAGCCACAATGGCATGAAGACATTACAAAGCAAAGAGATGGTGAGAGGTCTGCCTAACTTTGACGTTCAGAACTTCACCTGTTCAGATTGTTTAGTAGGAAAGCAGTCACGGAATCCTATTCCTAAGAAAAGCTCATGGAGAGCTAAAGAAATCCTTGAACTGGTACATTCTGACATCTGTGGACCTATTAGTCCCATAACCACAAGTGGTGTCAGATATATCCTATGTTTTATAGACGATTGTAGCAGGAAAGCATGGGCATATTTCTTGAAGGAGATGTCAGAGGCATTCAGCTACTTTAAGGTGTTCACACATAAGGTGGAAACTGAAACAGGAAAGCAAATCAAATGCTTGAGAACTGATAGGGGAGGGGAATACACATCAACTGAGTTCTCCGAGTTCTGCAAGGAGCATGGAATTCAAAGACAGCTCACCACTGTCTACACACTGCAACAAAACGGAGTAGCAGAGAGGAAGAACCGCACTGTTATGAACATGGTGAGATCCATGTTATCAATGAGAAAGGTACCAAAAGCTTTCTGGGCAGAAGCTGTCAATTGGACCTTCTATATTTTGAATAGATGTCCCACACTTGCTTTTAAGAATGTTACACCACAAAAGACATGGAGGGGAGTCAAACCGAGCGTTGAACACTTAAGAGTGTGGGGAAGTTTAGCATATGTACATGTACAAAGTGAGAAGCGAGAGAAGCTTGATGACAAAAGCATCACATGCTTTACAACCCAAAAATCTTGGAATTCTCAGAAGAATCAAAGGGGTATCGCTTATACAACCCAAAAATCAAGAAGATTGTGATAAGTAGAGATGTAGTATTTGAGGAAACCAAAGGATGGAGCTGGAATGAGATTCAAG